>CM048049.1:19600000-20202500 GCA_026259375.1 Verasper variegatus
CTCGCACATTCTCCAGCGTTTCAACCGTTTCTGAGTCCCTGCAGGCGTTTTTAGATTTTCCGTCACAACATTTCTCACTCGGTCTAACTCGTCCTCACAGCTGTTTGTGCAACATTCCTCGCTGACATTATTCACCAGTAAAAGTACAGGAACTTTTTTTTTTTTGAGCGAGCCCACTTGGCTGTCGGCTCCCTCGGGGTGTTGGGGAGTTCAGCGGCTTGTTCTCTTCCAGTGAAAGCCCCTGTGTGTGTGTGTGTGTGTGTGTGTGTGTGTGTGTGTGTGTGTGTGTGTGTGTGTGTGTGTGTGTGTGTGTGTGTGTGTGTGTGTGTGTGTGTGTGTGTGTGTGTGTGTGTGTGTGTGTGTGTGTGTGTGTGTGTGTGTGTGTGTGTCCATGCAGAGATCTCTGCCTTCCTGTCCAAAAGCAGCAACACTCCCATTTCCTACCATTCATTAAACGATGTCGGTCAGAATAAGATGCTCCGTCACATCAGCCCGAGAGTCAAAGGGATTAGGCCCCGTTCACAATCACTGCACTGCTTAAAACGGCATCAGTCATGCTTTAAGTAGTGATTCATTGCATTCCTCTCTTATCCTGCTCTATGTACAGTTGCCACATCACAGGGACTTTTCTGAAAACTGTACATTCCTCCGCTGTAAATGTCATTTTCCCACACATGCTGTTTTTTAAGATATTTTTGAAACATAGTTCTTCTGTCCCTGAGGCCCAGTTAGCAGGCAGCTGCTCTGCTGTGTGTTTGTTCAGACCTCTCTCTCTCTCTCTCTCTCTCTCTCTCTCTCTCTCTCTCTCTCTCTCTCTCTCTCTCTCTCTCTCTCTCTCTCTCTCTCTCTCTCTCTCTCGTCTCTAAAAAGAAATGTTTGTTTCCTCAGGCATAGGTCGAATACAGGCCAAATCCCTGGGGAACCTCTCCAATCTGACGGGAGAGGACCTCCCACTTCCGGCCGGCTGGACCGTGGACTGGACCATCCGTGGCAGGAAGTACTACATCGACCACAACACCAACACTACACACTGGAGCCACCCTCTGGAGCGGGAGGGGCTCCCTCCAGGCTGGGAGAAGGTGGAGTCAGCTGAGTTCGGGGTCTACTACGTGGATCACATCAACAAGAGGGCGCAGTATCGCCACCCCTGTGCTCCAAGGTAACTTGTCATACTATTTGAGGGACACTTACTGGTGTAAGTTTAAACAACATAGTAAAGCTACTTACTTGAGGGTTTACTTGTGTCTTCCAGCGTCCCTCGCTATGATCAACCCCCACCACTACCACCTCCTGTGACCTATCAGCCACGTCCCGTAGATAGGAACCAGCCAGTGCTGGTGCCAGCTAACCCGTACCACACAGCTGAGATTCCAGACTGGCTGCAGGTGTACGCCCGTGCACCCCTAAAGTGAGTACCTCACATATCACACACACACAGTCAACTTCCAGTGTGAAATGCATGAGTGGATGGGTTTTATATGGAAAGTCTTGACTTTCTGGTATTGGAATATTAAGGTATGTCCCACCCGCTAACATGGAGGAGGCAGGTTTTATGACCTATACTGCAGCAGCCTACAGATAATTCACCACCGGTCTCTTTCCTCAGGTACGACCACATCTTGAAGTGGGAGTTGTTCCAGCTGGCGGACCTGGACACGTATCAGGGCATGTTGAAGCTGCTCTTCATGAAGGAGCTGGAGCACATCGTCAAATCCTACGAGGCGTACCGACAGGCGCTGCTGTCCGAGGTGGAGGCCCGCAAGCAGCGGCAGCAGTGGTACGCCCAGCAGCCCAACAAGAACTTCATGGGGAACATGTGATGTGTATGTGCACTCAGGATGCCGCACCGCAACACGCCCCTCTGTGGTCACCACAGTTTGGGAGCGGTCAGGGTTTCTGTTTGAAATCGTGATTGACTCTTAATTGCCTCTTTACCAAACACATCTGTGCCTTCGCTTGATCCAAATATATCAGCCAGGAAGTTGAGATGCACAACAGCCGGGGGGGGGGGGTCTTCCTTCCCCCTAATGTGACAGGATTTGTGAATGATCCTGTGATTGAAAAACACTCCAATGAAGAAGAAGAAGAAGAAGAAGAAAAAAAGACGTATAATGTGCTACATCTGGGGAGACTGCCTGCGGTGCCATTCACAGCCACTGCCTCGAGAACCGAGTTGCTGTTTGGATTTGAGTTTTAAAGACTGAGGAGAACAGAGACTGAAAAACCCGTTGTTGAAAAACACCCTGAGAGGTTTTTTTTTTTTTTTTTAAACGAATAAAACGCAGCATTTTTTACAATGTCTGCTCATATCGTGTATCCACCAGCTCCTACGTCATTTTTTCCTCTGGGAGAAAACGACCGGCAGCTTCTTCTAATTTGTTCCCATACGAAATACTTCATGACTATTTTTCCTTTTGCTTTGTTACCCTCATAAAAACTGAAGCCACAGTCTTTTTACACTACACAAAAAGTGCATTTTTTCTTATTTTATGACAAACTGTATGCTTTACGAGACAATCCACCAAAACTGAACAGATATTTAAGTTTTGATATGAAACGCGTCTTTGCTTAAAGACCTTTTGACGGATGGCGCATCACATTGGATGCAGTGGTTGGAGCTTCTCTTGGCTCTTTGGCATTACTGTAAGTCAGGAATATACTTGTGTTTGTGTACAATGAAACTTAAAATAAGCTACTGGAACGTTTTTAAAACACTACAGAAGACACAAAGTTTGCCAAACAAGTGCAATTCAATTTCTCTCTAGATATTTCCCGCCTCGGTGATGCCTTATTTTCACGGACTGACACGTCTCTCTTGTGAAGCGCAGGTTCTTGGAAGATTATTCTATTGGTTAACAATAAATTAAACATTTTTTAAGATATTCAGAAGTGTCCTTAAATCTGAGGTCTTGTCCAGAGAAGACAGGAGTCGGTGTTAAAAAGTTTACGACTCTAACTTATAAACCAGGGTTTGGTTCTATTTTGAATATTAAGTAGTTTATAGTACATTTGTATGAGAATTTCTGAATTTCCTAAAAAAGACGTGTGTTTCAGTAGAATAAGTTCATAAAGAACCTTTTTGGCTTCTCTAAAACGAAAAGTCTCGATCACATCTTTTCAGAATGGTGTCAACAGCAGTTTGTACATATCTCATGTTGTGGATTACAAATACAGGACAAAAGCAATAAAGTCTGCAGTGAAGAAAAACACACGTCTGACTTTACAGTTGTTGCCTCTTGTTGCCCGTTTACTTTGAAATGTAAAGTCACCTGTAGAATCTGCAGCTCCCTCTCGCCTTGATGGAGTCTCTGCAACTCTGCGTTGTTTCTGTTCACAGCAGGAATCTTGTTTTCACCAGAGGAAGCTGTAAACAAACCCTCTGAGCTCTTCCCTCAAGAGTTGGTTGAGACCAAAGACGGAGTTTAAAGACTGAATGTTGGCCTTGGATTAGTAATTCAGAGGGAAATAACCTGTGTCTGTTGGATGTTTTAAAAGGTGGGTTATACATCAGTGATGTGTTCACAGGTCAAATAGCCCAAACAACTGTTATTGTAGGTGTAAATAATAGAAAACCTAGAGGAATGTTTTATGTATCTCA
The DNA here is from genome assembly GCA_026259375.1 of Verasper variegatus. Lineage (NCBI taxonomy): Eukaryota > Metazoa > Chordata > Actinopteri > Pleuronectiformes > Pleuronectidae > Verasper > Verasper variegatus. The sequence continues at coordinate 19,603,599 of CM048049.1, forward strand.
AAGTATTTTGTATATCAGGCTTAAGTTCATTCAAGTTTTGGCAAAAAAAACACAGATAATACATCAAACAGTATTTTTATTTATTCAAATGTGTCTACGTGGAATCGTTCAAAATATTACTCGAGGCTAGTTTTCATTAATTTGGTCCAACTTTATTATTATGTCTTTGTAACTGAAACGTTTGCCGTACATGTGCTGAAACGAAGCCGTGTCCACCTGGAAGAGGTCGATTTCCTTTCACCTTTCAGTTCAGTGGATTTGAACGTCGACGAGGGCAGTTTGAGGAACGAATTCTTAGAAATCCAAGAAAAAAAAAGTTGTTGGGGGTTCATTTTTTTTTCCTGACGGGACAAAAATCTCCAATTAACGTAAACGCAACACAATTGTAAACAAAAGCTACTTTTCTGACACGAATGGACACGATCACTCCAGCAAAGTCATGAAGACACGGGGGTTTTAAAAAACCTCAGGGATCTTAAAGCGGACTGCGATGGTTCCTTGTGTGAAGGCCTCACTCATGTTGATTATACGCTGTGGAAGACTGGAGAAGCCACCGTGCTGCAGAGCCTTTAAATCTTCAACCCTTGAGGTCAGACCTCAGTATAAACTCGCTAAATACGCATGACAGTGTTCCTGTTCTCTCGATGACCAGGGGGAAGAGAAGAAACCATTCGAAACGCTGCAGCTGGACATGACGTGTTTACACTGCTGCCATTCGGGGGGGGGGGGTTATTCAATGAGCTAAAAACAATGACCACAATTATACAAATGTACAGTAACAGTCTACGAAGCCGAAGTATTCAAACACCAAAAAGTGCTGTCACAGACATAAAGCCTTTTGTTTACAAATGCAAGCTGTTGTGGACTACACAAAGAGCCGGGGCCCTCTTTCACCATGCAGCGGTTTCTTTTTCTTTTTCTTCTTTCACAGATGATTCAACTTAAGTGTGTGTGAGGATGATGAAAGAGACGAGGAATGAGGATCCTTCTCCGGAGCAGTGGCCCCGGCCTCACGGCAATCTCGCTTTGATTCCTCGGTGGCCACGGGGAGGCTACATTCCTCGGATTTGCTCGAACATTCAGTGAGAAAACACAACAATGGTCCCACCCACCACCTCTGCATCACAATGGAAAGCGAACGCACTCTTTCCCTGCGACCTCAGAGGCCAAGCGCTCGTGTAAAGGCCCACTGGGACGCTGCGTGACTGCAAAAACTGCAAGCGGGCCACAAAGTGAGAGATGGTGTCGGCTTGTGTCGTGTAAACTTTCAAAACCCCGACACAAAGCTGTCCTCCCTGACCCAGAACTCAAAAGTTACACCAACCTCCAAAGCAAAAAAACAAACTCTTTACAACTAATACATGTGCCGTATTACGCAGGTGTCTGCAGGTAAACAGGCTGCAGGAGGCGTGAAACCCGTCTTTTCTTTTCTTACACGTTATGGCACAATATCACTTTGTCACAACCATTAAAACGAAACATTTCATATAAAGTATTCCTGGTTTTCGAGCTCGGGAGATGTCGGACATGAACCATTCACCATGCTGATGATCCACGGGACGCTGAGCGAGTCAACGTACAGAACCTATTTTGGCTTTCATAGATATTTTTCTTAGAAACGGCACTAAACTTCAAAGAACAGAACGACCGTCACAAACGAGGATTTCACGGTGGGATGGAGAGAAAAACTGGTCCGATATGAAATGAAACAGCTGAGTGGAGGTTGGGTGACGCACATTTCTCCTCGGGACAGATCTGTACAACGTGTTTTCACAGACAGACAAAAGTGAGACACAATGATTCATGTCATCCCTTGATGGAGAGCCACTGCAGAGGTGCTCTGTCGTTGCCTATACGTGAACATTATACAGTCCGTTATTAGGTTTTAAAGTAGTGAGTGTATTGGTGACAGCCCCAATACCGGAATAAAAGAGTGCCTGATGGGTGAGGATGTTCCTCCTCCTCCTCCTCCTCCTCTTCCTCCTCGTCCCCTGTCCATCACCAGGAAGTCCCTGCTGTGTCTTTAATCAGTCCCTCTTCCTTTCCTGCTCCTCCTCATCCACCTGAGGCCCCGGGAAGGCGTGGTGGTACAGGTGCCTGTGATTGGCCGCAACATTATACAGCTTGTAGAGGGCCTGCGGAGCGGAGACGGACACGGTGGTTACAGGAGGAAGATCGAACAAGACTGTGGATTCATCTGCTACTGGCTTCAACCCCTGTTACACCCCCCCCCCCCCCATCTCTCCCACATCTTTATGCAACGTCTGCAGTTGTTCCAAGGCTGCAGCTTGGTTTTCTAAAGTGATCTGAATAAAATATACATCTCTGAGTACTAGTGTCTGCAGGTTTTACTTCCTGCTGTTGCTTCTTAAGCAGTTTTCATTGTTCTGAGCAATTATGGTTATAACTGATTATCCTTATTGATCCAGATGTTGTGATGTCTGGATCACATTGGCTGGATAATAAGAGAACGATGCTCAGACAGACTTTCTTTCAAGAAAATCAGCCCGAAACGATAAAGGTGAGATAAAGGACAACACGTCCCCTCATCTCAAGTGCTGGAGTTTGTCTGTGGTAGAATATGGTCCCAGATACATTAGTTTACACACAAGCACAGAACTGATGAAGGTCTTAAAACTAACTTCACGGTCACTGAGGTCCTGTGTCTCATCGGGGGACGACCTTAAGTTCAAGAAACAAAGCAGGAGCCACCTTAAAGTCATTTTCATATTATCATATCATTTAATGTGCTTCAATAATGCAAAACGTCTGGATTCATGGGGCAGTTGCACAATTATCCCAGTTAATAATCCAGGATTTGATAATTGTGTCAAGGAACTGCAGCAAAGTCCCATCTAGAGATTTATTCAATCATGTTTTTGCCTCCAAAGTTTCCTCTTATTATAAAAGTGTAGTGAGTGTATCCTTTGTACAGTAAATATTCTTAATATGACTTGTACACTCACCTCATTTGTGCTCCCCTGCAGAGGCATTAAGAATAAAAGAACATACAGTGTGAGCACATACATGCATATATATATATATATTTATAATATAACACATGCAAAACTTGTTGATAACACATCATTAGTGGTGTGATGGAGCTTGAATAGAGTCTCTGCCACTGATTTAAAGGAGATAGATGCCACCTAGTGGTTTAACGAGACTGTAGCACCTAAGTTACAGTTACGTGTGCAGTATTTCTTTTTCACTGTTTCCTGTCTTAGTAAATTATTCGATTAGTCAGCTATCATTAAATTAAAATAATATTTAAGTCATATTTTCAGAAAATGCCACAGATTCACTGGGTTCTGCTTCTCCAATGTGAATATTTGTTGATTTTCTCAATCGTTCACAATGTTTTGCTCTGTTGTTTGGATCGAAACAAGCAAACTGAGGAGGAAGACTTGTGATGAGTATTTTTCTATATTTTCTCAAATTCTGTGGGGAACATTTGAGTTATAAATAATGAAAATAATGATTAATATCTCTGTTTTCAGTGTAAGAACTGAAACTCTAACCTCGACTTAACTGCAAACTGATTTCGGGAAACTGCACAGTTAAGAATCAGTATTTGAATCAATAGTAAACACTGATCTTGGTGAGTATTGATTCAGATTTGCTGTTGATGTCCTGAATGTGTTGGTGGATGTACCTGGTCCCACAGTGCACCAGCCACCTGGTCGATGACGGCTCCCAGTTCTCGGTATTCCCCGGAGTAGCGGATGTAGGCCCAGGTGCAGAGGGTGATCAGCGCCAGACCCAGGATCATGTTGCACAAGCTGGCAATGATGTCCACGCCCACAAAGCCTGTGATGCCCGCAGCCACGTACATGACAAAGATGACCACGAACAGGGTGGCGGGCGTGCGGGCGGCGTGGAAAATGTTCTTGGAGTCATTGTGCTTGATGTACTGGACGAAGACCTCGTCGATCTCCCCCTCCAGCTGCTGCAGGTAGCGGCGACTGAACTCCTCGCCTCCCATCTTCTTCACGCCCCGGAACACCTGCAGGGCCTCCTCCCTGATGACGCCGTGTCGGGCCTGCAGCTCGCTGGGGGCCAGGAAGGGTCGATCGCCGCCACACACCTGAGGACGGAGACAAGGGGACGGATGAAGAAGGATCCTACAGCCTGAGGTCGGTTTAGAAAAGTTCCTTTGCACTCACCCCCTCCATTTTCTTGTTGTACAGATCCTTTGCAGCTGCGACTGCTGCCAAATTATTCGCCTCGGCTGTGGCCTGAGAGGAAGCACAGGAAGTGACACAGAAACCCAGAGTGACTGCTCCTGTTCACTCAGGACATATGTTAAGTTCAGGTCTGAGCAGTGTTATAGCTAGTATGAAATAAAAGGTATTACATAAAAAACATCAACATAACAAGTAACTGGAAAGTGAGTTGAGACAAATCAAAGTGAGAAAGTAAAGCAGTTGGAATAAATAAGTACAGAAAATGCACTTGATGATCTTTTGTCTGTTACGTTCATGAATATTGAGCCTCTACCTCGAACACAATTCTCTACATGTAGAAACAGAGAGAGGGGAACTTTACCTGCAGCATGGATTTTGGATGAGGCAGCTCCTCCCCTTGGTAAATTTTGATGTAGGCCTGAAATAAACAGTGAGGACCAAAATGCAAAGTGAAGAGGATGATGTCAGTTATCAGTGTTTAGCAGCAGACGTCTGATCTATAGACCCTGTGTGGTTTCTAGTGTTTCTGAGAGTGGACTTGTGAGCGTGGTCCTTTGCTCTGACCTTGAAATACTCCACCAGGCCTCTGCACGTGATTTTGCTGCCGTTGATCTCCTTCACGTCGATGTTACTGGGACTGAGGAGCCAGGGGACCAGAACCTTCAGGTTGTTGATGAACTCGCCATCGATTTCTAGACCAGGGAGGAGGAGGAGGAGGAGGAGGAGGAGGAGGAGCAAGAGGAGGAGGAGGAGAGGCAGCGCTGGTGAGTATTTAACTGTGTTGCTTGAGCGTTGTTAACATCACAAGGTAAATGTTCATACTTCTATACTTTTAATTATCAATAATTAGATAGATAGATGGATAGATCGATAGATAGATAGATAGATAGATGGACGGATGGATGGATGTACCTTGAATTCTTCCATCAAAGTGAGGGTTGGTGGCCACCTTGAGGCCCGGGTGGGGCATCAGGAAACAGGAGATGTTGGTGAAGCAGGAGTGGATGTGTTTACGCACGTTCTGCAGCTCTTCATGCTGGTTCTCGGAGATCTGCGGCGCAAAAACACGAGCACACGCGTCAAGTCGACCTCGTGACTCAGCGATTCTTTGACACACGCAGCGTGGAAACCGACGCCACGGGAGGAAACGTGAATTGACCTTCAACCTCTGTGACATCAGTGATGACTGACCTTCAGCCTCTTCTCGAGGAACTGCATGCCTCCTTCCTGTCCGTAGGGAAACTCGTACGGGAAACTCCAGTCTCGAACGAGGAAAATCATGGACTGAGACAGAAAAGGGATCAGGTCACTATAAATAATAATATGACTGCTTAAGATAATTATCCATAATGATGTTTGAATGTCATTAACACACATTTTAATTCAGTCGGCAGCACAATGAAGCTGTTACCTGGAAAGGTTTGAGGAAAGTCTCCTCCATTGCTAATCTGCCGTACTCAGTGAAGAGCTGAAATAAAGCAAAGTAGACCCAATCAGTGGGGATGTGAAACGTATTGATGGAGGACTACAATCATTTTAAGATCATTGACAATCATTAAAGCTCCTGTGAGAAGTGTGGAACTGAGAGTCAAAGCTTCAATCGTCAGAATCAGAGTGAAGCTGAACTGTCGATCCGTTAAAAAGACTCAGAAGTCATTAAAAACCAGAGTTTATCTCCAATATTCAGCAGGAAACTTTTAAAATATGAAGAGTTTGGTGGATTTGTTTCTTCTGGTTCAGGAAGCAGAGGATCATGGGTAATATTCACCGCTGTTGCTCAGTAAAAGTCACATCGTGTTGCTTTAAGAGCTTCTGAGGAATCACATGAATATATATATATATATATATGTCTATTATTTACTGAGCCCCAGTATAAAGCTAAATACTAATATTCCTGACTGGTATTTAATATCCTGACCTTGGTCTTGGAGCTCTCAGTATTATGTTGATTATTACGTGTATTGGTGTTGACGGTGTTACCTGCAAGTGCTGGAGGTCGTCCTCCTGTACATTCTGTGAGATGTTGTAAACCTGAAAAGGAACATTTACAGTTTTATTTCTTAAAACCCGTTTAAAAAGGGAAGTTTTAAAATAGAATACAATCAATTTGATAAACACACTTTAGTGCGTGCGTCCAAAAACAAACCATTACAGTGTTTACAGTCACAGTAGACATGCTTCTGTCGTCCTACCTGCATGGAGCTTATCATGGTGCTCAGGGCGAACACGGTGGCTGAATCCCGCAGCGTCGACTGGCTGTCGAACGTCCCCTGTGTGTCCATCAGCAGCACAGCCACCTGTAAGGAGACAGAGGAAGACGTTGACCTGTGAGGGGAACGCCTCCATTCTGCTGAGTGAAGTGTAATGTGATGAGAGACTGAACTCCAGGCAGCAGCGTTTCAAGGGTCTTTGGGGGCCCAAGGCAAGCGGGGGGCCCAAGGCAAGCGGGGCGGGCCCCCCCCCCCCTGATAAAAACCAAAAGGACTAGCTCAGCACATTGGGGCTAGTCCTTTTGGTTTTTAATTAAAGATCTTGGAAGGACCAAACCATTGCAGAACTCAGGGCTCTTTCACACCGACCTTGTTTGGTCCGAACCTTCAGACTTTTCACTTTGGTCTGAGCTAAATAACAACAGGTGTGAAAGGTAAATAGATATTTGTCAAACACCAGCGCAACAGAAGTTAGTGAGATGTGTCTATAAACAAAAGTTACTTCCTTCAATGTTAAGTCTTATACAAACGGTTTAAAAAGCAGAAGTTTATCACCACATCTGACTGTGTCACGTTCACATTTATGTCACAATGCATTAAAACGGTCGACTCTGTCCAGCGAGAGGAAAAAGACAAAACGCAGTCAGACTTCACCTTTCCTCCATCTGGCTTGTCCACCAGGAAGACCTCGCTCCAGATCTGGATGCCGGTGGTCTCCCTCTCTGAGCCCCCCCGCCAGGAGAAGCCGGTCAGGGGCTCGTCTGCATCGCCGAGCCAAAGGTCCGAGGCCTGAGCACAACGACAGCAGGTCAGTTGATCTAGTAGCGTTTTTGATTAAATGTTGAAGATCTGACTGTGAATGGGATCATCATCACGCCTTTCCCATACTGAATATAAGATTTACACATATACACGTATTGTGCATTAACCGGTGTAAACAATAAGAGTTTATACAACTGGACTATAAGTTTGGTTTTCATTAGAGTGACTGTGGCTCTAAAGGAAATCATCAGGGCAAGATGGCTGCACACAAGATATTTTGGCTTCATTTGTGAATAGTTATGAGCGATATCAGCTGGAATCTCCACTCAATTTCCATTAGAGAGAAATAAATATGGTCTTTGATGTGAAATAAAACATGAGATATTAGTCTGAGTAGAAGGTGATGCTCCGACATGCAGAGGTCAAACTTCTGCTTTACACATGCACACGGAGGAGCAGGAAACCAAAGGTCAGACTCCTCTGTTGCACAGAGCGGGACACTCACGTGGTTGTACATGTAGCGCAGCATGAAGTCCATGAGGAAGGACTTGCCCTTGCGGAAAGCCCCAGCCACAGAGATGGCCACCACGTCGCGGTCTCTGACCTCCTCCGCCAGCAGGATGCGACTGAGCGCCGCCTCGTCCAGCTCGAAGGTGTGGTCGTCTTTGACCAGCAGCACCTGGATGGGCCGGGCTCGTCCGTCCGGCTCCTCCTCCTCCGAGCTCCAGTCGTAGACGGGTTTGTCGCTGAGGGACCCTGGAGGACGAGTCAGGAGGGGGAGAGAGGCAGAAATATACTGTTCATACAACCAGTCTGATTGTGCTTGTGTAGATATAGAATTGTGGAGATGATAAGTCATTTCCCTGCTGATATTCTTTCACATAATTAGATGTGATTAGCACAGAAAGCTCAACTAAAATGCCATGAATGTATGTGAGTGAAAAGTAAATTGAATCCATCACAGTGACAAGAAAGTTGTTTTCACCCCTGATCGTTTGTTTGTTTGTGAACAAATTTTTACAAAAACTACTCGACCGATTTCCATGAAACTTGTGGGAAAGATGCGACACTGGACAAGAAAGAACTCATTAAATTCTGGTGCAGATCCAGATAAAGGGGCAGATTTCAAATCAGGCGTCTTCAGCAGACTGAAATCTACGAGTGTGTCCAATTTGTGTTTAGATCTGAACAAAAATCTGGATCTAATTACTTTTAATGTGGTTTCATGAGAGGACTGATGGATGTATGCTGGACTGAAGGCCACTCTAGTTCCTTCCTGTTATCCCCAGATCAATAGCTTCTCTCATACCAGCTTGTTAATAATAATAAATGAATCGCTCTGTGCGTCTCATCCCATCTGTTTGCATCCAATGAGCTCATGTGCGTTCAGGGCTTCTTCCGGAGCTTTCCAGGCAGTGACTCAGTGTGATTCCGAGCTCTGCTGTCTCATGTAGAGTGTGCAGGCTGCGTGACCGCCCTGGTGCAGAGACCGGGACGATTCCAGCTCCCAAATCCCCACTCGTGTTACGCTACAGGAAACTTGGGTTGGAAGGTTTAAGTTCAGCACGGCACACACACACACACACAGAAGAAAGAGAATCCTCACACCCATCACCCACTTCATCCTCAGCAGCTGTGCATGATGCTGATTTCTCAAGGGTGCAGTTTCAACACAGGCAGGTCTCTTGAAAAGCCACAGTGACAGGCAAGAATTTGGGCGACTGCTACAACATGAATGCACGGTTGCAGGGTGAATAATTTAAGCCGGAGTAGTCCCAAGGTTTTTCCTGAAGACTGCGAGTCTCCTGCGAAGGCCTCACCCAGGGCCCTGGCATCAACCCGCCTCCCCCGCCCCCCCAGGCCTGGTGGACCTCATCATGCTCCTCCTGCTGCTCTGGAGACAGTGAAGACTGTCAGGAGCAGGGGTGTCGGGGTAAAGTGGGTCAGATCAGGTAAAGCAGCGTTTCCTCCCTTTTTTTTTTTTTTTTCCTTCGCCCCTGAAACACTCATTCACACACCTCCCCCCCGCCCTCCCTCACCTCCCTCCCTTGCAGGCCTGGATTAAAAGAGCCACAGAGAATCAGGAGGCTGCTGATCATCATGGGTGATGCTGATGATGGTGATGAGGGCACAGATGAAGCTGATGAGAAGCTATTTAGTGATGCACTATTACATAATCCCATGCTGGATGCACCACTGATCTTCACAGGAGGCTCGCCCCAATAGTAGAAGGTTATTTCCAGGCCTTTTGCAGCCTGCTCCACCCCAGGAGGGCATTTCCTGTGGCCTGATGTATTAAAAACATCCTCTGCTGAAACAGGCATTAAATATGAATAAATTAGAGAAAAAAAAAGATGTCTGCTTTCTTACTGCTTCACAGGGCGACACTCCAGGGATATTCGATTTAATCAGGATGGAAATTAGCACACATTGGTTTCTGGGGATGTCGAGATGAAAACAAGCGTTTGGATCAAGGAGGGGAATAAACATGCAAGTGGCTGCATTCGCCTCCAGCCCATCGCCTCGACTGGATAGAGAAAAAATGGTTCTGTGCGTCAGGGAGAGAAATAGAATAACGGTGCACGTACACTCACCCCAGCTGTCTCTGTCTTTACGGTGCTTCGACATGTTTCTGGCAGAAAATCCCTCCTGTGTGTCCGGTTAGCGAGCGAGCCTGCAGTCGGTGGTCATGGGTGTCGGGTGTGGGGAGGATGCCCTGTCTCCACCGCTCCTATCGCAGGATGATGGAGCTTTTTATTCCCCCCAGTGTCCTGCAGGGGTCACATGTGCAGCCAGGGGGCGCTGTTGTCTGTTGTCTCATTGTTACTGTGCAGGAGCAGGTTAATAATGCATGCTGGGAAAATGTGTATATGATTTGCTGTTTATTGTTTTAAAATAAAATGCAAACATTAGATATTTCCCCCTCCGGATGAAATCAAGGATATTTTCCTCTGCCCATTTGGGAAATATCTTACATGCACTCCCAGCTTTGGTCGGTAGGTGGCGGTAATGCCACGGAGAATGGAAAGTATGGTGCGTTCGCGTTCCTTGTATATCATCGTAAATTATGATTTAATAATGAAAAATAGGATTATCTTTATTTATAACAGAAAACAGCAATGCGAGAAAAGGTAAATACAAGAGAAATAACAATGGTGCAGAAAATGTAATGTAAGCTCATTTTGAACTGTACGCTTCTACCATCACTGAGGACTGAAGATGTTGATATTTCCTAAAACATTTTCTCTAATATGTAAATAATAAAAGTATTTACATGTAACTGGTGGAAAACAAGTTGCAGTTTATTAATATAAAATAGCAGCATAGAAAGTGTTTAGCTGTGAACACTGAAATGCATCAAGAGCTGCTCATTATAAACAAAAAATAAACATTTATTATAAACATTTTAATCATAAACAAATGTTCCATACAACAACAACAACAACAACAGCAACAAAAATTATAATAATAACATATAAAACAGTTTGAGAACACAACCAATTAAAGGGATTTCTTGTCTTTTGGAGTTGCTAAAGTTGTTTACGTTGACTCCTAATAACGGTCCAGATAAAAACAATCTATATATTTATGCTGCTGTGGAAACAGAAAGTAACTTTCGCTGTTTGTTTTAATATTTTCACTTTTCTGGCCCCACTCCTCGACGTGCACTGTCCTTCTCCGAGCCGCTCGTGAAGGCAGCAGCTGCGGTAGCTGCGCAGCGCTCACCGACAGTCTGTTGCGTTTCTTTCGCCTCGTTTACGCCAAACGCTCGATTCCTCACGTCGTTTACGCGTCGCTTCGCACTTCGCACGCGAACCGGGACCGCGACCGGACCGGGGCATCTTCTGTGAACCCGTCCCCCGGGGAGGGAGATGACATGTCGGCGGCTCAACTCTCAGCTGCCGTCGTTCGTTGCGAGGACTTGAAGCGACAGGAGCCGCAGCGGCTGAAGTTTCCTCGGTAACAAAGGGGCCCCGCTTCTCTGAACTTCTGCGGGTCACTCGACGCCATTTGTCCGCTAACAGAATAAAACAACACCCCACCCGGTTGGAGGATTTAAAAATGGGACACCCGCTCACTTGGACTGTTAAAGGTACGTTCGAGCCAGCGGAGGGGCTAAGTTAGCTGGTTAGCATTAGCCCAGTTGATGCTAAGCCCCCTAAACTCAGCACATACATCCAGAGCAATGTCCGACCTGGATGTGGCTATTTGCTGGACCCACCCGGGTCCGTGTTAACGTTCTCCTCAAGCTAATGTTGTGTTAGTCATGTGGTTTTTTTTTTAAAAAACTTGTTTTAATGTTTCAGCTCGAGGCCTAAGCAACTTAACTTTGGAGGTTTGGGGTGAAGTGAAATCTAACACCGCAGTTGTTCGCGTGACAGATGTTGTGGTCCGGGCCAGAATATCCACTTTTACAGAAGCACTTTTTAAAACATACATGAACACGTGTCACGTTTGATTAAGCCCAGTTTTGCACTTTGTTACTGGGGGGGTTCATGTACAACTTCCCCCCTGTGTCTCTCCACCAGGACCTGGAGCTTGGAGAAGGACCATCTGAGTAAAACTTCCACCCAGGACCCCTTCGCCTTACATCCCAAAAACCAGCCTCTGATTGGATCGAGCCAACTAAATGTAAAGGGATCGTCCGGTTACAAGCCACCATGGATATCTTCCCCCGGCCCAGCGGTGAGATCCAGAGGAGGAACCCCCAGCACGACTTCGAGCTCATCCAGAGGGTGGGAAGTGGCACATATGGAGACGTGTACAAGGTACAGTGGACGGACTGGTTCCCACAGCCGGAGATGCCTTGTGGTTTTCCATCACATGACCGATCGAGCCTTTATAGTCCCGATTCAAAGCGGAGTGTTGTCTGTCTCATGGGTCGTGAAGACATGTGGTGAACACGTTTGACAGGAGCCGTTGAATCAGGGACACGCATTCCTGTCGTCTTTTCAAGCCACACAAATACTCCTGCTGGCTGATAGCACGTTCTAGGATGAACCGTGGATGGGGATCCGGCTGCGTGATCTTTAAAAACTGCAGAATACTGAGATCACAACCCCTTTATAATGTCGTATTACCAAAATATATTCAGTTTACTGTCATAGGAAAACTAGTTCAGAAGCTAAAGTAAAAAACTAACCGATTCAGTTTCAGTTCTCTGATATATTCATTGTAATATAAAGGACAAAAAGGGCATTTAACACTTTGACCCTTTGGGAAACTGTGGCAAAGGCAGATTCCGTGAGTTAGGTGATATTGTGATTTACCTAGATGTTGTTTTCCTGGTTGAGACGCTTAAAGGTTAACTGAAGCAATTTCCTGAGCTCGTTTGGCTGCTCAGAGTGAAGTGATACTACATCCTAACTAAAAACTAAACCTTTCCAACTTTGCAAAGAAACAAGTGCAAATACTTGTGAAAGTCCAAAGGTTATGCTGCTTTATGTGATGGAGGAAATTGGAATATGCCGTAGAGAAGCAAGCACCGTGATCCTGCACTAAAGTGTGATCAGATATCAGGAAATAAAGTCAGTCTTTTGTGAAGTCTGTACAGAAACCTTTCAGCCAAACATGACCTGTTTATCCCGACTGGTCCCACCTCTCATTGGACGTTATGAGCCGTGTTTGGCTTGAGAATTTCTCTTGTTTATCCGTCTGCCAGCACACAAGCCGATGACCCATCTGACCCAGTGTGTGATAGTTGAATCGGCCTGTCGAGGTCCCTCTCCATACAAAGCCTCTCTGGTCAGCCCCCACCCCCAGACAGGCCACCGGTGGAATGCTGCGCCTGGTATTCGCTCAGCGCTCGCAGGCTGAGGGCCGCAGCGCGCTGTAATTTGATCAGACCCCTGTCTAAACACGCGTTTCACTATGGGCGTGTTCTGCACCACACTGACAGCGGAAACTCCTCATTGGGAAAAGTCCTCCTTAGCTCTGCCGTGCACATTTGAATTTTAACGTGTCCTCGCTTCCGATTATGTTTGAGTCACATATTTTTTTTTCCTCTTTATTACTGATGATAATGATTCATTTATCTTCATTAGAGTGCTTTGCCCTCGGATCTCGGTCTAGATTATTTTTATAATGTCCCTTTTAAAATGCTGTATTTGGGTAGAATTTGAATATTTACAATTTCTATTTTTGGTTGAATGTTGTATTAATACGACTTCTGTTTCCAATCATGTCAAATAAGGAAAGAAAGAATCCTACAGTCGTCACTTCTACTTACTTTATCGATAATGTCTCTGATAAGTACTTTTTAATACCTCACAGCTCGGTCAACCTTGGGAGTTGAAGTTGTGGAAAGTTTGGTGTAAAGAACAATTTTCTTCCTTTTGTGTGAATGTGATTTATCGAGTCCCTGTCCTCACTGTATTTAGTGTAGGTTTACGTAGACGTCAGGCACAGCTGTTTTCCCCTGAGCCTGACATGGTGATTGATCTGTGTCGGATCTCGTCTGTTACATGACAGACTTCTCCTCCTCTCAGTCAAAGTCGTCTAAGGTTGTTAAAGCCGTCTTTCGCTGCTGCATCTCGTATTTAGACTGTCGGCTTAAAACTTCCTCTTTTTGGGGGGGTTTAGCTCTCATGTTGACTTGAGCTAATTCAGGAAGCTTGACTCAGGTTGTTTGAAAGAATTTGGTCATAACTGAAAGATAGACTTCCACAGCTGGCAATAATCATTTAAGAAATCTCGTAGCCAAACGGACATTTCATAATTTAGTAAATACACAGCACGATGACTGCGCTATTTTGCAGACTTGTGGTTTTGTCTGTACAGTTGTTTTTCTGTCACGTACTGTATCAGCTGCAGAACAAGTTTAAGCTCTGTGTGGGTTTCTGTTGATATGTGTGAATCACCAGCAACATTCCCAGTGTTGAAAGATGGCGGCCACGCTGGAGGGCTTTATGGTTTACGGTTGATTTAGCTGCTCGTCACATCACGTCAGTCCCACGGATTATGGAGCCTCCCATCTTGACCTGGATTTGGAAGTCAGTGAAACCTACTTGGAGATAGAGATTTCTCACAGGATGGATGGATTTCTTTGCATTCAGATGTTGACATGATGAAATATTACACAGTTAAGGTGTTAGTGTACAAATATACTGAAGAAACCTAAAGAATAATACTAATGAAGTAGTATAACTAAGTCGGAGACTGAAAAATACCACAAGTCATGTGACAGCAGAGAAATGTAAAGGTTTTGCTGACAGACGCTTTCCAGCCTTCTCCTACTGACCAACAGTTGACCTGTTGACCTCTGCGCAGGATGTTTGTTCAAGAGGACTTTTTGATTTTCGATTTGATTTTAATGGGACCGGTGGGAAAATATGGCAGATGTAAGAATGTAGTGGTTTGTCTGATGCAGGTGATGATTTTCACTTCAGTTCTCAGGAACAATTATTTCAGATTGTTCCTCGATACAGTGACTCAAGCACCTACCCTCAGTTACAGTTCATGAGGCTGCAGCACTGAATTGTTCAACATTCATTTCCTATCACTAACGAGGTGATTGTTTCAATAGTATAATGTTCAATGTTTTGCATTTTTATTTAACAGATGAACAAGTTTTGTTTAAAGATATAATAGTCAACAGTTTTGTGATACTTGTGGCCCCACTGACTGTTTTGCTGTTGTGTCTTTCAGGCTCGAAACATACAAACCGGAGAACTTGCTGCTGTGAAGATCATAAAGTTGGAACCAGGTAAATATGATCATTTTTATCTGTTTTCATAGTTTCAAGAGAATAAATCCTGGTTTCATTTTTCCCCCCGTCAGAACTGAAAAATCAGGTCTGGAAAACGAGTCTGTTATTTTCCAGGGGTTTGAAAGGAATGCATAAAAAAAAGTAGTCACTGAAAAATATTGTTGCACGGTGCCAATAAACACGACTGCAAATATGAATGTGTTGACAAACCCAGAGCGCTTTTTCTTTTCATGTGAAATGACCTGAATCTTTGAATATAGCCGTCATCCTGCACCATATTGAATTTGGAGCAAAGTCTGCTAAAAAAGTGGGTCATTTCAAAAATATAAATCATTGTCACCACTTCTATCGAGGGCCCCATTGCGACATGACATTGTGAACATGAAGAAGCGGAGGAAGGAGGACATTTCTGATGGTGCCCTGCTCCGGGGTCTGTGCTGGTGGTGACCTAGTGACAGAGTTAGTGCGATCCAGATTAGTGGGATTACCAGGAGGACTTTGTACCACCGGCAGCAACCAGACAGAGCTCAGCTGATTACTAGTCAGTGAGGGAAGAGATTCACTTGTGTTTGTTTTCTCTTTCATTCATCGTGTCACTGTGACGGTGAAAGGCTGCAAGTGAGAGGATGTGGGATTAATGGTGTGTTTCGGTCCAAAATTTGCACATGTTGTTTTCCGCAGGTGTCGGTGTTTCATCAGTGAATTTCAAATGACTGGTCTGAAATACGTTTTCACTCCGTCCTGATCAGACGATAGGAGTCTTGAGCATATTCTGCTGGTGTATAGGAGCACGGGGGGATTAGAGTGTGTGCGTGAGTAAATGAAGAAGATCAAGAAGCTTAGCTGAGATAGAAGATAGAAAAAAAAACAACGTTTTTATTGATGTTTTCTTGCTAAATTCATAGGTGAAATATAATTAAGAGTAGAGAAGTATTAAAAGGTTGTAAAGTTAAGGTTTAAAAACAACACTGATTTAACCCTGATCCGGCCTCTCGGAGAATCGAAGGAGGAATCTGGTCGGCAACCTTGTTGGGTTCCGATGTCCGACCAAGATTATCCTGGTGAGGGGTTACAGAGCCTTTCTTTAATCTCTCGAGCTGCCCGCAGAATCATCAGGGCCTCCCACGATAATTAACCACAACAGCCAATGAGAGAGGCCGAGAGACCGGAGCAGCTGATGGTGCTGCCAAGCAACGGGAAACTAGTGTTAACAGATATTATAATTAGAAACTCAGCTGAAGAATAGATAACCAGTGTTGGCAGCGTCTCTCAGACCAGTTTCTCATCCAGACTCGTTTAGCACTTTTATTTATTTTACCTTAGAGCAAGTTCAGGCCATTCCCCATGATGCAACGTGGGAGATGTGAGGTGGTGTGTTGCCGCCTGTGGAGCAATAATCTTAATAATATCATGTAGTGTCTTTCCTTGTAGCGTGGGGGCATGTTTTAGATGATAGAGGAGAAAATCTGTGAAGATCCAACTTATGTTCAGGAGGTTTTTAAAACGCCTCTAGTCTGAGGTCAGCTTTGGAGCAGTTTGGAAGTTTCATAGGGAAGATAGATTTATCCGCATAACCCCTGATTTCCAACACAAACTCATTTCTATTTGCTCTATTCGTATTTGCACTCTTCATATTTGCTTTATCCTTCCCTGAGATGATAACAGGCATTACTCCAGCCCAGGACATCTTGTTCAAGCAGGATTGTCATTTCTCTTCCCCCCTGCTTTTGCAAGTCACTCCTTTCTGTGCTAGAGGTAAACAGCTTTGGGCGGACCATCGAATCAAACTGGTTTGACCAGGAGTGACGCTGGTATGAAGCAAAGGGACAGAGAGAGAAAGGAGTGGTGAAGCCCTCTGCCTGCAGGGACCGGGGGAGCTGAGCTGCTTAATCTGATCTTTTGGAGGTGAAATGACCAGTGAAGATCAAACTAGACTCAGTCTTCACTCACTGACCATTGAGGGAAACTTAAAGTGGCCACTTATTTTACAATCTAATAATACCTCTGTTCTTATTGAGCCAGTTACAATTTTCATTTCTTTGTGTTGGGGGGGCCGTCACTGAGAAGTTGGCCGGCAGTTTCCATAAGAAATTCAGCTACAGACCATTTGGGCGTGTCTCAGCAGGACATTGGTCAAGAATTAACATTTACTTATTTCCTACACACTGAATTGAAAGTTGTGTTCAGCGAGCAGAGGGAAGCGCTCAGTCTGAGAGGAAGTGGCTACAAGCTCCACACACCGAGAGTTTTTTGTTTGTTGGATGAAGCATGTCACTTAAATTACAGTCGCTCAAATTTTTGTGGCTTCTCGTACCATTTGCTCTCTGTCAACAGATACATTTGAAAATGACTGTGATCAACAGCAGTTGAATCCTGAATGAATAACGCCGTAATTACAGACACAGTTCCATGTAATTGTAACCGAATTAATGAGTTCCTCCTAAGTACCACTTACTTGTAGTATTTTGTAATGTGGCGAACACTCGGACGGAGACTGGAAATACTTCTCACATTCGTCATCATCAGAGGGGTAAAGAACTAGCTTTTGTAAGATTAAGACATTCATTACATCATTATTCTGACAAATCACTAATGGAAGAGTCAAACTGAGTAATACCCGCACTTCACAACTATTCTTTATTCAACTACTCTTTCAACCGATCAGTGAATCCATTAAAAAAGAAATGTGATCCTTTATGTTTTGATATAGTCACTAGGGATGCAGGTATAGTTCGGTCTGATAACATTACATTGCACAAGGCTTCTCGTGTTACTCAATAATTAAAGGAGACGTACTGTATGATGCTCTCTCAGTTTTTCTTTTTTTTTTTTTGTGAGTGTAAAAGTTCAGCAAAGTTCTCCCCCACAGAAACCAACGCATTAGAGCATGTTAATCTCTTCAATTATTAACACTCAATGCAAATTATTTGCCTGGATAAGAGTATAATATGTCTCCTCTGAGTTAGTAGCTGGTTAATTAACAGCTCATGGAAATGAACTGGTTTGTTGTTTATCAGCTGGGTAGTTGTTGCATGTGTTAGCATTTCAACCAGACTTGAATTCAGGCTCTCACGTGACAGAGACTAACCTCTCACTAACAGTGAGTGGAAAAACAGGACTGCTGTACCGCAGTTGCCTCACTGGGTACAAACATGGTGTACTTAAAAAAAACTACACAAAAACACTTGTGTACTTAAAAATTGTGTGCTTATCTGTGGCCCTGGAGGAATTGTCATTTGTCATGTTTGCCTCCAAAATACCCCTGTGTCACTTGTCTGGAGCAACGAACTGTGGAAGGATACAGAACAATATTTATTTGGGCCATGATTGGTTTTAGATTGCAGTTTTTGTTAAACTTAATTTAGCCATCGTAAGAGCTTTGTTTACGAAACGCATCAGTGGGCAGCATTGACACAAAAAAGAAAAATGTCTTTGTTGATGGTAATTTCCACATCAATCAACGTGCAGCCTGCTGTTTTGATATCAATATTTTTGGTGGAGAATGATTTTATCCATTAGATTTGCTTCATCTGGACAGTTGCCTATGATGACAGCCAGTTGATAGACCACTGAAGCTGGCAGAGGCTCGTAGATATTAACCTCCTGTTAATGTATTCCAGGGACGTGTCTCTGTTCAATTGGGAGCAGCTGGGCTTACATATTTTTGTCTTCAGACTTCCTACTGGTCGGATGTGTTAGACTGCTTTGCCGAACTGGAAAGCAGCCTGGATACGTGCCTACACCACATAAACTTAAAAAGTACAAGGTGTTCTTTCAGTTGTCGATAGCTGCTCTGTGATTTGCTGTATTTACATAGAGATGAAATATTGAAATGTTCAGCTAGACATTCAAAGCAGTTAACAGTTTTAGTGGCATATAAATGTGTCCTGATTTGAAAGGGTTCATTGTGAAGCATCAGTACCGGCATTTAAAACTAAAGATTCTAGTGTCGTCAAAAACCTCAAGTTTAAGCCACCCTCCTCCTATAGATCCTTTTTTACAATACATTTCAAATTCTAAGTTTGCTCTAGTGTCAAAAAACCTCCCTTTTGTTGTGTAGATTTTGTGAATGAGTCATAACCCAGTTTGTTTGATGCCTGCAGTCGTTTTTGTGAGGTGTTTATTTCTAAATGGAAAATATCTCATTTTGCATTAAAACAATTCTCTGTACAGAAAATGAAAAAAATACAGCAATTTGCTCATTGGTGATTTCTCCCTCTGTTTCCAGGGGATGACTTTTCCATCATACAGCAGGAAATCTTCATGGTGAAGGAATGCATGCACCACAACATTGTGGCCTACTTTGGGAGCTACCTCTGGTAAGAGCCAGCTCAAAAATAATCCTGCTTTGTCATTTGATTCTAACTGTTTTCTCTTCCCTTGCTGCCAGTTCATGGTCTAATATTTATGGAAGTCATACGCTAGTGTCTGGAGGATTTAATGAGCCGCTGCCTGAAACTCGCATGATGTATTTAATTACTGAGTCACACCTGTGTGTGAAAGTATGACTCAGTGTCCCGGTGCCGACGAGGCCCTGCAGTGCCAGGATGCAGCTCTCGTGTTTTAACGGAGCCGGTGTTTTGTGGCTGGTATCTGAGAGGAAGTCGGGCTGCTCCTGCCCACCACTGCCTCAGACTTCCAGCAGGTTTAACTGGAGTACGAGCCTCTGATCTGTTTCATGTGGCTGTTTTTCCTGAGAGATGCATGTCTTATCCCAGCAGGTATGACTTATAAAGTCTGGCCACATAGAGAACAAATGGTTACTGTAAAACCTTAATGAGCAACCCACCGTGCATTAATTATTCTAAATCTAGTTTTATACTATGAGAAGAACCATCAGTTTATATTCGGGGAAGTTTGAGTTTCCGTTCAGACATGTTTCCTGACCCAAAATGATTTCCACATCCAGCTAAAAGATTTGAAAAAGTAGCACAGTTGAGACCGGGAATCTGGGGCAGTGAACAGTATCTTCACCTCACAGGGGTCACCGCTTCCATTGGCAGTAATTCCAACATAGTTACAACGATCGTATTTTTAGATTCTTCTCTGAGGGTTGACAGGATTTTTCTACCCACCCATGCTCTTCTTATAACGTGTGTTTCGTTTGCGAGAAACATATACAAGTTGGTTACAAACTCTTGTACTTTCAAACTTTTTAACTACACAGGTTTGTAAAGATCTGTGATCCTAATATAATATTTTCTGTTGCTTTCTTCAGTCGAGAAAAGCTTTGGATATGCATGGAGTACTGTGGAGGAGGATCTCTCCAGGACATTTATCATGGTGGGAGTTGATTTTAAGATGAAGTCATAGCATGGTTTTTAATACTGTCCACATTTTAAAATCAATCTCTTGCTTGTGTGTTGCAGTGACAGGACCTCTGTCAGAGCTCCAGATTGCATATGTCAGCAGAGAGACCATACAGGTATTTTTTTTACTTCCCGAATAATAATATAAATGAGCATTTCGAAGTTTTTAATTTCCATTTCATTTACACTGAATGCATTTTTTTTTATGTTTACAGGGTTTAGGATATCTGCACAGCAAGGGCAAGATGCACCGTGACATCAAGGTATTTTATGTTTTCCATTTTGTTTTGCTTTAACGTCAGGTTTTAAAGGACATGGCCTCTATATTGTGCCAAACACTTACAGCACAAACTATAATTATAAACAAAACAAATTTTGAGAGAAAATTAAAGGAAGATGTGTGAGACTGACAAGTTGCTCTTCAACGGTCCAGACGAGAGGCGTGTGATTCAGCAGCGTTGCAGAGGTATAAACTGAAGTCACAGGAAGGGTGCGAGAGATGGTGTTACTTTCTGTAGTTTTGCGGTTGAGCTGATCACACTTGGTGCATGCACGCAGGCTGGAGCCTCGGCCTCGTGTGCTATCACAGAAGGTCAGGGCTGGATCTCTTATCTTTAGTCAGCTCTACAGAGCGAGCACTTCCTGTTTCCTCTACTCTCATCTCAGGATGCCACCCGAGAGACTGTCAGTCACAACCAGCAAAAACACTGTCAGTGGGTCGGTCAGAAAGCTGTGGTGGTACGGGTGTAACTATACGGATCAGTCAGAGATCCCAGATGTTGCTGAAAAATGTGTTTGCCTGAATTAAAAATTAAAAACACATTTATTGTACTTTTTAACAGGGTGCAAACATCCTTCTATCAGACAACGGAGATGTGAAGTTGGGTAAGTTGCAGTTGTAACATCTTGATTCTCAAGGAAATGGAACAGCCCCGTAGCTTTGAGTTACATGTGGATTACATAATGTGAAATGCCGTCTATCCTTGTTACAGCTGACTTTGGAGTTGCAGCCAAAATAACAGCCACCATTGCCAAAAGAAAGTCCTTCATTGGAACACCTTACTGGTGAGTGTGTCACCCTCATAGATACCTTCGATCAGGTCTGTCATCTGTTTATATCACCAACAGAATCTAGCTTGTCACAGTTGGACAGATGCTTCAGCTGAAAGGTGAAAGTTCAAATTCCCACAGCAGCTGAAGTGTTTTTGAGAAAGACTGAATCCTTACTGTCACTGACCCTGACCTCTAACACACAGTCCAGGGTAGACAGACAAAACCGTTTTCCTCCAAAGATCTGCAGAGTATCACATTTTAAATATCAGTTTTGGTCTTTACTTCAAGGAAGCCTCCTTCAACAATCTTTCGTCTTTGTCTTTTTCACTGAATTTATCCAGGATGGCTCCTGAAGTAGCGGCGGTGGAGAAGAACGGTGGCTACAACCAGCTCTGTGATATCTGGGCCGTTGGCATCACGTCCATAGAGCTGGCCGAGCTGCAGCCCCCGATGTTCGACCTCCACCCGATGAGGTGTGTTTTTTTTTTTTCACTTTCCTCAAAAGTGATCAGTCAGAGCTTCCTCAAATGATTCTTAGGCTGCTTCCTGCTTTTGTGTTCTTTGAATGTTTCATCATGCCTTTTGATTACTTGAATGCTCATCCTGTTTCATTCAAGATACAGTTTATTTTTAGAAGAAGACGCAGGCATTTCCATTCTTTAACTTTTGGTTACCCTGTTATTTACAAGTATATCTGCCTCTTTCACTCTGTTCAAACCACAAGTAATGAGTTTCTTTGTCTTCCATAGGGCCTTATTTTTGATGTCAAAGAGTAGCTTCCAGCCGCCCAAACTAAAAGACAAAAACAAATGGTGAGTGTCCCAGACTGCACTTTAATTTGGCTTTAGAAGATTAGCAGTGATGAGCACTGGATTAAAACTAAACTATCTCCCCCAGGTCCACTGCCTTCCATAACTTTGTCAAAGTGTCTCTGACAAAGAACCCGAAGAAGAGGCCCACAGCAGAGAAGCTTCTCTCGGTAATAAATCTTATTGTCTTGATGTTGAAATGTTCAAAACGAAATATTGTGCAGTTTTGGAGCTGAACCTTCAAAGTAGAAAATGTTAGAAAACTCTCGGCTGTGTGCTCATTCCTTTTAAGTATATTATTCTTTTAGTTGCTGCTAGATTTATGTGTATTTTGCTTGTTGAACTATTACCATTTTGTAAATCCTAAAAGCCTGACGCACAAATGGAAGTTTTCATTCCCACTAAATCTAGCAGGGTCTCAGTTTGGCTCAAAGAGCTTCTGTGTGGTTTGGCTCAGTTTCCAGCAGTTTGGCTCGCGTTCAGACACCAGCAACCAGAACTGCTGCTCAAAGTTTAGTCTTTTAATTTATTACTTCATTACTTTGTATCTATCGAAGCTTTTTAATTATATTGTAACTGAAGAGCCTCAGCTTATTTCAGAGGAAGTAGTTCAGTCACCACCTGTTTTAAATTTTCAGGTGTCAGTCAAACTTTAAATACATATCAGATGTTTCTGAAAAGATAATTTATTGAACTGTCATGAACCCAGTGTGTGTCATGTGAGGACAGTCCCGTCCTAATGATCCTGGCACCTGATGCAGACAGTTTAAATTAATGTGTAACAGTTAAATTATGATTATCTCTTTCTGCAGTGAGGTTTTGATTCTACATCTAGTTTCATAGATCTCGTGTAGATCTGCTGATACAAGTGATAATCAAATTCTTCATCAGTTTGTGATAACCCTGTCTTGTTTCTTGCAGCATGTGTTTGTGGGACAGACGGGTTTGACGAGGAGGCTGGCTGTCGATCTCCTTGATAGGATGAACAACCCAGACAACCATCAGCATTACAGTGAGGTGGACGATGATGACCTGGAGGTAAAGTCTAACTCCATCACACATGCTTCACGATAATGCCCTGACTCCAAGAAACTGAGAGGGAAATTCAAAGTGTACATACACTGTATATACAAACCTGTCTGGAAATAAGAAAAATGTCCATTTGTAAAATGTTTGACTGAAAATACTACAAAAAAAATTTAGCACTTTTAAAAACAGGCTAAAAAACAGAAGCAAGTAAAAGAAAGTGACTAAAATATATAACCTGACACTGAAAAACTCGCTGTCATCAGTAAATGTTGGAAATATAAAAAAAGTAAAGCGAGCTTTGCTTAAGTGTATTTCCTCCTTCCCCTTTTTCTTGATTTAGTCCTTCAATATTATTATTCCAACGGGACTCTCCACGACATGTGTGTGGCAGCCAAGGAGGTGGTACCATTGCCTTTTAAGAGACCATTGTGCTTTTCTCACCCTGACAGCAGTAGCACTGTCTTGGCCACGATGAATGAAAAAACGCCCCAAAGGCTATTGACTGCAGGCAATTGAGCTTGGTGCAAACAAACAGCCTCTGGGTTGCATAATAATGTGACAATGCACAAGGCACAGAAACTAAAATCAGATCAGCATTTATCTTGTCGTGCAAGTTTCTGAAATGCCAGATTATTTCCAAAGATGTGTGTCATGCGTCACATTTGTGTCAGATGACTCAAGGCTGACTCATTTTTAATTATTTCATACGACTTTGCGACAGTCTTGTGAAGTGCTGCTCCTGCCTTTAAAACCTACTTCCTTATCTTCACTGTTTCAGCCCCTCTCTGCCGTCAGACACACCATCCGCTCCACCAATAAGCAAGCCAGAGCTGAGAGGACGCGCTCAGAGATCGACTGTAAGTGAACACAAAGATCACCACCAACCCCCACTCTCGTGAATCCGTCCTGTCGCTGGTCAGTGTGTCAGTCCCCACTCCCCCTCCCCCCGGCTGTCGAGCTCGACATAGGTCCGGCGGCTTGTCTGAGGGTCATCCCACTAATCCCGCTGCACTGACTGGCACTTGTCCAGAACACAGCATGTGGTAGTGTGTGTGGAAATAGCCCAGGGATTCACGGAAGAGAAAGTGGATGTCGTAGACATGTTATTTTACAGTAGCAAATAACAGCCCCTCATCTTTTACTAAGACTGTAATGTGAAGTAGCTTGTCTGAGGGGTCACTTTAGGTTTCTTGAGGAATTAGTTTCTTCTGTTGTCGGTTCTGAATTTGGCAGAGGATGCAGCTTCAAATTTATAATCAATAATTGCAAACCCTTCAATCGTTGTGTGTTTGTGTTGTCTTCAGTTGTTGTTTGGAAGCTGTGTCATGTCATGTTAGGTCGATGTAGTAACATTCCAGTGGTGAGCTGCGTCCTTATCATTCGTATTTGTAGTTACACGTACTCCGCTTCCTTGTGTTCTGTGCCTGTTTGTGCTGTGATCGTTTGTACCAGATGTACTTCCTGTGTGGTTTCATCTTTATTTCTCACAATTACGTCTGACTTTCCCTCCTACATGAAGCAAACAATGGGACACACCAAGGAGGGCCATGCTCAAGTCCTAGCTTCACTGGGGGACACAGGGGGGATGAAGGTTAGTGACAGTGTAGTGAGACAGTGTGTGTTTGTATGAATCCCCAGCTCCCTCCTACGACTTCCTGAGAAATGTAGCAGAAAACAGAATTAAGTGTTTTTGAGACTTGAGTGGTACTAATAAGGTGAGTCCCTGTGCATGTGTTAGCTACTTACTGTGGCTTTAGCTTGCATAAGGTTGAATAAGTTGGTCATTGTGACATCATAGATCAGACCTGGTATTTACATCCGTCCGGAGTGATCCGATCACAAGGTGTCAGCGCTAAGCACAGGTGTGAACTAGAGTTCCTCATGGGTTCAGAGAAAACCAGAAAATACCCAGAATTGTTCTATTCAAACTCGACCTGGAATCTGCAGAACTGAGAAACATGCACATGCTGTCAGACACGGGGCCAGGTCTTCTCCCGTCCACTCGGTTATTACACATCATGTGATACAGACCAGGGACCAGGGAAAAGAACAGGACTCAGACCCAACTTACTTTATAAAACGTGGATCTGAACCCGTACAGGACCTGGGTCGACCCGATAAGACAAAGTGTGAAAGCACCCAAATGCGTCGTCAATGTGTCTGATCGCTCACATTCAGAGGTGATTCATTCAGCCCCTCCTGACACTGCTTGCTCCCTTTCTCTCTCTTACGCTGATACACAGACACACACACCGATAAACACACACAAACATTGTCCTCAGACTCATTCTGAAAACGCAGACTGGGTAAAACAACATCATTTGGTCTTTGTGAATGCAGATCACACCCAAGGTTATTTGCAAAAGGAGCAGTGAGGTGACATCATTAGACATAGACGCATTCAGGTGTAAACGCACGTACTTAGCACTGACCACGTGTGACCAGATCTCTCAGAACGGACGTTAATACCAGGTCTTAACACGGCCGTACTTCTTGTCAGACTGTTTGCGGTAAAATTGCATCGTAGACGACTAATAAGACCTAACAAGGAAGCCACGTTGGGCTCGACGCAATTCCTCATCTTCTCAAATGTTTTGCTGAAGGTTGGCTTCGTAGTTCTGTCTGTGACTCACCCATTCACTGTTATCTGTGTTTTAAATACTTCAGCAGTATCAACATACCTCAAGCAGAAATCCCCCCCCGGAAAAAGAGGGTCTGAATTCTTGAAATAAAAAGTTTCTTTGTTAATGAGAAGCTGATTATGTGGGAGAGTTTGTTGGCAGGTCGGTGGATTTCTTCCGCTCTTACGTGGCTGCGGCAGGATCACGTCATGTTTACACTGGACACTACACCCGTCTCCTCTATGGGATCGACTGTTTGACAGAATCTGACCTCAAACATAAACTAAGAGGAATCTGCTCCGTTATTTATTTGCCATTCTTTTTCTTTTTTTTACTAATATTTCAGACCTGGTCATTGTCAGTTGTAATCTGTGTTTGTCTTTGGTGATTGACTCGTCTTCAGGCTGCAGACCAAACATTCATATAGCAGCTCAATAAATCAATGAAAGGTCCTTGTGGTGTTTTGACAGGTGTGTTGCAATGGAAGCCGTTGATCTGCTTTTGCTTAATTCTTAACACAGGATTTAATATAAGAAAATCCTGTGTTTATATAAGTGTTTTCCAAGGTTCCTGGTACTGCTCCCAAAGGCTTTGTGTGTCTTGAAGTGTTGGGTTCTGATGCCCTCTAGTGCCAAAGGTGTGTGTAAAAAAACAACAACAAACAAGACTGACTACAATTTTTGTCTTTCACAGTCGACAAGCTCCAGTTTGAACCTCCACTCCGGAAGGAAACGGAGGCTCACTCTGAAATGGTGATAATCACGTTTAGTTAAATAAATTCTAGTATAAAAGTACAACTTTCTGTTTATGTTTGTCATCAGTCAAGTTTTATGCGATTTGTTCAAAAAGAAAAATATATATACCCCTTAATTAATGAATGCAGGTATTTACTAATTCTATTTTTGTACATTTGTGCCTTTCCACAGGATGTGAGTAAAGATAATGACTTCCCTTCCCCCTGGAGTCCCTTTGCAGAGGGAGGAATAACAACCAGGTGAGCCATGGAAACTGTTGTCATGGGAACTGCTCCTATTTTTACCCCCTGCTCTCGCTCTCTCTCTCCTGCTCTCTCTCACTTACCCTCAGTTGCCCTCTTCACCTGGGTTATTTATCAGATGGATGCTTCTCTGGGGATTTCTTTAGAAAGCAACAACAGATGCCAGGTTCATGTTTTGTGTCTGTATTTATTCCACTTCTTTGGAAACACATATTTCAAGGATTCTCACTAATGGATGGTATTGAATCTAGTTTATAAGAGATAGAAAGACCCCTGAGGCACGTTAGTCATCACATTGTCTTCCTCTATCTTCTGTAAACTAACATCCACTGATTGAAAATACATTTTCCCTGTGGACGCTCCTCACTGTGTCTCACATTAACCTGCTCACTCAGTGGAGCTAACCCGTGTCTGTGCATGAACTCACTCTCCCACACCTGCACTTTGAAATGTCACCGTGGCCTTTAAGCTCTTGCTCACTTGTCCATGTGCTATGACTGTTTTTTTTTTCTTCTCCCTCCACTTCTCTCTGTCCCCGTTCGGCTGTCGGTCTTCTCTCTCTCGTCTTGTCCCTCCAAGAAGCCTTCTCAAAAGCGTTGAGGATGAATTGTTCCAACGGTAACACTAACACTGCGTGTGTTGTAGTGCTGTAAGCCATCCACCCTACCCCTCGCTTGGTCATCACCATGTTTGCAGTGAGCTTTAGCATCCATCCTCTCAAATCACCCTCCCTGACAACACTCCGTTTACCATTTGTGATCTTAACTGTCGATCCAAACCGTGCACACTGCTGCACACATGAGTCTGAGGTCGGTAGGAAAGTGTGATGTAGAAATAGGCTGGAAAATACCCAAAAAAACTGCTTGTTTGTGGAGATTCAACCCTTAACAAACACACAGGGCTGCACTTTTTATTCCCACTGTAGTTTTAAAGCAAAGGTTTCTAAATATCTTACATCACCTTTCAGAGAACTTGGCTTTAAAGCTAATTTCGTGGATTACTGATTAACGTGACAGCTTTTATTTAACCTTCTGAAAGTTGTCTGCAGTCCTTGGTTTTGGTCCATGTGTTATTTTAAGCTAATGTGGAAGTCAATATAGAAAGTGATGATGGACCTGTTTGAAGGTTTTGTACTAAAACAAATAAAAACCTATAAAATAGCTTCAGAAATTTATATTTTTGTGGTTTCCAGAGCAAAATGGATCCCGAAAACCACCTCCATGTTTCTCCTTCGACTCATGCTCACTCTATGTCCAAGGAGGGATTTTACATGAACATTTGCTCCATTTGCATCCCTCCTCCTGAGCTCTGATTGGTCTTATTTTCCACACTGATTCCTTTGTTTCCTGCAGGGGACACATGGCCCATCTTGAAGATAAACTTGAAGAAGTAGAGCTGTGAGTGACAGTAATAGATTACAAATGGCATCATAAACACACATATATTCCTTTTGTAGTTTTTCTGAAAACACACCTCTGTTTCAGGTCAACTCTCAAGCCAGGACTTCCTCCTCCTCTGCCCCCAAAGGTATTTAAAAAGTTACTATTTGCTTACACATTCATCCAGTGCTACAATATGCTGCGCTTTCCTTCACACACCATTCACACACTGCTGGTCCATAATATACAAGTTCAAAGTGTATGTGCTGCGAAGGGCTTTGAATGAAGATCAAACTATTTTCAGTCTGTTCCTCATTTCCAGCCCCGGCTAAACAGCTCGTCAGAGGAGATCGGCCTTAACGAGGAGCGGTGTCTGACGGTGCGGAGGTTCCCTAACTCGGAGAATGGACCGAGTCAGGCGGCTCGCAGACAGAGCACACCTGAGCAGGGAAACAAGGTGGAGCACTCGTCTCCAGATTTCCTCTCTGTCAGCGTCAGCAGCCCTGGGATCCTGTCTCATGCCTCCGATCCTGGTGAGTCTCGGCTTCTCGGCTGAATTTATACATACCTATGTACAGTAACCTGTTTGGTCTGCTGTCATTCTTAAACCAAGCCGGTTTCTCAATGAGCACTTGCTTTATTTTTTACAAGCTCTCATTAAATCTGAATGTAAAGGTAAGAAAGCCTCATGTAAATGTATGTGATCTTGGACATAGATTCTGTGCGTGTGATTAACGGTTATGCTACAAATCTCATTTTCCGTTCTCCGTCTCTCTTGTGACAGATAATGACTCGGACGACAGCGTGAATGGAGGCAGTCCCAAGCCACCACTCCACCAGCAGCATCGGAAAGAGAAGAAGGAATTCCCTGTGAGTTTAATGACCTTTCACAAACATCATGTTACATTGTGGATTTCTGTCAACACCGCCACACTTCTCACTTTTAATTTCATTGGGTTTTAAGATGAAAAGGTGGTCAGTGGTCTCAGGAACCTATATTTTAGATGTGGAGAGTTTCCAACTAAGCTGGCTGATCATGCGCTGAAACCTCAAATATGTTTTTCCTATGTAAGATCCAAACCAGGATGGTTAAAGAGGAACGTTTTTGCGTCCAGTCCAGTTTTAACATTTAATTGACTTTGACAGAACACACACAAAATAACAGTCCACATTGTTCTGGATCCTTGTTGAGGCTGAAACTAAATCCGGCAGCGACATTTAAAATCATTGTTGTTTTATCGGTTCTGCATCTACACTATCATGTTGTTTTATGTTTCCTCTGCTCCTCCTCAGAAACCAGCCATCAACGGGCTGCCACCCACTCCTAAAGTACTGGTGAGTAAATCATCTGCACCGTCGCTCACAGTCTTTGCTCTTCGCTGCTGACGTGGATTCACTGGGCACTGTTATTAATCTGTTGTCTGAAATGCTGCTGTACATTCTTCAGATATTTGGGGTCCACGGAGCTTTCAGCTTTGTGGTTGCCTCTGCTCCGCTCGGCTCCAGCTTATTAAACCTTGGCTGAAGTTG
Organism: Verasper variegatus; assembly: GCA_026259375.1. Taxonomy (NCBI): domain Eukaryota; kingdom Metazoa; phylum Chordata; class Actinopteri; order Pleuronectiformes; family Pleuronectidae; genus Verasper; species Verasper variegatus. Next base: position 19,633,193 of record CM048049.1, read on the forward strand.
TAGCGCTTCGCTGATCCAGAAACTGCCTGTTTTGCTTTTCAATGCAGATGGGAGCCTGTTTCTCTAAAGTGTTTGATGGTTGCCCGCTGAAGATCAACTGTGCCACATCATGGATTCATCCAGACACCAAAGGTACAGCTTCAATCCATAAACCCCACACACATAATTACCACGTTTTGTTAAAGCCAACACTTTGTTCTTCCTTCCAGATCAGTACCTAATCTTTGGGACAGAGGACGGAATCTATACGCTGAATCTTAACGAGCTTCATGAAGCTACGATGGAGCAGGTAACGGCAAATACAATCAGTTTGTGGAACTAGTAGAATAACGCTGCACTCACACGAATGGACTCATTCACTTTGAATGGGGTGAGGTCATGCATTGCTGAGGAACAGCCAATCAGATTGTGTTTAAAAGAATACTGCAGGCACTAACCAATCAAATCACGTTAATACGAAAGAAGAGGCAGCTGGTGAACCTGGTGTGTGTTGTGGATCTTATTTTACGCGTCCTCCTTTTTAGCGTCACGGCTATGTCGTGTGTCCCAATCATAAAATGGATGTGGTAGTTATTTTATCCATTCCATATTCTTAAGTCTTCTTCTTTTTGTATCCCTCTGATTTGAGTCCCATGTTCACTTCTTTAACATGTGGATAGACCTGCTGTTCTTTGTTTTGGTTGCTAAGCCATTATTAGACCCTTAAAGGAGGTTCACAAGCGTACAATTGTCTAATTAATGTCGCTCCCCTCATTGAGAGCTGAAAACTACAGCTGAAAAGTGATTGTCATATTTTGTATCCCCTCAGCTCTTCCCGAGGAAGTGCACGTGGCTGTATGTTATCAACAACAACCTGATGTCTTTATCTGGTAAGTGATGGACCTTTTAACAGCCTCCTGCTTCACCGGCCACTGTCATAGCCTGCCGCTCCTTTGTCCCGTGTTATCTGGCTGCCCCTGAAGGCAACACGGCCGCTCCATATCTGCAGCCCTGAAATAACTTTCTTTTGTTTGCTATCAGAAATACTGTGACTCATGAGTGATGCATCTGACTTTACAGCCTGTTCCTCTGCTGAAGAACCACAAATATACTGATATTTGTAGGTCACAATGTTTACTAGCAACAAAAGTACGAGGAGTGAAACTCAAATCATCCATCATTCGAAACCAAACCTGCTTTTGTTGAGAGCAGAACTCAGACCTTTTCCCCGGTTTAACGGTTGAGGATGGGATTACAAAGTGTGAGCTCTACTTTCGGTTTTACCTTCAGCAGTTTGCCCCTTGGTATACTAAGCCTCTGTTCTCTTCTCCTCTTCCCTTGGCCACTGTCCATCCTCCTCTCACCTGGCTTGATTTGATATTCTACTAACTGGCTTCATCAGAAGGTAATCATGCTTCACATCATCATGACACTTTTTTTTTTACCTCTGTTCACATCTAACCTTTCTACACGTGAAAGCTGCTTCGTGGGATGGAGGATTTGTTGAGAACATTAATAATTTACCTCCAAAATGTTCATAACGTTGTCTGTCATATTTTAAGAAGTGTCTCTGATCTCTTGGCTTTGATTTGCTAACTCACTGCTTTTAACCCATGAAGCTCTTCATTGAATCTACTGTGTCCTGCTCTAGGGAAAACCTTCCAGCTGTATTCCCACAATCTCATCGGGCTGTTTGAGCAGCTGAAGAAGCCGGGCCTCGCTGCTCAGTTCCAGACTCATCGCTTCCCAGACAAAATTCTACCCAGGTGAGATCTTCAGGTCTTTTTTTCTTTTTCTGAACCCCCGTCTCATTTATTGAATTCTGTGAATTCTGTCACGTTTGTGATAAGGTGACGACTCCGCTTCTGCAGCTTCAAGCACGTTGCTACGCTCATGCTGTGCAGTCTTTTTGTGCCTCGCTGTCCACCATCATGACGAATGTTTGTGGCAGGAGTGAAAAAGGAGAAGCACCGGCCAACTTCCCTGATTATAGACGTCATCAGCGCTTTTTAAGACTGTGGTCACAACAACCTGCCTGTTTTCTCTCCTCAGGAGGTTTGCCTTGACAACTAAGATCCCAGACACAAAGGGCTGTCACAAGTGTTGCATTGGTAAGTGGCCTTTACCTCCCACCACTTATTTACTTACCTTCCATCGTAGTAAACTGTCAGCGCACGAGAAGCATCTCCTTATAGTCGTGTGTTCTGTAAACTTTCAAGACTTTATTATGCATTAATGCTGAGTGAGGTTTTATTAAGTTAAGATTTTTCATTTATTAGAGTTGCTCCAGTCATTTTATGTAGCAAAATGTTTATTTTTTTTTCTGTAGAGCACAAACAGCCCAACAGTCCACTTAAATTTGATTCCTGTTTTTTTCCATCAAACATTATTCCCTGGGAACTTTGTGAAATGTCATGCAACGTTAAAGAAAGTGAAAACAAATTCCTGGATCCACACTGAACTGTAACGGGTTCTTCCCTGACTCATACTGCATCCTTCCACTAAGCTTAGTGTTGATCAATCCAGTAGTTTTTGTGTAATGCTGCTAACAGACAAACAAACAAATGCCAATGAAAACATAACCTCCACGGCAGAGGGAACAAATCTTTATTGGAAATCTTCGAAAAGCACAAAATCCATATTGGTCTGGCTACACAGTTCAGTCCAGCTCCACTTGTCCCTCATTCCTTGTCTCTTCCACAGTGAGAAACCCGTACACCGGCCACAAGTACCTGTGTGGAGCGCTGCAGTCTGGGATCGTCCTGTTGCAGTGGTATGAGCCCCTGCAGAGGTTTATGCTCATCAAGGTCAGTTCACTATTTAACTGTCAGCTCTGCCCCACATTCTTTCTCTTAAGTGCTGTGAGTCTGTAATTGTGAGTAAAGTGAGAACTCATCTCCAAGCACCTGTAGAAAACATCACACGCTTTTAAAAATAAAAACTAACCCCTGTGTCTGTTCTCTCTTCCTGCCCCAGCATTTCGACTTCCCTCTTCCCAGCCCACTGAAGGTGTTTGAGATGCTGGTGGTGCCGGAGCAGGAGTATCCTCTGGTGTGTGTGGCCATTAGCCTTGGCACCGAGCCGGGTCAGGTGGTCCGCTTTGAGACCATCAACCTCAACTCCTGCTCCTCCTGGTTCACAGAGATGGGAACAAGTAAGTCAAACATGTAGATGCACTTTAGGTGTAGAGATTATACACAGGCGATTATAGGAACTTTAATACTTTAGACTGTTTTGCCTGGGATGCTAGAGAACCTGATTTCTCACTAACACTTTTCCTTTCCACAGTGAATCAGCAGGTGGATGCAATCCACGTCACCCAGCTGGAGAGAGACACAGTGTTGGTGTGTTTGGACCGTATGTACATCCTCTTCTTAACAGTTTATATCTGTCAAACACACTTTACACTCATTTAGATTCCATTTGTTTATTCTAACAGACTTTTCTTATTTTATTTTGCAGAAAATTTGAAGATTGTTAATCTCCAGGGCCGATTGAAGTCCAACAAGAAGCTGGCGTCTGAGCTCAGCTTTGACTTCTGCATTGGATCTGTTGGTAAGTGTCCAGATAAATCCTAATGTCACTTTGGATCTGTGTAAAGAGATAGACGAACATGAAATGTAGAAAGTGGAGAGGTTTATATTGGTATTAAAACTGAATTCCGTCACTTTACAGGCGTAGAAAAAAAGTGTCCCAGCATGAAAAGTTGTGAAACCTACAGAAAAGTTATAATGTGTTCTGGCTCCTTATGCACTAAAACATGACCTCTCTGTTTTAACAGTGTGCCTTCAGGACAGTGTCCTGGCCTTCTGGAAACATGGCATGCAGGGAAAGAGTTTCAAGTCCAATGAGGTAAAATAAAACATAAACACTACAACTGAGTGAAATCTTGATTCACCGACACTGGTTGTAACTCTTCCATTTTTAATCGTGAAAAGCTGAACCTGTCTTTCAGTTTATTTCTACATTTATCTTTAGTTTAATGACATTTTGGATTTCCTCAAGTGATGATGACTTCTAACGTTAAACCATCGTCCCTTTTGAAGATCATTTTAAGAACAAAATGATAAAAATATCGAATTTATTTCCATAGTAGAAACTCTAAATGCAATTTGTGCCACCTCCATGAATGCAAGCGACCTTGTTGTGCCCATGCACAAGCACCTTTGGCTCTGGACAACAAAGTCCCTGAGTGCTGTCTGTTCATGTGCATGGCGACACGCTGGTGGTGATCCCAGCAGCTTAGCCCTCAGGTGGAGCCGGACAAAGTGGCTTTGTGTCAGGCCGAGGTAACGCATTCGTCCAGCTTTCACAGAGGGACTTCGTGTTAACCTGATCACGAGTCGCGCTCAGCCGCACAATAACAGTTCAAGAGATCACAGGGAGGTGAAGCATTCTGTTTTTATGAAAAGTGATACGGCGGCCGGGGGCCTCCCTTTCTGAAAGCTCGCCGTGTCAGACGTGGTCCTGTGCTCAGACGAAACCGGAGGTCTGTTTGCAGAGTCCGTGCCCGGCCCGGCTTAACGGTTCTCCCATAGCCAGGATTTTTGAAATGTCAGCAGCCAATGCAAAATTCATGCTCAATCATAAACGAAACCCGTCACACAACAGCAAGCGACACTAAATAATTCAGCCTTTGTCTCGTTATGATTCCTCTGAAAAGCGAAGGCATTCAAGGGGGCAGGGTTATTGATCCGCGCCTGACTCGGTGGGTGCTCCTCCGAACACCCGAGACCTTGTTCTCGTTTAGACTTAAACGGATCAGATCTCCCCCGAAGCCAAGGACTCACACCTAGCAGGTGTCAGCCGCTGACTATCTCACATCTGTGGACAAGTTTTCATGTCATGACAACACATAGGAGTGTGTTTTGAAGGGGCCCTTGTCTTTTCCCCTGCAAAGTGTCGGGCTACATCTTGTGACTGGAGCAGGTAGCCTCCTGGATTGTACACAGTGTCACCGTGAGTCCCTGGTAGACGGCACTCAGTTACCTGCCGTCTGTTTAAAATGCATGTTGACATTTTGTTGTTGAAGTCACAAGACGTGATCCAAATGTAAACACTCATCCCAGCACCAAATAGAAAACGCTGGGTCTGGATTCAACCAGGCTGAAGATTCACTCGTCACAACAGGCAGAAGTATTTCGATGTTTCACACGATGCTTTCACACACGTACTTAAAAAGTTACTTAAATGTGTTTTTAATTCAGTAGGTGACCCAGGAGATTTCTGATCCAAGCAGAGTCTTCCGTCTCCTCGGATCCGACAGGTTGGTGCAGAGATATTTCTTTATCTACGTCGGTGATCAGATTCTCACCCTTCTTGTTTCTGTTTTTTTTTTTTACCCGCATCCGTGTTCCTGAACCTCATCAGCTCCATTATTTCCACAAACCCACACACTCGCGATAATGGCCGTCCTCCCTCAGGTCTTATTGTTTTTCCTATTACCTGGAAACCAACAAACAACCAGCTCACCTCCTGCAGCTGGGACATCTCTCGCTGCGCTGGTGTCCCACTGACATATTTTGTCTTGCTTAAAACTAATCGTCTCAAACTGTCCCCGAGTGACCCCATGACATCCTCCAATACCCCTCTCTGTAGATCTGGTGACATTAAGGTCACAGTCACAAACCAAATGATAATTCTTTTCAGAATAATAAATAAATAAGTCTTGTGACTTTAACAGATTGATTGAATTAATGCACATAACAAGTTTATTAGGCAATTATTAACATATTAAAATGCAAAAAAAACCAATGCACGTGCCTGCAATCAGCAAAAACATCGGGCTCGGGTTGGAAACAAAAAATAAAACCTGCTGGGTTCAGGTCAGGCTCGGTTCATTTCCCAAAAATTGCAGCCCGAGCCGCTTTTTAATTCAAATATCTTGTTTCGTCTAAAATCTCCAAAACCTAAATGCATTAAATTTACAAAGATGCAAAACAGGAACAGCGAGTCCTCACATTTAAAAAATGGAACCAAATAATGTTTGTTTGGAAACTATTTATCGACCACGAACACGTAACCTTCATCACTAACTGCTCATCTTCTGCTTATCGACGGATCATCTCATCTGTAGACTGATGATTTGTCTCCGCTGCAGACAGAGCAGAGTGTGATTTAACAGTCGCACTGAGCTCAGTTCAGCTCCTCTCCCGTCACTCAGTCAGATGATGACTCCTGATGGAGCGAGGCCCCCCCCCCCCCCCCCCCATGATTTATTCACTGCTGCCCAGGCACTGCCAGTCTGGTGTGAGTGTCCCTCCGTGCCTCTGTAATTTCATCTGATGGAACAGACAGTATGGACTGTAGTGTCCCTGCTCAGCTGTCACCACCACGAGACCGAAGCCATCTCAAGACGTAGCCGCCGCCGCCGCCTGCCGCTGTCATCGGACTGTCGCTGAACGTGCCGTTTAACCAGTCACTGTGCCGCCCTCCGAGCAAACTGATCCCATTAACACGATGCTGCTGGTCCCGTCGTGGAAGCAGTTCAATTAGATCAACTTTCCTTTAAATCAGCCAAACGGCAAACTCAACCTTTCAACAGGCTGCAGGGGGTCGACGTTCACACACTGACTATAACTATAAAACGTAATAATGACTTCAGTCTTTTTTAAACTTTCTACCTTTTATACTAACAAGGTTCTCTTCAGACTTTATTTCTTCCATGCTGGTGCCGCAGCTCCTCCGTCTAATCCTCTGACTCCGCTCCTGGCGTTTGTTTTGCAGGGTGGTGGTTCTGGAGAGCCGACCCACCGACAACCCCACGGCCCTGAGCAACCTCTACATTTTAGCAGGTCACGAGAACAGTTACTGATCCGCCAACGCGGACTGGACAGGTCTTAGAGAAGAATAAGATGCCTCAGTTTTGGGAGAAAAAGAAGTCGCTGGGAATCTTTTGTTACTGATGGTGGGATCGGCAGGTCAGTAAAAAAGGGGGCGGAGCGTCTTCAGACTGGACCCATGAGCAGCCTTACACCAGCAACTGTAGCTCCCCCGAGAAAACTGTTCTGAACACAAACCCGTTGTTATTTTCCTTACTCATCTGTACTGTGGACTGACAGGTCATCTAGAGAATGAGAAACAAGTGCCATGATAGAAAAAATTCCCAAGGATTTTTGTGATTGTATTAAAACGATGGGAGATTGTTGGTGATAACGTCTGTAACATGTCACATGATCACTGCCGGTGGCGTTTTGCGACGCCGTCAGGCTCCAGGAGAGGTTTTTACAACTTCCTAGTCAAACTAATTGACCAGTTTAAACAGAAACTCATGAGCCATGTGGGTTATTTAAGCAATATTTATTAACCTCATGTTCAGTGATGTGTTGGATTGACAGACAGTGTGAGGATTAACTACCTAGTCCCCGAGCAGCTTCTGGTTATTTTCTACCGCTATGTAATAAAGCCGCATCTCTCCTGCTCTGCTGCAATTTTTTTTTAGAAAGTGGACATAATGTACATGTGTTGTTTTTCCCTTTACCCTCCTCTCTTTTATAGACCTTTTAATTCTCATTATTTGCACCATGTAAGCACTTTTGTACATTTTTTTTAATTTAAAATAAAAATGACAAAATGAGGGACGATGCTAGGTTTTGTTAACATCTGTCCATTCCCTTCGCGAGCTGTTCGATGTATGCTGTTTTTGTAATAAAAAACGCTGTTGTTAACAAGAACACGTGAATGGATGCTTTATTTCTTTATTCGTGTGTTTGTGAGTTGACGATGCTGCGAGTCACTGATGAAGAGTCTCTAATGACGAGTGAGTTATTAGTTTATTTCCCTGTTTAGTGTGTCTTTCCTGCAGCTTCACCAGGCGGCGCTAATTGCTCCCCCTGCGACAGGATGATCCGTCACAGTTAAATCCTCCAATTTGTGGAACAGGTGGATGCGTCTGAGGGGTTTCTGTTGTTTTGAAGACCACAAAAACATGAAATGGACGAGAAATTAAAAAAACCTGTTCAGCAGAATCACAAACTAATTCACCAGTAACTCAAACTGTGTTCAGGCCTGTGAGGATTTATCTTTAAAGGACAGAAGATGAGAACAGAGTTGTTTACCACCCTGACGGATGTTTTCATCTGGCTGCAGGAGGATGTGGTTTATTTTTAAAAACACCTTTCGAACTCTCAGTCCATCAGGTGTGAACATCTCCAGATGTGTGAAAAAGCACCAGAGGAGTGTGCTCCTCTGTCTTTCTGCAGGTGGAGTCTGAAGCTCCTCTGGTGGAGGAGAGAGAGAGAGAGAGAGAGAAGTGTGTCAAGTTGAGTTAGTGGATAGAAGAGGAAGTCAGATGATGTCACCTTCAGAATAAAATACAGCCAGTCTTCAAGTAAAAATCACTTGATTTCACACAAAAAAACATCATCTTAGATTTTCAGTGCTTTAAATTGAGTTTTTATTGGCTTCTCCCCATTCTGTCTCTGACTCTGAATATATTTTATAACTTTATTATTCTGTGTAATTGAGATGATTTACATTTTATGTAAATGTAAATCATCTCATTACCAGACGTCATCAACAAGCAGTTAAACGAGTAATTAAATCTTCACTTCAGTCAAAAGCCCAAAGCTTCAAGAGACTTAACGACCATTTTAACGTCATCAGTTCAACAACAGCTCAACAAACTGACGACTTTTATTAAAATAGAAAAATAGGAGTGAAAATATATCAATTAAAAAACTTTAAAAGACGAATTAATGGTAAATTGTAAATGTATGAATAGAGAACCAAGTGTATAAAACATGTTGACACCTTATAGTCATGGAGATTCAGTCAGTAAATATTTATATTACTATGATTTAAATATGAATAAGGGTTTCTGAACTCTGATGCAATAAATTCATATATTTATTTAGATTAATACATTGGATTATACAAAATATAGACAAAATTTATCACTAAAATGGGGCCTACAATATATTTTCCTATAAGTTGCCTGAATGGGTCAGTTATTAATTAAGGATAATAATAAAGCCTCAGAGAATGAAGTGCTGCTGGCTGGAGGGGTTTTATTTTGAAAGCTGTGGCCGGATGTGAGGTAGTGTTGCATCTTTAAAGCAGCAGAGTAGAATGAGATGAGACAGAAGAGCTGACATCCTCCAGCAGGAAGGTCTGTGTCTGCAGGAGGAGACAGAAGAAGAAGAAGAAAACTCCTCCTCCTCCTCCTCTTTCTTTCACCTGTGGACATTTCCCCTCAAAGTAAGTTTCACTTTTCAATCAGCTGATTAAACTGTGGAAGGTTTATTTGTAGGAATATTGTGTCATCGGCTGTTTCATTGGGAAACTTGACTCAAACTTTATATTAAATAAGTTTCACCATATCTCACGTTGTGATTTCATCGTATTCAAAGCTGTGGATGTCGTCCTGACTGTTTCATTCAGACTTTGACAGTTGCGTGTGTGTGTGTGTCAGTGCTGATCTCTGATTTCATCCCCTGTGTTATTCTCTCTGTGTCTCTCCTCTGGGAAATCACCCAATAGACTTTGCATTGCAAATGTTGTTCCTTACGTAATGTAACTGCAGGCAGGTGTAATGTTGCGCTGAGCAATTAAATCTGTCTTCTGGAGGCAGGTTAAGAGGTTAAGTTAACATTTAGGCCCTAATACATGATACTCGACTGAGCTCGGATGCAGGTATTTTATAATTCATATTAAATTAGTAGTAGTAGAAGGTTTATTTGTAGAAAACAGAGATTCAAAGTGTTTTACATGAGATATAATTAAATGTAAAAGCAACATAAGACAATACAAAAAGAAATTAAAAGGAGATTAATTGGAGTAAAAGGGTCAAATCAACAGTAACAGTGTCTTGTATGAAATGAATCATTATTTGATTTAATGGTCGCAGCAAACAGCAAAGTCTTGATCAGTTACTCTCTGAAATCATAAGCTAACCATATTATTATTATTATATGTTTGTTTTTATCTCATGTTTTCATTCTACTTTATCTACATTTTCAATTATATTTATTATTATTTTTAAACATGAATATCTTCTTTTTTTATATATATCTTCCACATTTAGTCTTGTTGTCTATTTGTCGTGAATCTTTGCTTCTTAAACTTGAAGCACATTGATTATCACGTGAAGTTTGTTTCACATGTGGAGAATAAAACCTGAGCGCTGCTTCTCCAGGTGAAGTTTGGACTTGAGGACAGAAAGCAGAGGCTTCATGACCAGATCACAAATCTTTACTGTTCCTCTCTGTATATTCACAAAAGATGAATCTGAATCAGTTCTCAGTTTTCTAAAAGCATCACAGTTTTTCTTTTCTGAGCTCAAACCCTCATATTTCCTGTTATTATGAATCATAACATGAATTCTGACCACAGCTGTGTGAACCTAAAGCAGCAGGTGGTGAATTTACCCTCAGTTTTCTTGCCCTGCTGTGAACTAGTCGTAGGTTCGACTCCCTGGACTCAAGTGTTTCCTTTCCGTTGGACCTGAGGATGGAGAAGTACGAGAAGATCGGAAAGATCGGAGAAGGCTCCTACGGCGTCGTCTTCAAGTGCAGGAACAGAGACACGGGGCAGATCGTCGCCATCAAGAAGTTCGTGGAGTCAGGAGGACGATCCCATCATCAAAAAGATCGCACTGAGGGAGATCCGGATGCTCAAGGTGACAACACACGCAAGGTCACGTTCAAATAAAATGTGTTTTTGACTTCATCAGACTTAAAATTAAGGAAGATTTAGGAATTATAAGAGTCAGAATTATGAGATAGTTTGTAAAAGTAAGGTTTATTCTCTCAAAACTGTGACGAAAAATCTAAATCATGAGATTCTCAGTCCACATTTTAGAGAAAAATATAAATTATCAGATTAAATGTCAAATTTCTTCCTTATTAAGTTGAAATGATGAAACATTAAAACCTATGAAAGTTAAAAAACTCAAAATTTTGACTTAACAAATCAAAGTTTTGAGCTAGTTCTTCCTTCTTAAGTGAAACCAAACCTAAACTTGTGACTTTACTACATCTTTTCTCTCTTCCTGGTCTCCACACACGTCTCTTTTGAAAACTTAAGACTTAAAATTCATGCAAACAACGCAGAGCAGAGTCCAGATATAAAAAAGTATCAGGATGGATGGAAGTCACGTAGATAGAAAGAAAAGAACGTCACAAAAATAACAGAAAGTAAAGATGCAAAGTCGATGCAGCTCTTGACTGTGAGGTTTTTATTTGATGTTTTTAAAGATGCAGATCCTGTTTTTAGGGCCTTTTTAAAGAAACACTCTCCTCTCTGTTGTGCCGAGCAGCAGGAGGGACGGGGGCAGTTCATTCTGCAGAGGGGAAACATTCTTTGTGGCTGCAGCACAGAAAACGTCTCGTTTAGGGAAAAGCTCTGCAGGAACTCAAAGTGTCTCCTTTAAAATAGGAAATCTCTGGAGTTTAATAACAGAAACAACTTTTAACAACTGAAAAAGCTTCGGCCTCGGCTGGACCTCTTTGATTTTATGTTTATATCTGTTTAATAATCTCAAATCTCAAAGTTCTGAGGTCTTAGTGTTTCCCACCAGACTTGGACATCAACAGCCGAGTTTGATCTGAATGTTGTTCTGTCTGTTTTTCCTTCACGGTCCACGTCCTGAGACGTTGTGGTACAGTGGTCGCAGGTTTAATTAGTCATGCTGTGGGTGGGGGTGTTCGTGGCCTGCTGGACTCCAGCGGCTCATAAATACGACAGGATGGGGACGGGTTGCCAGGGGCAACAGCATGTTTATCACCATCTGGAAACAGTTCAGTCTGTTTGATTAGGAGCAAACCACAGATCGCTCCCCACACCACAGACTGGACTGGTTTCCTAAAGTCGCTTTAACTGGTTTTGTGTCTGTTCCTGATAATGCGCAGATTGCATGTCTCATATCTCTAATGTTTTTCTTGTGTGTGTGACTGTGTGTGACTGTGTGTGTGTGTGTGTGTGTGTGTGTGTGTGTGTGTGTGTGTGTGTGTGTGTGTGTGTGTGTGTGTGTGTGTGTCTGCCTGCGTGCAGCAACTGAAACACGCCAACCTGGTGAACCTGATCGAAGTTTTCCGGCGGAAGCGGAAGCTTCACCTGGTTTTCGAGTACTGCGATCACACGGTCCTCAACGAGCTGGACCGACATCCCAGAGGGTGAGAGGCTCTGAATCAAAGTTCCACTTTCATCCTTAAGAGAAGCAGCAAGACTTTTTATCTCCAGGTCCATTCAGTAGCTGTTCTGGAGCCTTCCATCGTACTTTGTTCAGTTGTGAAGGATTTGTAGGATTTCACATTTCAGTGAACAAAACAAAAAGACGCAAGACAACAACAAAATATAACAGGAAACTAAAACCACCGCAAATAACAGACATTTATGCATAAGAATAAAAAAATAAAAGTACCTTGAAACCTGATGTTTATTGTCACACCTGTAATCATGTTTAAAACAACTCAGGCTCCATTGCAGCACAAATAAAGTGGTTAAGTAAGTAATAGAATAAAGAACAATAACAACATGAATAACAGATGCATATAAACTGTTGGTTCTCTACTGAATCCACATGATCTCAGCTACACATCAGTGGTAGTGACAGGTTTCTAACTCTATTTGTCAGCGTACAGCAGCTGAATTAATCCTACATCCTATGAAACTACATTTAAGTTCGCTAGATGTGGATTTGTATTTGGGATGTGAACCAAACTGCACCAACACATAAACATTAGAATGAACGATTCACTGGGAAATAACCAACACATTTCAATAAATGGTCTATTTTGCAGCACAAATCCTGGGTCAGGCCCTTTTGTCCGGATCCACTCCAGAATTTAATGGCTTCTTTCTTTCCACCAATTGTTGTGGAAAACCGTTTTTGTGTAATCATTCTGACAAACACACAAACACACAAACACACAGGGGTGAAAACAAAACCTCCTTGGTGCAAGTAAGAATAATATAAATATACAGAATAGAATAAAATGTGTGTTTACAAAAGAAGACATGAGAAGAAACAAACTATACAAATAAGGATTTTAACAGATTCTCTCCGTTAGAAGCCGTTACTCACTTGTTATGCACTGGTTATGTAATAAAACGAGTCCCACACACACTCACAGCTGCTGGGTGAACTGGTGCACCGAGATACTGACCAGTATAAATCTGACTCTGGTTGCTTTTCATTTAACAACGTGCTGTGTACTTTCTATTACTTCTACATTACACATACACCACAGCGTACACTGGGCTTTGTGCGACTCTGATGGGCACAATGTTGGTCTCCTGGGACGCTGACCCGTCCCCTGTGGAATGTTTACAGTGATGCTCTCCCAGAATGCTTTGCTGTCGAGGGGATGTCTCGCTCGGCCACATTTTATACGGAGTGTTTTCGCTGTCTGGTCCCCCCCCCCCTCTGGTCCTGGCCTGCAGCCCTCTGGACGCAGACGGTTCAAAAGAGGAGAAAACAAAGTGAGGAGAAGGGGCGGAGATTGTTATTAATTGCCGGTCACGGGGCTCGATTTAGCCATTTCCACGGCAACACTGATGGACGATGGTCCCTGGAAGCAACAAAGCCTCAGTGTTGAGCCTCAGGATGGGAGCGGCCGGGCTGCTCGCTGCCGTCTGACGCCGTCCGAGGGACGAGACGTGTCTGAGAAGCTGAACAACGGCAGTCACAGAGAAAGACTCTGATTTTGACTTTCCCTTCATCCAGGGACAAAGTTACACCCGTTTCTTTTATTAGATTCATGTCGTCCAGTTCTCCTCTAACAAACAAACTTAGTCCTAGTTTAAGTCTGTTTCTCAGTCCACAACATTCAAGGTCCCCAGAGGATCAATCCCACTGAGTTATATGCTTGATTGATCCCTGACCTCTTCCACAGCGCCACCATGAGGTCAATATTTTGACTTTGAATCAGAATCAGGATTAATTCTCATAACTTTATCATCTATGTAGCATTACTGATGTCTTCTTGCCAAATGGTTTGATTACTTTCTCCAATTGTATCTTAATTCAACGTGAACTTTTGTCAAACTAATATTTCCAGTGTCTGAACCTCGTCGTTATCCGTCCCTCCGATGAAACAGGAACATTTTCCCCTCTGACGTTTGCTCTGTGTCTCGCAGTGTCCCCGAGCACCTGGTGAAGAGCATCACCTGGCAGACGCTTCAGGCCGTGAACTTCTGCCACAAACAAAATGTAAGTGATCGACTCAGTGGAATTTTGTCCTCGGCTTGTTTTTGAAATTCCTCCGGTCTCCTCCCTCCTCCAGCTCCCACCAGGCCCCTCTGCTTTATGACTCCTCTTCCTCTTTCTAATCCTTTTCTTCAACAAGAATTCCTTCCCCTTGGCTGACCGACAGTTAATGCATCACCTAGACACAACAAACACCCCCGTTTAACTGGACCCCCCCCCTCCCCTTTTTACACAGGCCCTTTATCCTCAACATGTTTAAACTCACACAGTGATGCTTGTGTGTCTGCAGTGCATCCACAGAGACGTGAAACCGGAGAACATCCTCATCACCAAACATCAGGTCATCAAACTCTGTGACTTTGGCTTTGCCAGGATTCTCAGTAAGACTTTCAGACTTTATCGACAGTGACCCCTGGTGGACGTGCCTGTCCCTAACTCTGTGTTTGTGTTAGTGTTTTAAAAATCCAGTCGTTTAATAAAGTAGGTTTCAGATGTGTCTCATGTGGTTATAAAGCATTTTATTAATTCATGATTAATTGTACAGTAAAAATAAGCAAATTCGATTTCTCAACCTATGAATAAATAGACTAAATTAAATTTGATGGGCAATAAAAATTGAATTTCTAAAAATGATTTACAAATGAAATATTAATCCATGAGTATATTGTTAATTTTAAAGAGGGGTTGACGAAAACAACATCAAACATTTAATTACAAGTGCATCATTTAAAAATACATGAATGAATTCAGGAGCCCCCAAAGACTCAAGGGGTCAGAGGCGTGGAAAGAAAGAATCTAAATATTTATTCTACAACAAAAGATGTGTAAAAGATTAATGGTAAATGTCTGTATATGTATAACGCTTTTCTATATTCATGACAATTCATACAAATGTAAAAATCTAAGAAGGGAAAATCACTCTTATCTGTGTGTGTGTGTCATCAGCTGGTCCATGTGACTACTACACAGACTACGTGGCGACTCGTTGGTATCGGGCCCCCGAGCTGCTGGTGGGGGACACTCAGTACGGGGCCCCCGTGGACGTGTGGGCGATCGGCTGTGTGTTTGCTGAGCTGTTGTCAGGGATCCCTCTGTGGCCCGGGAAGTCCGACATGGACCAACTGTACCTGATCAGAAGGACTCTCGGTGAGATCAGCCGCTCCGCAGTTATTGATTTTTGTAAACGTTGTTATTTATAACTTCTCCATATTGTGATGAAATACGACGATATTTAAATATCCTTGTTGCGTTGACTGTTCGTCTCGGTCTCTGCAGGAGATCTGATCCCTCGACATCAGCAGGTTTTCAGCAACAACCAGTTCTTCAGTGGAGTTTCCATCCCAGAGCCACAGGAGATGGTGAGTTCTGCTGCTTTCGCTCAGCATGCAGAACATCAATTATGTAAATTCAAATTAAGAAATACAGGAAAATGTCAAATGTACCTTGTGAAACATTTTCTGTTTGTGTAGGAACCTTTGGAGCAGAAATACCCGAACCTCTCACATCAAGCTCTGAGTCTCATGAAGGTAAAGAGGCAATTTTACATTTTGTATGTCCACATCAAATCAGAAACTGTCTTCTTAAATTAACCCGAGTAACTAGAGCTGCTCATCAAAGAGAAACCATCTCTCCCTCTCTGACCCTCGTCCTCCTCCGTGGTTCAGGGTTGTCTGAGGATGGACCCGTCTGAGCGTCTGACCTGTGAGCAGCTCCTCCTGCATCCGTACTTCGACCACCTGCGGGAAAAGAGCCAGAGCTCGTCCCGTGAGCAGGATCGTTCCAGCAACAAGAGGACGCGCTTCCCTCGCAAGCAGCTCCCCCCCGGGGTGAGCGGCCTCATGTTGGATGACTGATCACCGGACTTTCACCACAGCTGCTGTTTCACAGGGCTGGTGTCAGACTGGGTTTGTCAAATCAAACTGGTATTAAAAAAGGACAAATTGTGAAAGAAACATCAAACTCTTGAATGAAACTTAACTTTATTGACAGATCATTTTTAGATTATGTCCTTTCCACTAACATGGAGGACGCAGGGTTTACGACCTATACTGCAGCCAGCCACCAGGGGGAAACTGTTCGGGATCTGTCATGTCAATCATCTTTATGTACAGTCTATAACTTAAAATTATTGTAATCCAGACGAGAACATCACATTTTTCAAAACATCATATCTGATGAAACGAGGAAAATATATCAGTGTCTGTTCTGCGGTTTTCTTCTTCTTCTATAATTATTAGTAGTAGTAGTTGTAGTATTATGATTATGTAGAATAAACCAAACCCCTGGGAAATTGATTGTAAAGCAAAGTTTGGTGACGTATACGTTCACATTTCACTACCAGAGGGAACCTGGATGAAATAATTTGCCTTATAAATATAATTTGCTTTATATATGTTTGTTCTCTTCCCTCCCTCCAGTATTTGCCGCAGCTGACCGGCAGCAGCATCTTCCCGGCTCTGGACAACAAGAAGTACTACAACAACCTGCGCAGGTTCAACTACCACCTCCCCAACATCTAAACCCACTGATCCTGATCTGAGTTCAAATCCTGACCATCGATCTGCTGTTTCCTAAAAAACAAAACACTCAGGAGGGGAAGCTACGTGGTTCTTAAAGCATTCGAGAGGATTCAACCACTTTTTACAGTTGTTTTCCACATGAGGTGATGTCGGTCTATGCACTATCCCCAGCGTGTGGAGTCGGACATGCTGGTTTATGTATGTTGCCTACATTTCAAGTCGATTTGTACTTTGTGTAGACGCGTGAAGACGAGGAGCGACGTGCCGCTCTGCTTGTAGTCGCTGAGTAGACTGAAGGTAAAACTACGACGTACTGCCTTGCCTGGTTTGCCAAATGTATTTTTTTTTATATATAATGCAACATGTGAGAGTGACGATGTTTTTGGTAGTTGAGTTTCATGTTGTCTTTGAAATAAGTTAAATAATGTAGGACTCAGACTATTTTTTGGTCACGACTAATGAGCATTTCTGAAAATATTTATTGACATCAGGAGTGAATACACTTTTAAACATTCCCTCAACTCCCCCTCGCCGTCATTTATCAGTAACAACACCACATTGCACTCGTTATCTCTGGAGCTTTGGTGCTAAGGATGTTTTCCACCGTCCGTCTCGCCTCAGATTTTGTACAAACGCCAAATTAATCTAAAGAGATATGATTTGAAATCCTTGAAAATGTTCACAAACAGCTTCTGCCTGTGGACCCACATGTGGGGTTGAATGTTGAGAATATAATAAAGTAAAGAAATGTTCAACCAATCAAAAAAAAAGAACTGGTGTCGACATCATAAAGTGCTTTAACTATTTTCTTTCTTTCTTTCTTTCTGGATTGTTTCTTTACCATTTCATCACACAAGCTTAGAAATAACTTCACTATCAGCACCGTCTCCACAACTAAACCCTCGGAGGCTGATTTCCAGGATCTTAAGGATCGGCTCCTCGGACAATCAAAGCCCTGCAGCTCCACTCTCCTCCTTCAACATTGGGTTATTTCATTACAATAATAACTTGCTCTACGAAGTGAGAACCTGTCAGTTCAGGTCCAGCGTTAAATCCAGACGTGGGAGTGCCGTCTGCAGTCTGCCCGCTGTCGTCTGTTTGTCTCTGATTCCCGGCAGATCGCTGAGAAACAGAGACTCCAGATTCCTGTGTGGAGTTAGTTCTCGTTAGTGTTACAAAATAAGAGCATACATGGACCGGAAAACTGATTTTGACGGTTACGTCCTAACACTCACTTGAGTTTGTGAAGGGCAATGACGCCCTTATCGGTCACGTTCCCACAGGACACCACCTCCATCGTGTTCAAACTCTCCTGCAGGTTCTCTATCGAGCTCAGCCTCTCCAGACACGTGTCTTCAATGTAGATGCACTTGTTGAACTTCATTTCCACCACATGTTTCAAACCATCTAGAAAAATTAACACAAAAGAAAAATAAGCATCAGCATTTTCTCTACTGATTAAATAGAAATTTGGAGAGCTGCAGTTAACGAGGTCAGAGATGGTGAAGCATCCGTGTCCGTTCACTGTAAAACATCCCGGCCACTTGCGTCACTTTTGGATCATCAGACTTGGAGAGATGCACTTTCACCCGTCTCTTTCCTTTCTTGTTAACTCAGAGCCGTTATCACTTTCAGGTCAACGGCCGAGATCGAGCTCATGTTAAGCTTTAATATTTAATTTGAACAGGACTTTGATGGCAGGGTTACTGCAGGTTTGAACAAGTTCAACTTAAGACCACAAAGAATTGAATTTAAGACGTATGTCAAGTCCCAGAATTACTTTCACTTCCCCATAATTGGAGAGAAGGTGAAGTAGAGAATAATCCTCACTACAGACCGAGACAGTGGGTATCACAGTCTCTTCTGTAGACTCAGTTATCAGCTCTACGTTGGTCTGGTTTGTAGTTTTATTGCAGCCTGTTAATATCTGTGTTGTTGAGAAAGAACAACAAGACACAGACATTACAAACTACTCATTTCTCTTAAAAATACCTTGACAGAAGTAGTATTAAATTAACGCTAACATAATTAAGATTTATTACATGATATTTTAACAGATTTAAGACTTCTTAGGGCCTAAAATTCTAATTATTCAATTTAATAACCCCCACAGAAACTCTGTTAGTCTGTCAACCCAACACTGTGTTGATATATTCATGTTCCTCAGGGGATTAATTCAAAAAAACGTTGGTTTTGCTGAATGCTACATGCCAGTGTTACAGATCGAGGATTGGACAAGTCACGAGGACCAGAACATTACATTCTCCACTGACCCAGATGGTCAAAGCCTCTGAACATGATGCACGATTCAGTCGCGTCGATGGCCTGGATCTTGTATCTGTCCAGGGGTCCGGTGGGAAGTCCGTTGTAGTCGTGATGCCACCGATCGAACCCTTGGAACCTCACTTTGGCCCCACACCTCAGCAGCCACTCTGCTGCAGCTCGGTCTGGACCGATAGACTTGATCCTCTCATAGTCCACCCTGAGAGAAGATCGACAAACATTCAAAGTACAGTAGTGCAAGTACACGCTGGTGACAGTGCTGGGTCATGTTGGGATGTTACTTGGAGGTAAGAAGGGGATAGTGAAGAGGGTGAATAAATATAAAGTCTACTCGGCAAACTGCCCACCAGGTCATCTGAGCAAAATACACTGACAATATTTCAACATCTGTTTGTTTTTCTGTGTTTCACAACTTTTTTAGAGTTATTTTGAGATTCTTTCTGCCTGTTGGTTAAACTAAATAAATAAGACCACAGAGAACTTCAGGTTGTGAAAACTGGACATTTGTCATTTTCTTTAACTCCTTGTTGACACTTAATAATATGATGTTCCATATTTGTTGACACCCTCAGGGATGTGTGAATGAAATGATATAATAATAATCTGTATTTGTAAACCACGAAAGACCCCTGTGTGTTTGTGTGTTTGCTGGTTTGTTTGTAAGCAAAATGATATGTTAAACTAAGTGAAAGCATGTGGTTTCATAAGGGGATTGTTGTGGTATGGTATGCACTCTACTATATTAAAAAAATTATATTTAATATACTTAAAATGTGGCATTTAAAAAAACCAAATAAAACGTTTCACAACCAGAGGGAACAGTGCAATCTGTGTTTTGTTAAAGTAATATAAATTCAGGTAGAATTATTTTATTGTATTTCATATCTTCATCTAATATTTGCCACAGCTGACCACAGGTGTGCATTCTACTGGTACAGAGTCTGGTTTATATATATTATTTTTATATTTTTCTGCTTCTGATCAACACAGTTTTTTTAATTCCCACATGGCCTTGAATGACTCCTGTGTATGACAGTGCAGTGTTTCATGACTGTGTAGCCGCCACACGTGTCCAGTTAGTCTGCAGGTGAATGGACGTTGTCTCACTTGTTGAAAACTGCATTGAGCCAACCCCAGAAGTGTCTGTGGCTCCGCCCCCTCTGACTCACTGCAGCCTGCACCGCCTTCGATAAGAGCCTCATGTCTCAGGGCTGGAAAACACTGTGAAATAATAAGAATAATAAAATTATATCTTTATTCTATAACACTTAGCTCACAAAGGTCTTCACAAAAATACAAGCAAAATACTAAAATAAAAGGTAATCAATTCATAAATAATAGTAAATATTCAATAAATAAAGTTTGAATATAGTCTGCGTTTATACAGTCTGTATTTAAATAGTCTGTTGATATATTGTCTGTATTGATATATTCTGTATTTATACAGTCTGTATTTATATAGTCTGTTGATATATTGTCTGTATTGATATATTCTGTATTTATACAGTCTGTATTTATATAGTCTGTTGATATATTGTCTGTATTGATATATTCTGTATTTATACAGTCTGTATTTAAATAGTCTGTTGATATATTGTCTGTATTGATATATTCTGTATTTATACAGTCTGTATTTATATAGTCTGTTGATATATTGTCTGTATTGATATAGCCTGTATTTGTATATTCTGTATTTATATCGTCTGTAGTTATATTCATATACAGAGATTCACACACACATTCACACAGTGCATCTATACGCAGCACTTTTCCCATGAGGGGTTCAGTGTCTTGCCCAAGGACACTTCGGCGTTCAGACTGGCATCGAACCTCTCTGCCCGCTCAGCCACAGCCTCCACGTGTAACATCAGCAGATGTCAAAACCCACTCAAACAGTAGAAACAGGTTAAAGCCCCTCACCTGTCCTCAAACACGTCGTTCTGTTGACACCTATGTTTACGTCCGGGAAGTTTCCACCGCTGCGACCTTTGACCTCGTGTCGCAGTTACCCTCCCGCGGTCCTATTGGCTGTACGCGCTTACGTATTACGTCGTGGCGGCGGCGGGGGAGGTGTGTGTATCGTGGGCGTGGCTTCGTCGACCCTCTGCAGCTAACAGCCACCACAGGAGGAAGAGGAGGAAGGAAACACGGAGCTGAGGCGGAACTGAGCGATGAAGAAAAGACTCTGAGTTGTTTTTTATCTGCTTTTTTTTTTTAAACCACCATGATCCGGATCCTGAGTCGAGCGGCTCCTCGGGGCGCGCTGCATCACGTGCTGAAGGACGTGAGCTGCAGACTGCACAGGTGAGAGGTGACTGACAGGAGAGAGGTGACTGACAGGAGAGAGGAGGCAGCCGAGGCTCATGGGAGGAATCCACACTCGTGAGGAGATGACAGAGAGCAGACGAGCAAAGCACTTCCTCCACGAGCCAACTTGTAACTCTGTCACGTCCTAAACTATCCAGAGGCAGGTTGCATGACAGGTTGCTGTGTGCGCGCGTGTGTGTGTGTGTGTGTGTGTGTGTGTGTGTGTGTGTGTGTGTGTGTGTGTGTGTGTGTGTGTGTGTGTGTGTGTGTGTGTGCGCGCATGCTTTTTAGCTGTAACTCCTCAGATCACATGCATTCTACTTGCACTCGTTCATGGCTGCAACATGTGTTTCCCATTGACTGGCAGGATCTATGGGGCGGAGCAGTTTATGTAAGGAGGCCCCTTCCCCTAGTCCAGCCTCCTTCAAGAAAAAATAAAGTGAAATATAGATGTTGTAACTTTTGGCTTTCGGGTCATGACCTTTTACGTAATCTTGTCTAGTTTGAAAAGCCAATTTCGCTCACAGATTAGTTGCCACATATTGCAGCCATAAAAGTTCTCTGTGCTACTTGTTTGATTGCAAACGAGGGAATTAAAGTCCACGAAGTTCAATTCGGTTTCATCTGCATCGCACCAAACCACCACATACTTTATCTCAATGCACTTCGCAAAGTAAGGACTTTAAAGTTTTATAGAAAAGAACAAAGCGTTCTTTGCCACGTACATAAACTCAAAACCCTACGACTGTGGGTGTTGCATTCGATTCTATCTAGAACTTCTGCAGATGGACGACCTGTGATGTTTCCAAGAACGTCTTCCTCCCTGGGATTTACTGGCTCCTCCCCGGCATTGAGTTGCTGCTGCTGCTCAGACTCTGGCTCTTATTTCCCACAATGAAAACAATATGTTGGCTGCTCCCCAGGCTCCCGCGCCTCCATGGGAGATTTAAAGAGCTCTTCCAGTTTGGGACGTTGTGTTCCTCCAGCTCTGTGGAAATGCTTTGTGTGAAATCTTGTGTTGGATACACTGGAACTTAAAAGGTCCTCCCACTGGATACTAGTCGTCTGTGGAAATTAGATTTCCAGATGGGATTTACTCGTGAGAGAAACTGGATGTTTTTTTAAATCAACAACACTTGTGCTTTAAGTTTTCACCAGTCATCAGATTCAAAGTTTTATTGTTTTCTCAGTCAATCCTCTACAGTTTGACATTGAACCACTGACTCACATCCTGCTCCGCTCTCGACACATTCTGCAGCGATGTCTGTAGATGCTTGTTTATCAGGAGCCATCGTAAATCTGACCCGCCTGTGACCTTGGGTGTCCTCCTGTCTTTCAGCACACATGACGTGGCCGTGGTGGGCGGAGGCATCGTGGGCTTGGCCACAGCCCGAGAGCTCATTCTGCGACACCCGTCCCTCAGCTTCATCCTGGTGGAGAAAGAGAAGGAGCTCGGTGGGTGGAGGTTTGACCGTTGCTGTTGTTGTGGTGGAAGGAAGTAACAAAAGTATAGACCTTGAGGTTTTTTGGGACAAAACACATTTATTGAAGTTATATTTTCAACTCAAAGGAATTAGCTGAACAGTGTTGGAATTATTTTCCTGTTATTGTCCGACACTGTTCATCCACTGAACTGCATGAAACACCCTCAAAAGTGAAAGTCAGACATTGAACTATTACAAATTACAAATATATATAAAATACATCCTACTAATCTAATTTGTGAACACAACATGGTTTTGAAATTTGGTTTGAAGCCCTTGAAATAATAACCCCTGAAAAGTGTCACCTTGGTGTAGCTCCATATTTACTGTATAAACAAGATGGTGCTGTCAATCTCCTTTAAATTATTCTGTGGGTGTTACTGCTTTTCTTTTTGAATTCTTCTGTTCCTCTGCCCTTCTCTTATTCCTCACCAGCCGTGCACCAGAGCGGACACAACAGTGGAGTCATTCACAGCGGGATCTACTACACGCCCGGGTCGCTGAAGGCCCGTCTGTGTGTGCGAGGAGCCACTTTAGCCTACGAGTACTGCGACAAGAAAGGACTCCCTTACCAGAGATGTGGAAAGGTCTGCTCTCTCTCTCGGAGATAACTCAGCTTGTTTACTAAGGATAAATCAGTGAAAGTGCTCCGCTGATTTGGAATTATAAGACATATCTGTATATTACATTACCACATTCAGGCAAACAAACATAGAATCTGAATTGTACACATACAGATTCAGCACAAAAGAACATTGTGTGAATTTTATTGTCTCCTTTTCTTTTTTTAGGTATGATTAATTAAATTTTATATGTAAAGATAATGTCTGTTTGTTTTTGGTTATTTTTTAGTTGACAGTTTAGAGAAAGAGAAGGTAAGACATGCAACCAGGTCCCCAGCTGGTCATGGAAGCACGGGTGGTGCAGTTTTATGATATGCACTTTAACCATTTGGCAACGAGCCACCAACTGATTAGTAAGTATTAACAGATACTGAAAATAGCTTTCATTTAGTATTGAGTAATGATCACGTAGCAGTAGCTTGAATTGTGTCTCACTCTGCAGCCATACACACATTAGAGTCATTGTTGTCCCGAGTTGTCCGTTCACTTTAAAGATGAACTGATTAGAGTTGGGTGGTCAAAGGTCAAAGTCAAGGTCAAGGTGGCCTCTTACACATCATATCTCAAGTCTGTCTTTAGGGGATTTCTTCAAATCTTGACCAGTTGTCACTTGGTCTCAAGGACTCCAGGGGCAGTAAATCTAGTTTTAACTTCACTTAAAACAGCCTCATTAGAACCGTGACTAAATAAAGTACAATCTGACATTTTCTAAATTATAAATTAAATCAGAAACCTTCAGGTGCTGTATATAATATCTGTCAAGTGGATTGTTGCATTGTGTCTATCTCAGTACTGATCCCTGTGTTTCTGCTCTGGCAGCTCATTGTGGCTGTGGAGCAGGAGGAGATCCCCCGGCTGAAAGCTTTGCATGAGCGTGGGATGAAGAACAACGTGCGAGACCTCAGTATGATCGACGGCAAGGCCATCCGAGAGCGAGAGCCTTACTGCAGAGTAAGACACTTCAACGTTTTTCATGCACACCAGAGAAAAGATATCAGCTCAGGCTCACAGCGTGTCATCTGTTCAGGGCATCATGGCCTTGGATTCCCCCTACACCGGCATCGTGGACTGGAGAATGGTGGCTCTGCAGTACGGCAAAGACTTTAAGGAGGCAGGCGGCACGGTGGTAACCGATTATGAAGTCAAAGACATTTCCATGGTCAAGGAGAGCTCAGCTGGAAGCACTGAAGGTGAAGACAGGTCCCATAGATTCATGTGTCAACATAGTTTTAATTACAAGAGACACATTCTGCTCCATTGAGAAGGTTTACATGCTTTTTTAAATTCCATTTGCAGGAATGAAGTATCCAATTGCAATCAAAGACAGCAAGGTGAGACACATGCAGATGAAACCATCACAGTGTTTAGACTCTGTCCTGTTCCCTGCATCCTTTGCACTGTACTGTTTCGTCAGGGTAACGAGGTGCGGTGTCGTTATGTCCTGACCTGTGGAGGTCTCTACTCAGACCGCCTGTCGCAGATATCTGGCTGCAGTCGGGAGCCGCGGATCGTCCCCTTCAGGGGAGACTATTTGGTCCTGAAACCAGAGAAACACTACTTGGTCAAAGGAAACATCTACCCTGTAAGTCTGCTGAAGATCCATCGGTCCGCAAGTTCGACCTGCGTAACCCACATAAATCATTAGATCTACAGATGTTGCTCATACACTGTCTGGACTCTGGCGGCCCTATGTGGCAGAAATATATATCTTTTTTTTAACTCTTTAAAGGAACTCACTGCCTCATAGTCAGATAACAGGAGATCATTAAGCTGCAACCCTGCATTCTTTATTGATATATATATATATATATAGAGAGAGAGAGAGAGAGAGAGAGAGATTGAGTTACACTGCTGTTTGTTTATTTGTTTTTCAATTCCAGCTTTCTCTGGAGATGTGCCGCCATAGAACGAGTGGGGACTTCCTCATATGTTTCTCTCGTTCACTTCCAGAATTTACATTTACAACCATATAAGGATCTGAGAGGGAAGCCTAAAATAACTTGAATCTAAATGTGTTCGGCTTGCACTTCACTACACAAACTCAGCTTTCAAAAGAAGTAATAAGATGGGGGGAACTCTTACTCAGCAAAGTGATGTGACAGAGAATATTCACACTCCAATATTTTGTAAAAAGAAAGACAGATAGAGAGATTTAAAATTCTGGTAATTCTAGTACAACTGTAATATAATAGACAATTAAGGACAAAAAAAACTTTAAATAAAATAAATATCTTGTCAGATTAATACATGTTCAAAACCTTCTCCTCCTTTTGTTAACAGGACCCAAATAATGAATGAAAACATTCTTTGCTTTAATTGTTGCTCCTTTATTTTGTCTTTATGAAATATTTTCTTCCAGGTTCCTGATCCCCGTTTCCCCTTCCTGGGAGTTCACTTCACCCCCCGGATGGATGGGAGCGTTTGGCTCGGGCCTAACGCGGTGCTTGCCTTCAAGAGGGAGGGTTACAAAGTGTACGACTTCAATGCCAAAGACTTTGTAGATGCACTCTCATTCAGGTACGACGTCAAAATATACCTGTTCTCATTGTCTTCTTTGTGTTGAAAAGTATTTTGTTTCTTACAATTATGATGATTTTAAAGAACTCTGGAGTTTATCCACAAATTGCACAGTAACACAACAGTATTCAGATACTTGATTCACACTGAATATTTAATAGTTTTCTTTTTTAATGCTGCAGGGGCCTTCAGAAGCTGGTGTTGAAGAACATAAAGTATGGGATGGGAGAAATGTACAGAGGCATTTTCATCGGTGCGCAGGTTAAAATGCTGCAGAAGTACATTCCTGAAATCTCGCAGAGTGACGTGCTCAGGTACGTGATACAAGACGTACAAATACACGAAATACAGAGTCTCTGTTACTAGCTTTTGGTTTTATGCAAAATGATAAAAATTAAGTAAAATATCAAAGTTCTAAGACCATAAGCTTGAAACAGAAGTTTTATCAGGACAATCTGGAGGGAATTTCACTACAGTTCCAAAAATCGTCCAATAAAACCACCTGATTAGATTTTGAAGGTCGAGGTCAGGGTGACCTCATGGGACAAGTTTCACAGAAACATCTAATTGGGTCAAATGACGTGATGACACATTTATATCTAACAGGTCAAAGATCAACGTTATAATGTTATAATAACTGTCGACTCTCACGCAGCCACAACGTTCAGTCAGGACCAGAGTCATCGGCCCAGCGTGTGTACACATAAAGAAAAGCCTGACTCTGTTTTTCAGTCTCTCTCATTGACCTTGCTCCCTGTTACAGTAGACGTACAGCAGAGCAAGAACAACAAAGCTTAACAAAGTCAGGTGATTGTTGTTGCACCATGTGACGACGCTCTCTATCAGTCCTCTGTGCTCCACTGTAAAAATAGTCTCTTAAGTGAAGACGGCATGTTTCTCCCTGGAAATGATTCACTGGAATTGACCTGATAACTTTCACCAGGAGATACACTATATAATTGTAATATATTTTATTAAATTCCCTCACTCGCTTAAAGACAGATAATATGTGAGTGTGGACAGACATGGTTGTAAATTGTAGTTTTTAGACTAACTGAAGTAATACACTATTTAGGTATCAGTGGATCTTCTGGTTCATAGAACTACTTTGCTGTTTTTTATAGGAGACATTTAACTCTTGACTAACTCAACTAGAAAAGTCGGAGCACACACCTCCGCCGAGGCCTGACCGTCCTAAGAAACCACATTTACATTCACCAAGATCCTTGAGTTATTATCTGAGAAATATTGAGAAACACCCCATCTCACAAAGTTAGAGTAATTGAAAACAAAGATCCAGATCCCCACCAAATTTAAACAAGTTCTTCCTTGGACCATGTCCCACTCCTCCACAAAACTTCATAGAACTTGGTTGAGTAGTTTTTGCATAATCCTGCTAAATAAGTAATAAACAAATGCAAACATAACGGTTTCTGAAACTCCGGTTGTCTCCCTCTCCAGGGGTCCCGCAGGAGTCCGAGCTCAAGCCCTGGACCGGGACGGCAACCTTGTGGACGACTTCGTGTTTGACGGCGGCGTCGGGGACGTGGGCAGCCGGGTGCTCCACGTGCGTAACGCTCCCTCACCAGCGGCCACCTCCTCCCTCGCCATCGGTGAGATGATCGCAGACGAGGTGGAGGGCCGCTTCTCGCTGTAGAGAAGTATGGTGGTCGCGAGGAGGAAAACAGGAAAACCCAAAAAATGCAACGTGAAACTGAAATGTTTTATCAAACTGGCACTGCATCAGCAGCATCGTGAAGCTTTTTATAACAACTTAAGCCTTAATTAAGGAGAGGTGGGGGGGGGGCATGTGACCTTACATATCTGTGACTTAATTACATTTTCAGACTGTTTTTACTTAAGCTACTTCAGGTTATATAATATGTCTATTCCACCACTTTTCACAGTAAAAATCTATTTTTCTCAACTACATTTCTGTCTGAGTTCCTCTTAAGAAAAGTGAAAGGTTGTTTTTAGCTCCAATGAATTGATCATCAGTATGAAACTTTAAAAATGGAATAATATAAATACACAAACAAGTTGAATTGAATGTGAACTTAACGTTTTTTGGGGGGAAATTACCACTTTTTGTCTGGTTGTGTTTCTCAGCTGCTGAGTTTATTTCTGTCGTTTGAATATTGCACTTCTTGCAGTTAAATGTGCTTCAGTCCAAATCAATTTTGAAACACTTTTAGGCAAACAATATAAATTATACAGCACATAAAAACTTAAAAATTTAGATATTTACATTTTTTAAACGTAGATTTAAAATTATATATATATATTTTTTTAATGGTTCATCTCATTTTGGAAGGTAACGCGCAGTTTAGGAAGAAAGACAGTTTGTTTTATCAGGATAAAATATTCTACTTTAATCATATTATATGACGACAACCTGATAACCTGTTTTTAACGTGTGTGTTTGAGGAGATCTCATATAATTCTACTACAATCTGCACTTTGTTGTAGTTGCAGATGCTTCACATGTTAATCATTTGTAATATTATCAACCCGTTCACTTCCACTCTCATTTTTTTTTTTTACAAAATATGTGTATTTTTGTAACGCAAATGTACCAATGTTTGAGATTTGAGCCATAAGATGTGTAAACATAAGCTTCATATCATCTTGTATATCGATCTACCGTGCTTTTTCATTATCAGAAACGATATAGAGATGTGTTGTGCAGACTCACACACACACAAACAGTGAAAGGAAAACCACTGGGTGAAGTCCTCTCCTCCAGATGTGACCTGTTTGGTTCCAGCAGCTGTTCAACTGAGGCACTTGTACAGTTTGACCACACGGAGGCACAATCGAAACAAAAACATGGCGAATGAGCACAAAATGTGTACAAATGACATGTTGTTGTTCAAACCATTTATTCTTCGTGTTTGTGTTGGATCACTGCTACAGAATAAAGTGTCTTTCTCAGCTCTGACGTGTGTGTGTGTGTGTGTGTGTGTGTTTGTGTAAACACTCCTCGGCTGCATCAGGACAGAGGATGAGAGGAGAATCTGGTTTTATTTGGGGTTTCTGCAGAAATCGGTGACGATGGCACCGAAAGTCCAGCCTTGTTTTTTTGTGTCGTCCAATAAAATGTGAAATTACGCAGCGTGCGTGCCTGACAGCGGCCGACACACACACACACACACACACACATATAGGCAGACACACACACAGACAGGCAGGCGGCGGAGGAGAGTTGCTGCGAACATCTTCCACTTCACACACCGAGAACTGCTCCGCTCGCAGATGCGCCCCGGACCGGCCGCCGTCTCCTCCGGTGGGGATTCGCCTTGTCGTGGGGATTTAGCGCTCGATCGCCGCCCCGGAGAAGATGCCTAAATGCTGGGCGGCCAGCGCCGGAGACCGTGTGCCTTGTGCGGAGCTCAAGGGTCCGTGTGCCACAACATAAAAAAAAAAACTCGGGAGCTCAGCGAGGCCAGCGGCGGCGGCAGCAGCCTGTAGCACCAGTTAGCCGCGCGGCTACGACGCTAGCCCGCTAACGTTACAGGTGTTCGGCGCAGAAAACAACCAGACGCGGGCGTGTAGCTGCGGGGAACCGGCGGGAAGCTGCTCCCCGGTGTCGCGGCGTGAAAGTGAACTTAACGTGCCCGTTGTTGTCTCTCCGAACAAGCGGCGAGAGCCACACTTAGCGGCGTTGTTGTTAGCCGTTAGCTTCTGAGTTAGTCCCGTGTTTACAGCAGCGGGCTCGCTAAGCTAGCAGCCCGAGCTAGCGAGTTAACTTTATAGCTACATGTGCTTGTTTTCGTTTGCAGCTTATGTCTCGCTGCGTATTCCGACTCGGCCCGGGACTCGCAGCCTAGTGTAGCGACACTCGTCGTCGGTTTGGCTCGTTCGGTCCCGCCGCGCCTGCCCCCCGGACTGACCCACCCACCAGGACTATCTACCCGGGGGCCGATGCTGACAGTTCAGCCCGGATCACGGCCACGCCAGGAGCCGCTACAGCGATGCAGCCCCAGCAGATCTACGACTTTTCGAGTGACGAGAACAGTCACAAATGGAGAGGCCTGTTCGTGCAAGCTCTGCGAAAGGTAAACGCTGCTTCTCTGCTTCCAACAAAACCCCAAAGTTTTTTTACGATCCCACCGGACTCTTGCAAAAAAACATTCACACGCTGCAGGATTCATTCGACCCCCCCCCACCCCTCCTCAAGTCCCATCTGCACCTAGATATCACAAATACAGACTTTTGTCAAGTTCACTGAAGTTATCAGTGTTTTATTTGGGGGGGGGGGGGGGTGGCAAAGCCTGCAGGGATTCCCCCGGGTAACCAATGGCAACTGTCCCTGAAAAAAATCCAATTAATTGAAAGTACTTGATGTTTCATGGGTCACTAATCATCCCTCCAGTTGAAAACACTGTCCTCCTCTCTTGTGACAGTCGACCTGCATGCAGTGTGTTTACTCACCAAGTCCTCTCACTGAATTTAAAGCACCCTACAAATACCAGCTTCTCACAGTTTGTTTAAAGAAGTCACTCAGTTCTTATCAGCTTCTACAGAACCCGCGATCCATTGCTGGTGCTTCATAGTTTTGAGGGTAAACAGAAACATCCTGATAACCTCCCGGAGTGTTGATGTTAAACCTCCTCACGTTATATTCTAATATATGATGTCCTCCCCGGCAGCAGAAAAGGCACAACCAAACACATCTGATATGTGTCAACCTCCTTTTTATTTCTTCCTCATTTGGTGTAACAGTAAAATTAGCCTCCTCCTTGCCCCATCCCGGCAGACTCAGCCCACCAAGGCCTTCCAGCAGCTGCTTACATGTCAGGTTTCCCTCCCTTTTCTCAAGAAACACAAAATCATTCTCACGAGTCCCATTGAAACTTTAATGACAGGATTTTAATGTCCTTGGTCAGCAGGATTGACCTGTATCAGTTCCTTTTTGACTCTTGCTTTCGTCTTGCATCATCTCGGCTTCTCCCCGATCATCATCAATGGCTTTATTTTCTGTTTCTCTGTGTTGCTGTGCAAAGTGGAGATGGCACAGTTTCGGCAGGGGTTTCACGCTGCTTTGAGCTTTAGGATGGCACAGCATGCAGTGTTGCACATGGTTTGAGTTCAGACAGCAGCAACACTTGTGGCCTGTACATCTTTATCCAGCCTCCTTACTAGAGGTCCCTTCTAACTAATAACTCAAGAACAACTTGAATTAACAATTCACAGTTGTTTTCTGCTGTAGACGAATGTTAAAACTAGGGCCACAGCTTTCACCATCGAGTAATAGGACTATTATTCCCTTGATTATTTGATAATTAAAAATATCCATCTCTGGAAACCTATGGTGATATCATGTTTTTCTTTTCTCATCTTACTGTCTTAAGTTTACATCACACAAGGCAAATAAAAACAAGTCCTCACAACGGAGGAGCCTGACCTGGGGAATGTTTGGCATTTTACTTTCACAATTAATCAATTATCCAAATAGTTTGTTTAGCTCTTTTATTCTGTCCAAGCTCATGTAACAACCAGAGTCTGGAATACTTGTGTAATGAAGTCAGTACAGTAGGAACCTCCCAGCATGAGGTCTTTTTTGGAAAGGGCTTTTGTTTAAAATACTGATATATTTGTGTTCTTAGAGATGAAAGTTCTCCAGACCAAGTTTATTTCCACAGAAAGACACATGCATATCTGTCCCTCGTGATATTCTTCTCTCTTACTTTTTGTCCTGTGTTTTGATTGAAGTACAACTGGTCAAGCCTCTACTTTTTGTTTTTTTGCAGCCAGATCAGTTGTTGACTCATTAAATCTGTCCTTTCTTTTCATTTGCAGTGGTTTTCGGATCTAACATTAATACAACCACAACTACCCTGGGAGGTTATTCTTATTCAGCTGTGAATTATTCAGATTTTATTCAAATAGTTTGGCGAACCAGGCCCTGGATGTGTTGTGACAGGGATTGTGTCTGGCATTGTTGACGTTGGTTTTAATACTTTAATACAAGTATCACTTAGTTCCCACTGAGCTAAGCAGCCCTGGAATTAGCCATATAGCAACATCATGTTTATAAATAACACGGCTGTCAGTTGCGTCAGTTGTCCGTAGCACGGTACAGATGGTGCGATGAATCAGGTGAAACTGAGCGAGCAGGTGGTGGGCCGCGGTGCCGCAGGTTTCATTGTCTCAACTTGTTACACAACTGCCGGAGGGAAAGCCTGTCAGAGATTGACGCAAGAGAGGTTTGTTATGGTTTTGACAGACTGTGACTTGCTGTTTTTCACAGCTGTCCACTGGGAGGAGAAGGCAGGGGGGGGGGTTCCTTGTCAGAAGGAGCCGCAGTTGGATGACTCCACCCCCGAGAGTGATTGAGATTGGGGGTGAGGAGGATTAAAGAAGAGCTGTTGATAAGTAAACACACCTCAGAGGTCAGAGCAGAGAAGAGAACGTTTATGATCAGCTGCTGGTTGATCACTGGCACAGATGCCTCATAAGTCTCAGCAGTTACAGCCTGTGATTACTGACCTTTCACTAACTAATTGCCAACTATTAAGCGGTGTAGCGTTTATGCTATTTATTAAGCGTATCCTATGCCAAATATTTATTTGTGTTTCAGGATTTGCTGATTTTCTTTGTTTTATAATATCGTAAATAGATTCGTATACGTAAGAAATACAAGCCTAACTGCAAGTATAGCATGATGAGGTTCTGTGAAGCACCTGATACATGAAAATGTCCCGGGTAACCTCTGAAACTGTGACCCCTCTTGCATCCCCCCTACATCACTTCCTGTCATCTCTCCACTGTTGCTGTCTAATTAAGGTAGAAAATGCTTTAAAAAGTAGTTTTTAACGTTAGCATGTTGTAGAAGAAGCCTTAACTAAACCTTAGTCGAACTGCCCTGTCATGTCAATAGTTGAAAGGTCAACCTTGATGCCAGAGTTCAAAGCATAAAGCTCAACTTTCCAGTCATGTGTAGCCGTCTGCGTTTCTGTCTGTGTCGTCTGTCTCGTGGACGCGTCGAGCGTTTGTCTGCGTGTCCTGGCTATTCTAGATCTCTGCGGCTCGTGCCCGGTGCTATGCGAGAGCGTCATTTCGCCTCTGACACGCCGGTGTTAATAATAACTGTGCATTCCCCAGGTCTGCCGTTACACTGGCATCGATAGAAGGCCCAGAGCGTTGCTGGTTACAGTTTCATTCCATTGCCATGTTGAGCTAGCAACTGCACTGCGCTGCTGAGTTCACAGGGCTGCTGTGCTACGTGACACGCAAACTTTTAAAGCTGAGATTGGTCAGGTTACAAACGTGTGTGTGAGAGAGAGAGTGTGTTGCCTCTTTTATCCTCCGAACCTGAGTTAAATTCCGACAGGATGACTTCACCACGGGGCAAAACTCAAAGCTCAGTTTTTATTTTGGTCGGACGGTTTCCCTGCCACATTTATCCAGGCTAGACGGAGATGTTGTCACTTCAGAATCGGACACCGATTTATAATAAGATTCCTCTCCAGTGCTTTACTGTACGAGGCTCAGTCCAACTATGTTAACATATACAACTGTGCCTAGTATTTATCCGTCTCATCTTCTCTTGTACCATACAACCGAGAGTCTGCTGAGTTCACTGAGTTTATGACTCGCACTCGCAACCCAGTCTTGTTGTATACGAAACAAACTTTGGTTGTGTAGTGTTTGAGCAACTGACACATATACCAGCAGGACACAGCTGAGCTCATGCTCTCTCCCTGGGCACTTGTCTTGTGAGCGTTGCTGTTATGTTCTCCACAGCCTGGTACAGCTGAGATTCCATAATAGTTCAGTGTTCAGAAAGCAAATCTAAAAATGACAAAAATCCACTAATATTGTGTAATTCAGTCACAAGTTTCAACAGTTAAAAAAAGAATGCAACTCCCAGGAGGCAGAACTACAGAATTCCAGACAACATAATGTCACTTTTTAAATGAATTGGGAAGAGGCCGGATCTGCTGTCTCTTCCAATAATGCTGACATTAGCAGAAACCGGTTTCTACAAAGTTCATTCCAGTTTATTTTGGTGTCAGTGTATTTTTAGTTTTCTTTTTCTTTCACATCTTCGAGCTGTCGTCAAGCTGAATGAAGTGACTGACCCGGTGACCTCTGACCTCCAGCTACTCTGCGTTTTCTGTTTTATACACTAAAGGAAATTTCATTTGTCACAGTAACTATTTTTGTGTGTAGAAATTTGATTTAAGATATTTTTACTGTTTTGGCCTCACATCTCCCAACAAGGGAAACAATTCTGCCAAAAAGTTTCCTGTTAACGTAAGACTAACTTTGCAGAGACCTCATTGTGGCAGCTTTTAATAAAGCAGCATACAGCTATCAAAATCCTGTATTTTTTAATAAGTTGTATGGAGTTGTCAAACTGGTGTTAGAGATTTTCAAAAACATGAATCCTGTTTTCTTGGATATATTTCTCTGGATAAAGTAAAGATAAAAAACACAAAAAGAAATGACCAATTGAGCAGTAAACACCAGAACGTCATCCTTTATTTTCCCTTTAGTCAAAGGTGAGTAAAACGTTTCCGAGTGTTCGACACAAGCTGGACACTGTTGGTCTCGCGCAGCTCGTCATCAGTTTAATACCTCGTCCCTGCAATGAGCCTTGTGTTGATCGGACAGGATGTCCCTTGTAACAGGTTGCACTTCCTGTGTGCACCAGCCCCAGGCCGATCTCGGAGACAAGCGCAGGCGAAAGGATGAGCCTGATTAATACACAGGTCCCCCTCGCCATTCCCTGAGTATTGAATCAGGTCTGTGAGCCTCAGCTCGTCCTCAGCCGGGGTTCAGACAGGATGGGTGGACTCGGGGGTCACTGGGTCAGGTCAAACCGAGGTCATGGCGAGGTCACATGCTGTCGACGGCACGCCAGGCAACTTTTGTCTCGATGATCTGAATGTGATGTGGGCTTGCTAAATGTCAGGGGAGTGTGTCCGTGTGTTCCAGGCTGTGAATGTGTGTTTCCCTGTTGTGTGGATGTGTGTTTGTTTGTCATTAAGAGTTGAGCTTGGTGCATCTGTGTTTCTATTTCTGTGTCTAAATGATTAGGTTTGTTTAGGTCTCTCTTTCTTTTGTGTGTGTGTGTGTGTGTGTGTGTGTGTGTGCGTGTGCGCGCGTGCGTGCACGCACGCACGCCTGTTGTCTCGGAGCCGATCTCTGCCCTATGGTTCCCCAGACAGTCTGGTTGTAATGGCAGATGATGTCATGGCATGAATCACAAACAGTGACACATGCTCAGGTTTAATAACAAGCCCCACCCCCACCTCACACTCACCCACACACACACACAACCCCACACACATACACTCAAAGCCACATTACCTGCAACCTGAGCCTGATGCAGCCCCATATACACAGCCAGGAGAATAATCAATTGGATTAGAAATGTTAACCCTGTATTAACACTGTCCGGCCTCTATTATTACCTGCAACCTTTCTGGTTCTTGTTTTTTTTTTTTTTAACCACCGACACACACAACAACACCTGATCATTTGCTTACAGCTGAGACGTACATGCACCTTCTGATGAAACGGGATGCAAGCTGGGTAAAAAGCTGACGGTGTAATGGTGACCTTTCTCTTTGTGTGGTGGGAAAATCTGCCCCTGCAACAGAAATATATACGGTTCAGTGTTCATTGAGTGGGGATTATCCAGCATTTACCTTCATTTATCTGTGGTAGAGCTGAAATGATTAGTTGATTAACTGAAAATTCAACTGCTCTGCAGGGCCCTTTCACGAATTTTCCGACAATTCCCGATGCCTTTTGTTCGACCAAAGCTCAAAGACAATTGGTAATTACTAATCTGTTGAGCAAACAATCAATTAATCAACTAATCATTTTACCTCTAATCTAAAAATGTACATAACAGTTTTCAGCAAACATCAGATTCTATTAGTTAACTGCTCTCAGTGCTAGTTTATCAATGCTGCAGCACTGTTGATGGTGCAGAGCATACACTTTATATAAAGATGGTCGACGTGACGACCATCTCGTGCCTGATCTCCACTTGGTGTCTGGCTGCAGTGTAGATCATTAACCCCACTTCCTCCATTTTTAGTGAATGGGACACGGACCAAACTAAAAAGTCAAAGTACACGTTAAGTACATTTTTCTCAGCGGTGATTTCTGTCATATGGTGTTCATGCATTTTAATCGTTTGCTTTTGGTTCGTTAATTCATGCTATATTAATGGGGTGAAATGTCACGATTAGCAGCGTAAACCCACTCACAATTGATTGTGTTGTATATGTACATTTATTGCCCGGGGACCACGATCTGTGCTGCAAAGTTTCTGGCTCCAAATGATGTCAAAAGCACGTTGTCCGTCTTTTATATAGAGTCTATGGTGCAGAGCAACTGTGATGAATTTTCCTGACATTCAGCACATTGGTGGATCACTTGTTGAACTGAAACAGTTTGTGTGTCTGTGTGTGTGTGTGTGTGGTCTGATATTTGTATTTTTACTGGACATGGATACGCTTATGTTGCTGCAAGGTGCTGTAGATGAAACATTCCTTATATGTGTGTGTGTGTGTGTGTGGGGGGGGGTTATTTCCCCCCCCGTCTGTACATCCTGGTTTTCTCTCTCCTGGCTTTTGGCTCGGGTCCAGTCTGTATGTGTAGTATGAGCCTGCTGCTGTTACCTCCTCGTACACGCACATCAATATCTCTCAGTCTGCTGCTATGATCTGCTCTCCCCCGGGGGCAGCGCTCTGTGGCGGTAGAGAACAAGGCAGGGGGGGGGGGGGTGGAGGATAGATGGAGGAGGGAAAAGTGAGAGTGAGCGGGCGAGCGAGCGCTGGGACTTCCTGTACACTAGCCTTTCCTTTCTTAATGGAGCTGACCCATGAAACAAAACACCATGACATGGAACAAGTGGACGTGCATGAAAGCTTCCACATGATCCAGAGTCTTTACCTACATCCAGTGGTGGAGTTAGAAATTAAGATTTAGGTTTAATACTTGTGTTTTAAGAATTATTTCCATTATTAATTGAGGCTTTGTTGTCTGATGTTCTCAGAAGTGGCAAATCCTCATATTTGAGAAGCTAAAACCAACGGCTATATATATAATTATCTACAATGCAATTTGACCTGAAACAAGTAGTTAGTTGATAATGCAATGGATGAAATAATCTTGACAGCTACGCATGTCCTCGGTGAATCTGTTGTCTTGAGCCTCTAACAGTTGTTGCACATTCAAAGCTGAGAGGAAGGGTGTTTTGAATGAAGGTGTTTTTCCTGCCACTAGAAACCCATTGCTTCTTGTATTTGTCGTTTCGTATTATTCAAATTGAGGAGTTCCCCTGCTATTTCTCCTTTTTTGATTGCTTTCACTTTGCTTGCATTTACTTCAGCTTCGCCCGCCAACGATATCAGACCACGTTACATCCCTCAGCCATTAGGATCAAGTTGCAGTGGCACTGTAAATACACCGAGCCGCAGTCATACCTGCTCAGTTTTCAGTTTAGACGTCCTCATCAACTATAACTGACAGAGAGCGGCTCACAGAAAACAAAGATCCAGCCAGTCACAATAATTCATAAATGCAACTAATGATGATCACATTTAATAGATAATTGAATATCACATTTGTTACAGGTTATGTTCTATTCATTGACTAATTATAATAACACAAAAGATATTTATGCTTAGTTTTCTTGATTTTTGAGTTCACTTTTATTTTGATTTCATTCAATTTTGTGTCTTTCTGTTGTCCTGTCTCCCATCCTCACATTGTTGGAGATAGACTGCACTTGTTGGATGTGGGCCTCCCAGAAACGGGCCAAGTATTCTGTGAATGGAGTCGAGGGAAACCCCCGTAGTTTCAGTGTGGTGACTCACAGCTCCTGGTGTCCTGTGGAATTTGGTCAAGTGCCTATTTGCGGTCGAGAGATTATATCTCATAACCTACTTCTGCTTTGATTCTTTTTCCCAAACTAGAGTTAAAACCTGTGTCTTATTTATAACTGTTAGGTCTTGTGAGTGTGCATCAAAATGACGTACAGAAGCATAAACAAGGCCTGAGCTGTGGCTTCACATTTTCCAGCTCCTCTTGTTTCCAAAAAGCATCTGAACATCGTTAATGAATCACAGTGTGAATCCGAATGAGATCGAGGAAAGAGATCTTCTATAAACTTGTATCTCTCTTCTTTGAATTAGGATTTTTATCTCAAACAAATGACTCCAAGCTTGAGACAGAGGGGGACATCCTGCCTGTCGCTGCATCTCTGTTAAGTCAGAGCACAAGAATGCATGAAGCCCGGTCTGCGTTGACCTTTTAACTCTCCTCTCACATTCCTTCATCTGGGGGCAATGTTTTGTCATCATAATGCCCCACTTTACTATATGCCAGGGTAATTCCATCACTAGCACGTGAACAGGGCATGCTTGTGTGTGTGTGTGTGTGGGGGGGGTAAATGTGAGTCTCTCTTTTCCCTCCACCTCCCGTCTTTTTTCTCCCCTTCTACGTCTGCTTTGCTATAATAGTATCTCAACTGACAGCATTCCTGCAAAAGGGCACGGCCCGAATGACGACTACGTCTGATTGGCTGGAGGGTTGTTGAGAGGTGTTCTTCTATTTCTACTTTAAACCAGATGAAGCCACACCTTCTCTGCTGTGTGTGGTGAAAACCACACCTTCTGCCAGACTGGTTCCTCCCTCACGAGTCCTCCTACTAAGGAGATGATGGATGATTTAATAAATAAGCTGAAGACTTCTATTTTGTTGCAATCACAAACTTAAATCAAAGTCGTAATGCTCCCTTGAAACCAGCAAAAAGCATTCAATGCTTCATTCTGTATTAAATATATATTTTAAGGTGATAATAATAATAATAATATTCAAGGTGATAAATTGCTTCAATTAAGTTTCCTGTCTCTGCAAGTCAACACTGGTGGTGAATTGATGTTGGCAAGTGCTTTAGTAAGTTCAAAGTAACTAAACTGAAACACCAAGATGACCCCTAAGACAGAGAAAAGGCGTTTGTGTTCAGTCCTCGTCTGGATTAGTTGTTGAGTTGCATCATACCAGGTGTTACTATCAGTTTCACATAAAACACAGTTTCACTTGACATCATGTGAGTGGTGCAGGACAGTCGTTTTTTCTTCAAAGAAGATGAAAGCTGATTTTAAAAACCTCTTTCAAGCAGCTGTTTCTCTTTTTATGTTTTGTCTGTAACATTCAGGTACAGAAGCAGGTCCACCCAAACCTCACGGCGAAGGAGGACGCCCTGCAGCACATCGAGGAGCTGATCCTGCAGCTGCTCAGCATGCTGTGTGTGGCCCAGCCTCGCTCTGTGCAGGATGTAGAGGTAAGGCCTCTTAAGAATGTGTAACTAGAATGGCCCTCAGCAGAGAGAATACCTCCACCAAGGCCCGACAGTCTCCTTGAGTCCAATCAAGCTGCACCACATTGCACACACAGGATCCATGCATTTGTTTGAAACACCTTACAATCTGGATCTGTGCACTGATCTGGACCCCGCACCAAAATATAAGGGATTATTCCCTGACCCATTTCTCGTTCTACGACCAAGTTTCGTGGTGACAGACAGACAAACACTGACAAGAAATTGAGCGAATGCATCTGCATGAAAGTTGAGTTTCACCTCATCTAGCAGCAAAACTAGACTTTCATGAGATGAGGTAAGATTTTATAAATGAACTCTTCCTCTCACCAGACAAAACATTTCACGTAACAAATTGTCCCACTTTGTGCAATGCAGCCACATAATCATGCTTAATTTCCTAAGTATTTCGAGAGAAATGAATGTTCCTTTCCTCTCTCCCCAGGAACGTGTCCAGAAAACCTTTCCCCACCCTATTGATAAGTGGGCGATTGCCGACGCCCAGTCAGCTATCGTGAAACGCAATAGGAGAAACCCCTTACTTCTCCCTGTGGACAAGATACACCCACTGCTCAAGGTAACAACTCCTGAACACTCCACCAGTCTCTCTGTCAAAGATATGAAGCTTCATATTCTGTGAAATATATATATATATATATATTTTTACTATAC
Source organism: Verasper variegatus (assembly GCA_026259375.1). Taxonomy (NCBI): domain Eukaryota; kingdom Metazoa; phylum Chordata; class Actinopteri; order Pleuronectiformes; family Pleuronectidae; genus Verasper; species Verasper variegatus. The sequence goes on from CM048049.1 coordinate 19,673,077, forward strand.
TGCTTTTTTAAATGTACAAATATCACACAGCATCAGTGCTCACACTTCTTTTAAGAAATGCTCACACTCTGACATGAATGCCAGGAAGTTTTGGTCATTGCTGGGAAATATTTAGAATCTCATTTAGCATGGTGTTTTGACAGCTTGGCTCATACTAGCTGAAATTCCCTGAAGTCATCTGGTCCTTCGTGCTGTTTGACCTTTGTCTAATACTTAATACTCTTTGTGTTTATCCTGGTATTATTTATTCAACAGGAGGTTCTGGGCTACAAAGTTGACTACCACGTGTCCCTCTACATCGTGGCAGTGCTTGAATACATATCAGCAGACATCCTGAAACTGGCAGGAAACTATGTTGGCAACATTCGGAACTATGAAATCAACCAACAGGACATCAAGGTGTCCATGTGCGCAGACAAGGTGAGAGCTCTGTCCAACATCGCGAGGAAAGACCGAGTTGCTTTTAATCGTCTCTGGTTGATAAGTATTACATTTTCTTTGGTTTCCAGGTGCTGATGGACATGTTTGACCAGGAGGAGGACATCGGCCTGATGTATCAGTGCACGGAGGAGCCGTCCTCCTCCGGGGAGCTCACGTACGACGACCTGGTGAGGCTTGAAATCGCAGAGGAGCGGCAGTATCTACGAGAACTCGACCTCATCATCAAAGTGTTCCGCCATCACTTCCTGTCCAACCCCAAAATTTTCACGGCTCAGGTGGGAAAGACCCGTACAGTTAATTAAAAAAAATTAAATCTCTAAATTGTTTATTACTCCTTTTTAGATAGTTTGATCAGAAGAGGGATTATTATCATTCACCTGTCACCCATGTAAACATGCTGTCTTTTCATTCATTGAGTACAGAGTTAAACGCATCATTATCATTCTGTCTTCACTGTATGAGAGAATGAATGTTCCAGTCAGTTGCTTCTGGCTCCATGTAAAGAAAACTATGGAGAGTGTCCGAGTGAGATCACGGCAGGAAAATGTCGAGAGAATTCATAGTGAGCGTGTGGCCAAAACAAAAATAAACACACACGCATAGAAGACGCTGAAGAAGACGTCAACTTGGAAAGACGGTGTGATTTAACAGCTATACTAACTCCTGAGCTGAATGCAGTAAGCTGTGGCCGGCTTACTTTAAAGCTGACTTGTAAACAAACAGTCAGGTTTTTCTAACTAAAACCTAATTACAAACCTATTAGAGCTAAATCCAGCATAAGGACATTTAGAGATTACAGTTGAAAGTCTGTAATCGGCTAACTGGTAATCAGCCTGATGGGGCAGGACGGAACCGACGCTGAATTACTCTCACATAGTTTGTGACTTGACACAATCATCATTAAAACAATCACCCTGAATGTAAAAGGTCCCTTTTAGCAGCCAATGATATCCATCCCTGACAAACGGGCGCCAACATTTTTTGTGCCATCTCCTGAGGCACTAAACACGATCTCTGACCCAGTAAACTGACATTAATATCTTTCTCCGGGGGTTAACCAAGGAAACAAATTACTGATAACCCCCCGTGTCCAATATGGGAATTAACTCCTCGAAATTCCCTAAAAAAGACATGAGACAATTTGGGTAGGAGCAGGGAGTTAAACTGTGGGTCGAGAAGAAGTGAATGGAAAGTCGAGTTTAACGGGTCGCTGTGGCTTTGCATATTTGGGGTTGGGTAATTTGTGGTATCATTTGGGTGAGGAGGATAAACCTTTTGTGAGGCCCCCTTGGAACGCAGAACATGCAATTATGCTGAGACAGGAACAACATCTGCGTCCCTCGCCAAAATAACCTCAATTATGTCTGTTGAAAGCGGCGTGCTGTAATCTGAAATTACGTTCGAGATGTCAAGACGGTGTCACGGCTCAAATAATGACAGGACTGAACTCCTATTCAGACTTTAGCAGTCAATAATCACTCTGCGCTATTTTAAGGCTCTCATCTGCTTGACTAATGATTTTCGTCAGGCAAACTGAGGCTGTTGTTGTAGTTTGTTGTAACCACGCTCTTTCTTTTGTGCGTTTATTTATCCAAGGGACGTTGACTGAGGATGGGAGCACTTAAAGCAAAAGCCTGCGACCCACTCATTGTTTAACACATTCTGCAAGTTTACATGCAGTAAAGTAGCCTGGTTATTGTTGGTTTTCCATAGTAAGAAGCGTCGATTAAAGAAAAATGCTTCTATCAATGTGAGATGGCGGTTTTATAAAATATAAGTAAACATACATCGTAAGGTAAAGAAGGTGTATACAATAGCAGTAATATGATGGAGGTAGTTATTGATCCAACATCTGGCTGATGACTATAATATCTAACCTCCTGTGTCTCTCACCTCATACAGTGTCTTTTTCCATCATCACAGCTGGAGGTCGTCCCTCCCCCCTTACCAGGTACCAAGGATTCAAACTATCAACCTGTGCATGTTGTCTTGTTGCAGGATGTGGAGGTGATCTTCAGTAACATCCTGGACATCCACGAGCTGACAGGTGAAGCTGCTTGGGCTGATCGAAGACGCCGTGGAGATGACCGCCGACGGCAGCCCTCATCCGCTGGTGGGCAGCTGCTTTGAAGATCTAGCAGAGGTATGGAAAAATATCCAGTTCTCACACAACTGTCACCAAATGTATCTGACCTCCTTTTAATCTGGATATAAATTGCTTGATCAGGTCAAGTGTGGGGGTATTTTTGAATATAGGATAAACATTGTGGTTCCCTGTAAACTTTGTACATTGGAAAATACTTATCCCAACATGATATATCAGGATTATCTCCTCTGTGCTTCTGTAAATACTAATAACAGATTTCCTAAATGTCCCTTCATCGACCCCATCGATGGGTATTTCTGCACTGCTGCTGTTACGGGTGTCAAATAACAGACAAATTAATTCACTGCTCCTTTTGTATGTGGGGGAAAAATCACTTTGAGTTGGCAGAGAAACTACTAATTCAAAACTGTAAAACAAAGTTATTAAATCACTAAAAGCAGAGTTGCTTCATTGAGGGAAAATGTGATCAATTACAAATGTCTGTGTCATTAGTGATAAGTGATGTTGCACCGACTCTATTTAAGAAGTTTATTACTATATTTAGATGTGTCCCTGTACAATTATTTCTTGACTGAAGGATCTGGAATCTGTTACTGCCTGAATCTAAGCAGCAGCGTCATCATCATCATCATCATCATCATCATCATGTAGGCATATTGTGTCATTGTGGTTGTCGGTGTTAACTCTTGTATTTTTCTCTGTGTGTGTGTGTGTGTGTGTAGGAGCAGGCGTTCGACCCCTACGAGACCCTGTCTCAGGATATCCTCAACAAGGATTTCCACGAACATTTCAACAACCTGATGTCACGACCAACCGTTGGCCTCTACTTCCAGGTAAGATGCTTGATCATGATACTTCACCCGTAACCGTAAAGACTGGGAACATGCAGCCTTCTTCATTTCACTGTACTCACGAGTGATCATTTACTAATGTTATATTAAATAAATGGTTTATATCAAGTCATTATACAAGTTTTGTATTGAACTTGCCTGATGAAAGGTTGGAGTTAGTTTAATTGAATTGCCATGTGATGGGTTACAGCCGTCGTTTGTCCCACGCCCGTCTTTCCTGCCACTTTTCAAATGTAAACTTTGACATTAAGGGAAAATACCAAAAAAAAAGTTTGTTTGTAATATGAATGTACATGTAGGTCAGTTACCTGTTTACACCAAGCAAACACTTTTTGAATCCCTGTTCCTGTTTCCTTTTTGAAGTAAAACCTGGATGCCTGGTGAAATTCCTCCCGACATGGTTTGAGGGCATGTCATGACATATTCAGCGTCCTGTGTACAGTTTATTCGCTGCTGCCGCATTGTTTTATTTGGACATTCCTCACAAGAATAGCATTGAATTATGCTCGGTGGGGTGCAGTTTGGCAGCCTTTGAAGATGAAATATTTTCTGGTGTTTTCTCAGGCCAAACACCAGCGAAGTCTGACTGTTCACATGAAGCAACATCGCAGCTCACAACAGGCTTTTTCAGTACAAGGCGATTTTCTGCTCTTAAAGAAAAAACTTTTTGAACTCCAAAGTCCGGTTTTGCTAAGTGGACATTAAAAAGTTCTATTAATAGACCTACTGTAAATAGTGTATCTTCCTTTTGAGGTTTGTGTTGGGAACAGTCAGTCCTGTACCTGAGGTTCAGGCCTCACTGTTTACACTCAAACCACCAGTCTAACCCCGGTTAGATCAACACCACCAGCACTGGCCTCTAATTACCCACACACCCATTGTTTATTTGCAACTCATTGTAAGAGAGTGGAAGAAAAGAACCGGGAGTTAAAAATTAAACTCTTATTTGTAAACTATATCGATAACATCAAGGTTTTTCATTTGAAAGCAGATTGCATGTTTTTGTACATATGACACATAAGATAACAATATGATCGTCTTGTGATCTTTATCAGCAGATGAGGTTTGCACAGTTTTTTTTTAACATTTCATTTAAATTTCGCAATGTAACCACATCAACATAAAAACAGAATCCCACAAACATGCACCAAACATAAAGACAAAGCAAAACACACACACACACAATAACAAAGTAAACCTTAAATATGAATGAACATGCATGTACGTCATCTATAATGAGGCACAACAAAGATTAGAGCCTGAATGATAAATCTGTGGATCAGTATGAGTTTTATTTCACAGAATAAACAGTGAGAAAAGATGTGTATTTATGTTAAATGTTATATAATTCAAGTTCTATATGGTGGTCTTTTTCTTTTCATTTATAGTTATTTATAAGAAGAACGTTATTATGGTTAAACTGTAAAACATCAAGTCTGTTACATTTCTTTGTTTGGTAATGGAATCATTGAATTTTCTCATATGTATCCTGTCTAATGTTTACACCTTAATATAATATAGAATATAATCGGTATCCAAAAATCCATGACAGAAGAGCTCTAAAAAAAAAATGGTATTAAGTTTGTTGCTTTACAAAATGAAAGTAGCTCAACTATTGTGTGTGTGTGTGTGTGTGTCTGTGTCTGTGTCTGTGTCTGTGTCTGTCTTCAGCAGTCCCAGGGGTGGATGGTGTAATGGTGGTTCAGCCTCCCCTCTTAATCTGCCCACTCCCACCACACACACCTCGCACTGCGTTCATCAAACTGCTCCTGCTCCGTTTCTGCTCCGTGGACTAATCTTATTTCAGAATCTCTCATTTTGTGTTCGTCTCTGGCCGCCTGCACGTCCGTCCCCTTCTTTTCTCTTGTGCTCCTCCAACGTGAACAGTCACACGGAGACTTTATTCGAACAGCAGCTGATGTAAACGCACATATTGCAGAGTTTGCTGCGACGGGGATTTGAACCCTTGACAAGTGTCATCATTGGTTCCTCTGCCTCTCCATCAGCTTTTGTCTCATTGCGTGTTCTTCATCTTTCCAGCTCCATCCCTCTTGCCTCCCTCCCTCCCTCCCTGTCAGATAAATGTGTCTCTGGAGCACTCAGCCCCTGCACTCTGCAGCGTCTCGTATTGTGGGTAAATTACATCGCCTTTTAAAAATAGAACAGGCAGCCACACTGCAGGCCATTTTTCTCCTTGGGACGAGGAGGGAGGGGGCGGGTGGGGAGGGGAGGGGCGAGATGCATTTCATGTTTGAAATAAGCTGTGAATTAAGACGGCAAAAGCCTGCGACATGGGTTCAATCAGAAATAAGAACGTGCCGTTCTCATGGTCGTTCTGCACCTTGTTCCTCCCAGAAGAACTTATTTAATAAATGTATTTAAATTTTGTCTGGCGTTTTATGAACTGTACTGCAGGCAGCCATGAGGGGGCGCTCAAGATGCTTTGGCTTCACTTTCGTGTCGTCCATCTTTAAATGCAGTCTATGGTTCAAACCCAGAGTGCTTACCACTGCACCACCGTGCCGCCCTTGTATCAGGCCTGTCCGACTTTAACTCGCACTAAAAGCCAACATCACGATTATCATACGTCTGAATGTTTTTGCCCTAATGCACCTGTACGACCTGTAAACCTGCAGGATGCTGACATATCAATAACATGATCTAAACTCAGGTCATTGTTCCACGGCCGTCCATCAGTGTGCGTCGGGCAGCCCGTGCTTCCCGCCCTCCTCCTCCTCCTCCCCCCCACGCAGACAGTGTGGCCCGCTGATGTGGAGTCTGAGTACTCGCATATTGATTCTGAATCGTCTATCAGGGGAACAGGAGATTTAAATGGATACTATGACGGCCCCCCCTCTCTGGTTACCCTGCAGCCGTACTCGCTCAGCCCGCTCCTCCCTCCCTCCCTACATCACTCGTCGCCCTGCAGCCTGATCTAATTCAGTCTGCTTTATAAACTGAAACATGCACAGTTTGATTCCCTCTTTCCTCCACAGCCGACTTCTCTTTGCCATCAGTGAACATTTGTTGTATTTTTTTAGAGAGGAATACCCACTTTTCTTCTGCCCTGAATTCTTGTACTCAGTGGTTGTATCACAGTCTGGTACATATTGTGCTTGTCAGTTGCGATCACAGTTTGCTCACTGGCCCGACTGTGAAAGTAACCGGATCCTTACAACGGCTTCGTCTGGGGAACAAAACCCAGACAGTCATCTAAACGACTTATTTGAAAGAGAAAATGAAAGTTAGTTATAATTTCGTTCTGACTGTGTCCAACATGAGAAGAGATATTTCTTTTGAGCTTTGGAAATGTGTGAGTGAGGAATTTATGAGTGTCTCTTCAATCACATGCCGGTTAATTTATCAGTTTTGTCATTACTTCACACTGATGCAGCACTAACAGGTCCGATGTGTGTTTTATGTTTCCAGTCAGTTGCAGAAGGATTCAAAGAAGCAGTCCAGTACGTCCTCCCCCAGCTGATGATGGTCCCAGTATACCACTGTATGCACTACTTCGAACTATTACAGGTATTACACGTTTCTTTTCTGCTGGTAACACAACTGCTTAGTGCTTAATGATAAACAAAAGCTGTTTTCTGATGTGAAAACTGGGCCCGTACACTTTCTGGAGTTTGCCTTTCACATATAAAGAACGCAGCAGGAGATAGTTGGGGTCAGACGTGTTCACAACAACAGGAAAATATCTGGAGCATTCAGGTGATGGCGCCTGGTTAGAGCACGCAGAAGGTTCCAGGAAATGTCCGGAGCTACTGAGTCGAACATTTGCTTTCCCACATGCAGCCCCTCTGGAAAATGTCGGGGCTTCAGTGCATGTCTGAACGCAGCGTTGTTGTACTAACACGTTTTGTGACATCACTGTTTCAAAAGGTTCGAGAAGCTTTTTTTTTTTACCAACGTTGCTCTAGGAAAAAAAAATAAAAAATGTGGCCTGTTCGCCATGTCATTCTGCATGTCTCTGCATATCTTCTAAATATATCTACTCTGAAATTAGGCAACAGAAGTTTTACACTGAAGCTCTTTTGTTTCTGTATCTGCTGTTAAATTGTACCTGTCGGGGGTTCAGATCTCACTTGTGTTAATGTAAAGCAGCTTTCTACAGAGACGCACTTCGACTGGTTAAAGCAGAGGTGTTTCTAATGACCTCAGTTTCTCAATAAATCGTTCAGCTCCAATACCGGTTACGCCTGAGCTGCCATAACCTGCCATGACATGTCAAAATATCTGCTGGGAAGAAAAATCTATATGCAAGGTTTCCTCAGGGTCTTAGAATATCTAAAGGGGGGGGGGGGGGGGGTTTAAGAGAAATGTTTTGGTGCCATATCCCTGTGTGTTGTAGTTCTTTCTCAAGGATATAAATAGTAGCGTGCTGTAAACAAAACCAACATGGAACATGCAAAATTCTGTAGCGTTTTGAAGGTTATTCTCATCATAGCTATTTCACCTTATCTTTAATAAATGGTAAATGTAGATCATCCTAGGACTCCAATATTCCTTCATATCTATCGTACTTGATGTAGATTTCTAAATTAATTCATTATGGTGTTAAAAAGTCTTAAATTCAACTCTTTAAACCAACAGAAACCCTGTAAATAGATCTGTGTTTTCTTCTTCTGCAGCAACTTCAGGAGCGCAGCCAGGACCAAGATGACCGAGAATGTCTGAAGCAGGCGATCACGGCGCTGCTCAACCTTCAGTGTAGCGTGGAGCGCATCTATGCCAAGCACCAGCCTCGCCGTAAACCTGGGTACGTCGAATCCTCAATAAGTAAATCTAGTCAATCCCTGTTGCATCGGTGCAGGCATCTCTGATGTCACTTTCTCCCTCTCTCACAGTGAGCCCATGTACCGCCTGTACAGCAGGCAGGTTCGTAGCAAACAACTCGCCATCAAACGCATGAACGAGATCCAGAAGAGCATCGACGGCTGGGAGGGGAAAGACATCGGCCAGTGCTGCAGCGAGTTCATCCTGGAGGGGCCGCTTTTGCGAGCGGGCGCCAAGCACGAGAGGCACAACTTCCTGTTTGATGGCCTCATGATCAGTTGCAAGGCCAATCAGAGCTCGCGGCTCCCGGGGTCAGGCAGCGGAGCGGAGTACCGCCTGAAGGAGAAGTTTGTGCTGAGGAAGATCCGCATAGTGGATCGCGAGGACTCGACAGAGCTGCGGCACGCGTTTGAACTGATAGGCAAAGATGAGAACTGTGCGGTTTTCTGTGCACGGACAGCAGAGGAGAAGGCGGGGTGGATGGCGGGGCTGGTGACTCTGCAGTACCGCTCCACTTTGGACCGCATGTTGGACACGGTGCTGCAGCACGAGGAACAGGCACATCCTCTAAGACTGCCCTCCCCGGAGGTTTACCGCTTTGCTGTGCAGGACTCTGAGGAGAATATAGTGTTTGAGGACAAAGTGCAGAGCAAAACAGGCATTCCCATCATTAAGGCCGGCACAGTGGGGAAGCTCATAGAGAGGCTCACCTACCACATGTATGCTGGTAAGCTGCCGCGCTACATCTAGTCATAGAAAGACATTTGATTCAGATTCGTCTGTCGGACTCGAAGATGTTTTACAAAGATGCACAGATCGGTTGTGTTATCTAATCTTTTTCATCTGTTTGTAGATCCTAACTTTGTTCGCACGTTTCTTACCACGTACCGATCATTCTGCAAACCACAGGAGCTTCTGAGCCTACTGATAGACCGGTATGACCCTCTCGCCAGTATCTCCCCTGCACTAGTTCTTTCATGTAGAACAATCTAATCCTCTTTCATTTCTCAGTGATTTGTCGTTGTCGCTGCCCTGACATCTTGTATGCTCGTTGTTTTCCTCAGGATTGAGATCCCTGAGCCAGAACCCACTGAGGAGGACCGACAGGCTCTCTGGAACGGTGATCAGCCGATGGCGGCCGAGCTCCAGAGGTTCCGTAAGGAGTACGTGCAGCCGGTCCAGCTCAGGTACGACAGCTGTAGAATCAGAGCTGGTGCTGTCTTTCACCATGTGTGACTCTAAAAAGACGGAGCAGAAACTGAACCAATTGTACAAACAAGGGAAATAACAACAACAAATGGAAAAGGAGGATTGCACAAACTATGGGAAAGAAAATAACGTCCAGAAATTTTTGGCATTGATTGAATCTCGGGGAAAACGTGCGTGAATCAGTGAAAATGACGAAAGAAACGTTCTGTAATTCATGTGTAATAAGGGAAAACGTTACCACAGGAGAAAAATATTCCGTTTTGAGACATGAGACGAGCGGATTTACTGCTTAACGGACTCTTACTTTAAAGTGATCAATTAAAATTTCAGATTAGAGTCTTAACTTTTATCGTAATGTTCTGCAGAAATTATGCCATTGGTCACTGATGTTTGAACGGCCTCTGATCCTTTGAGGTTTCTCCAAACTTGTAGATAAACTGTTGAAGTTTGTTCAAACGTCTTTAAACTTCTTTCTTCTATTTCCTAACAAGGGCTTTAAAGATTCCACAAAGATTCCGTGCCTCTGTTGTTGTTTGGTTCTTTTACACTCTCCTGTTAAGGACTGAACATTCTCACTGAGACACTGAATTACTTTAGTATTAGACTCCGTGTCCTTATAAGGAGCAAGCGAGTCAATGATGGTCTCTTAAGTACCATTAAAAACTCTCAGTATCAGACTGTGGAGCTGCAATAAACTTCAGTCACAGGAACACAAGAAGGGACTGGAGACGCTTGAGTCCTGTGGTCACACATACGATACCGAACCTCCTCTGAATAAACAGTGTAGTAAGCACAGGAACACTGAGATACAAGTATTTCGTAAAGTGTATTTACATATTCCAACAAACATGCATTAAAATCCAGTATTTGAGGATAAATTGTGACAAACTTCAAGAGCGCTCCTTTTGTGCTTTGGGTGGTCTGCACTCATGTAAACATCATGATGTCGTGCAACCATTTATTTTAAAACCAGGATCCTCGGAGTAGGTGAAAATACCAACTCCTGCCCTTTTAAAGCACAACTTGTCTCGGCCGTTTCTATTTTTAAGTTTCCACTCTTTAAAAATGTTAACTGTACCAGGATGAGGAATACACACTGGCCTCCAGCCAAAAAACTGTCTGGCTGAGTTTGAGAAATGTCTCTGTCACTAAAGTTGTGTTCCTGTCTCGCTCTTCTCAACCGATTGTGCAAAACTGACAAAAAATAATGAAATGTGAGAGTCAATAGTTAGCTAATCTACATAAACAGGGTTCCTACGCATCCTGAAAAACCTAAACATTAAGAGAGTTCTTTTGGAAACAACCTGGAAATATAAATAATAATAATAATAATATATACATAAATAGACGACTACATAAACCACATTGAGAATCTTAGTTTGAAATTTAACTTGCTGTCGGTGAGAAGCTGTGCTCGTGGGATTTACTACCTATTGAAATTGTAAGAGAGTTAGGTAGTTTGAAGTTCATACGAGGGACCTGTGTATAAGCTATTATAAGAGATATATATATATAAGTTAAAACATGTTTATGACTAACAAAAAGAGGAAATCTCATAATAAACCCTCCATCATTACAAAAGTGAATATAAATGAGGTCTTCTGTTAAATGATATGACCATTTTAGACCATTACTGTTTTGAATTGTCAGTTCTATTTTCAGTCTGTACCTTAATGTCCTCACAGATTTTCAGGGTTGAAAGTTGGTGAAATATGTCTGAAAGGACATTAAATCAATTAATACTGCAACACGTCTTCGCCTCACAGGGTTCTCAACGTTTTCCGTCAGTGGGTCGAACATCATTTCTACGACTTTGAGAACGATCCGGAGCTGAGGAGTCGACTAGAGGAATACATCACCAGCAGAATTCAACTGAGAGGTGAGACCCAGACACAGGAGGCACCACTCCTCCTTTAAACAGACATTTAGCTTTGTTGTTTCTCTCTTAAATCATCTCGTCTTTCATTCTGACACTGGCTATTGAGCAAGTACAATCCTACTCACATCTTGCTCATGTTTCACTTTCTCCGAGATCTTTTTAAAGATATTTATGATACACAATGTGTTTTATGTTTCTCTTTTAGGCAAGTCGATGAGAAAGTGGGTGGAGTCCATCAACAAGATCATCAAGAGGAAGCTGCAGACGCAGTCGAACGGCGTCAGTCACAACATCACCTTCGAGAGCCTGCCTCCTAACTTCGAGTGGCACATCTGCAGAGCGGGACAAGTGGACACATTCGACCTCATGACCCTTCACCCCATTGAGATCGCCCGCCAGCTGACTCTGCTAGAGTCCGAGCTCTACAGGTGAGTGGACCGAGCCTCCGAGGGTAGAGAGGCGGGCAGGAGTTTACATTTACAGGTTAAGATCCGCTTATCGTCGAGAAATTCAAATCCTGCCTCGTCCACAGAGCTGTCCGGCCGTCCGAGCTGGTCGGCAGCGTCTGGACCAAAGAAGACAAAGAGAAGAACTCGCCAAACTTGCTCCGCATGATCCGTCACACCACCAACCTCACACTGTGGTTCGAGAAGTGAGTCTGACCATCCCAATATTTCAGTCACAAGAAAAGAGTCGTGGGTGAAGAAACCGAACCTGTAGCTTTGCCTGTGTCGTTCTCAGGTGTATCGTGGAGACGATGAACCTGGAGGAGAGGGTGGCGGTGTTGTCGCGGGTGACAGAGATCCTCCAGGTTTTCCAGGAGCTCAACAACTTCAACGGTGTGCTGGAGGTCGTCAGTGCCATCAACTCCGTCCCCGTCTACAGGCTCGAACACACCTTTGAGGTGAGTCAGGCTAGCGACGGCAACCAGAAGAAAACCCAACAGGTTGAACACTGAAGTGTCACCTGACAGAATCAGATAGTTTACTCGTCTTTATCTTTTTGGGGTTGGAGCTTTCATTTGTAATGTTGATGTATTATATGTATGTGCATTATTGTGCTGGATGTGATGCAGTGGCTCAAAGCTCAAGGCAAGTTTCCTCTTGTTGGAATAAATTAAAACTGAGATATTTTGTAAAATGAAGGTTATGAGAACAGAGATTTATTTTTTTAATGTAGGGGAAAATATGTTTAACACAAGAATCAAGTGCAAAAATGCAAACACAGTCTCTTTTATGATTCTAAACGGGACTAAGATTCTTCCTGCTCGTGTTTTCTAATGCACAAGCCCCGAGGACAAAGACTTTGTCCATATGGTGCCGAGTCTGGCTGAGAAATCCACTGGCACGACAGAGAAACCTCTGCTCTTTGTCACTTTGACGTGGTTTTGGTTCTGTCAAGATTTCAGTCTGAAGCTGAACCTCGTTTATCAGACTTTCTCTCCCTCCTCTCCCTCCTCAACTTCCTCTCCTTCCTCTCCCTCCTCTCCTCCCTCTCCTCCCTCCACAGGCAATACCAGAGAGGAAAAAGAAAATTCTGGAAGAAGCTGTGGAACTGAGCCAAGACCATTTTAAGAAATACTTGGCTAAACTCAAGTCAATAAACCCACCCTGTGTGCCTTTCTTTGGTAAGTCATCTACACTGTTACTATGGAAACACTACAAGTCTCATAATATACGTCTATGGTTCCTGCACGTTTTGAGTTGCTTCACCCTATTTACTGGACAAAGCTACAAGTTCTTCTCTCGCCCCCTCAGGTATCTATCTGACCAACATCCTGAAGACGGAGGAGGGCAACCCCGACTTCCTCAAACGCCACGGCAAGGCTTTGATCAACTTCAGCAAGAGGAGGAAAGTGGCTGAAATCACCGGAGAGATCCAGCAGTATCAGAACCAGCCATACTGTCTGAAGGTGGAGCACGACATCAGGGTGAGCGCTCACTCACGTCACTGTCTCCCAGGTGTCGTTTTTTAAAAAGGTTCTACTCGGATCCTGAACTCACGACTTGTCTTGTTTCTGTCACAAAGAGGTTCTTTGAGAACCTGAACCCGATGGGCAACAGGAGCGAGAAGGAGTTTGTGGACTACCTGTTCAAAATGTCGATGGATATTGAGCCACGGAACTGCAGGCAGGCTCCTCGATTTGTAAGTGTCCAGACTGTGGCATAATTTAGTCTTTAGTCATGTTTTTTAGATCGAATATTTACTTTTGAGGTAAAGAAAGACTTTTCAATGGCCGACGTTTATTCTCAGAGAAAGAGAGAATGAGTTCTAATGGTGTAACATTTCTCATGGTTGGATTCCTGCCTCTTTGTCCTGCAGCCCAGGAAGACCATGTACAATCTGAAGTCCCCGGGCATCCGGCCGGTGCGAACGTCTACCTCTGGCACCCTGAAGGGCCACCCCGTCCCCCTGGAGAGGGAGCCCCCGCATAAGATCACCTTCCGGAGCATCGCCGAGACCGAGCCGGAGACGCCGGTGTCGGTGTCGGCCTCGGTGCCCACCTCTCCGAACACGCCGACCCCCCCGCAGTCAGCCTCCTCTGACCTCAGCTCAGTCTTCATGGATCACGACTTCAGCAGCTCGTACGGCGGTGAGTTCAGCTCCTACGGCGGTGAGTTCAGCCAACTTCCTTCAGAAATCCCGTCATCTTTGGGTTTCTGGAATATCAGGCCATGTTTTTACATTTGTGTTCTTTAGTTTCTTGCCACCTACGGAGGAATTTTACAAGTTTTGTGTAGTTCTGTCCTTTTTTTTGTGTGTGTTTTGTTTAGGTTTTTTTTGACTCTTTTTGGGGGCATCTCTGTTATGTTGTTGCTTATTTTATCGTCGCAACAATTCTGAATATCTAAAACAAACGGGTTAATTTAGTCATGAGTTTATGAAGAAAAATGGTGGATACACAAAGTTAGGCGCTGCTTTTGTGTATATGTTGAGATCACTAATGTAAAATGTAGCTTTTGTGTGAAATCCAATCTTCGTCTTTTCTTCAATTTTACAGGTAGTAACTCCATATGTGTTCCAGTTCCAACGCCTTTGAGTAAGTGTAGAGTTTGTTTTTGTCTTTTATTGAATTTGTGTAGTTAGGAAATCGCGCTTTTATTAATTTGTTACTCGTTGGACCGGGGGGGATGTTTTTGATCTGGTATCCATACTGATTTTTTATTTCTTTTTCCCAGAGCACCATTCTATGTCCTGCAACAGCCTCCACCAGCTCGGAGAGGAGCTGCTCAGGCCGCCACCTCTACCGCCACGAAGGAAAGATGCCATGTCTGAAGCCAAAGTAGGAGCGCTGCATCATTTCCTGCTTATATCACCTCCCCTCAGTGTGACAGAGTTTAACTGACCAGATTTTAAAATGCTCTTAAGTGTAAAAGAAGGGTTTACTGTGAAGAAAGAATATATTTTTATCATTTCATTCATAGATTGATTGAATTCAGTGTTAAACGCTGTGTTGGCTGATCCTTGTTGTCCTGACTCAGCTCTGATCTGTTTGTCTCTCTCTGTGTTCCAGCTGAGCTCCAGGTCCGACAGCCCTCCAGCGATTCCTCCGCGGCTGCCCCCTCCTCTTCCCAGGAACCAGCCTCGCCTGCCGGTCTACAATGGCCCTTCCCTCGACGGCCCCCTGCCGAGCCCGCCGCCGCCACCACCCCGCGACCCTCTGCCCGACACGCCGCCTCCGGTGCCCCAGCGGCCCCCAGAGATCTTCATAAACTACCCCCCCTTGCAGCCTTCCCCCGTGGGCCGATACCACTGGGACTTCAGCAGCTCCCCCAGCTCTCCGAACACCCCACCCAGCACGCCGTCGCCTCGCATTCCCAGGCGGAGCTGTCCACTGAGCGCCAGCCAGAACAGCCTCTGCTCGCTACCTGTCCCCATCACCGCTCCTCCGGTCCCACCTCGCCACAACTCCAGCCCGCAACTCCCCAAACTCCCACCAAAGACATACAAAAGGGAGCTGCTGCAGCCGCCGCTACAAGGCCTCTCATTGGTGGAGAACACCGACAGCAGCCAGTGAGTCTGCTCCAATTCATTTTTAGACGCCTAGAGGCGACGCTGACATGCAAACTTCAAACTGTCGCCTTCCGACTAGGACACAGTGGACTCGAAAGCTACTGATCAGAAAGAAAAACACTGCTCCACATACTGTTAACTCCACGCGCCCGCCCTCTGCATCGACCAGTCGCCGCCCGCCGTGCCTCTCAGGGGATCAGTAGCTCCGCCTTCATCAGGAACCCTCTGTGCCAATGAGAAACCCACACCGGTGTGCCAGCTAATAAACAACAAGGAGTCGGGTGTTTGTGTCTGTCTCTTCTGTTTCGGAGCGAGAATGTTCCTGATTAAAGTTCTCACCCCTCGCTCACCAAACTCACCCCCGCGTCCCACTCCTCCATCACCAGGGCAGGGTGAGTGTGGGGGGGCGTGGACTTTGTAGCCTTAACTGTCATGCTTTGTTTCTTTGGGCATTGACATCACCCGGAGTCCCTGCTCCGATTTCTACGACCTCTCTCCTCCTCAACTTAGGTTAACCTTAGACGTAGCTCTTTCTCGGTGGGTGCGAGCAGCAGACATTTCCATTGACTTGTTTCCTACTAACTGAAAACAAACAGTTGCCAAAGTCTTATTTTATGCAGGGGGATAAGGGATTTTCTTCTTCTTCTTCTTTTTAACAAATGTGACATTAACAGAAACACAAGCAGGAGGCGACACTGAATCCCCCACCTCGTATCTCAACTGTACACTGTGACTGTATCGACGCGAGTCAAACTGTCTGATTGTTTTGTTTTTTGTCTGAAGACAGGCCGCTCCGCAGCCACAAAACGTTGCCTTTAAAAAAGAAAGAAAAACAGCGGTGACCTCTGGCCCCAGGCTCTGGTCCTCTCGGGCCCCCAGACGGGGAACAAAACGAGAGCCAAGAACACTCCATTTGCACATCAAGCTTGGGCAAAGTCAGCAGGTTTTGTTCGACCAGAAAGGAGAAATCAAATCCCTCTGCGGTGTGCGACAGAGGGACATCTGCCACGATATCACACAGCACCGACACAGGGCGGAGAGACGAGGACGCTTTCTCTCCGCGTCTCATGGAGAAGCTGAGGTCTGACCCGGTCCCCTCGCTGCTGTCCCGACACTGTGCACCTCTCCGGCAGCCCCCCCCCCACCGCCACCAACCTTTCTTCATTGGTATTCAAGCTCAGCACTGGAAGCACGCAAACCTCCCACCAAAGCTGAGTCAGCTCCCCCCAGTGGCTGCACCAAATCCCCCCCCCCCCCCCAAAAAAAAACCCCATAAATAAATTTTTAAGAAACCCGTGAAAAAGAGGAACTTTTTAACCCTTCTTCTTCTTCTTCTTCTTGATCTCTCCCTCTTTTCCTTTTTCTGCTTGAAACGTTTTTTGTTTCACTTTGGAAAGACTGAAATAATCCATGCATCACGCTCAGATGTGCCTTTTATTTTGTTTTGTACTTTACAGAAATAAGCAAACGGTGTCTAAAATGCTAAAAAATAAAGTTGCCTATGTAATGTTTAGAACAAAGCTATACACTATGAAATTGTACATGTTTGTGGATACTGTGTATATGTAACATGTATACACTAACTAAATAATTTGTATAAAATGACAATTTTCTTTTTCTTCCCTGTTGTATCGTATCCTCATCCGCATCTGTTCAGTCAAAAAAAAAAAAGATATTTGCCTAATAATCCAATGCTGCTACAGTCGGATAAAAAAAAAAACTAAAAAACAAAACGAGAAAAAAAAAAAAACAGGTCACTGTCACTAATGTACTTACAGACAATCTCCAGTTGAATCACTGGGAGTATTAACTGAGGAAAGCCATTTTTCTTTCTTCCCCCCCCCCCCCGCCCCTTAGATGTTTTAAAGCAATGGGAAAAAAAAAAAAAGAAGATACAGTTCAATATGCCAAGCACTTACTTAGACGTGTGCTTCACTTTGTACATCCTACTAATTGCCTTTTTCTCCTTTTCAAAGACTTTTTAATGCTAACGCTCATTAAACAGAGGTCGGAAATTGTATTAAAGCCGCGGCTGAATATGTAAAGACGTGTGTTCAGCTGCAAGTGTTCGATCGTAGTGAAGAATTGGAATGTTTGTTTTTTTTGTTTGTTTTTTTCTGAGAAACACACTTTGTGCACTTTAGGCTGTACTGTTGACGAGCCACGGTTGTTATAGGTCGTGTTTGTAAATGCGGTGGTCCTATGCAGCTGTTCAAACTCACTTTCTACGCGGATCCGGGCAGGAAAAGTCCACCGTCTCTGTTCGATCCCCCTCCACGCTTGTGAAAAGACGCCCGAAACACCCCGAGCGTGTCTGATGACCACACGCTGGATCTCAGCAGATTTTTAAAAACACACACACACAACAAACAGAAAATCACTCGTGCCCTTTTCCCCTCTCCCCACTTTGCTCTGAACCAACGGAGTCGTCCTGGTCGAGGGGGGACAGAGGAGTTTCGTCACTTCACTTGCCTCTCGCTCGGGTTCTGTCCATTTCCCACGCCAGTATTGTTGGGGTTGATTTTTGCCAAGTTTTTGTTTCCCCCTCTTTATTATTTTAAGACCCCCCCCCCCCAACAGAGGACCAGATTGGTTTTCCTCCGGTGGCACGGTAACAGCTTGATCCAGCAGTCGGTTTATTTGATGGTATGTGGCCTTTTAACTGCTTTGTATTAATGGTCTTGATGAGATTAATAAATCACCCAGTCTTATTTTGTACTGAACCACTCATCTCTCTTGTTTTTCTTTCCCTGGTGCGGGTTTAACACACAATGTGTTTTCAAACGACAGTGGTTAGCTTAGCATAAACACTGGAAACGGCACAGTCCCAAGTATCAGTCCTTAAAATTTGAACCTGTAAAGATGGCCGACATGACGGCTCTTAAAAGTGAAGCCAAAGTGTATCCACCTGCCCCCTGCTGGCTGGCTCTTGCATAGGCTTTGTGCTTTGCCTCCTCCATGTTAACAGACAGGATTTGGACTAAAGATTGCAAGTTTAAGTTTTTGTTTCTCAAAGATGGTTTCTGTCAAGTGTTACTTTTTATGGTAAGTTTGGTTTTGATGCCATAAAGAAGCTATTTCTCAAATGGAAGTCTGCTTCAGGATGTAATACCTTATTTGGAGCTAGATTTTCTTTCCTCTGTGTGTGAATGTCAAAGTGTGATCGTGAAGAACCAAAAAGCCAAACAGAGATTTGTAGCGTTAACACATTTTTTACTTTAACAGAAAATGAAGAAAGTTCAGTTTCCTGGAGTTTTCATTCATGCATTTTTGTTGGTGTCGTGAAAAAAAACTCGTCACATCTCAGGTTCAGTGCGTGTTTGTGTGCAGCAGTTCGGTGACTGTCCTCGTGTCTCTGAGGAGGAGGAGGGCGGGGGTCAAACGGTGCTGCAGGGTCCCTCGCTGTCCTCGCTTTCTTCCCACAATCCTCCACTGCTCATCGCTGCCGTTGCATGGTTACAGCGCTGCTGAGCCAGGCCTGGTCTGAAGAGAGAGAGAGAGAGAGAAGCAGCAGGTAGAGAGATTACTGGATCTGCACCTGAAGCCTTTAATCAAAGTTCAAGCTTCACCCTGACGAAGACTCACCTCAGGTTTTCTCTGCTCGGGTGTAAGTTCTGAAAACTCTGTCGAGCTGCAGCTTGAATGGGGACGAATCCTTGTCTGTTTTCTTTCTCTGGAGCTGAATCCACCTGGTTCATGAGGAGATGAGCAAACAGGAGGTTTGAGTTTTCATGAAAGGAAACAGACAGAGCTGTCAGGGATTTTAGAAACACTAATCACGTGGTGTTTGGAAATAAACAATGAAACATGAAAATGAATTTTGCCTTTCACATACGAACAACGCAGCAGGAGATTCTCCGGTCGTATATTTTCAAAGGTCAAGGTCACTGTGACCTCACAAGATTTGTTTTTGGCCTCTTGAATGTGATATCTCAAGTCTGGAGTTTCTTAAAATTTAGCAGTAACTTTAACTAGTGGAGGAGAGCAGTTCAACCACATAAATGCATGAACAGGAAACCAGTGAGGAACCAACACATCACCTGTTTGGACGGATCATCCCAGATGGGCCTGAAGGCACTTTTTGGATGGAGAGGCGGTGACCCTGTCCTGACGCTGACCAGCCTCTTCCCGTAGGAGCTGACGAGACACGGCGTCTGCCCGTCCACACACGACCCCGCTGGGCTCCTCAGAGGAGGGTGAGGAGTCACTCTGGGGATTTGCCACCTCAAACACACAGTCCTCTCTCTGGGAGCCTCCCTGGACTGCTGCTGGTTGTACGAGGGCTTTAACAGCACCGGCACCTGACTGTCCTCTTCCTCCCCCTCCGTCTCCTCATCCTCCCCGCTGTTGCTGGCCGTCATGTCCCGGCGCAGGGTGCCATCAGGGCTGCAGGAGGTGACCGAGGAGTAGTCGAAGGCCGAGGTGTCGTCGGGGTCCGTCTCGCAGTCCTCAAGGCTGGGGTTCCCACGAGGGGCGTCCAGCCCGTGGGTGAAGGTGCCCTGACCTGAGTCGCTGTTCTCCCCCCATCCTGCAGGGGTCCGGGGTGAGGAGGGAGCAGTAGACGTGTCCACAGTCTCGGGCCGACAGGTTCAGAGACGTCCGCTCTTTCCCACAGCTCTTCCTCCGCACTGGGCTGCAGGACAAGCACTCCACACGCATGGAGCTGGGTCCGTCCACACCGTTAGTGACGGAGGCCGAGAGCTGGTGGTCCCTGAGGGAAGGAGAATGAAGTCAGAGTGTGGGACTTGTATTTTTTACTGACACTAAACAAGGAATGACTTAAATGTGCATCGTTCTGAATCAGGAACTTCTCATGCATGTTGGATGATTGGCCCCTCTGTGTAAATTGTGGCCCCCTCATGCCCCCTGATTTAGAATCATAGATCCACCCCTGCAATCCTTTCTTCCCTCTGTGACTTGACTCCTTACTTTCTACTGACGATGATCTAAGACGATCAAAACCTCCACAACTGGAGAAATGAGGCATTTTTCTAACTCTCCTCTAATGTAAAGACTTTTACTTTAGATACTTGAACTTCTTCATCTTGAAAATACCTTCTTTCTTTTACATAAACCAAGGATTTGAATGATCCTTCCTGAACTGTCATTTTCCACTTTAACTACATCTACTTTTTTATGTATCACCTTAATGTCTTTAAGGCCTAAGAAACACATTATTTCTGCAGGTGTTCTCTCAGTGCGCTGTGTGATCAGAGGGCCAACAGGGGGCGACACTCACCGGTGAGCAGCAGACTTTGCTTCCTCTCTGGTTGGTTGGACTCTGGTGCAACAGTTTGCAGACGATGAACCGGCCGCAGCATCACAGCAGCTGCTGCTCCTGCAACAGGGATCAATGCAAACGTTCAACTTCATCTTTATGACACATTCTGGATTTACAGCTTTTCCAAAGATAAAAAAAACACCTCGGCCACGTAAACTATTTGTGTGTTTACAGTGAAATCCATGATCGGTTTCATGATGCTCTGACCTTTGACCTGCTCCTCCCCCGTCTTCCCACCGGACGTCCTCCTCCAGAGTCATGTGGCAGCGAGACAAGAGGCCCCTCAGCGCCCGCTCGGTGCCCAGGAGGAGGCTGCAGTCAGGATGCTCTTTACCCGTCCACTGCAACAGGTTCTGCAGAGGGGGAGTCAAGGAGAATGAGCACTTTTGGTTGAAAGGTTTCATATAATTTTCAATCACTAATTAAGAAAATGACTTTTTATGTATTTGAAGTGTTTCTAAAAGAGTTTGACCTCCTCACATCCTGCGTCGCTGCAGCTCTGAACTCACCTGGATGTGGCTCAGGTAGCCGTGGATCCGAGAGACGGGCGCCAGCAGCAGGGAGAGCAGCTTCATCTCCTCTCTCTCGATCTGGCCGCTCTGTGAAATCAGACACAACTTGTCCGTCAGTGCGTCCAGTACAGTGCGTCGTGAGCGAGTGACGCTGACGGTGTGTTATTTCAAATACCCGTATTTTGAGGCCTTTCTCCAGATTGTTCAGTCTGTTGAACTCCAGCGAGAGGAAGGACGCCAGGGTGGTCGTGTATCCGAGGTACATGTCGGAAAAAGATGTCTGCACGACACAAATTAGAGTAAATATGAGCAGCCGAAATCTTTTTTTTATGTCTCCACACTGGAGCACTTTGAGAGAATTTCTTCAAATTCAACACAAACATTAACTGATGAACTGATTTCAAAGGTCAAAGGTCACAGTGACCTCACATGAGTCTGTAAAGAGAGACTGAAACTGCTCTGGTTGGTGGAGGCGGACGATGACAGGCCGGTAGATCTAGTTTAAGGAACCTACTCACATCGTTTTGTCCGATCAGCTGCACCAGGATGTCTCCGACCAGAGACTTCCAGTGTTCAGCAGATAATCGCTCCTGCAGCGTGTTTCTGAAGACGAGGTGTCGCTGTAACAGCTGCTCCACAAACGTCACATATGTCTGACTGAAGCAGACAGAAAAAGAGGAGGAGAACATTTTCAGATTTTCGTTATTTTTGGATACCTGGGCAATTGTGGCAAAACTGACACTGAGCAGATAGTTTGATTGTCACTTACTATGGCTCCGCGGTCGTCTGATGAGCTGGTGGTGTCTTGTATTGGTCGTAAAGTTGGTTTAATGTGGAAACGTACTCCCACTCAGAGTGCAACAGCTGCATCGCCACCTGATGCCGAGCATCTGCACAGACAGGGGGACACTCAGCTCCACAGATGTGCACACGTAAGGTTCGTGGTCCAGTTTTCTGTCCAGTCTGACGGGGACGGAAACTAAGAGCTTCTGCTGCACTGAGTGCTTTTTAGATATTCATTAATTCATTATTCATTATTTGAGTCCGTAATATCAAAATCTCTCTGCTGTTATTCCCATGACGTGATCTCACCTGTTCCTTCGCTCAGTCCAGCTTTGAGTCCCTGCAGGAAACAGTGCAGCAGCAGCTTCCCTCTGGACAAACAGGCCGGAGGAGCCGAACACTCACACTGACGCCGTCCTGCCGTCGCCTCGGCTGCGTCCCCGCTGCACAGCAACAGAAGGCGACTTCTCATTGTATTATTTATTATATTATTGAATAGTGAACATGCAGTAACACAGTAAGATGTTGTCAGGTGATGTCGTCGTATCACAACATACATGTAATCAATGTGATAGATCCTGTGAACAAATATGATCTAGAAGGATATCAGCCTTTATCTTGTATATTATACTGTGTCATGATTTTTACTGGTGTATTTCCAGCAGTCCTGTATGAAGGACAAAAAATGACAATGGTATAAACTAATAAATACATCTAGAAATACAGAAAAAGTATTATTTATTATCAAACTGTATATTTTTTAAGTTGTTTCATGTATTTAATTGTTAATTTAAGCGTTGATTTATTTATTTTATATTCATCTACACTTCGATCCTATTTATATATAATGTGTGTGTGTGTGTGTGTGTGTGTGTGTGTTACCTGTCCCTCTGTTTCGATGTGGAGCTCTTTCCGTCCTGCTGAGGTCTCTGTCTGTGACTGTACAGCTGCAGGATCTGACACTGCATCACACCAAGTTCTTCCTGTGAAACAACAAACACATGAACTGTTTTCTGTCCAGAACTAAATCATTTCAGTGGAGGATCATCAGAGTGACAAGTGCTGCATGTCGGTGTTCAGTCTGACCCTCAGCGACTCCACCAGAGCCTCCAGGTGACGAGCTTTCTTCTGGCAGCTCCTCCTGTTCTCCTCCAGCTCCTCCCTCAGGTACGTGTCTCCATGTTGGATCTGACTGAGCTCCAGCAGAGCGCTGGTGAAACCCGTCTTCAGCTCCGAGACCATGCATTGCAGCTGGGGGGGACAGAGGGGGACAGAGGGGGACAGCAGGTGTCATGTACAGCTCAGGGATTATTTATTATTTATCTGCTGCTAATTTAGCAAATGATAAGATCTTATAATGTTTAAAGTGATCGGCCTCTTTAAGAGAAGCAGGCTGGCTGGCTGGGGGGGGGGGGGCTGCAGAATACCTTGGAGATTTCTGTGACGAGCTCGGCCTCCTGGGGCTTCATGGCCTGTGCAGAGAGGAACACACAAACAAGCTTGTTTGCAAACACGCAGAGATTAATGTTCACGCACTGTGCAGCTGATATGACCTGTAGGATTTAGGGTGGAGGAGATAGACTGTGAAGAGCTGTTCAGAGAAGAGAAGAGCTCTTTGTCTTTTGTCGTTCAGACAGAGATTGAGTTACAGGGGAAGTTGAGGATGCACAATAGGAACAAAGCAGAGACCTCCACCTGTTTTTCTCTCAGTAACTTGAACCTTTGACCCATTTTTAACCAAAAACTCCCAGAGATTATAAGAAAAAACTCAAAAACCTTACACCTGCATGGAATTGGTTCTGTTTTAAAGCACTAAAAGGCTAATTCTGTCCACATGTATTGTTTTTACTATTACATCATAGCTTAGTACAAGTTTTTAATAACATTTGTAATGTATTTCGAAGTCTTTCAGGTCTACGTTCCTGTTTGTTTGTGGTACCTGCTCAGATGTTGCCCCTGCCAGCAGCCCCTCTGCTAAGGAAGTGGCGAGCCAGCCAAAGAGCTCAGCCCTGCAGGGGAAACGGCTGCACGAGCCAAGATCCCTCCCTATAAGTGCACTGACAGAAGGACGAGCACGGATCAGCAAAAAACACACACTGGAAAATGCAACAATGCCACAATAAGACTTATCATTCAAATTGAAAATAAACAGAAAAGTAACTGAGATTGATTGTAGCTTTAATGAGATTGTTTTTACACCACTTCTGGAAGCAGATAATGTAGAAATCCCATTTGTATTGCAGGTTACATGACTGATATGTGCATGTTAGCTACTTAAAAGCATCTTTCTCTATATTTACACGACATCGTGATAAAGTCAGAGTCCCGATAAGCAGGAATCCTCCAGAGCTAAACAAATACTGACGGCTGAGGCAAAAGAAAACTCACCTCAGTCACAGCTCCTCGGTGTTTCCTCCTCCAGACATTTTGAAAGATGCAGTGGATGTTAAATTCCTCCGTGATCTCCTGGTTCTGCTCCTCTGTGGTGAAACGTGTGCTGGGCGGTGTGCGGTGGTGGAAGGCAGCCGTGTGGTGCTGAGCTGTGAGCGGCTCTGTGCAGACAGCAGATGTCCTGCATGACGCTCAGTCAGCAGCTCTGTGATTTACTGGGGAAGTCAGGTCTGGTACAAACCATGGTAACGTCCCAAAGGAAATTCTGCATCAATATCATTTTATTTTCTACTGGTATCATATTGTTGGTTAGTTTTCTGCAGGTATGCTCATAGAATCATTTTCAATATAGTTGTGAAATATTGTCAGTGGCAGCTTGATTAACTAAAGAAGAACATTAATAAGATGTAAGAAAACTGATGAAGAGATTTTACAAGAAATAAATAGAAATGAGAAATAGAAATTGTAATAATGCAGCAATAACAAAATCAATCTTGAAATCCATCCGTTGTAAATAACATAAATATGCACATTCAGGTCCCTAATTAGATTTATTCAAGCACGTTTGGCCTTATTCTTAGTCTATCTATCTATCTATCTATCTATCTATCTATCTATATATATATATCTATTAATCTATCTATTAATCCACCTATCTATCTATCTATCTATCTCTCTATCTATCTATCTATCTATCTATCTATCTCTCTATCTATCTATCTATCTATCTATCTATCTATCTCTCTATCTATCTCTCTATCTATAAAAAAATGTAAGTCTACTAATTTATTTGTATGTATTTATATTTACACTATTTGTTTTGCCTCATTTTGTGAGTTTTCTTGTGTCTCATCTATGTTTGTACATTTCCTTATGTTGTGTGTTTATTATGATATTTATATTTAACCATAGTTATATCTATATTATTCATTTAATCATACTTTGCAAATGTGATCGTGGAAGTTGTATAAAATATAATAATTTTTTTCTTTCACTCCGCCCGTGTGATTCACCCCTGGAAACAAAATCGAGCGCACACGTGCCTGCGGCGTTTTCCAGAGGGGCGTGGTTAGGGGCCAACCCCCTACTCTGATTGGCTATTCGCTGAGTTTTGAAATCGAAGCCGACGGATCTGTCAAAAACATGCAGAGGAGCGGAGCTGAGTGCGACTGGTAAGAAACCCCGACAACTACATGGATTCATCCGAATACACGAGTTTAAATAGTACTAATACTTCTGTGTGTGGTTTTATCTTAACGTTTCAATCAAGATAAAACCTCATTAGTCTCTGTCCGACCCCGTTCACGCGGATTAGCCGCACAGCTAACGCGAGCTAACAACAGCTAACAACATGTTTAACACTGTGTGGGTTTGTTTTGTGGCTTCAGTGGATCTGACTAACTCCTGGAAAGAGTAGAAACTGTCGCGGGCTTCATTCAGTTCACACGTGAGTGTTTACTTTTATTTAAAAGCTGGTGTTAGCATGTGTTAGCCATTAGCTCAGCCAGCTGTGGTGGAGGAAATACTACAACTACTACTACGGAATGTACACACACAACTATTAGCATCAGAATGTGTTACTGACTATTTCATGAGGACACAGTGGCGTCAGGAAGTAGTCACGCCCATTTTATAAACACCTCATGTTGTATGTTAGATTTTTAAGTCCACACTAAATAACTTATAAACATGATATTTATTTATTATTCATTTATTCCACACATGTTAAAGGTAACAAGTCAAATCCTAGTGAAATTCAAATAAGGAAATCCAAGCTGGAAAAGAAGGAAGTTGAATTAAAAATAAAAAACCTTTCCTAGTTTTATCTTCTATTTATATTCTATGTTTTGCTTCAACAATTAAGAAATAATCACATTTTGTTAATCAGAATAAATACAAACCTACTTTCAAACATCCCAAGAACAAAATACATCACAAAACCATCTCACGCCTGATTTTAATGTCTAGTTTTTTAAAATTAGATCCGTGTGTCACATCTGTTTGTTTCTTCACTGCTGTTTAATCGTAATTTAACTCTTTTTAATTGTGGTTCAAGAGGTTTTACTTATTTTGGGGGAAATCTAATGAAAATCCAAAGTCTTCAGACTGATCAGGTGAATCCTGTTTGCTGTAAAGACCCTTGAGGGGGTCTCCAGAACCTGTTTGTGTACAAACCAGGAAGTACCAGTGTTAAGTGTGTCCAGGAGAAACAGTAATTATGAAATGGACGTTTAAAGACACCAGGACTTTTCCTCGGTCGGTGTCTCAAAGCGTCAGGAGGTCGGAGAATCTGCCGGAAAGACAATCACCTCAGTTTTACACCATCAGTCGGGCTTTTATTGTTAAGAGGCCAGAATGAATGAAGCCGAGTTGAGTAAAATATTCCTCGTATCTGTGATGAGGCCGGAAGGCGTCGGCTCACTGACAGGATCTGACGAACAGGATAAACTGCCCAAAGTCCAGGTGTCCAGAGTCCGTGGAGACTCAACCCACGAAGATCCACAGCAGTAGATTCTGCTTCTCTAAGCAAGTTTCAAACTGCACAGAAATCCCCCAAGAATCTAAAATCAGGATTATTGTTTTGAATATGATCAAAATTAAAACATGATCAAAAATAGATGAGCTGAAAAACAAACAACCACCACACAAATCCGTTTGTTCTGCGACTCGACACTGAATTTGATCATAGTTCCTTTATTTGTTTTGTTTTCCCAACAGTGTTTTGGTCTGAAGTCATGAGGACGAGTGAGTTTGACTCGTCGTCAGAAGACGAGGAGATCGGCGAGGAGCAGCTGACGCCCTTTCACGTCACCTGGTTCGTTTTTCACTCGTTTCGTTTGTGTCTTGAAACAAAGTTTGTAATTTTCTCTCAGGATTATAAGTATTTGCTCAGATTGTTTCTTAAACTGTGCACGTGTGTTGTGATTGGCTCTCAGGTTACCTCTGTCCATGGTGGAGTGCTCACAGTTTCTGGGGATATGTGCACTACCAGGTAAAGCTGCACTTTGTCATTTTACTCTTCCTGCTGCTCCTGTGTTATTTCTCCTCAATTAAATTTCCTTCATCTGACTTCAGGTTGCAAATACAAAGAGATTCGCAGGAGTCTGCAAAGAGACGTCGGTGAGAGCAACTTGATTCTTTCTGTTTCTTAAACTGAGCAAAGTTACCAGTTTTCAAGTTCTTGTTTTACCTCAGTCTCCGGAGTTTTAATCAGTTTATAAATGTGGCTGCGTCTCTTGTTGCCAGACGAGCTCAAGAACCAGGGCGTCCAGGACGTGTTTGTTTTCTGCACCAGAGGGGAGCTCAACAAGTACCGGGTTCCCTCCCTGCTGGACGTCTACCGGCAGCGAGGCCTCACCGTCCACCACACGCCCTTCCTGGACGGAGACGCTCCTGAGCTGCAGCAGTGCTGCCAGATCCTCGAGGAGCTGCAGGTCGGCATCGAGAACAACAGGAGGACGGTGATCCAGTGAGTGAAGTCATCCTTCAGACTAAAACTATCAATTTAAAGTAGAATGTGCCAATGATTCTGTCATCAAACACTTCTGACAAAGAAAAGTGTGAGGCTTGATTTTCTGTTTTAATTTTTTTACAATTTTACTACTTTTCTGTGTTTTTAATATTTTAAATATTGTAAAAAATCGTTTTGTATCTTGCGCATTTTGAATCAAGTGCCCAATAGCCCGACAACCACAAAAGTAATTTTCACGTCTCGTTGCGCATTTGAACAATTTGCTTTCAGCCTGCGTTTGATTGGACTTTGCTCTTTTCTTTTTCTGTTCCCCTTCAGCTGTTATGGGGGCCTGGGACGATCTGGATTAAGTAAGAATATTTTATTTGTGCTTTGAAAGTTACCCCTTTTTTATCTTTGTATCAAATCAATGTGTAAGCCAGAACGTCATTATCTGCTAAACTTTGACCTCTAATCTCTCTTATCGTCGCTCTGATCACGTGACGGTGTCGCGATCTTGTTTCTGTTCAGTCGCCGCCTGTCTGCTGCTGCAGCTCTCGTCGACAATGACGGCAAACAAAGCCATCGAGATCCTCCGGGAGCACCGAGGAGGAGGAGCGATACAAACTGTGAAGGTGAGAGGCTGCTCTTCTTCTTCCATGACATAGAGTTATAGATTATATATCCTCCTCTTTGAAAAGATGAATTTGGAGCCAAATACCAGTGAATTAGCTTCTTGTGTTATTTTTACATGTAAACAAATCTAAAATGTCCCTGAACTGATCAGTATCAGAGAATTAACAAGTTTATTATCTCAGAATTCTCATGAAGAAAAATATTCTGCTCCATTTTTCTGATAAACACATTAAATTCATAGAATTCTTAAGACTTGTTTGAGTGGTTACATCTTTTATTTAAAATTCCCTGAACCAGTGTTAACGTGATAAAGACATCCTTTTTTTAATTAAAGCCTAATAGTGAAATTGACAACGTTTATGGCCAATGTGATGATTCATAATTGAAATTAACCACAAAACCACAACTGATCCTTTTTAGTCTTTGTTGGTTTTGGCTGCTGCTCATTTTCTGTAAATTATTTCATTTGAACTCAAAATAGTTCTTCGTAACAAACATGTTTACGAATAAAATTTACTTTTTTTTTTACTTTTCACAGCAATACAACTTCCTGCACGAGTTCCGTGAGAAGTACACGGCGTACCAGGAGAGCAGAGAGGCTTCCACAGAGCGCTCCGTGTCTCGATGATCGCTGCTTCAACACGGGAAAATATTGTCTTTGATTGTGGGTGTTTATAACTGCATTCTAACAGAATACTCTAATATATTGATTTTCTTCTCCTCATTGTAATGGAATAAAGTCTTAAATGAGGAAATCATGTTTGTGTTGGACAGTTAGTTTATTATGATGTATTTACCTTGTTTGGTTTAATGATTGAAAATTAGTTTGTTCTAATTTTCCTTTTAAAATCTTAAAATAAAGTTCCAGTCCATTGTAAAGAGCGGGATGAATTTATTTAGATTCAAATAAACTCAAGTTGTCATTTCCTAGATGCGACACAAATGGGATCTAATACATAAAAACATTGTGACAAATGATCTTTATCCCTTTCCCTGATAAATTTACATTTAAAAATGGCAATAAATACTGTGTTTCTGAAAAATGAAGTCTATCGGCCTCGACTCTAAAAGGAGATTACTTTCCAGATTCTTGATTCCTGACATGAGCAACACCGAGGAGTGTTTGATATCCTGGAGACAAAAGTAAAAGTAAAAACACTGAATAAATAAAACTTGGCGTTCCTAACACTGTGGAATATTCAGTGTTGAAATTAACAGGACGAGAACAGCAGAGGAATTTGAAAAAGGTCCATTCAACAGTGTGGCACAGGAGCAGATTCAGAGAAACTCCAACGCATTCTGGTACTGTCGAGTCAACCTTTTTTAAATTTATCCACGGGGGTGTGGGGGGGGGGGGGGGTGATTCTACACAAACACAGGTCGCACACACGTCGCCTTCTACTCTGGATTCACACTTTAAACATATCACCGATAATTTCAGCGGGGATTACATGATTCAACGTGATAGATGGGTCTGAAACATGGAAGCTATTCATCAGACAGTCTGAAAACAGATGTAGTGACAACCAGACGACGATTGTCCCCGTGCAACACGTTCCTCTAAGTGATAACCCAACGCACGTCCGCCCTCGCTGTACATAACTGTGCCTTCATGTTCATTTCAAGACCTTCTCCATCTGTGAGCAGGAGCAGGAGTCCGGTTTGCACTTTGCTGTTTTAGCGATGGCAATGAATCACGTGGCGGAAATTAGCTGTTAAAAGCTCCGAATGTAAAATCGGCAGAAAAAAAGCAAATGCAGCTCAGATTCTCACCTGGGAACCAAGATGAAAACAAAACTTTATTTAAATCCCAAGTATCAAAAAATAATCATCACACCCTTAAAAGAAAAAAGAAAACTTGTCCGTAGATGAGGTTTTGTCCTTATTTTCTATAAAATTTGAAACCGCAATGCTATGAAAAGAACGCCTCGACCATGGTTTTCCCTTAAGACGGGCTAAATGTTTCCGAAATGACACTCTGCGCTGTGTGTGGGGAGGTTGGAGAGTTCGTCAGCTTGAAATGGTGCCTTGTGTGGCTGAGCGGGGGGGGGGGGGGTCGTCTCCAGCAGGTCCAGTGTTGCAGCACTAAGTTCATAGTGTCTGGTCGTCTACTGTACATGCAGGTCCTTGTCCTTCATCGTCCGGTTTAAGAGCTCACCAGCACATAGATCATCCTGTTGGAGCGGATCAGACACGGGGACAGATTATTACTGAGTGTTGTTTCAAATAATGTTTTGTTTTTTTTACAAATTCTTTATACTTTTGATTAAAATGGCCGTAAATGAGACTTAAAAATGTGGCTTAGAGTTAAAGAATCTAACACCCAACAAGATTTCTTGCCGAGTGAGACAAAACGATCAAGACCACACACACAACGTGACCGTAAATATGAAGCTACAGCCAGGAGAGGGTTAGCTTAGCATAGTGTGACTGCTGGAAATAAAAGCGAAACAGTTAGCAATCAATCTTCCAGCACCTTTAAATCTAACTAAGAATGTTTGTTACAGTCACCAAGGACGTTGTGTCTTTGCCTCTATGTGAGTTTGTTCATTTGTTAGCAAAACAACTGAGCTTATTTCTAAGAAATTGGTGAAAGGATGTGGTATCGATCAGGGAAGAACTTAATAAAGACATCCTTTTTTTAATTAAAGCCTAATAGTGAAATTGACAACGTTTATGGCCAATGTGATGATTCATAATTGAAATTAACCACAAAACCACAACTGATCCTTAGTGGCGTTAGATCTGGATCAAGGAATTTGTGCCTTTTTCAACATTTACAGTTCTGCCAGGGAATCATTGATGGATCTTGATGACATGTTCAGAGGACTCATGTCTAGAACTGTTGGGCCTTGGCGAAGGTATGAAGTCTGAGTGCTATTCTACTTTAAAGCTGTGTCAAAACACCATTTTACAGTTTTAAGGGAAGCTTTAAACAGATGTAGATGCCTGCAACCAAGTGAATACGTACCCATAGAGATAGTAGAAGAACGACAGGAGATAGAAAGCCAGTTTGCACCAGCCTTCTTTTTGACAGTACGCCAGGATGTCAGCGTTCATGATGGTTGTTGGGTCGTAGAGTCCCGGGCAGCTCATCACGGGTCTGCTCATATACCTGCGTCACAGGGAAACCACAGAGAGGGATCAAGTCAGATTGTGTTCCATGTTTGTTAAGACAGAGTTAATGAAGTACCGAATTGTATTGAAGGACCAAACACAATGGAGTCCCCTCGTTCAGATACCCACCTCCAGACATGATAAGCCAGCAGCGGCAGGTTGAGACAGAGGGTGAGCCACTCGGCCGCACAGAAGAACATCACACAGAAGAAGAAGTGGATGAGATACTCTGGAAGAACCAGCTGCAAAGAAAATTAGACAAAATGTCAGAATCGTCAGGTGAAGAACGGTCAGTCCAACTCATTCTCATCAGACCGTGGGTTTTATTGACTAATATCAAAAGAAACTCTTTGGCTGTCCTCACGAAATACTGAAGACGAGACAGCCTCCAGTTCCAGTCTCACAGGCCATTTTATAAAAAAGAAAATTGAGCTATTTAAAGAGTCAGAACTCTACAAACTGCAGCCAGCTCCACAGAGTGAAACACACATGAACTAAACTCTTAACTGTGCGTTTGAGTCACGCCATCAGGCCGAGCTTCGTTTCAGGACTTCACATTATTAAATGTGTAGGAAGGTGTCGTGCTGTAGGTGAAATACACAACAGCACGGATTTGGTCAAATGTGAAACACAACCAGGATGAAAAAAAACAAAGACACACAACCTGAGCCAAAATCTGAGGGTTTGAAAATGCTCGTTAAAACTGAGCAGAGACCAAAAAAAACCACTTCCCTCATTTGATGTTTAATGAGCTGCTGCAGTGAGCTTTAGTCACTATCGCCAATCTGATGTGGAACCGTAATGAGGAACTGTTACAGCCAGATTATCTTCTGTAGTAAATCCTGTGAGCGGCTGGTTGAGTTTAACAGTTTGAAGTAGATGGATAAGGGTTTTTTTTTTTATGTCATGCATCATCAAGTCTGACCACGAGTGAGAGGAGAAAAAACCCATCAACATCTCGCTCTGCATCTCAAACAGCAACATCTTTAGCAGTGAGGGGCGGAGCCTACAGGCCGCCGGCTCCCTGACAAGCGGGGGACTGGGCGACACACGGGAGAAACACCATGCTGCGAGCACGAGCAGTGTTGATGCAGGAACCCCCCCCCTCGGGTTGACAGAGTTTGAACTGGTGCGGGGTTCGGGGGGGCAGATGGAGGCACCACATGGAAGCCATGCATTTAGAAAAAAAAAAGGGCAGAAGGGTGGGGGGGGGGGGGGGGGGGGGCAACCAACAGCCCACAGATGGAAAGGTGAAGGGCATGTAGGAGGAGGAAGGGGGTGGGGGGGTGGGGCTAGAATGTATTGGATTCCTGCACTGTGCTGCCAAATACAGAACTGATCACAGCTGGAAAAAAATTGAAGATTGCCACCCGAGTGTTGGACACGCAGAACGACCAGCGGGGTCAAAAGAACAGATCGAACTGTCCAGTGCATAAATAACTCCTCCGACTAGTGAAATTAAGAACCAATCAGTGGTGACACTTTTTGCTGAGCTGGAGTGTGTTGGGACTCTGCAGCCATCTGCTCTGAACCCCAGGTGATGGAGGTTCGAGCCAAACGCTGAGCTCTTACTTTCTGCTAATTGCTGAAACAAACGGCAGCCTCCTCCGAGCAGAGAAGTGAGATAATTGTGACACATTAAGAAATGTTTAATTTAAAGCTGGAATGTAAACTTTATTTCCTCCGACACCTGGAACCACAGATGAAAGTGTCCACTGTTCAAAAAGCTTTGCAACAAAAATCAAATCCTCTGATTAATGGATTTTAGGCTGATACCAACTGATGCTGATATATCGGCAGATAAATATTTACATTTTTGGGGGTAAATTCTCCCCAAGATGTCGAGTATCAAACCCTTATGACAAAGAAGTGTAATTGAGGTTTGACATTTTAACCATAAACAATATAACAAATAAAATGTAAATGTAAATGCATCGTTTCTGTGAAATAAATATTTTCATATTGAGGCATTTCAGCAACCATAGAGGCTCATATATTTAAATTATAAATCAGTCCGACTCTACTGATTTCTCTTTATATTATTTCTGTGGATACGATTATACAAAGTCTCTGTCAGGACAGTGTATAAGCCTGGTGACATGTTACTGTAAACTCAAGACCAGTTACCTAACTTTCTGTGTTTACTGGAAATGTACTGTTCCAGTCACAGTATATGCAAACAAAGGGTAGGTTGTAAAAGATCATGCATGTTTTGAGCATTTGCAAGTCTTTTCAGTTAACAGCTACACTTAATAACAAGGAATATTTCATCCAAGATAATATTATTATTATCCACCTCCTTCATATTCTAATGCTTCTCATGAGTGTCG
Source organism: Verasper variegatus (assembly GCA_026259375.1). Classification (NCBI taxonomy): domain Eukaryota; kingdom Metazoa; phylum Chordata; class Actinopteri; order Pleuronectiformes; family Pleuronectidae; genus Verasper; species Verasper variegatus. The sequence continues at coordinate 19,706,861 of CM048049.1, forward strand.
TGGCCTCTGTGCCTATAAAACAGTTTAATAGCTTAAAACAAAACAGTCAATTTAACTGTTAAATGATTAAAAACGAACAGAAAGCTAAATCAAATATTTTAAAGCGACACTTTGAGGCTTAAAGAATAGAAAGATTAACTAATATACTTGAAATCCACAGCAGTGAAAAATAAACAGTACGATACGTGAGGACAAGTATAAGAAGAACATCTACTGGACAGTAGAGAACCTGTGGCACAGGTGGCCCGGTGTCTAATCCCCGAGCTGAACTCTGACCCTGACTCTCAGATTAGTTAACTGAAAAGACGTTTGCAAACACTTCCCCGTGCAAAATGACAAGACTGAGTCGAACTGAGCGGGCATTCTAAAAAGACTGGTACAAACCTTTAATGCAATTTTGACTCTTTTAATCTTTTTGACCTTTTCAACTGTCTTTTTGCCGTTAAAAGTGTAAGAAAAAACAAACCAAAAAAAGCAGATTGGGGTGGGGGGGGGGGGAAATAACAAAACAACAAAAAGGCGTTAGAGTTTGACAGCTGACGAGATCACTGAATTCACAACAGGCAGGTTATTTAGCATAACAGTGCAGAGAAATGATTGAAGAAAGACAGATAGGCGGATAGAAACTCCTGAAAACAAAATGAAGTACCTGTCAGACAGAGCAAATCTGCATGCAGTCACAGAGGCAAGAGGGGGGGGCGGGGGCGTGTCAGGTGGTGTGGGGGTCACTTACCGGATTTAAAGTGTTACACTGATCAATAGGATTCTTGTAGTCGGTCTTCAGCTCGTCAAAAGCTATAATCTGCAGGAACAAGATGAGCAGAATGCAGCGATGAACAACTTTACGATTGACAGCGTTACACGTGTGTGTTACACTAAGAGTAATAACATATATGCAGAATATGCCAGATATTGTAAAACTGTTCCTTTACTCTGACAGAGTAATGAATAAGTGACAGAGAGGGGATGCTGTCATCCTTTGGTTTGTCTCATAAAAGAGACAGATCCTCACGCTTAAGGAGTTTTACATAAACAATGTTTCATAGTTTTGCTTTGCTAATGACTTAATTATTTACTAATCAGTTTGGTTTCAGGTTAATCGTCTGAATGGAATTGTCATGGACGGTTTCAGCACCACTGACACTGTTAGATAAAGTAGATTTTCAACATGTCAGGAATCTGCTACTGAGTTAACATTAAATCGGTGGAAAGCAAATTAATAAGCAAGTAATAAGACATATTGAGACAGGAACTAAAGTGAGTGAATATACTAATAGAAAATAACAGAGAATATGTACAAAATTAAATGTGTTCATGTCGTTTTGTTACATCCATTTAAACTTTGTTTTTTCTTGTATTATTTCGCATTGTTTTTATTCTAGTGAGTGGGTCACGTGTTGTCTTGTGACTGACAGGAACCGAAAGCACCCGAGTAACGTTAACGATAAAACCACCAGAGCCGTGAACGCGTCACGTTAAAGTTTTATTCCGTAGCAACATGTTGACGTTCTGACCGTGAAGCTAAAGCTAATGTAGCCAAAGAAACGCGAGCTAGCGGGGGGGGGGGGGAAATCAAGCTAACGGATGACAGCAGGCTACAGCGCCTGTTAGCTAAGCCTGCTAACTAGCAGACTGGCCCCAAACACTTGTCATTTAACACGCTTGTCGTGGAAATGGAGGTTTATTGTAACTGCGCAGCGGCTCATTAGAAGCTGAAGAGCGCGAGTAGATGACGACAATACAGTTAAATAAGCGCGTTGATGGTTGAAGTGCTACGTTTAGCGGCTAGCCGCTAGCAGGGTGTGTTCCATTCATTCTGAAGAACGCGGCAGATCTTAAAAAGAGTGGATTCGAATAGAGAACACGGAGTTCCCCGTGAACGCGTCCTATCCAGACTGTGTGGAGATCTGCGCCCTCCCCGCCGGCCTCCCGTTAGCCCGCTCCTCCAGCGACGCGTACCGGCGCCGCTGAACCGGGGGGCCCCGCGCTCCGCTCCCAGGTCCCCCGCCCGGGTACTTACGTGCCAGATAGCGAAGAAGATAAGCGCCGCCGTGAGCAGCAGAGCGAGCATGTAGCAAAAGGCCGCGAATGTGAACGCCATCTTTTCCGTCTCCCGTCCGGCTCTGTGAGTTTCCTGATGATGCAGGCAGATCCCGCAGTCTTCTTCTTCACTCTCTGTTTATCTAGCTGCTGTCACTGCTGTTGCGTCACTGCCATCTGCTGGACACCGTCATATCCTCGACATCAGTATTATCAAGTTTACTTTAAAGGTCCAGTGTGTAGGATTTAGGTGAAAGTATATATTGGCAGAGATTTAATTTAAAAATAATCCTTTCATCTTAATTGTTGTTTTCTTTGCCATAGAATGGTCCGTTCCAATTTATAATTTTGGTAATTAACAGAAAACAATGTTGATTGGTAAATAATTGAGTCATTAGTAAAGCAAGTTAGTGCAGCTACCCTCTGGAGAGAGTATTGGGGGTAAAGGGGCTGCCACACTGAATGTCATGTCACCATATACGTTCTCAGGCTGGCACAGGGGATGGTGAGTGGGCCCGGATCTGATAAGCATAGGTTCCGGGAAGGAGAAGGTCAGATTTGGTACACCGGGACATGAAGGGGTTTTTAGGTTAGAATGATGTTGCGATCAGGGCTCAGTGGGGGCTACACCATCTGCTATAGGGCCCCTTGTTCTTATAGTCTGTTCTATGTGACTGTGGTTGTATGTTTGGGACTGATCAGACCCTCCCTGGTTTTGCACAGTACTGATTTATATATATTGTTCACAAACAAGTTGAGCCTATACGAAGTCATTTCTTAACCGATTAATTATCATTTCATATTGTAAAAAACGCTCTTTTGCCAGATTTCTCCGTTTCAGTGCAAGATCAAACTCACTGAATTCATCATCTGCCCAATGTTGGACCAATGATGACAGACATCATACATATATGAAAACAGCAGTCGTGTGAAAACAGAAGTAAACATCGCTGTCATTTTATTTGGACGATGGGACAACAGACACTTTTATAAAGTATGGGAAAATACAAATATCTCAAGTTTCACTGATGCCACTGATCATGATCATACATGGTCCAGGTGTTTTTATTAAAAAGGAAAGAAAGTAGAAGAGTAAGCAACGGTTCAGAGAAGACATCAAAAGCTCAACAACACATCTGCAGGATTACAGAAAAAGACTCAAGAGGCCATTTATATTTAAACAGGTTCACCACGAGGGAGGAAAAGCTTAGATCCACAGGACATGGCTCCAAACCAATGGGAACTCTTTTTTCCGATAGACCTTGTACTCGAGGAAGTTGTTTATGATGCGCCACCAGTGTTACAGTGTGTTACTTCCCACTTCATTGAAAATCTTAAGAAGAAGAGGGTTGTTGGTGTGTGAATATTCTAGATTTAAAAAATGACGCTGGGAGCAGATGTTTGAGATGCAGCTGTTTCAGTCAAATCAAATGAGGTTAATAATTTAACCCTCTGAAAGAATGCATGCAACAGAACAGAAGGTCGAACATTAAATCATGCACTTCTTATACAGTAGCTCTCCACATGTTCCAGGTTTTCAGAATCTTTTCCTAACAACAGAACAGCTAAACGTGTTTGTATATAATTCACGTCGAAAAGCAGTACATTGTACACGTTTCAAGTGAAACACAAGCTGCTTCCGAGTGAGCCTGTAATACTTCAGTCAACAGAATTGTTATTCCTCTACAGCAGCATGATATCAAACTGATAGTTTATTCATAGGCAGCAAAAACAAGTGATTACAGTCCTTTCCCATCGTTCCTGTTGGATGAAACCTTGCCCGTCGTGTAAAACATAAATGATTATCGTCTAACATTTGACGTCTCTCAATGATTTTTACATGATATCTGTCTTATTGTGCGTTTACATCTCTGAGTCTTTAAAAAAAAAAAAAAAAAAGATTATTTCTATTATTTAATAAAACCCACAAAAAAAGATATCTCACACTAAATAGATCAGAAAGTAAAAAAAATAAAATAAAATCACCGACAAAGCTTTTTCAATCGTCGTGGATTATTCTGACAAAACATACTGTCTTTGTCGTGTTTTCATTTTGGCCTCATGGTTTTTTTTTTAAACAGACATAAATATGACAAATGTCAGACAAGGCATTGGTACGGTCGACAGGATGACATCGTACATTATGGGGTGATTTCCTGCCTCGGGGCTTTAAATCTGCCACAATGCTCCATTATCCGTTTGGTAGACGTCAAAGTTTCTCAACGAGAGACGACACTGACGAGGGAATGTGTGGAATTCATTTGTGCCGATTTTTCTTTTTCGGGTTGGACCAATACACTGAGCAGATATTAAGCTTTTATTGAGACATCTGCTGAATGAGTCATTTCTCCATCATAAAAAACATTCAGTGACGTATTCAGTTCCAGTTTCTTTCCAGATTTTGATTTTATGCAGCTTTTAACTTTGTGGGACTGCTCACTGCTGCTAGGAGCTGCTAATCCTTTGAGTATTAGTTGGGTTTAGGCTTTTAATGTGCCGCACCAGTCTGAATGCAGTTAGAGAGGATTTTCAGCAGGAAACAGGGAAGAATTATTCATGTTGGGGCCTTCAAAGTAACTAAAAATATACAATAGAGTCCATTAGCGTGCTTACAGTGACACATTTTAGTTGTTTTAACTGCGTAATCCATCCATCATCTATATCGTGTGACGGTGGGTAAAAGGCGGAGTACACCCAGCGTATCACAGGGCCAACATACACAGACAAACAACCATTTACAAATATGGTTTATTTAGAGTCTCCAATTAACCTAACCCCAGTCTGCATGTCCTCAGACTGTGGGAGGAAGCCGCAGAAAACTCCACATAGAGTGACCCACGTTCTACTGGGGTTCGAACCCTGCACCTTCTTCCCACCGCTGGCTACTCCTGCACGTCAATTAAGAAATATGCTGAAAGCTAAAATTAGGGCTTTTAACCGCCGCCTGTGATTAATTAAAACCCCAATATGACAGAATACAGGTCAAACACAACCAAAAAGTGTAACTGTAGAATTTAAAGATCGGTACAAAGTAAAGATGAATATATTGGTCCAACCCGGTTCTGTATGGACAGTGTCCATCGTCCAGATTCTGTCCTTCGCCTGACCCCTGGCTGAATTTTAAGCACAACTGGCGTTTGGAGAAGTCACATCCATCATTCTCAAAGCTGTGACCACCACGTAGCGATCAAAGTGGTTTTACATCCGAAATAAGCACAACATTCATAAACACTAAATAACAGTAATCGCAATAATGCACAACGTTAGCTAACAATCTCCCCAAAAGACACGTGACGCCGCCCCGTGTGCTGTGTTTGTCGTGGTCACGAGAGACGGTTCGTAGAAACGGTTCGGTCTGGAATGTTTTCGGAGGAAATATTGTTTCCTGGAGTGTGATGTCATCGTAACAAAATGCAGGTCAAAAGGCAGAGCGCAGTTTTTTTTCTTTTTGACTTGAGGTGAAATGTCTTGATGACGGACTCAGTGTGATGAGCACCACTTCACTTCAGGGCCTCTGTCAGCGTGTTCACGTGCACTAGAGAAGTCACAACACATCATATATAAACCAGAGGTCTCAGGATTGCCTCTCATCGAATGGTCGCAATGTTTTTGTCTTTTGTCGACTGCAGTGATGAAAGTTTATTACTTAAATCATACTTTAAATGTCCTTAAACGAATACTGAAGGAACAACTGAGGACAACAGAACGTAGGAGTTGTTCTGTAGCTGTGAATGTGGTAAAGTTCTGGCAGGAAGTTTGTTTTTCACAACAAAAGGAAAATGAACACTATAAACCATCTGCTTGCAGTAAACCCTAAATACACCAGAAACAAAAATCCAAACGTAAGACTCCATCAAATTATTAAAGATAAAAAGGGGAAACTCAGAGTATGAACGACTAAAGGAAACAGAAACTAATGTTAAAATGCCTTCTCCTGAATGAACAGCTTAGAAAGTGTAGATGAGGATTTCTGTTCACTCAAAGAGCTCGAGGAGCATTAATTCAACACAGACACGTAACTGGCACATGGAGAGAGATTGTGTGGGAGACAAAAGCAGACCTGCGTCAAATAGCATTCTCAGTTTTAGGCTGCCAGCTGGGTGAGGTTTAGTTAAAAACTTTTCCGAGATTGTCCGACGCTTCAGACAAACTCTGAATCTACTGTAAACTCCACCAAACTCCGCCTAAAACTGGAAGTACAGGAAGTATTTTCACTATTTAACTCAGGTCCCGGACAAAGAGGAGCAAAACATCAACCGTTGTGTGTTTCCCCCCCCCAAGAGAAAACACACGAGTTGTGCGATCCTCCTCCCGTCCCAGACGTCTGGATGAGGTGGAGACTTTAGCCAAAGAAGCCAAGTTTCTCCTTGAGCCACTCCTCTGTTAGGTCCTCTGTGTTTCTGATCTCAAACACCTGGAAAAACACATATGCTGGATGTATCAGACAGATTTGGTACCTTTAATATTATCATCAACGAGCAGTGATGACAAATGTGGAAATAATTTGCACTGTCCAAGATTTAGAAAAACACACACACACACACAGTTCACTAACCTTGCTCATCTGAACCGTTTGGACCAGCTTGAGTTTGCTTCCTGCGTACATCATCTGCTGCACCGGCTTGCAACCTGCCAAACACAAGTGAGACAACATTTCTAAAAGCAGTGGAGTGAATATTACCTGGTTTTTAAGTGTTGCTCTGAATCTATAGTCAAACGTAATTCCAGAGATGCTCTTACCCTGCTGGACTGGAGAAGATGAAGCAGAGGGGATAAGACACGCGTCCATCATCGTGTACGTATTTATAACTGTAGACGACAAACGTTCACTGGTGCTAAGGACAGCTCACGTATTTCAGGACTAACTCATCTGGACTAATTAAATTGACAGAAATCGAAACCTCATATAACAAGAATCAAGACTAAAGAGAATAAAACAAATCTGATTCATGTAGATAAACTGAAATCAACTTTAAAGCAATTTTAAAGTTCAAAAGCATTAGGCAGGTGATGTCATTTAAACCATTGGAAGACAAATGATTACTTAATATGATCATAAATAATAATCTATATTATTAAATATGTCTGTAGTCCTATAGGATGCAGAGATACCTCTTTATTTTAATGCATTTCTAAATTATGCATCACGTCATTTTGGACATCACCCTTTGTTGACCGATGACTCATCATTTCCAAAAGTTAATCATCCGAAAAATACTGTCTCTGTCCAAATCTGTCTTTGCATTGTTGAGTTATTTTGCACACACACAGACATAGCTATGTTTGAGGTGAAATAAAACTAATCTTTTATTTTGAAAGGATATCTTGGCTGTCTCTCCTGGCAATTCGCCTCCTAGATCATCAGGAGAAATGTCCTAAAACAAACAACAACAAAAAGCAGCTCTGTTATTGTACAAGTTTTCACATGTCAGACAAAAACTAAGTGTAACAAATTCATTACCTCTTTAAATGATGTTGTGTGGCATGAATTTAATCACTTCACAATTCAGTTTGATAAAAAAAGGTTTATTTAAAATGACGAACACGAACTCGATGGAGAGAATAAACCATAGACAGCTCACCTCGAACTCTTCCTCCAGAATAACAAGCTGCTTTTCTGGATCAATCTTCACTGAAGGGTACAAAGAAAGAAAACATTTAGGTCAACAGCGCAATGAAAAGTCCAATGTTTATACCGATATTAGGGAGTAAAACATTTCCAATACTATATATAGTTTCTTGAAAATCCAATTTAGCAGCAGTGACCCTTTGATTCTTAGATGCTTGAGGATAAAGCTTAAGCCGAGTTTGATACTTGCACTGATGCGACTCGACACACTCACACCACCTGCTGTGTTTGAAGGTAACTGCTGGTTAATCACAGCAGCTCTCTATCCTCAACCTTGTACTGGAGCTGGTTATTTGCTGGTTAAGAAAGTAAATAAGATTAATTCTAATAAGAAAATGTTGGACGCCTCCCAACAAGTGCACAGTTCCGTCAAAGAGAGGGTTAGGGTTAAAAGTTCATATTTCAGAGATTATATCTGATCCTTTTCTGTGACGACAAAGCTTCTTAACCCTGCCGCTAGAAAACAGCTGTGAGCAACAGTATTGCTGACCAACATGGCTGGACAACAAATTATATGTACTAGTTCTTTGAGAATAAACCCTGGCCTTAATCTGAGCAGTAAGACCCCTGAGTTTGGTGAAATTCTCCTTTAAAACGTCAGTGAGCAAACTGCACTCAACAAAAGCAGCTCGGTCGGAAACTGATGCTTGTTTCTGACAATATTTCAGGGAGGAAACGAGCGTTTTGGATGAAATTTTAAAATGTCTGTTTGCTTGATGCAGGAGTTTAAAGAGGCGACGCGTCTGCCTCCATTTTGCTCCACACAGCGGGAGGCAGTGACCAATCTGCCGGCTGTGCGAGCGTTAATGATGCATTTAACCCACAAGTATTGGCTCATGGCTTAAGCTTTACTGAAGGAAGGGGACATTTGGAAGCTGTCCCAGTTCTGCAAACGGCTGAGGATTTTAACACCAAACAAAAACAAAGCTTCACACTGTAACACATATATTGTAATAATGACGATTTTAGTGTTTTCATTTGGACTCATGTTAGGTACATCATCTTCTCTGAAGCACCTAGAACACGTTGTTAATAAACATATAAGAGATGATATTGAATGTGTGAAAATGGGTTGCCAGGTACTCACTGATGATGGCCGCGTTATTGGTCTCCTTCCGGAAACGGAACGCCTTCAGCTTGGCAACCAGATCTTCGTCAACACCACACACCACCAGGGTATCAGACTAATGGCGAAAGAAATAGGGAAACGGGCAGAGATTTTGTTGTGGTCACTAAAATGTTAAAAACTAAAAATGTTAAAAACTAAAAAGTTAGCAGATTAAACTTTTTAAATCTCTTTGTTGTTGTATAGAGTTGCTGAACCAAAGTCTCCAACTTTTGATTTAAAACCAAAAAGGACACTGTGCTCTGGTCATAGTGTTCACCTGGACTAAACTATTGAGTCTGATTTGAATGTAAATGTTTGTAATTAGTATAAAAAGTGTTCTGTAGCATTTGAGCTGTTCTGTATCAGAGAGTGTATCCTCAGCCGGCCTTCTTTAAATCAGCCACGCACTTTGCTCTGTGTCTGCTATGACAGGAAACAGTAGAGCTGCGTTTCTGTTCTGCAGAGTCTATCAAAAGAATAGTGTTTATTGCTTTTTATTGCTTTATCAGCTGGAAGGCAACGTCTTGTCTGCAGGAACCACAGTTTTCTTTCTCAATATTTTCTTTAAATTCACAATCACGTCACATTTTAGTTCATACTTGTGGTAATTCAACAATTAGATTTTGTAAATTAGACTTGACTGCAACAACGAAATCCATTTTATTCTGAAATTACTTGGTCACAGTGTCAAATATTATGGTAAGACATCTTGTTATTTCACATTAAAGTGATTAGGACGGTCTTTTATATGATGTGATCGTATGTAGGACAGCACACGCGCACTTTTCCGCACATCTTGTGAAAGCGATGTCTCAGCAACACCACGAGGGGATTTCTTCATATTCGGCACAAAGGTTTGGACTCATTGACGAAGTGATTAGATTGAGGTGGTCAAAGGTCAAAGGTCACACATATTTTGGGAAAATAAATAATGTGCTTATTATTGCAGATTCTATGCGATCTTCTGAGCGCCATTCTGGAAAAGATCTGTGACGGTGCAGCCGGAGAGTGTGATGATTTAACAAGGAATGACCCTAATGCTTATTCCCAGTGTGACCTTATTCGGGTTTAGATAATTAAAAAATGCTGATTAGATACAGGGTCTTATTCAGACTATTGTCTTAGTCGGGTTAATGTCAGAGTATTACTGTCATTGAGTATTTACTTCTTTGAACTGTGGGAGTCCGAACTGATCTGCAGGTTTAATCAAGATAAAGCACACACACTCACACACACCACACACCACACACACACAGCATTACATAACTCCAGCACAAAGACAAACTCTTGAGGAGTCTCTGCAGAGTCTGTATATTCTATAATTACACCTTGGTGAACAGATGGCTGGTGGGAGTCAGGATTTCACTGAGCTCAGAGAGAGAGAGTGTGTGTTTGTGTGTGTGTGTCTGTGCAGATTAAAACAGAGGGTGTGTGTCTGTGGTTGTGACTCTTGTCAAACAGGATGCAGAAGACAAGAGAAGAGGAACAGACATGACAAAAGGGAAAAAGAGCCACAGGTTTTAAATTCCTCTGGAGAGCTTTGAATACATCGGTTGACTGTCTCCGTGTTGGCTGGTAACGCAGACAGTTAAAGTGTCGTGACAGGCAGGAAGAAGCCGGAGGGAAACATTGTTCATCGTGACTGTGGCGAGCTAAGGTGAAGGAAGCCGCTCAGATCAAGACATGTTGAAACGCATCACTGTGACACAGCTGCAGGAAGCCCCCCCCCCGGCGGGCTCTTCAACATAAAAGCATGCAACGTGTGTGGAAAAATGCTGTACTCGACATGTGAAGTGCAACAGGGCTGCAGTTAGTTTCATTATCATTTCCTACTGAAATGTTCTAAATGCCTGAGGTGACGTCTTCACGTGTCTAGTTTAGTCCAAAGATAGTCAATTACATAAAAATAACACACAAAGGAACAGCCAGAACAGCTGCAGTACTAATTACAGACTTATTGACATTCACTTGTCAATTCTAATATCAATAGAGGTCCTCAATGAGAAACTGTTGACAATCACTTGTCAATAAGTTGCTGACTAGTTTCCTGTTCAAAATACCAAGAATCAAACTGGCTACACCAACTTTTTCTTCCTTTAAAACATGAGTTGATGCGTTTATATAAAAAGTACAAAACACCTTAAATCTTAGCTCAGTCCTCAGACGAAATCCACCTCATAGAACATGTTCTACGTTCAAAAGCTTCATTTGTTAGCGCGCAGGTATTTTATTTTGGAATCCCACGCCGGAACCCCATCGCTGCTGTTCTGACTACCTTGACACGGAGGGTGCAGCTATTGCTAAGCTAACAGGCTACAGCTAGCTGGTCTGCGCTCGGACTTTTCAAACCTGAACAATGTCTTTAACTTCACTTCCGCTCGGAACACGCGGTTTAACACGCAGAGGGAGACACAGCGGCGGCTCGGGGGCAGAGACACGGACACACTCACCATGTTGGAGGAGTTAGGTCTTCCTGAAGAAGACGATGCTGAATAAGATGAAGCTCTGACGTTCAGACGCTTTCAATGTTTTTTTTTTTTATTTCACTTCGTCTTGTGACCGGTTCGACCAATCCCGCGCAAGACGAGCGCCCCCTGCTGCACAGACCGCCCACAGTCACATCTCACCCATTGTTCCGATCTAATAATGCAGGTATAACTTTGTGGAGCCATTCATAAGTAATTAGTAACTAAAAAGGGTTGCAGTTATAAAAAGTGTTTCTCTATTTCAAATGAGCCATTAGGAAAAAAAGAATTTTATCAATTTGAATAAATATTAAATATCTTTTAATATCCACAAGCCCTGAAGTCTTCAGTTCACAGGTTAGATCATCAGTTTGTAAACAGATGCCCTGCAGCTATGTTTCCAGAAGATATAAGCGTCCAAACACCTCAATGATGATGTCTCCTTAAAGTATAAAACAAAATATATATATATATATAATAACATATCACACATCTACAGTACAAAACATTAGTACATTTTGTATAAACTGTTAATAAAGGCATTAATTAGAGTCTATACACTCTTAATTGTGGAACATCAAATGAGTTTTCATATGATGTTTTTTTTTAAAATAAGGTAATAAATTATTTACATTTGTATGTGCGTAGTCCCACACTTACATCTACACAAGCTTGCACACACACATCTGGTTATAAAGTAGTGTAAAATGGATAATGACCACACCCTCTTCCCACCCCTGGTCAAAAATAATAATATAAAAAAATAATAATAATGATATACAACCAAAATTAACAAAAGATATATATTTAACGCTTTTAATCAAATACAAACAGTGTCTGAGGGGCTCTTTTGAATTTGTATAACCTCTATTGTATTTGTGAAAATGCACAAATTTGGCTTCTGGAACTTTTATATAACTTGTTGTTTCTGTGTGTGTGTGTGTGTGTGTGTGTGTGTGTGTGTGTGTGTGTGTGTGTGTGTGTGTGTGTGTGTGTGTGTGTGTGTGTGTGTGTGTGTGTGTGTGTGTGTGTGTCAGTAGACGTCATCACACCCCGCCCCTCCCCCTCATGAGGTTGTAGTTGTGTGTGTCAGCTTGTAGTCCAGTCCCCCCTCGGCAGGCTAACTTAGCATTAGCAGGCTAACTGAACCGAACCGGGGCTTCCACTTCCACAGCCGGACAAACCACCGCTGTTATCCGCCTCTATCACCCGAGAGGAGCAGCCCACCTTCCGGCGAGGTACCGTGAAAATATCCGCGTTCACCCACTTCCCCCTGTTTTGAGTCCGTGAAGCTAAAACCAACCAGCTGAACGCAGTTAACACTTTCTGTTGGCGAGCTAGCCGCTAGCTAGCTCCGTAGACAACTGTGTAACATCAGCTAACTTCACGTTTCCACAAGTAGATCGGTGTTGAATCTAAAGTCCGAGTAGTTTCCGTGGAGTTTATCGTCACAATACGTCAGTGGGGTGAAGATGTTTTTGACCAAACGGGTTTAGATGGTCATCGTTGAGGAGATGGAAACATTTAGCCAGTTATTACTCATCGCCTGTGTGTGACATGCCTTCCTCGGTTTGACAGCTTGTTCTATTCGCCTGTTTTCGCCCCCCCCCCCCCCCCCGCCCCTACTGATGAAACTTGTCTTGTTCTGTTGCAGATCATGGCAGATTTCTCGGTGAGTTCTTCATTTTAATGCCAGTAGTTGAATATATATATCGTTTCACTGCAGGCTGTAGAGAGAGAGAGAGAGAGAGAGAGATAATCACTTTCTGTTTTCCTTCCTCCTCCAGCTGACAGATGCTTTAGGAGACGACACCCAAGGCCAGGCTAAGAGAATAGGCAACACCAACCCGACTGGCCCGGCCAACCATCCTCCTGCAAACCCAGGATGGCCTGGTTCAGCTCCTGGAGCTCCCACCCAGCCCTCAGCTCCGACTGACTTCACCGGGGGATCATCAGGCCCAGGAGCTCCAGGGCAGTTCCCGTACCCGTCTGGTCCTGGAGCGCCAGGGCAATACCCAGCACCCCCTTCAGCACCTGGAGGGTTCCCCCCTGGTCATGGGATGCCTGGACAATATCCACCTGCACCAGGAGCTCCAGGGCAGTTCCCCTCCAGCCCTGGAGCCCCCGGGCAGTTCCCTGGGCAGTTCCCTGGTCATTACCCACCTGAAGCAGCTCCAGGACAGCTGCCTGGAGGTCCTGTTCCTTACCCAACCGGACCATTTCCTTCTGGCCCTGGAGCTCCTCCTGGGCCTTATCCAAATGTACCTTACCCAGGAGGCCAGCCAGGAGGCCAGCCAGGAGGCAACGGCATGTACGGACCAGGAGGTCCAGGTGGATTCCCCCCTCCAGCTGGCCCTGGTGGTTTCCCGGCCTTCCCTACTGGAGGTTTCCCCCCAATGCCCGCTGGATCATGGGGACCACATGCAGGTGGAGGCTTCCCTCCTGCTCCTGGCCCCTTCGGTCCTGGCCCTGGCCCTATGGCTCCATATGGTGGACCTGCTGCACCAGGAGGCATGCTGGTGAGTACCAACGCTGCTCACACATCACACTACATTGCTTGCTTGCTTGCTGGACTCTTTTGTGTGGTTGCTCTGGTGCGAGTGGAGCCTCTGTCTTGGTGTGGCTGTCTTTGGGAGTCAGGAGGGGAAATCACAACCAGCTAAAAACATTAAACCCTTCACTTTGTCTGTCAAGTTCATCTCCACTGTCGGCCACTGTGGTCGGTCACCCGCTATCTAGATGTTCAACTCTACTTTAGCTCTGGATTACTTCTGAAATATTTACCATGACTCATTTGGTGTCCACCTCATTCTGAAGCTGGAGTTTCCTGCCTTGTTGGCATTCACTGCAAGATGGTGACTTTTTCTCTGAGGGCTGCGCTTGGATATTGTTCTCTGTGTCTTTGGCTCTGCTGGGGTTGCAAAGAAAATCTTAATGCCGAAGCAAGAAATATATTCAAGAATAGTTACAAAAGAAAATGTATTCTTGTCTTTCAGCCCAGATATAATCCACCATATTACTGAAAGCAATGAAATCAACTTTTCAGTCGGACACGGACGTCACTTCCAGAATCAACAGATGGTTTGATTAGTGCTTGATCTGCTTACAGCTTAATCTACCTTTGAGGTTTCATGTTTTAATAAAGTGCAATATGACTTAAATGAAACTAAAGTGTTAAAACACGTTTATATTCTCTTTTAAAATCACAACTTGTACTTTTCATCACTTTCTCCAGATTGACTTGTCACTTTTTGTACATGATTATAATTAAAAGGTGGTTTATTTTGTCTTGTGTCTGTTTTCTCTGAAGTCTTTTTGTACAGTTGATGCCTCGATGTATTAATAAAGTTGAAAACAGATTTTTTCCGTGTCACTGTCTCAACTAATCCTTGTGAATTGTGTAAGAGTGGAAAAGATGCGATGACTCACTGGGTTGAGTGTTAGGAATGTGGGCAGGGTCCAAGTTTGTAATAATGTTTAACTAAAAATACCCTTTTATTTTTATGGCATTAAGCACTTTATGTTTATTAACAAGTTCAGAGTATCTGTGATTGAATGTATTTAATCTGTATTTTTTCAGGGTAAACACTTTTTACATAAATGCTACAGAGTAATTAATAAAAAAGACATAAGCAGAAAGTAACTTAATTTCAAAATAAAACATAAATGTATTGTCATGATCTAAAAATAAATGTAAATATGTCTTTCAGATGGTGCCACACGATCTCCCTCTTCATGCCGGAATGATGCCACGACTCTTGATCACGATAGTTGGGGAGCCCGTAGCTGGAGCAGACAGGTATGAACAAGACTCACTTTCTAAATCTGCTGCTGTCAGATGCAAGAAACTGAACCAAATTCCTAATAATAACAAATTTAAAGACATTTTAAAAAAGTGGATATTTCCCATGATCCCCAGCTTCCTTCTTCATATTTTCTGATCTCTGATTATTGGAGATAAACTCTGGTTTTTAATGACCTCGAAGTCTTTTTAGCTGATCTACAGTTCAGCTTCACTCACCAACTTGCTGAGACTCTGTCAGTTCTTCTCACAGGAGGTCGAACCCACTCACCAAAGTTGCATAGAACAGACGTTCAGCGTGAGGAGTGGGAACGAAAGAGGAAACGTTCTCCATATTCACAGTCACTGTCAGTTTAAAAAAAGTTGCATAGTGCTGCTTGAACACACATCATTAACTATGACCCACCAGTTCCTTCCTCTTTGTTAACATGGTGTTGACGATGTCGTTTGTTCTGCATGAGGGGAAAAAAGTCTCAACCGTTATTAATCCTAGGTTTTGTTTTGTTCAAGACACTTTATCTTTTAATTGTATAGCGGCAGAATAATGAGCTGTCAGCAGCAGCAGCACATTGTTTTCTACAAATCCCTCTTGTTTTTGCAGGTTCCATGTTGACTTCATTAAAGATCAAGACGTCGTCTTTCATTTCAATCCTCGATTTCATGAGCAGAATATTGTCAGAAATTCCAACCTCGGTGGATGCTGGGGGCCTGAGGAGCGGGATGGAGGCTTCCCATTTGTTCAGGGACAACGCTTTGAGGTAAAGAGCTCCAGTCATGAGACTGCAGCCAAGTCTAAGACTTCTATTGTCAGTGTCACACACCCATGGAAACAGATATTATCACATATTGACATATCGTCGTCCACAGAAATGTGTGTGCAGACCAAACTTGACTCAACACGTCTCCTGTTTTTAGCATTTTTGCCTTTTTACCTAGTTTCTATATTAGATAAGGGGAATGACGTTCAGAAAAGGCACCAGATTAAATCTGAAATATGAAACTGGTGTAGCCACTAGTTCAAGTGAGACAACCATCAAACCTTTCAGTTCTAGTTGAACTTCTCACACTGACCCGACTTGTCCTGACGGGGGTTTCTGTATTTCTCTCCCCGCAGCTGAAGATCCTGGTGGAGGAAGACAGTTTCAAAGTGGCGGTTGACGGCACTCACCTGCTGGAGTACGAGCACAGAGTCGGCGGACTGGAGGAAGTGACTCTGGTGCGCGTCGTCGGAGACGTCCACCTCTACAGTGCAGCCCCGAGCATGATCTGAGTCTCAGAGGCAACCACGAGCTGTACAAGAGACATACGTCAAACTTTACCACTGAATTTCTGCATCTAACAGCCCTTCAAATGATTTCATGCATTTGTTGGGATTTAAAAGGCACAATCGTCAGCGCAGTGCAATCTTTGCCCTCCTGGCTCTTCATCATGTGTTTCAAAACAGAGCAACACAGGTCTGCACACTTATAATCCTTTTCTTTTTTACTGGATGATGTCTCATTGTATAGCCAAAATATATTTTATGACATAACAGCATCTTAGTCAATGAGTTGAAGTGCATTTAAAACTGATACTATAAGGAAATATTAATTTATTCCTGATGAGAAGATTGTCGGCCCAGTGGAAAAGTGAGACTTGTCCTAAACATTTCATATATTTTCCAGGATTATGCTGTATTATGTTTACAGTGTTTGCTTCTTATTCTGTCCTTTATATCAAGATCTTGGAAAGCCTTTGTAGTGCATGAGAGTGTGATGCTGGTCCCCTTTATCAGTGCTGGCCAACATGTGCAGTATGCTAATGATGAAGTTGCTTTGAAATTAATTTAAATACAGACTTTAATCTCCTCCTTCTCTTTTAGTATTAATCCTCATGAGCTCTGGGACCGGAGGGTCGCATGATGCTTTTACGATTTCATGTTGAAGTCAAATCAAAACAGGCTCAATTGTAAGTAACATGTGGAAAAGAAGAAGAAAAGGGATGAGGCTCTCTTGTTTGTTGCCAAAGAAAACAGTGGTACAGTGTTCTCTGATTGTTTGCTTATGAATAAAAGGGGCAACAAACAGATACTGACTGATTCATGAATTTGTAAACTTTTCGTTTGCTACCTGCACATTTAATAAACATAAGTTTCCCCTGTACACATTTCTTCATCTTCATTCTTAAGCTAGTCCTGCGGGGGATCCCTCCCCCAGGACGGACCGCA
Organism: Verasper variegatus; assembly: GCA_026259375.1. Taxonomy (NCBI): domain Eukaryota; kingdom Metazoa; phylum Chordata; class Actinopteri; order Pleuronectiformes; family Pleuronectidae; genus Verasper; species Verasper variegatus. The sequence continues at coordinate 19,724,111 of CM048049.1, forward strand.
ATATTTATTTTATTGTGCAATTACATATTATATTGTTATAGACAACCAAGTATATCGTTACTTATAAATGAAATATGCTTTATAATAATATAAATTCTATTCTAAAATATCAACGTTAATAATCATAAATTTCTTTGTATAGCACTTATCTAGACGAGGTTACAGAGTGCTTCACACAAATGTCAATGGCAAAATTGAGAATGAAATAGAACATGTTTATTGCATTGTTTAATCTGTTAAATAAACATTTAATATTGCTGATACAGTCAGATTCAATCTACAGAAACTACAGAGGCCAGCCCCTGAGATGTCGTATGAATAATCATGAACACATCCTATTTTTTTTATATACGCTGATCCTGTTGATAATACAGTTATATGAATCATAATCTGTCATAAGTAATATTTCATCTCTTCCATATTTGAGAAACTGAGGCAAATCTATCCATCTGTCTGTCTCTGTCTATAAATCTCTCTCTCTCCCCCCCTCTCTCTCTCTCTCTCTCTACCTCTCCTCCTCTCTCTCTCTCTCTCTCTCTCTACCTCTCTCTCTCTCTCTCTCTCTCTCTCTCTCTCTCTCTCTCTCTACCTCTCCTCCTCTCTCTCTCTCTCTCTCTCTCTCTCTCCCTCTCCTCCTCTCTCTCTCTCTCTCTCTCTCTCTCTCTCTCTACCTCTCCCCCTCTCTCTCCCTCCCTCTCTCTCTCTCTCTCTCTCCCTCCCTCTACCTCTCCTCCTCTCTCTCTCTCTCTCTCTCTCTCTCTCTCTCTCTCTTCTCTACCCTGTGGTAAACAGTTCAGAGTTCACCCTGCAGTTCCGCCTCGGTCCGTGAGGGGGCAGCAGGAGCACAACCCTGCCGGGAGGAAGCGCAGAGAAAGTCCTGGATGAGTTCAGCCGCTTCTTCACCTTCAGTCAAACCCCCTCCCTCTTCTTCTTCATGTCTTCTCTCTGAACTCGCTGTTTTTAATCGTGCGGGTGTCGGGACAACATGAACGGCTCTCTGCGCCCCTCACCCAGCGTGGTGGACATCAAACTGAAGCGGGGACCGGCAGGTAGGGGGACACACAGCCCGCAGGACTGCTAGCACGCAGCTAGCCACGTAGCAGCTAAAATGAAACCAACGTAGCACAGCTAAAGTGTGCGTGTGTGTGTGGGCTCGCATTCCTGAAGCTAAAGGCTAATTCACGCTTTCAGAAATGCGACAAACCTCGTCCCGGTGTGTCTGTACGAGTCCTGCAGACACTGGAACTGGGATTTAAACGCGGGTGGAGCTGTAACAGCCCAGTTTGATTCATGGAAACTGAGCTTTATGCACTTGGACGCTGGGCTGAAGTCTGGGAAAGTAACGGCCTGTCAGGGGCTGCACGGGCAACTGGGTTTGTTTAGCTCCCAGTCGGGATCATGTCTGGATTTGTTATGTAACCTGTTAGGGGGGGGGGGGTCCCCGCTGAACTTTGATCAATTCAGATAAATGTCACAGCAGCTTGTGTCCTGGTGAACAACGAGTATATCGGATTTTACTCATAAAAACTCTGTGTCATCAGAGTCAGAAATGTGTATGTACAAGTACACACATATTCACCATCTGGTAATGAAGAAACCATCATTGTCACTATTATACTCGTGCTATTTTGTTAACCCTGAGTACATTGACAGATTCCCTGTAGGTGCACACATCCTTGGCCCATAAAGCCGATTCTGATTCTCACCTGAGTCATTGTACGTCTTCTGTTTTTTAAGGTCTGGGCTTCAACATAGTTGGAGGTGTGGACCAGCAGTATGTTGTGAATGACAATGGAATATATGTGGCCAAAATAAAAGAAGATGGAGCCGCGGCGTTGGACGGGAGACTCCAAGAGGGGGACAAGATCCTGGCGGTAATACATGTTGTCTCTTATCAAGGAAGTGCATTTGTAGAGCTCATATTCTAAAATCACAATTGTTGTCTCATATGGCTTTACAACCTGTACAAGGTAAGACATCCTCTGTCCCTCAGCCTTGACTAGTCAAAAGTGAGGGATCCCTCTCCCAGGATGGACAGAAGGACAATAGATGTCGGGTGTAACAGAGCATATCGACAAAATAACAATATTTACAACACTCAGGAGAAAAGGCCGTGTCTAATATAAATGTAGACATTATTAGAATGTTTAAAGCATTTTTAGCATAGAACTTACAAAGTGAGGACACTTTAGGAAATTTAGGACTTTTTCGAAATGCTTGTTGAGGGTTAAGACTTGTTTTGAAGGATTAGGGTTAGTGTTAGTGCTGGCAAGTGCATTATGTTAATGAGTGTCGTCACTAAGATAGTACAAGAATGTGTGTCATCCCAACAACCTTTGCACAGTTTGACCTCCCATGAACATTAAGTAGCACTTGTGACAACTTTATCTACCGACTGATTGAAATAGTGCAAGGCAATGAAACAGTATCAAGTAGAATGGCACTCAGTAAAGCGCCCACTGCCACCGCCAGCCTGTCTGTAGGAGGAGGATAGAGCCCGGGGCACAACAGACCCACACGTCAGTTTGCCTCTCCTGGTAATGTTTATTATTTCAAGCATGAGGTAATACTTGGAGCTGAGAGGAGGATATCAATGATTGTGTTCAGCTTGATAGTCATGAGGACAGCGACAGATGTTAGTGGGTCAAATAATCAGATTTTAATTAGTATATTAGATTGAAACTGTTCGAGAGTCCCTGGTAGAAATCATAACCTGAATCAGTTCATTTAAGTTTTTGTTTCCTGTGGGTTGAATATCTCAGATCAATGGAGTCCAGCTGGAGGATCTGATGCATAAATCTTCAGTGGATCTGTTCAGGATGGCCGGGGAAGATGTGGAGCTCCGTGTTCTGAAAAAGGTAGGAGGCACTTTCAACTTGCTCTACATAGTATTCATAGTATAAATCACAGTACTCTGAAACATGTGACCTTAAAATAAAATACAGTGGAACAAATGTATATATAAAATATTTCAAATTATGATGTATAAAAGTCTTTTGGTTGCCCTTAAGAATTTCTCAAACTTTAATGTACTTATCCCAGTCCTAATAATTATTGATTATTGAAAAATAATCGTCATAGTTACAGCCGTAACTGACAGTCCAGTGCGTTTCAGTGGGAATGTTTATTCCTGTTTTCATATCTGTGTCTTGCAGTTGCTTCAACACGATAACGGATCCACAGACCCACAACCCGATCAACCATCCCCGCCGTTTTCTCTGGGAATCCTGCTCGCTTTAGCCGGAGCCGCCGTCCTCTTCTCATTCGTGTACACGCGGCACATTCGGAAACACTTTTAACTGAACATGCTGATGTCTGTATGTTATATTTTTTTAAGATCAAAAACTTTGCTAAAGGCCAAAGAACTTAAAGAAGGAACAGACTCGAAACGGTAGACCTTATTTTTTTATTAGCAGGTGTTGGTGTCACGGACGAGTTACTCCATGTTCATGTTTATTATGTGATGGCTGGTAGCTTCTTGACTCCCTTCCGCAGCACGACCATGCTCTCTTACCACAGAGGTAACTTCTAATAGATAACTTTGTGATGTAAGTTGACAAAGAAGGATGCACTCATGACATTCCCGCTGCCGAGCTGAGCTCAGGCAGAAAAACCTTTGAAACCTCGGGTCAAGTCAGACGGAAAAGCTTTGGGGTCCATTCACAAATCGAAAGACGTTGCCATGTTCAGTCACTCGTGGGTCTGTGCCTCCATCACTGATGTGAGGGGGGGGGGGGGCATTTCTGTGTCTGTCATTTCAGTCTGTCGGTGTTCAAAGTTCACATGAATGAGTTTGATTTTCATTTTGCTCTGTTGCACAGAATCATGGGAGAATCCTGCCGAGCTGCTTAGACGGAGCCAGGGGATGAAAGAGTTTGAAGTTAAAGCGATAAAGTTGCGTCTGGTAATGGACCTTTATTTGTGCCTTTTGTCGTCCGTTTCAAGTGGTCGGTTCTTTTCCTCCTAATCATTGATCAAAATGAAAATCAACCCACTATGTCCAATAAATTAAAGTACAAAACAATATATATATATATTTGTTTCCCTCTTGACAACAAACCCCATACAAATCTCCAAATCTAACGATCAGTTCAATCCATATTTAATAGTTTCTAACTTCCTCAACCACAAGCTCATCTCGTCAACATGTAAATATTTAAAAACAGGTCACAAATGTATAGTTTCACTTTCAAAAACAGCTCGGTAACTTGGGCACTGTCGCTTTTAGCAAACAACTGCAAAGTGCATTTATTGGGGACTATGTTAAGTGCAGATTAATACACGTTCAGCGACATTGTGTATGGTATTGACTCTAAACTATTGTGCCCATGTTTAATCGTCTTTTCAGAGGAATAAGATCTATCAGACAAAACTTGTTGGGGTTTGTTGACGGGCATAAAAATATAGATTATCACCAGATTTACACTATTTTCACAAGAGTTTATAATCGAGTTGTACGTGTTCACTCAGGGTCGACACTAAATATATATCATGAGGTGAGCTGCAAATGTTCAGTCACAGCCCGAGACACTTACAGAATCCACCATGTTTGTGTTGAAGCAAATTGTTAAAAGCATTCTCCTCATTCTGCGTCTAAACACGTCGCACCTTCCACTTCGTGATTTGTCTTGTGGGTTGGAAAATGCAAATCAGAGGATGTTGTATTAAAGGGAATGAGTTGTTGTTTCAGTGTGAAGGACAGGCAGCCTAATACTGAGAAGCAGCTTGTGCCAGTTTCACTTAAAGGAGAGTTTTCTTATAACGAATCGCTGTCAACAACTTGAAATGGGTTTTTTTTTGCACTATCCACCATCATGGGACTCCTCCAGAAAACGGCCATAGAGCAGATGAAGTGTATGAATTGTGAGTTGTGGGTGTTGTTGTCCACATTGTTCAGTCTGCATCGCGTCTGTAATGTAACTGTCTCCGACTATTTGTTTGTAAATACATTTCATGTCGCTCTGCTGATTAGGGCTGTGAATATGTGCAGTATGCCAGAAGAAAAGATCAGAAGCACTACTACATTATTGCAAATACAGTGTGTTTGACATCCAAGCACCAATTAAAATTCATGATGAATTCACCTGGTTTGGGCTTTTGTTATTTATTCATTTCTAATGGCAGAAAATATGTTTATTTTCCATAAATTTCCATAAATATGACGCGGACAAAACAAATACATCAAAGTACACATCAAATAAATGTTCCTCAAAGATGTTTTCTGTTGTTGTAGTTCTTATCACGCTGATGTTTGTGGAAGTGTTCATTTCTGCTGCAGGTTTATTTTTCATTTGCTGCTGTAAAAAACAGTCCAATGCCACGATTGACAATAATATTATTAATCTTTATTTACGTAGTACTTTTCATAGCATCAAATTCTGCCCAGTGTTTTATTTTAAATGGAACAGAAGCTAAAATCCGAGCAAATTAAGACAAGAAAAAAATATCTTTAAACAATAAGGACAAAAAGGTTGAAGCAAGTTTAAAGGGATAGTTCACCCAAAAATGAAAATTCACTCATCTCCTCACCATTACGCCGATTTGAGTCCACAAAACACTTTTTGGAGTTTCGGGGGTAAACAGCAGTTGCAGACAAATCCAATACAATTGAAGTAAATGGTGACGTCGTTTCAAGTCAAATTTAAATGTCGGTGCTTACGGACGCTTGGATGAGACCACAGGAGCAGCAGGGAGGCGTTTTATGTTTTTTAACTGTTTTGGCTGCAACGCTGTTTACCCCTGAAACTCCAAAAAGTGTTCTGTGGATTCAAACACTTCACCCACCACCTCCATCTACATAGTGGTGAGTGGATAATGAGTGAATTTTTCATTTTTAGGTGAACTATCCCTTCTGAAGTCAAGAATTAAAGATACAAAATGTGGAAGATGTTAAAATAATAACGTAGAGTTGTTATTGAGGGGATCATATTTCCGCCCTGACACGGAGACGCGGGGTGTGTTGTGCTGAAATGTGCTCGGTGCAGCAGCTCAGCCTCTCATCAGCTGTTGGAGGATGTTGCCTCGGAGGCAGATATGATGTAATCAAAGGCTCCAGTCCGTCCACAGGCAGAGACACGGAGCCGGGGACAGAGGCACACAGAGCCGGGGCTGCTGGATCTCCACCACACCTCACCCACGGGATCTTTCTGAGATCTCATCCATCGAGCGGGTTGTGTTTTGGGGGGGCTCGTGTCGCGGAGGGTTGCAGCCCACGAAGAGGATGATGATGCCGGATGTGGGCCAGCAGCTGTAGCGCCAGCAGCAGCCGCAGCACCGGTCGGTCTGGGAAGCAGCTGCTGCTGGTGGTGGTGACCCCCCCACCCTCCGTCCTCCAGCCTCTGTCGGCCGTCATCAGGCACCATGGCCCCGGAGGACTGCTCCGACGTGAAAATGGCCTCGGTCCGCCTGTAGCTGTCCCTCCACCGCCCACGATGACAGCAGGTCGCCCGCTTCACGCGTCCACCCTCGCAGGCCCTTTACACCCGCTGTGGATCACGGTATCACCCCCGATGTGATGTTTTAACCGGCTGTGTTTGCTTTTATTTCGTGGACACCCTCCTCCCGCTCCAGCCTGCTGCGCCCCCCCCCCTCTCCTCCTCACAGCTGTTGAATCCTCGGAGCCGGGGCATGGGCCGCGTCCGCCGCCGCTCCCGCGCTGCCCTGCAGGGATCTGAGCCGCTCGCATCCCCGGTGCCTGATGGCTCTGTGACATCTCCCCGTTAAAGCCTCACCTATCCCGGACACTTTCCTGGCTTCTACCCGCAGAACTGTTCCCCAGACCTGCTCGGGAATGAGCTCCCTCCGTCCCTCCAGCAGACACCTGCCCTCATCCTCTGTGCGCCCCGTGGCCCTGTGACTTCCCCCCCGGGGGTGTGGAGGTGCTGACCCCCCTGTCCAGCTCAGGGTTAAGCCATGGCCAGTGAACCTGTCATCCTTAACGTGTACGACATGGTGAGTGTCCCACCCTCCTCCACCAAACTCCATTCCCTCTGTGCACATGTTGCTGGATGTTTGTAATCAAACACTTTCCTTGGAAAGTGAAGGCTCCGCTATAAATAGCAGGCAGAGCCACTTCACACCTGTTTCACTTGTTCACTGCTTGTTTGCAAAGAGCTGCACTCAGATGGAGAAACATGTTTTTATTCTAAATCTGCTCAAATAATCCTGTTGATCCTGTTTAAATCTTACCACATGTGGCCGGGGTGTAACTTTGGGTTGAACACTGCAGGGTTGAGGTCGAAGACTCCTCTGGATAATCTATTATTTATTAATAAACCATTGATTTACCTCAGAAATACTCACAAACCGTTAATGCATCAAACCGAACAGATATGACCAGCTAGCTAATAGCTGTGGTACATTTGGGGTGAAAAAAGTCAAAGAATTAAGTTGAATCGAGAAAATCAACCAACTAAAAGTCAGTATTTTCCATGACCTAGAAGCATGGACTTCTAAAAACAGACATTTTCAATGGAATCTCTTGAGCACTCGCACCCATGCTCAAAGATTTACTGCAGTACCCAGTGAGGAAAGACTCTGGGTGGTTCAGTGGCAGCACAGCGTGTACGTGGCCTCCGCTGGTTGGTTTGTGCTTCTCCGGTCAAACTCTTCTCTATCTGCTCATCTAATCGAGCAGCCTCACTGTGTAAGAAATCCTGCGTGATATTCAGAGATAAAGAGACACAACACCAAGAAGAAAGAAAGTACAGTTTCATGTTCCAACCTCAGGCCTGTGAAACAAGAGCCTCCCTCAGCCCTCTGTCACTGTGCCCCCCCCCCCACACACACACATTTTTACACACACTCACATGAACCCACACACATCAGCCAAGGACAAGTTTCTGCCTGGTCTTCACACACTGCTGCTGAACAGCGTCCTGTGTGAACATTACGCAACATGTCGCAGCACAAACCCAGAGAATCGCTCCATTTACAGCTATTTTTACAGCTGTTTGTATCACTGAACAGACATTGTAAGTGTTTTCTAATGTATTTGTTTACATGGTCATTTCTTTCCACTCCAAAATACGTTAAAGTTATGATAGAACAGCAGTAAGCACGTTAAATGGTGTGCGATTTTACACGTGTCTCTAGTGAATCAAGAGTCTGTGTTGACACTTTTTTTTTCCCAGAGCTTTCAGTTGTATCTTGTGATGAGAGTAAAGAAAAGTCAGAACAAATATTGGTATTAAATTCAGAATCATAGAATCATAATATGTACTTTGACCATATAAAGATATTTTAGGTGTTTATTCAAAACTCTTGAGCTCTCCTCGTTAAGCATCTATAACTGGTACATAAAAAACAAAATGAATGCTTGACAATATAATACAACAAAGCTGAAACCTTTTAAATCTGTCTTAATATATCAAGTTTTCAAATTCTTTGTTGTCGTACCAAAACATCTGGTCTACACTGCTGCTGCTGTGGCCATTTAATGTTACACCCGTTAGTGACCTCACCATCGAGGCCAGAATTCATTTGATTTCATTGTCAGACGTCCACCATCCCCACCCAGGATTCAAATGGAATCCCTTTGTTCTAAATCATTTATTAATTATGTGTACCCACGAAATATTGAAAAGAACTATGGAATATATTGGGTTCACTGAAGTGATATGTAACTGAATTCTCCAAATACTTGAAGTATTTCAACAAGTTTCCTCACTTGCTCCATATTTTTTCGAGAGATTGTACAACTATAAAACTGTAAAACAATAGGATGACATGTGCATATTGACAAATGATGAATCAGACAGTAAAACTCAAAGCCAGGTGCAGTTTTGGACTCTGGTTGATTCACAGATGAGGACCTGGCCGGGTCCTGAGGTGACATCTGCTCAAACAGCAGATTTAATTCCAGTGTGACTCTTTTCAGAGCCGGGACTTAACAGGTCGTGCAGCAGTTGTTGAAGAGGGACAAAGTGAGATGGCAGATGAGTGTAGTGCTGCGGAGGCAGGAGAGACTGCAACGTGATTTCACAAAGGCACGAGAGTGAAGGTGAATCAGTGAAGGGAGCTTTAATTCTATGAATCTGAACTATGAGGCTGAATTACTTTGGAAAAGTCAGGTCGACCTGAGGCTGCACAAAACATTTCTATTCATCCTATTTCTATGTGAAATAGCACAAGAGTCCAGTCGGGTAGAGGTCAGTGCAGAAACATGAGAAGACTCTGTTGACACAAAGGAAAGTGGAGGAAATGCTCTTATTGTATCACTCTGAGCTCTGCACGTGTTCTATTATTAATAGGGGACAGCTGGGGCAGTGTGGCTGCAGCTCTTAGCCGCTTTCCTCACGGGCGTCCGAGAGTATGGGAGTGTCCGTGGGTGTGGGGGTGTGGGGTGGAGGGAGCTGGCCCATGAATAATCTCCTGATTGTCTGCAGCGGGGGCGGAAGCTCGGCTCACAGCGAGAACAAACCAGGTTTGATGGCCGGGTCTTGTGTGTTTTCTCTCCCACAGTCTGAAGCTTTGCAAAAACCAGAGTCTGTGACTGAGTGTATATCTGCCCGTGATGTGACGGGTCCATCCTGCGTCTTCTTTCTGGTGCCTGGTGCATGCTGGGATGCTCCCGCTGTGATAAAGTCAACATATGAATGAATATTTGTTCTTTTAAAACAATATTAAACAGCATTTAGGTATCAAATACTGTCATATTTCATTTATTTGACAGTTTTATCTCCACACTGAGAGCAGTATCTTTGGTAAAAGACATTAAACACATGGGCAGGAGGAGATGTTTAATTTAATCAACTGAGCTGCAGCCGCCTCACAAAATCCATCCATCATCTATATCGCTTTTCCAGTGAGGGTCGCAGTCGCCCTCATATTCAAACATCCGGTCGGTCAGAGAGACTCCAGTGAACATCACCCCTAACTGCCTGTATCTGGACTGTGGGAGGAAGCCGGAGAAAACCCACACAGACACGTGGAGAACATGCAGACTCAACACATCCTGTTGAAAGATCCTAAAGCTGCACCTTTAACAACAACAGCCCATGAGCCGTTTAAAGCCTTGAGATAAACAGAAGTAAACATGTTCTTGTACAGATGTGAAGAAAAAACGAGTGCAGATGTCATTTTAACCCAAAATATCTCCCACAGCAAAAAAACTCTGTTCAATCAAAAGAAAATTGTTGAACCAACTTAAAAGAAAAACCTAAAAAAAGGTATTAAAACAATTGCTCAGTTTAATTTGAAGGGGAAAATAGATGAATTTGTGTTACCAATTGAAATGATTTGTTAAAGGTATAATATTAGAAAGATGATTGACAGCATTACATCATTTTAAGTATTTTTATAATTATTTGTGATTGTTTGACAATCTCTTAGAAACGCTGACTTGCTGTTCCCACCTCCTCCTGCTCACTGGGTGTAGAGCTGTACTGGTTTATATCTCGTCAAACTATTTCCCTTCACAGAAAAATGTAGTACTTCAAGTTTACCTGAATATTTAAAGTGCTGCATAATCATCAGGCTGTAAAGAGTCACAAGAAGGTGTTTGATTTATTATCGTGAGTAATTGGGATCTTCAAATCACAGTTAAATCACAGCAGCTTTTCTCCTGTGAAGTCCCATCGATGAAGTGATAAACTGTATTTCCTGTTGTTTCTGCCTCATACAGGACTTTATTCTTCGACAGGATAACTCTTGATATTGATCTTAAATGTCTCCCCCCCCCCCCTTCTCCCCCCTGTCTCTGCAGTACTGGATAAACGAGTACACTTCCAATCTGGGTATTGGAGTCTTCCACTCAGGCATCGAGATTTATGGCAGAGGTGAGACGGATTGTGTTTTTCTCTTTACGGCTGTGAAATCCAAACTCACTTAGTCTGGGCAGAAAAACGTCGGGTCAGACTTGGAACCTGTGCATCAGCGTCTGAGCAAGAGGTCTTTTTCAAGGCTGTTTTCACACACACAGATGGAGTCTGGCTCTAAAAAGGTAACATGGAGTCAGGTTCCCAGTAACAGCACCCCGTTTCTCAAGGTTGAGTCACCGCTGACTCACCGTGTGTGTGTTATTTTATAAAAAAAGAGGCAGACACCAGTGTGAAACTACATCCCTGGGAATTCCATCACGCCCTTGAAGCCAGAGATGTTGTCTCCAAGAAATATGATGATAGTAAAAAAAAAAACTCTCATAACTGGAGCAGGAAATCACTCCCTCTAATGCACCTTCAGCAGAATATCCTGAGGCTGCAGCATGTATTTGCATAATGATGCCATGAATTTTAAAAAGCATCTCTGTCAGGTGAATTCAGAAACGTCTCAGAACGATTCATAAATTAATAATAAAGTCGCATTTGTTTGAATCCTGCTGCACGTCGTCCATCTCTGGGACAGAATCTGTGTAATGTGTTGAGACTAAGCACCAGAGCTTTGTAGGTTATGAAAAATTGTGATTGGAGCCTGACTAAGGTGGATTTTTGCAATTCCGATATATATTTATATATGTATATAATTGTAACATTGTTAAAAAAAAGAGCTATATGAATAAAGTTTATTATAATTATTATATTTGTTGTTGTCCAATTCAGATGAACTAATAATTGAAGTCACTCTATTGAAGAAGCTGTGGCCCTGGTGTTCATCACTGTTTATGCTGCTGTGAACACAGAGCAGCCTGTAATTAGCCTGATGATTTAAATACAGTGGGACTGTGATTAATCCCTTTTATTCTGAGTAATTACAGCTTTTTTCTTCAAGTGTTAACCTACGTTTTTGCTCCTTGTTGTTCTCACAGAATTTGCGTACGGGGGTCATCCGTACCCTTTCAGCGGCATCTTCGAAATCAGCCCCGGCAACGCTGCGGAGCTGGGAGAGACGTTCAATTTCAAGTGTGTTTAGCGAACAGCACAGTGTGATGTTGTCCGTGCTAACGCTGGAGATAAGAGTGCTGACGTGTTCTTTTTTGCTGCTGTTTTAAAAACAGGGAGGCCATTGTTTTAGGCACCACAGACTTCACACAGGAGGACATGGATAAAATCATGGAGGAGCTCGGTAAAGAGTTCAAAGGGAACGCCTACCATCTAATGCACAAAAACTGCAACCACTTCTCCTCCTCGCTCTCTGAGGTCAGTCTGCATATACTCAATATACTGTAATACACACTGTGAGCTTTACACCTGAAAGTCGTCCTTAGGATTCTGTTGTGTTTCTGACGGGAGCTGTAAACATAACCCTGTTTATGTAAGATGGGTGAACTTGGCGTATAAAAAAGACAACGATCAGCCTGTCACCTGTGATCAAATGTGGAAATATTTGTTTCTGTCCCTCCTCACAAGATGACTCTGTTTCTCATTAAATTACGATTTTATTCTTGTAATGTTATTCCCAAATCTCTGAATTTCTTTCAACATTATCATCATTAACCATCAGCCGCATTTAAAGCCAGTGTCGAGGTCTAAGGACTGGACATTATCCACTTTCCAGGTCTTAGCGAGGACTCAGCAGAACCAATGTGTTTAACATCAGATATTTTTTCTATTTTCCAGCTGCTGTGTGGACGGGAAATCCCTCGCTGGGTGAACAGGCTGGCGTACTTCAGCTCCTGCATCCCCTTCCTGCAGAGCTGCCTACCCAAGGAGTGGCTGACCCCGGCCGCCCTGCAGAGCCACATCAGCCTCGGCCTCCACAAGGAGGACCAGAACGGGTCCAGCGACGAGGACCCTGCGTCCCCGTCCGGCGCTGGTGCCACCGGCTCGGGCTCCTCCCACAGCTGTCGCCACACGAGGGTGTGAACTGACTCCCCCTGCCCCCCCCACGCACACACACAAACACACACACACACACACACACTGACCTCTGGATCTTCCTGCCACCACCGCTAGTGGCTCAAGTGGCATTAGTCGGCTTGAACAACCACCTGACCTCATAATGCTTGTCCTCTGAGTAAAGGGGCAGGAAAAGCAGAGTCTCCTCGTGATGGAGGGATCTGCTGCCAGAGACTTCAGAGCTACAGCACAGAGACGCTGCGACGACAGAGGGCAAACTCTGACCTGAGCTCTGAGCTCAAGAGACTTGGACAACAACCACTTGTAGATCTGAAGTTTGTAGTACGTTATTCTTGGTCTTTTTCCATGAACTTTTAAACCTTTGTCAGCCTTGTTCCCTGCCCTGCCTTCAGAGCTGCTTTTGTAGAGTAACTAGATCAACACCTGAGGCGACTGCCAGTGACGTCACCAGGAAACTGCTCATCTGCTCAATCTCAACAAGTTCTCGTTCAATAACCTCTATGTGGCCTTCAGTTGATAATGTTGACTCTGCTTTCTCTGTGTGGAGCTTTACTTTGGCCATTTAGACGGTTAGCGGGTTACAGACGATTGGACCATCCCTTGCGTTCAAATGTTGCATGTGGAAGGAATTTGATAAACCATTGAAATACGCTGAGTCGCCACATTTCTGATCATATCGTCAATTATTTCACCTCCTTTTGTAATCGAACTCAACCGACACTTGTTTTAAACAGTAAACTGGCTCCTCGCTGCCAACTGTAACTGGTTAATTGACAATTACGGTTCTGCAAATACAGTTTAAATAGTTCACACAGCCTTGGGCAGCCCAGTCACTATCTGTGGACAAACACAAAGGAAGTCAAGCTGCAGCTCTGATTATTATTGAGTATTGACCCTGTACAAATTTTGTCTATGCTTTTATATCCAAACGGTATTTATATTAAAATGGTGCGATTACTTCAGGGCCAGGATACGAACACTTAGACCCAGAGATTGTTCCTTGGTAACACTGGTCACAACTTTAACTTACTTAAAATGTCTTACTTTAAGAATAGCTTAGCATTTGGGGAATTTATTCACTTTCCTGCAGAGTGTTAGAGGAGAAGATCGATAACACGTATGTTCAATATGAAGCTACATCCAGCACCCGGTTAGCTTAGCTTAGCATAAAGACTGGAAGCAGGGGGAAACAACTAGCCTGGCTCTGTCCAAAGGAATCTGACAACAGCACGTGTCAAAACTGAGAATTTACAATTTCTAAGGTCTTAAATCAATCTTCTCCTCTAACGAGAAAAGAATCAGAGTATTTCCCAGAATGCATCACTACTTTTTAAGATTTTTTATTTTTGATTGATTTCAACTGTTTATACTGTTTACAGATACAAAGCTTTTTAGGACACTCCTCATAATGCCGGAGGTTGGGTTCGATGCAGTGAGAAGATCAGACCAGGAAAATATGACCCCCCCCCCCCCCCCCCGGTTCTGGTGGTTGATCATGAAATTAATGACAAACATCCGGCTCTGTGTAGTTTTACTCATTTCAGCTCCTGTCGCTTGCTTTTTCTTTAATCTGTAATAAACGAGTCGTGTGATTTGAATCCTTTTCCCCGGCCCTCCTGCTGTGTGGTGCGTTCATGGACAGTTACCCTTTTCTCAGGAAGGAAATCACATGACCTGCGATGGCGGCAGTTTGCCCGTTCCCGCTGAACACTTTGACAAACAGGGCTGCAAGTGCAAATTCAAACCAGCGGACTTCTTCATGTTCTTAAATAAGCTACATCCTTATTTATTTTCAGTGTCATCTGGCATCCCAACAGATGTGTTGTGTTCAGATTCTTTGTTCTGTGTTTTGAGTTGACGGGGGCTGTACAGTGATCAGTATTCCAGAAGTATTTGGCTCTTTCTACACAGCTGACCAGACTGGTATTTTTTTTTCTGCCGTACTGTGTCGACCATAACCTTGTATTTTCTTCTCCTAACCCAAGACCATTTCAAGAATGATGATATAGTGCTAGAATAAAGAGATGGATAACCACATGTTCTGTATCTTCTGTTTCTGTGATCCTCCGAGTGTCTCTGTCTTTGTCCGTGTTCCTCTGTCCAGAGTGTCTCCCCTCTGGCAGCTATCTTTATGAATCGAATCGTGAGCATAGTGAAGATGCACACCTCTAGTGTAAAATGGCCAAAATGTTCACTAAATCCAAAATGGACGACTTTGTGTTGTGTTAATCAAATTGGTTTCAGCCATTTTGCAACAACCATTTCCAATTATTCCAGAAGGTACATTTTCAAAAGGCCTGATGCGCCCATGAAGTTTGGGGAGTTTTCGAGTATGTTGAAGCCATCAGCTTTGCTTTGACCTCATTGTATCTCTCCTGAAGGTTTCTCCAGTCCGTCTGTAAACTCAGCAGAGTCTTATTGTTTCACAGAGTCTGGATATTGAGGTCAGCACTGAAACTCGTATCCTGTACCAACAATTCAAAGAGTTCCAGATTTTAATTTAGCAGATTCTCTGTCTCCTGTGTGAGTTATGATTCCCGCTCACTTGCCTCTAGAATGATAGGGTCATCTGCCACCTTTTTCTCATTTTTCATTGTCGCCACTTGCTCACTGGGCAGGAACCCAGATAGTCGTAGTACATGATAAACATTTCTTTCATCTTTCTTTCTTCTTCAAAGGATTCATTAGGGAAAGAATTACTTGTTAGATTTCCTAGATTTTTACGATCTGAAGAGAAACGACAAAGTGTTTTTTACCTGAACAGATCTATTAGTCTGCTTGTAGTGATAGTGATACCACCACCTACTGCCAAAAGGAGGTAAGCCCCGTTTTACAACTTAAATTCGATTTACATGACATGTCCCCCGTGTGGTCCACACTTGACGGCGTGGCTCTTGTAAACAGAGACACTCAGATTAATGCAAAGTGAAGGAAACACAGAAGAAAGAAGAACTTCCGAAACAGTATCTGGATTTAATACGTTTATCTCCTATACACGAGCTCTGACCCTGGCTGCCAAGTCTGTCACGTCTCCCCCTTTGAGGATTCCACGAAATCCCCCTTATTCTAATCTCAATTAAAACAAATATTCTGGTTTATTCTAGTAAAATAATAACTTTATAATTCGCTGCGATGAGAAACTACGACCGACGCGATAATCGCTCTGGTGATAAAGCGGATAAACCCGTTGGGTGACTCCGACCTGGCAACCCGGGGACAGCTCTTGGTCGCGTCCCCCTGCTCTCCGGACTCATTCGCCATTTTGACACAGTCGAGTGCACGGTGCTGCGGCTAACAACCACGTAGACAACACCACCGGGTACGAGCAGAGGAGCGAATCGAGGTGAGCACCGGGTAGATTCCGTCTTCAATAGCCGTGTTAGCCTGGAGAGTTTGACAAATGGCCGTTTGTTGGGTTTATCTCCACCATTCAGTCACGTCTCTGTAGCTAACGGCGGTTAGCTTAGCTGAAGCCGACCTCGAGGCGAGCTTCACCCGCTACCTCTCCACCAGGCTAATCTAGCTAACCGAGCTAAACCGCGTATTGGACCCTAAATATCCAACAGTTAAATTAGTATGTAATCCGGTAGAAGTTTTGTTTTCATTTCCTCTAATTTCCTCTTATCGATGCTTGAAATTGCGGTAATTTTTACCCCGGGTGTCCTCAGGCCAAAGCCGGGCCTAATCCGGCAGTACTGGAGGGAGTAGTACTCTCATCCATTACTTCAACACAGAGACCTAATACTACACTGTGGAAATGCGTCATCACAGTTAAAATCAGTATAAATAACACTTAATGAGATCTGTTCGTATCTCATCTGGATGAATGAGTCAGAACTTCGATTATTTTCCATTAGCGATGAATCATCGCGCCTCTAAAATGATGATAATCAATGAATTGTCTCCACGTGCCTTGTTTTCACGAGTCCTAAATGTGAAGTTATTGTTTATTATCATGTATGAAAAAGAACCAGCAAAACACACGTGTGTGTAAAACGCAACTGTGCAGTCATCCAAGTAACTGGCGGTTATTTTTTTAATGTCGATTACCCGATTAATCGGTAAAGCCCGAGGATTTACTTCGGATACTACAAATTAAAAGGCTTTTTTGAAAATGCACTTAAAACTTATTGATATTGATGTTTTAAACTGCATTTTACCATTAGTTCAGGTGATTGAGGCTGATTTTGTTCACCTTGTAAATCTGATCATTTCCAAATCATTGTTATTTTAATTCATAATTTATTTAGATATAATGCCTTCACCAAAAATTCCCAAGTTCAGGTAGTTTGAAACTGTATCTAAATACAGCACTTGAGTAAATCGTAGTTCCATTTCACAACTGCTTCACAAAAATTTGAAACCAAAACCAAAGTATGTTCTCAAAGAGGAACTTAAATCCTTAAGGGCTATATTGTCTTTACCCTTGAATTGATCAGATACACTTGACGTTCCCTTGTGGAGCTGCAGACTGTGGTGTTGTAGAATTGCATTGCCCAACCCCCCAAAATCCTCAGATGTTGGATTCACATCTTTGAAACAGGCCCATGAAAAACCTATAGTCTTCCTGTTGTATTACACTGCATTAATTGAAGCTAGGCTTATTTGATGTGCTGGGGGTTGAACATATGCATGTTGGGGGATAGTAGTTTAAGCTTTGTGAACCCAAACTGGTTTGATAAGTAAACCACTGTACTGAAACTGGTTTAACCGGGTTTATCTTTAGACTTTGATTCTTTTCAGGTTCGCCCAGTTTCACCACAGCTTGTGGTTTTCACCACAACCAGGGATTAATATCAGTCATCATCTCAGTTTGTAGTTTATTTACAAGTAGGGCTGAAGGAAAGTGTTAAAGGAGATTTTAAGTAATTGTTTATAGAAAATGGCCTCAAGAACCACACTCATTCAATTTGGAATTCGTGGTTTGAAATAGCATCTGGAGCTGCGAAAATGAGCTGATCAATCAACAACAAACTATCTGCGACTACTGTTTTTAATAGAAAATACTTTATACGGGTACTTTTCAGTCTAAAGTATGACTATTTACTGCTTTTCTGTTACATATCCTGTTAAGTTCAGTATTCAGGGAGTTTTTTTTACTGTTGGTTCAACAAAACAAAGCATTTGAAGATGTTTACTTTGTATTCTGAGAAACTGGAATGGACAAAAGACTTAAACTTAACAATTATTCATGAAAATAACTCTGATTAATTGCTTATTAAAAATAATTGTTTGTTACAGTCCCCAACAGCATCTCTGCTATTTATCAGTGAGGGTTAATGTAAAACTTTTATGATGTGAGTGGATTGGGTCTTAAAAGTTACAAGACTTGCAAACTACTTTAACTATGGTCAAAAAGTCTTTCAAAACTATTGACACAGCAGCTTCACTCTCGACTTTACTACTGATCAGTAACATATTGGTAATAAATGCAGCTGCATGAACTGCTGACAAAGTTGGTTAACTGACTAATTGTCAAATGTTAATCTTTCTTTACTCCACCTTTGCTCCCTTTGTGGTGAGATATTTACCGAACGCACGTTTTCCCATTTCCACCAGAAAACAAAATGAGTGGCTGTCGTGTCTTCATCGGCCGTTTGAGCCCACATGCCCGAGAAAGAGACGTGGAGAAGTTTTTCAAGGGATATGGACGGATTCGGGAGATCAACTTGAAGAATGGATTTGGCTTCGTGGTTAGTGTCACAGACCACTCAATGTAAATCAGGATGTCTTGTTTTTAGCCTCTGTAACGACTGTTGGCTCTCTTTTCAGGAATTTGACGACCATAGAGATGCAGATGATGCTGTGTACGAATTGAATGGAAAGGAGCTGTGCAGTGAAAGGTAATCATCTAATCTCGGCTGCTTTCACTGTGTCCGAATCACCAACGCCCTGAATGTCCTTCTCTTTCCAAGTTGACGTCATTGTCTGTATCTTGTATGGCTCCTCTTTTTCAGTCTGAGGCTGGCTGGAGAATTTCCAAAAATTCTCTGACTGAATTAGATTTGATTGCTGGTTGTATATATTTTGGGTTATTTCCTGAACACAATGCTCTATCTTGCTCAGGGTCACTATCGAGCATGCTCGCTCCAGACGAGGAAGAGGTGGCGGCCCTGGAATGGGACGTTTCAGTAGCGGCAGCAGTGGGGGTGGTGGTGGTGGAGGAGGTGGCGGCCGCGGCGGCGATGGTGGCGGCGGCTATCGCCCATCTCGCAGCAGTGGATCCAGGTACGTCAAGTCTTTCTTTTAATAGAAACTAACTGGTTTAACTTCTGCTCATGTTTTCGGGACAGATGTGGCCTTTCCACTAAAGTAAATCTCACAATACAGATTTCTTACCTGTTTGAGTATTTCCGTCAGGTGAATATTATTTCTTGGGAAGGACACAATTACACTTAGATTCTCCTTGCGTCAAATTCAAATAAAGAGCAGGGAACTCTTGACAGTGTTTATCTAAAACAAAATATAATTGGATGCATGTGGCAGAAAATGCAGATACAAAACAGACTTGAATTTTTAAAGCAGAACAAAGTCAAAGGTGATGGAAAATAAAAACCTGTTGTTCCAGCTCTGAATCCAAATCAAATATTAACACGGCTCCTCAGGCTGACAAAGTAAATACAACGTCAGTAAACACAAAGTGAAAGCTCTCTGTGCTGTGAGAATATAGTGAAGTCTGGGATTAATACTTTCCTGTTTGGTTAGGGAATATTTATCATCTGTTTTGTTTAAGAAATGTTGTATTAAGTGCTCTGCTTAATTTCCATTACCTGTAAAGGTACGGCCCTCCTGTGCGGACGGACCACAGGCTCATTGTAGAGAACCTCTCTTCACGGATCAGCTGGCAGGTAAGAGATTACTAACCTTTCCCATCCTGTCTTAAGACGCAACCTCTTTCAAATTTCATAGTCACCTTGTAATGACATGTTTTTTTTTTAAAGTGATGCAGCATTCATTAGATCAGGCCGGCTCATTTTGTAGTGAGAATACATTTTTGAAAATTGTGCACTCAGTAGATAATTGGCTAATTACAACATAAAGCCCCAGTTTTTTTTAGTTTACCTCCATCTAAAATAAAAACACTTGTTCTAACTAAAACATTTACTGATTTTTTTTTTTTTAACAGCTGCTTTTATATGGTTTCCTTTACATCAGAGGTAAATGCACACCCTCCATGGAGGTGTCACAAGTGTGTAGCGCCATCTCCTGGTTGTTTTTCTGAATAGTGTCCATTTGGTGCCTCTCCTTACACGCAGTTGCCGCCGGTCTAAAGTCTTGGCTGGGCCCCGTAGCGGGTGAAAGTGGTCTAGCGCAGGATACGGTAGCCTTAGGAGGTCCGTAGCCACAGTCTGGAGGTTCTGTGGGCTGGCACCCCCGACTGCTGTAACCCCCCTCAAATCCACGGTCCCTACACTCTCCCATTTGGGTCTTTTTCTGTTGCTGATGGAGCTGGGGGGGGTGTTGAGTCGGGCGCACACCCCTCTCTCTACTTGGTCTCTGGTGGTTCCTTACTTGTGGAGGCCGGATGCTGAGTCAAGGCCGAGGTCGTTTCTCAAGGGCTTAACACTGCATTGGTTCCCATTTGCTATTTGGACAAGTGGCTCTATGCTAATGTCTTCCTGGGTATGGAGCGGTAAGTAGCATAAAACTCATGTGATTGGGTTTGTTTAGGGTCGGGTGGTAAAGGAGTGTAGAGTAACAGTCTCAAACGGGAGGGGGGCGGGGCAGTTTTAATTTGTAAAAACCTGGAGCCAAATTATTTTAAATATGAACAAAAAGAGACTCTCTAGGTTTTTGTTAAACCATAGTTCTATTATACAGCCCCTAATGAAATCAGATAGATCTCAGACATGCAGACACAAAGTCCATTATTGACTTAAACCCAAAATACATCTAGTTTTAACTTGACACATAAAAAAACCCCCAAACTTCTTGTTTACTTATCAGGCGTCTCCCCCTGGAGTTTTATTAGGTTTTTGCTGGTTAACCCGTCCCAGAAAAACGAAACGCAAATTCATGGAACCAATTAATGAGACAAAGAAATATTGTTTTGAGAAAAAGTTAAAAACACTTGTCCACTCTTACAAAGAACGTTCAGTGGCTCTTTTTGTTTACATGCCCTCCACTGAAATGGGAGCTTATCACAAAGTGACAAAAGTCAGCATTAGATAACCCATGTCTCTGTGTGTGTGTTTGTGTGTGTGTGTGTGTGTGTGCTGGTTTCTTGCTGCCTGCTCATTTCTCTCCCTCCAGGTCAGAAACGGTTCTCACTGGCACCTCTTGTTCAGTTCAGTGTCACTAATCCTGTGTTATGCTTTGAAACAGGACCTGAAAGACCTGATGAGAAAAGCAGGTGAAGTTACCTTTGTGGACGCTCACAGACCCAACAAAAACGAAGGGTGGGTTGTTCGTCTGTCGTCTCAAACTGTTCACGTTTCATCGGAGTTTGGTCCTAATGTAACGTCTCTGCTTTGATATACAGGGTGGTTGAGTTTGCATCTCGCAGTGACATGAAGAACGCCATTTCCAAGCTCGATGGGACAGAACTGAACGGACGCAAGCTGAAGATCTTTGAGGACAGCAGAAGGTGATTTAGTTTTTACCTTTTGTCCTTGACGACTTGTGTTTGAAACTGCACTTCTGTAGCTTAAATGAGCAGATCAATGTCACTTCTATGCCCCAATTATAATTTTGGGGCAATAGAGCAAATCTCTGTATCAGAGAGAAACCTCAAAATCTCAGTTAATTCCCAAGTTTTGTTGTGTTTTTGTCTTATTGTGTAGAACTGCACAGATATTTAACACAACCTCTGTCTCTTTTCTCGACAGTCGCAGCAAGAGCCGCTTCCCGCTCCCGCAGCTACTCTCGCTCCAAGAGCCGCTCCCGCAGCCGCAACCGCTCCAGGAGCCGCTCCAGGTCTCTCAGCCGCACGCCAGAGAAGAAGTCGTCAGGTGGGAGCAAGGGCGCAGCCAGATCCCCCTCCAGGTCCTAAGTCCCGCTCCAAGTCCCGCTCCAGGTCTCGCTCACGCTCGCCGGCCCCGGCTCAGAACAAACAGTCTCGCTCCCGTTCTCGCTCTCGTTCTCGGTCCCGCTCCCGTTCACGCTCTCGCTCCGCCTCAGCAGACAGCAAGCACTGAGATCAATACCTGTGTTTGGTCGTAACATAGACTGGTAGTTGATCACCATAGGCCTGTATGGTGACATGTGGTTTTGTTTTTTTAATGAAGAGAGGGAATTGCCTTTTGCAAATACTTGCCTCTTTTGAAATAAGATCAGCTGTTAATGTGCCCATCTTGTTATTTTTTTTGTTAGTTTGGATGTGCTTCCACTGGGAAACTACTTTTGTTTTCCCGTTACTTAATGATTTATACATTTCGCCCCTTTTTAAAACTCCATATTTTGACGACATTCTGAGCAACGGCAAGCATTTTAATCGGTGACGACAACCCCGCAGCCCGTCTGCCATGTTTTGATTCCATCCACTCCTCTGTGCTTTGAGTGTTGAAAGTTGTTGAGTCCGTTTTATGTTTGAAACGTGAGCTCCTGGTGTTGCCGTGAAACTGTGATTCCGCTTCTGGCGAGGCACCGATGCAGGCGCCACCACACGTGTTGCATTCACTGCCCTGATATGTATGTGATGATAAAAATGCTAACCTCTCAGTTGGTGATGTATTTCAGCTTCCCCGTGTAATGGTATTGTGATTCGAAACTAATTTTGAGCGGCTTTTTTTTTAAAACACTGCTGTATCAGGACGGTGTCTTGTGTTCGTGATTCATTTTCTTCAGTTTCTTTGCTTTTATTTACTTCGTCTCCAGACTTGTGTGATGTTGTCTGAACACGAGTCTTTTTCAGCAAGAAGAAATGTTTATTGATTCGATACTAATAAAAGTCACTTCATATTGTCAATTCTCATATTTTGTGAATGCAGGTCACTCGTCTATTAAATTCTCCGCAGTTTACCTAAATAAAACTTTGAAACTCTTAAATCTTGCAGCCAAATAACTTTTTTTCATCATGCTGTTGGCTTAAATGTAGCTCAGCCTCTTTATACACCCCATTTCTTAAGAGGAAATAAAGATAATTATGACAAATTAGAATTCGTTAGATTACAACCAGGAAAAAGGGTAAAGTTAATGTAAACGCAGAAAAATCAGCTTTTTATATAGTTTCCTACAAAGTAAAAGCATCTGTGGAAAAAGAAAGTCAACCCGTTACCTCAGAAGCTGTTGAGGCAATAAGCAAAAATGACTCATGTATTCATAGGCATCAACTATGTTTATGATTTAACACCGATTTGTATGAAATACCTGGAGACATGGGGCAACTATAATCCTCCTTGGTTGAGATACATATATTTAAATTGTCAACTACTTGCTTCAGCTTTGCTTAGTTGTTTTCAAGAAGACTGTTTATAGTCAATTTTCAAAGAATGATGAAAATGTGTAAGAAAAACGAGCTGTGATCACACGAAATGAGTTAAAATAAATATACGAGTCAGAATATGAAAACCACACTTTAGAAGCGCAGGTGAAAAATTGCACCGTCATGTTTTCAGATGAAAAACATTTTACTATCCAGCGCTGGAGGATCATCATCTCTATAATCAATGACTGGTGAGATGTTGCTGGAGGAACTTTCACTTTTTATAAGACTTTCTTTTCCACAGTGAGAAATAAATCCTCTCTCTGGAGTGGAATCTGACGGATGAACACACATTTGGCATGTGTGTTAGATTTATGTTACTGTGTTGAATCAATGAGTCACTATCAGTAAAGTAGAAATGAAACGTTTGTTTAAGAGGCTGCTATAAATAGTGTGAGAGGAGTGTGATAATAAAATCAAACTTGTGGACAAGCTGCATGGATTAAATTTGATAACAGCTTATCCATCAGCTCCCACTAATCCACAGTTACCAGTGTCCTGCAGTCTCTGGTAACTGTGGTGGGCGGTTTACGCTTCGTCACAGAAAGAGTTAAAACGTGTCTGTGAGGAGTTTCATTGAAAAACTTTCTGAGGTTTAGTTGAATCAAAGTGCGAAGTGAAGAACAAAGGGTCATTGAGTTCATCCAGCGTCACACACACTCATCGCCACACGGTGGCAGTGTATTCTCATGGTGCAGTGACAAGAAGGCGAATACATGTCTGTGAATCCATGTTCAATAACCTAATCGATATCAATCTGTTAGTTATTGATGATCAGAAAGCTGGTTTTCGGTGTTTGACTTGCTCAACAGTACATCAGCAGGGTAGGTGTGGCAGCACGAGTGTGGGATTTTCAAAGTAAAACGTTTCCTTAATTAACACAGAGGAGGTGGTCGATTAAAATGCACCAAATTTCAAAATAAGAGGTGACCCGAGCTGCACCTGAGTCCAGAGACCTTCAGTGACGTCTTTCCTGGGGAGAATTATATGAGGGGTGATTAATGCCACAAGGTGAGCCAGTTGAAAAGTGAAAGCTGTGTCATTCATTTGCCATCAGAAAGCGGCAGTGCAAGAAAATATAAAACAGCTCAGTCTCTCACGGTATAGTATCGTATGCATATTTATATCATATGAGAGCACTAAGTGCTAATAAACAGTAAAAACTACAGCTCTCACCACTGTTGATATACGAAGGGGCCACCTTGTACTTCGAAGTTGGGGGAGGTGAGGTTCCTCCGACGTTCCGAGTTGAAATTCAGACTCGAGTTGGCGTTCGAGGTGTAACTTTTGACTCGTGGGCTGGTAATTCTGAGCTCTGAGGTTTGATGGAACGTAAAACATAAAGAATGATACTTCTGCGTTCCAGTCAACCTCGGATGTTGGAATTGGAACACCAATTAAAGTCGGTGTTTCGACCAGCGAACTCTGGGAAGATTCATCTACCCCGAATTCATGGAGAAGCAGTTGTCAAACAACAATGGCGGTGCACACGGAGGTGTAGATGTTGTAGCGCTGAGGCCTGTCGACCTTCTGTTGGATCTCGTTTGTGAGATCGAGCGACACTCCGTGTTGTCGCCCTCGTATGTATTGGAATGTGTTTCTAAGTATACAATTGCAAAATAAGATGTATAATAGTGTCTGTTGCCTCATGCATCGTTTATGAACGGAGGCTGCACTGGTCCCAGTTGAATCATCTCATCACGAGCCGAATAACCATTAGCTTCTCCCGGTCAGACATGTTTACGTTTGATGCCATCACTGTGAATTGAAATGCTTGTAAGACGGACATTTCAAGTCGGAACATCTGACACCCGAGTCGTCTTGAATGTAGCATGTGTTTGTGAAACCCCCCCCCCCCCCCCGCCCCCTACTGGGTGGTATGTGGCACTAACCACCCCTCATACACCGGCAGCAGCGTGGTGGGCACAACAAGCGCACCTCCGTGTTTCTGAGCTGCGCTGCGCACTCTGCAGATCCTCCCCGGCACCGAGCACCGCACCGACCCGCCCGGCGCGCAGAGGACGCAGGGATGAGCTCGCCCTCCGCCCTTCGCATCGCACTACCGTGAGCGCGTGACGGCTCCTTCCCCGCGGACACACACACACACACACACACCCACCGCAAACCCCCGCAGCTCCACCTCGGACACCCTCAGCAGCAGCAGCAGCAGCCGCCCCGGACCATGGCGGAGCGAAGCGGCCGGCTGAGCTTCCCCGGGAGCGGGGCTCTCAACAGACCGGTGCCCATGAACCTGTTTGCAACGTGGGAGATTGACGGATCCTCCCCGAACTGCGTCCCCAGGTGAGTCACCGCAACTTGACCGCAGGTGTTTGCAAAGCTGCACAGTCATTTCCTCGGATTGTTCGGGCTCACACCTCCAGCATCGACCCACCGTCGTGCCAAGAGGGTGCCCATGCAGGCCCGGCACCCAGCCCAGCACCCAGCGTCCCCCCCCCCCCCCCCCCCCCCCCCCCAGTCCCCTGCACTGTGTGGATGAGGTGGTAAATAAGAGATGTATTATATGGCAGTTGGGGGGTGAACGCAAACAAAGTCATAAACATTCCCTCCAGCCTCCGTGCAGACTGGAGGAGGTGTGTATCCTGCAGGGTTTAGTCTGAATGTTGTCGGATGCATCTCCATCTTTGTGCCAGGCTGCACCATGGAGACCAGTCAGCCTCCTGGGACCCCCCCAGAGACCCAAACACCCAAGCACGTCATCACAGCCTCATTCAGATTGAACTGTCTGGGTTAGATCTGGTCCACTTAGCTCAGGAGCAGATATTGTTTCATCGATGGTCGGGCCACAACACAGGATGCAATTATGGACGTGCCTGTTAATAGTTTTGTCTTTTAAATGTAAGAAAATAATGGAAAAGGCCCGTCACAGCGTCTCAGAGCTCAATGGGATCTTCTCCGATTAGTAGTTTTATCAGAGCAACGTGTAAAAATCCAATATTAACCAGAGAAAACCAAAGAAATTTCATATTTAAGACGCTGGAATTAAGTAAAAGTTTGTCATATTGTCCAAATAAAGTGTCCAGACTAATAATAAATAACTTCCTGTTGATCATTTCAGCTCTTTTAGGTTCTATTTCCCACGTTGGCTGATCAATTAAACACAAAGCTTCATTCTTCATCTTGAAAATTAGTCATTTAACAGAGTGTTAAGTTTAACTCAAGACAATCATTTGCATATTTTGGGGGTTTTGTCGGTCAGATAGAAACATCCCCTGCGATCGTTTGAATTTGTGATTTGACATTTCATACTTTTCTCTTGTTTTATAGCCCAAACAATGTATTGATTGACTGAGAAAACACCAAGCGGATTAAATGACAGTGAGAACGATTGAGAGTTGCAGCTGTTGCTCTTATACAGGCAGCTTTGTAAACTGCTTGTTAATGGACTTTATAGAAAACAGTAAAGTTCTGTTGTTCATCTCCCGAGGTGCAGTGTCGGGTCAGAACAACGTTTACACCTGAATACAGCCATTTATTTCAGATGAGACATGAATTTGACAGCTTAAACCTGAAGAGAGAGAAAGTTAGGACGTCCCACGGAGGCTTCTGATTGGACGGTTTGAAGGGAGATGAGAGGGTATCCATAGTTGCGGGGGTGCAGAGGTCCCTCAGATCCATGATCATGGTGCCGAACTGACAACTGAATGACCGGAAGGGGTAAAGAATATTTGAAACTTTGACAGCTTACAGGTGATTGGCTCAAAAGAGACAATGAGCTTAGAGAGGGTGGGAAGTGACTTTGATCCCGATTGAACGTACGCTTTGAGTTTCAGTCACCTCGCACCTGCTCGTAATGTGAAAACACTTCAGAACCGTAGTGGAAGGGATCAGAAATAAGACAAAGTTGTGTATTTTCTTGACATCTGATCCAAGCTTTTTGACGTCATGTTGAAATCTGACACTTTAATAACCTGAGTTCGTTTGAATTCCACGTCTGTCAGTGGTGCAGTGTAACAGAAGCTGTTACTAATACAAGAGACTGTGTGTTTTTATATTTTGTTCTGCTTCTCCTTAGCTCCGCTCTATCCTCTTAAGTTAATACCGTCAGTGGGTATTACATTGCATGGCTTTTAGCTGAAATAAGACTAATTCATTACCAGAAATAGCAGTGCTGATGTTACTCGGCAGAGTGGACAAGTGGATAAAAGGGCTCCTGTGACTAAAGAGTCGCGGGTTCAATCCCCCGCGTGACCCCCGAGTGTCAGTGAGCAGTGAGGATTGTCATATGAAGCTGCTTTACTGAGGGGGATCTACTTTCCTCTAATGTGTTCTCTGCCTCCTCAGACAGTTTGTCTGGATGAAGGCTTCACTTCACGTGTCAGTCAGACCGCAGCTCTTCATTGAGCGAAGTCCGTCAGTTCAGACAGGAGGAGCTCGCCACACGTCAAATCAGCTGCCTCCTCCTGTGGAGGTGGTGAAAGAAAGTGACTGCTGCCTATCTTCAGAGGACTTCAGAGGACAACGTGTCCACAGCAGAGCAGCCTGCTGGTTCCTCTTGATATTTTATTTTCTAATGGAAACAGTCAGAGATGAGCAGAGGGGAAACCTGGGAGAATCAATGTAGACCCGGCTCCCTGCGGTGGAAACGCACAGTTCCTGCACAGGTTCCCAGTCCCGGGGGAAAGTACCGGCCAAGGAATATTTCAACATCGTCCAGTTTGTTATTGTTATTCTTCAGCCTCAGAGATATGACGGGTTCATTTATGACCTGTAGAGTTGCTGCTGTGCAGCTTTTACCTTTGGACAGAGCCAGGCTTGCAGTTTCAGTTTTAATTCTAATCTGAGCTAATCACCCGCTGGCTCCGGCCTCATATTTAAGCAGTAGCTCATTGATTTTTCTCTTGGCAAGCAGGAGAAAATAAGGACATTTCCCACAGTGTGTAACTATGAGCTTTAAGTACAACAGTGCAAGTTGTCAGGTCATTGATAACAAATTAATTTATGTATTTGTTAAACCAGAGGGAACAAATCATCAAGGTCATTCAGTTTGCAAGTAAGACGTCAGTAGCTGGATAGTTGGATAACTAATGACTGATCATGTGAAGCATTAATAATAATAATAATAATAATAATAAAGTTTATATATAAAGCACATTTCACCACAGGTGCTTTACAAGTTAAAAATGAAAAAAGATCATTATTATCATTATTAAAGTTCAATCTTGACCTTTCAAGTTGTAGTTTGACAGAAAGAGTTTGAGGTCAGTTTATGAGCTTCTCCAGGAGCATTCAAACCCATTTTGCAGTTTCCAGCAGATGAAGCTTGTTTTTAAAAATTTTAAATGTGATATTAAAGTGCAGGTTCGAAGAAATGTATAATGGGACCATGCTCCCATCTCTCTGTTCCTCTGATCACCTCGCATGGCTTCATCATTGATGTAACAGTGACATCAGGGACTGACATGTTATGTGAACCGGTACAATGAGTTCTTCTGACGATTTTGTCAATTTATCCTGTAATTTCTTCACGTCTCCATAAAGGCCGCTCGCTCTCTCGCCGTGGCTCGGAGGTCTCTGTAGCTCAAGACTATTAGGGCCGGGAGGCTGGCAGAAGTGCTGCCTCGGCAACGATCTCACGTTTCCCAGAGTCACATCAGGACTTGTGCCACTCCACGCTGAGATGCTTCATAATCACCCATCATAGCTGAGGGAGGGGCCTTAATCGCATAACTCGGAGGGTGAAAGATAATTGCCTGTGGTTTGGAAATCCAGGTGTCAACTTCAGATGAATCCAAGGTGCCTCCAACAAGGAAAACACTGGCTGGTGAAATGCAAATGTTGTAGTGTTTTTATGAGGCGGCGTTTACGAGGCTCTGGTCGCCTGCTGCTCGTGATATTAAGCCGGGGATGTGAAGTGCTTGAGTGATACGCAGAGAGCCGCTCTTATTATACTCTCCTGCAGCCTGTTTAAGTGACAC
Organism: Verasper variegatus; assembly: GCA_026259375.1. NCBI lineage: Eukaryota > Metazoa > Chordata > Actinopteri > Pleuronectiformes > Pleuronectidae > Verasper > Verasper variegatus. The sequence goes on from CM048049.1 coordinate 19,753,204, forward strand.
GCTGGGTGTGAACGTGAAATGCAATCTTAAATTCTGTCAGCTCATCGTGAGAAGCTTTTGAATGAAGTGCCCTGAAGATGGACGTGTTTTCTAAGAGCCTCTTCAGACCGCACGGTTCCTCCTTGGCTCTCTGCTCTTCAGGAGCTCCATTTTGGTATTTTCAAAGTGGGCATCGGTTGCATTTCTGCACATCAGCCCACAGGCGTGAGGCTGAGTGCTGCGAGAGACGGGGGGCCAATCTGCGAGACAGAGGCGGGATTGAACGGGCCCTCGAGTGGCAGCTGGACCCAGTAGGCTGTCATATTTGGGCCTGTCGGAGGCGAGAGTGCTGAGATGTCGCTTTGAACAGCACTGAGACACTCGCTCTTTTGTCCCCCGGCTGCCGGAGCTGCTCACACTGCGGGAATTTAGAGTGGGACGAACGAGAGGCAGTTAAAGCATCTCATTGTTTTGCGTTGCCCTTTTTATTCTTGTTGTCCTGCACTCGGTGCCTGTTCTGTACCAATGTTTGAGAGTTTGAACAAGACTGAGAGTCTGCAGCCACGCCAGCATCTGGGACACTGCACTTTGAGCTAATGTTAGCATGCAGGACATTTTCACAGTGACGATGCTAAGATGCAATGTTTAACAACTTAGTTCACCGTGCAGCACGCTAACATTATTATTGTTTTGTTAATAAACAACAACATGTAGTGGCTCCAGAACCAGATTAAAGGGATCACCAATGTTTTAACTATTCATCGTGGCACCAAAAAATTGCTGGATCCGCAAAGTCATTAGGGTCCATCATCTTGGAGCCATGAACGTCTGGAGCAAATGTTGTGCCGGTCCATCCTGTAAATGTTGAGATACTTTACTGAATATGAGAAAGAACTTGCAACATGAAAAGACATTGATGGGATCAACGGGGTAATTAGCTCGATCCTCTGGGAACCATGAACGTCTGTATAGAATCTCATACCAATCCATCCTATTTTATTCAGATGTTTGAAGACTAAAGAGTTGGACTAAATTATTAAAGACTCATTCATAAAGCTTTTTTTACACCATTTAGACATAATAAAAAAACTCTTTCTGCTCTGCTCAGGCCCCGGGAGATTTCTTCATCATGTTTCTGAGAGTCTCTTCTTCATCTGTGAAATCTCAGCTGATTTACTACAATTTGAGATTCATCCTCGTGTTTATCAAGTAAATATCTAGGTTGCTCCAATTATTATCTTACCTTCATTAGACATTGAGGCCACAAAAACCAACGCATAAACATGTTTCATACAGATTTCCCTCTCAAGAGAATCCCTGTCTTGTTCCCTGAACGTGAAGTTGTAGCTCCTTATGTAAGATATCCGGCTCCATCTTGCTGAGGCAGCGCGTTCTGTAGGACAGACGGGGCAGGACAGGAAAGGGCGGTCGCCTCCTCTCTCTCTCTCTCTCACTCACACACACACACACACACACACACACACACACACACACACACACACACACACACACACACACACACACACACTTGAGATGCTCTGTGACTCTGCTGGCCGATCGATGTTGCCTCCAGCTGACTTTCCTCATGCCTCGGTGCCTGGTGTCATGCCTGACCGCCTGCTTTCTGTGTTCTTCTCTTATTTCCCCACAGACAATATTTGATTTTAAGGAACCCGTGTTGATAATATCTCTTCAGCTGGAATCCACTGACTCTCTGCAGAATGAGATCAGGGGCCTGGAAAACACTGCCTTATGAGAGTGTGTGTCCTGAAATATTGAAAAAAGAATGCGACATGCACAGTATGGGGTTGTTTATATTGAATTTAGCTGATGCACTCGAACTGCCAGCAGGGACAAGGCTGTGACAGGCTCCAGTCAAAAGTCTGACGGATCTTATACGACTGATTAAGTGTTGACATAAACACCAGATTACTGTAAACAGCCTGAATGTGTAGAGTCAAGGATGTAGTCGTATATTTAGATTCATATTATCACAGAGTGAGAAATAAGTGCTGAAAAATAATGAGACGCAGCTTTTGTGTTTGAGGAGCTTTAGACCTCGGGGCTCGGGAGCTAAAATCGGTGTCACTGTGCAATTTTCTACAAGCGTCCACTGCGCTGACATTTTATCAGCACACGCTCCACAAATTAAATTCATGCTAATTGGAAGACGGGCCGAGCACGCGGGGCCTGCCGGAGATATGGAGAGAGACTTTTGTTGTTCGGCTCCGCTCTGACGCAGCAGAGATGAACCGACCTGTGGTGAAGTGTCGAGTGTCGAGTGTCGAGTGTCGAGTGTCGAGTGTCGAGTGTCGGCGTTTAGTCCTCGAGCGAAACGTCCTTTAGTCTGAATAGACCTCCGAGAGATGGAGATCAGACCAGACAGCATCAAGCTCACACGATGAGAACAAATAATGATGATTGCTGCATCGCTGAAAACTACTTCAGCCAGTTTGACATAAAATAATCTTCACTTAAGCTTCATTTAGCTTTTTACACAACTGTCAACCCAACGTCTTCATCACCCTGCGTGTCGGCGTGGTCGATGCAGGGCGATCATTTTCAAACCCCGTTGGAAATGTTACTTTGGAGAGTGTCTCCACATTATTGACACTTTGCAGCTGGTTGGTCGAGGTCGAGGTCAACAGAGATATTCCATCATATCTCCACAAGTTAAAGGGCTAGAAAGACAATCTAAATGATGATGATTCCCCTTCACATGATATGAAACCATATGACTGTGAAGTCTCAAAATGACATCTTGCATAGTACAGATTATTTTTAAATTATTATTATTAATTATTTCTGAAGTTCCGGAAGGATCTCTGATGCTTATCTTCAGTTACATTTCAAATAGTCATTAAGCTCTGCTCATTGCTTTTATCACCATTACCCCCCCCCCCCACACACACCTTACATAACTACGGATTACGTTCTCTTTAGTTATGATAATGTCCGACTCCTTTTTTTTATCCCAAATCCAAAAATCTCACTTCCGTCTCCATTATGCTAATTGAGAGTCATTGTGTAAAACTGGGTTTCGCAGGTGACTGTTGGCTGCAGACGTGACCTTATTTCTGAATGAAGCTCAGATTCATATGAAAATAGCCTTGTGATTACACAGGTCATCCAGGGCCTCGTGTGCTTTGTCCCATGTTCCGGCAGCTTTGGGGATAATGCAGAAAAAATAAAAACGAGGTTAACGAGCTGAAAGGGCCGAGAGAGAGAGAGAGAGAGATGTGTGTCCAAACTTTGTGGCAGATGTAGATGAGATTTTATCGAGGCAGCTGCTGAACCATCAAAAGGAAACGTCTCTGCTCCTGAATAATAACGGTGTGTTAGCAGTGGAGGGGAATATTAAATATTTAGTGCTGTTTTTCCATTAACTGGAGATTTTAACAGATCTAAATATTACTTTTGGTTAATATTCATATGAGAGGTCTATCTGTGCAATTTCAATATCGTACGTGCAATACTGTTTATATTCCTTGTGTTTATATTGTATTTCTTTACTCATTCATTATCTCGTTATCTTACCTGATCTTGTCTTTTCTTCTCGAGTCTCGAGTTCATTTCCAGAAAGGCCACATTAATCTTTACTGTCACAAAACACACAAACATATTCACATAGAATTAATAACACACTTTTCCCAGGGTGATTAACTTTGGGCCTCACTACTGATACTACTTATAAGACATTATTAATAATATGCAACATCTTGATGTGCTCCCTCAGTCTCATATTGAATATTCAGACCTGCAGACTGAGTTTAACCATGGAGCCAACGTCTCTGATTTGTTTGTCCAAACTGTGACTTCCAGGGAAATCCTCGTAATACATGAGTCACTGTTTTCCACAGCAACTTGTGTTACTTTCTACGCTGGTTGTGCCAAACACATCCTGTAGATCCAGGCTTAGCTGCTGATTATTCATGTTGTGCCTTCCTTGATCATTTCTTCCTCTCTCTGCTCAATAAACCTTTTCCTCCTTGTAGTTTTGGTTGATTGCACGAGGCCCCTGCAGGCCTCTTTTCCTCGGGTGTAGAAACAGGGAGTTGTTATTTCAGTTCCCCTTTTTTTCGCTGAGGCTCAAAGAAGTTTTCTGAATTCAGAGCATGGAGGAGAAATGTAGGTCAGGATCCTTTTTAGAAAACTTGCAGTGGGCAGGAGAGCTGAGAAGGTTGAACATATTGTTGTAATTAAGAGGGCTGTTGTGCCACGTCTGGCGTCCTGCTCCCGTGTGGCTGAGTCACTCGACCTCCGCCGCGTTTCCAACGGACTCCTCCCTGAAGTTTCGCTGGTCGGATCGACACAAACTGAACCAACCAAAAACATCTCTGCCCATGTGTGACTGGGGGAAATGAGCGTTGGTGGCCAGTCACGTTTACAAGCCGGTAAACACAACCGCTCGGGCGTCCCGGATGCTGAGCGGGCCGCAGCGGCGTGGCCCGGCTGATCTAATCTGCTGCAGCACAGACATCGACTGAAGGCTGGCAGGCTGATGAAAATAAGTGACTCGGGTGATTCAGAGAAACCTCACATTCTTTTACCGCGTATAATAACCTCAGAGCCCAGTTTATACAAATGTAGTCGAGGAGGAAGGGACGTGTTGTGTCTGACCCGTCTGTAAAATAGAGCTTCGCTGTCTCTTTAATCCATATTTGTTTTTGGCAGACAGTGGATATTAAAAGGTTCGGTCACAGCTTAGAGAGCAGACAGGCTCGCCTCACTCTTTGAAACTGTCTGGTGTGTGATCTTATAAAAGAAATACTCTGTTACGACAATGGACGTAAAAGTGGAGCGCTGGAGGTGGTTGTGCAGAGATGGTTAAGATTCATACCTGTGGTTTCTCGTGTGTCGTAAATGAAGCAGGTGCTTTCTGCAAAACCTTTCCACCGCCGTCATTCTGCCTTTTACTGGAGATTTTTAAGGAATATTCCCCTGAAAACCAGTAGGACAGATAGATGCTGTTGCCTTTAGCCTGAATTCCCCAATATCTGTATTGTTTAGTGCTTCTGTTGAAGGTCTTTATCGTCATTGTGCAAGATAATACAACGAAAACTCTAAAAAAGTTACGACACAGAGACACAAACAATAAATAATATAAAATAGAAATGTTTAACAACACGTGAAAACCTGGTTTTACGTATAATTTCTTTGGACTATTCCTTTTTAAAGTGGGTTTTAAATCTGTCTAACTTACATTCAGACTCACATCAAGTTCATAAAGACCTTTAATGGAGCATCAGTCATCAGCAGCTGCATGTCGAGGTGGTTAAATATGACCCTCTTAGCCACATCAGTCCATTTTCAGCTGCTCTACACCACAGAGAGCTGTCGCAGCACCAATAGCTGATCCTGCTGAAGTGCTCTTCAACCAACAACCCAGAGATTAGCACTGATGTGGCTCCTCTCCTGTGACTGTAGTTCATTTACACACTGTGACAAAAGAGCCGGGCCCATTTATTTGTTGTCGCAATTATATGTCCTCTTGACAAACTCTCGACTGGTTCGAAAATCATTATCTGGGAGACTTCAGCTCCGGGTGTAACGGGGCCTGAAGTGTCTGCTGTTGGTTTAATCCACCTTGAGTCGACACTTTTCACAGCCCAGGATGAAAGTTGTGGGAGAGTCAGTGCTGTCGTTGTGTTGCAGCTTTTCAAAAATGTACTGACCGTCCTGATGTCCAAACATAGCATACGATGATATTTAAAATGGTAGCAAGCTTCCTTCTTGTTGGCAGCTTGGATAAAGCTCCTCTTCTTGAACATGACTCTGCACAAAGCATGATGTAAGAATGAATGGGAGCAAATCTCTGCAGCCAGGTTCCACATCTTGTGTTTACAGAGAGGAGACTTTGGGAGAAGTTTTATTGTCATACTTTGGAAGCGATGCAAAAATGTTTCATACCAGAGGAAGTAAACCCACTGAATCAATCAGTATTTCAGGAAGAAACATATGCAAATATGCAAATATGTTTCACGTGAGCGTCTTACTTCACAGACCAGCTGTAAAGGAAAGTCCTTTCCAGTCCAGGGACGGTGACTGTGGGTGTCCGGCGTCATGGGTGGAGCAGAGCCGGGGCAGCGCGATGCGGATCGCTGCGTACAAAGCTCTCATTTGTATTCCGGTTTCTGCTGCGCCCCCCCCCCCCCCCAGGGCTCTGGAAAGGCCACGCATCATTTTGTGCTCTTTTTAGTGGATTAGATTCTCCGCACTTTGGCTGTGAGACATAAAACAATGACTTGGCTCTCAGCTGAATACTTGATGTTTCTCTGCTCTCCCCTGTTCTGCGTCAGCTGCTTTAACCACACACACACACAGACACACACAGACACACACACACAGACACACACATCACCCCGGAGATAAACTGGTTTTCAAGGTTTTAATTGCTTCTAGGTCACTCTCACTCTGAGCTGATGGAGGAGATAGAATTCATATCTTCCCTGTTCTGCATTTTTGATGGATTTCATTCATTATAGATTTAAAAAAAAAGAAGATGTATCTCCTTCTGGTGTAGTGAACGTAGCTCGACGTCACATCTACTCCACTGTTTCCTTTCTCTGACTCTGTGGTCGAGGATATCTGGCAGAGTTGAGATTTGATTACGAGGCTCTCTCTGTGTGGATGTCAGTGTTTAACAGCTTGTTATTATTGTTTCACTTTGCTGTCTGTGTCGAATGAAGTCTTTTCATCCGAGGAAATGAACGAGGATATATTTCGATATTAGTTATTAAAAAGCCAGAAAAGTATACAAGGATTGAGAAGTGACGTTTTTCACATTTTATTGCAGAACATTGTTATAGTTATAAGACAAACAAAGTTACACAAAAGCTTTGAGATGCAAATTTCCTTCCAACCAGTTTTCTAGCTAGAGTTTGTACGTGCCTCCAGTCTGTCCAAGTCGTTTGATGTGTAACGTCTGTGACACACACACCAGTAAACAAGATGCTTCCATCTGGAGATTTAATGGGATGAAGTTGGTGGTTTTTGTGGAGAGCAGTTGCAGGTTGACTCTGAGGAAATGGACCGATCCCGATGAGTTGACACACGTCTTTGCAGGTTGATGAGTGTTCTGATGTCAAATCTCTCCAGTGTGTGTTCTTCAGAGTTCACAGTCTCTCTCTCGTGTGGATACTGTATATGCTCAGCACCTGTATAACCTGAGTAATACTACTTCTTGCTCTACACTAACAAGCACGGTCTCCACAGAGCACCTTAACGTATTCTTACCCATACATTACTACAAATGTATTTAAATCATGGTAATATGCTTATTTTATTCTCCATTGAGCCACTGGCTGTAAACAAAGATAGACGATGCGATCGAGAGGCTTTGCCGTTACACTTAAGGAGCAGTCATGTGTAAACAGTCAATGCATTGAGTCAATGACATTTAAAGAAACTAAATACACAGTTGTTCTTCCCCATTATCCAAAATAACTGTTTTATAATCTCTTATAATGACATAATGAATATATAATCAGCTTTGTTTCTGTCCTCTCTGACCCTCTGTACTTTGTCTGACCTCTTTGAATCTTGTCCTTTCCGTCTGTTTCATATTGATTAAAGTCAAATTTGATCCTGTGATCAATGGATTTCTTTTCCTCTGTCTTTGTTCTGTCGAACTAACTGAGGCACCGTCACTGAATCAATCAAGTTTGGCTCTGAGAAGCATCAGATTTGTTATTTTTGAGATAACGAGATAATTAACTTTCGATCACGAGAAGACAATTTTAGATGGTTTGATTTCTTTAGTCCTTTTTGAAGGCGTCTCTCAGCACCTGCGGTCTTCAAAAACTAAGATTAAAGCGTCTTGTTCTCCCAAAATAGACATTTCAGGACGATGTTGTGGAAAGAACCAGTTCATCTTCTGCTGCTCTGTGATGTAAGCATTGTGGGTAACATGCTAACACCACAGTGACACTGTAGACATCTCTGTTGTGTATAGGACTAATTAAGAGGTCACGGTACAGCGGTGCATTGTGCAGATGCCAAAACGAAGGCAACACAAGGAGGAGGTGTCTGATGAGACGACCGGCGGTGCTTTGTCTCCGAGACGGAACCCCAGACACGGCTCTGAGGCCTAATGGCTCCCTCTATTAATAAAAGATAAGCAGTCAATTATTGAGCTGTCAGAGTAACGTTCGGGTCGACCGGGGCCGGGAGAGAGGAGGCATGGTGGTGGGGGGGGATTTCATGGTTGAGCTGCAGTGGAGGAGAGACGGTCGGGATCCTCTGGGTCTAAACGTTCCTGGTCTCTGGAGATATTTAGTATAACGGGGCCTCCCCCGTCTAATTCACCTTTATCGCTCTGTCTTTAACTTGCCTTCTTCTAATCGGTTCTATTTCTCCGCTTCCTTTTTTCTTCTGTCCGTCCTCTGTCGTTCTCTTCCTGTGCCTCAATGTTTGAGACAACCAGTGGCTGAAAGTATTGGGTTCTTGGGTTGTTCATTCATCCGTCCGTCTTATTCTTGTGAACACGATATCTCAAAAACGCCTCAAGGGGATTTCTTCATATTTGGCACAAACGTTAAATTAAACTCAAGGAGGATCTGATTAGATTTCAGTGGCCGAGGGTCAAGGGTGACGGTCACTGTGACATTTATTTGCCTTGTGAACTTGATATTCCAGAAACACCTCCGGGTTATCTTTTAAAATTTGCTACAAAAACTCACTTGGACTCAAAGATGAAACTGATTCGAATTCATTCAGTCAATGTGACCTCATATTATAGTAAAGACAGTAGGTCAGTAACACCTGGAGGGGTTGAAACTGCAAAGGTTGACAGAGGCATACAACTGAAAGGCGATAATTCTAGTTTTACTTTATTTCTTGCTATGAAAACGCATCACTGCAGGTGTCAGCTGGCTACAAGTAAGACTTGTGGGCGTTATACGTCTAAAGGGTCAAAGCTAGTTTCTTCATCTGATCCAGTTTTGTTGTAATTTTTGTCGCTGTTTCTCTTTTTGTGTATTCAGTTTCATTTAGTGACGTCTTTTATGTTTCACGTCCCTCTTGGTGATGCTTTTGAAGCCCACACAATTTCTGCTTGTGCTCATTATTATTATCCTGCTGTGCAAATTAAAAATTTAAATTATCTCTCTCCCTCACACACACACACACACACACACACACACAATCGCAGGTTGTTTACACTGAACACAGGAGTACAATAGAGAACTCCAACTGTTTAGCTCGTCTAAATTTCCCTTTTTTCTTCATCCGCACTTTTCATGTGCTCACATTTCAAGTCATATTGACTTTGATATTTTGCATAGTTCCTCCCTAGGAGCCAATTAGAATATACAAAGGTAGAATCCCAGCCTTGATTTATCTTTAAAGATAAAAATCTGAATCGCTCTCTCTCCTCCTCTCTCTCTCTCTGTTTTCCCTCCACCTAACATGTAATGGCATTCCTGTGTTTTGGCAGCGTCGGAGGAAAGCCTCAGCCGGCATCTTCAACCCCCTCATCTCCTTTCATGATAAAAGCCTGACGTGGTGGAGACGTAAGGTGCGGTGTGAAGAGGTTGAAGCCGAGCTGTGAATCCGTCTCCTGCCGCTCTGCTGGCCTTCGGAGCTTAATGATCTACTGACACAGATTCATTGAGCAAATATGAGCGTTATTTATAGGAGGCCGAGGGCAGCGAGGAGGACGGAGTTTAGACTTTGCCTCCAGTCGTCTGTTTATTATTCATGAGAGGCAGTTTATGTTTGAACCTCAGCAACTTCAAAGAGAGGAATGAATGAGTGAATGAGTGTATGCATGTGTTTTTGTTTTGTACCGAATGTGTGAGTCCACAGCGCTGCTGCTGCTTGTGCACAATGTTGCTGACCTCTTTAAGTTAAGTCCAAATAAAGGATTAACTGCTATAACATGAGAAAGTCTAGATTATTATTCAAGATAGATTATATATAGTTAAGGGTATTAATAGAAACTAAAATCCATCCATCCATACATACATCCATTCATCTATACATGCAATACCTCCAATTAACCTAACTCCAATCTGCATGTTTCTGGGCTGTGGGAGGAAGCCCACACAGGCCGAACTGGGATTCATTATATTTTATTTACAGAGCACTTCTCAAAACATATGTTACGAAGTGCTTCACGAAGGCAGCAGTTAGAAGAAAGCAGGTAAAATAAATTAGTGTATAAATACGAGTATAAAGGCCTCAGGGCCCGGACTGCAAATGCTCTGTCCCCCTCAGTTTTTAGCCTCTGGAACAGACAACTACTCGCACTTGGCCTGTTCACGTTGTCCTTCAGTTATGACACTTTTCATTGGCCGTCTCCATCAGCTTTCCGCTTTGACAGGTCGACTCCTCACATTGGCCAATATCTCCTCAGCCGGAGCGTCCTCATGCTGATGTATCAACATCGTGTGTCTTTGTCGCTTTCACAGGAGTGAGACACAGCTAAGCTTTTGCCACATGAAGAAAAGACGGCTGAGGCCTCTTCCTCCTGAGCCACATCATCTGATGAAGACTCCTGATCGTCCTTGTCCAATCCCAACTCCCGCATTATAAAGTGAGCATCTGCAAAACTGAATAAAACACAACAATACGTTAGAGGATCACACTTTTTTGTATTGATTCAATATCTGTACTGAAACCAAAACTCAGCTACTTACTATGGGCTGGCCTTGTCCTCCATTAGATGGACCGTCGTGAGGAAGGGGTGCGACAGTGCGATCTTTGGGGTGAGCCTTATGTCTGGGTCCATCACCAGGAGGCCTTTGATGAGGCTGATGAAAGCTCTCCTGTCAGTGAGCTCTACGTAGCCCTGCATCACCGGGTAGAGCTGGATTTAAAACACAGTAGACGAGAGATTATTTGAACTGCTTCCTGTGCCTCAACAGAGACACTTGGAATTCATTATTTCTTCAGTACTGATATGGGCGACTTACTGTTATCAGGTCCTGGAGGGTTTTAAAAACGCCTTGGTTGTTCTTGGGCTCAATGCCAGTGCTGCTGTGGTATTCAAGGGGGGTCTACAGGAACCAAACACGTTGGTCAGGTGGGTTACACATCAGACAACAGCTGCTGTCTTATTGGGAGATAAAATATTGTGGTTAAAATACCTTAATCCACCATCCTGGGTCGGACCAGTGCTCGTCCTTCTTGAAGTAGTAGTGGGTGTACCACCCAGCACTGAGGAGGTGGTCAGACGGCATTCCCAACATGTCAACCAGTGCTTTCATCTGGAGAGAGAACACAAAGGATCACATCCTACATCAAGTCCCCTGTTGTGTTTGGACACGTGTCTGAATGCAACCATCTTGGTATTTAAATGAACATATATTTGGTTTCTTACTGTCTGGTACTCGCAGCTGGAGAATGGATGGTTGTTTATATACAAAAAGAGAAGCAGGCAGCCGAGACTCCACATGTCGATGGCCTCAGAGAAGGGGAGGCCCAGGCTGACTTCAGGTGCACTGTGTGAACACAGAAGAATCACAAGAGCTGTTGAGTACATTGTTAAATTCATCATGTGTAGTGAATATTAGGACAATGTCTGGTGGATCATTTACAACAATAACACACAACGAGGTTTGCACATTAAACCTACCGGTAGCCCAAAGGCTGAAATGTCATCCTGAGTGAGCCCAGCGAAGATATGAAGGACACGCCAAAATCAATCAGTTTGACTCTGTAGGGCTCTTTGTGATGGTTAACCAGCATTACGTTGTCGGGTTTAACATCTGAGTGAACCACTCCAATGCTTTTCAGTGCATCCAAGGCTTTGAGCAACTGCACAGAAACAATGTAAACTGTTAGTTATAGATACCACTGAGCAGAGAGCAGGCTTTAACTCTTTTCTCAGTTGGCTGTTTGTTACCTGGTACGCTATCGGCCGGATCTCACAGAGTGTCATTGGCCTCTGTTGTTGCCAAACCAGGCGGCAAAGGTCCACATCCAGCCGTTCAAACACAAGACATGTTTGACCTTTGTCCTGGAACGTCTCAATGAAATGAACCAGGTTGTTTTTCACTGGATCAAGAACCTTCAAGGTTTCAAGCATCTTGATCTGTGGAGGAAACAGGAGAAAGGAGAAAGGAAGTGTAAGGGACAGCAGTTCTTTTGATAAACAAGTCAGGAGCAAGGTGCGCTACAATGGCCCGAGTGTCGCGCCTGAGCCTCAATATTGGTCAGAGGCATCTCTTCCACCCCCCACCCCCCCACCCCCCCTGTTTTATTATGAGCTATTTTTTATTTTGTTCTTCTTCTTATGTCTCGCCATCTTCTCCTGTTGTTGTTTTTGTTTAACCCACAGGATTTACTTTCTCGCAGATAATCTCCCATATCGACTTTCTTTGGGTTTTATTAATATTTCTTTGCTGGAGCTCAACAACATGTTTGTTTGCCTCTTCCACTAACAACGTCAATTCCATAGCATTGAATTTAGCTTTGGGCTTGTGGTGGTCATTCTGCTCTCTGTAATGCTCCATGGTGGAAACCAGTAACACACGCAAAACACTCGTTTAAATACCACTGCCTCTACCACTGCCCCTACCCAAACATGCAGTCCGTTATATTGCACACTTGAAGCACTCTTCATTAAGGATCTTAGTAGATAAATGAGATCTACTCTACCTCTCTTTCAGCGTTCCTCCAATCATTTAAGATCTTGAGGGCCACTTCCTGCCTTGTGCTCATATTCAAAGCCCTGGCAACTTTGCCGAAGACCCCCTTTCCAATAATTTCCTGGACGAGGTAGCAATTGGTGTTGCTGCTCAAAATGTCGCTCTGTGGCTCCTCAGTGGCACAGTTCTCTGCCTTGATCATTTCATCTGTGACAAAGAAGGAGAACATGTGAAGGTAACAATGAGGAGCCAGCAGGGACAGCGGTGAACATAGAATCAAGTCCTTGCCGGTACTATTGCCCCAACATTGTTGTTCCCATAATTTAACCAGCACATTCTCAGTTTCTTCATCTCTACTTTGCTCTTAAACATCTGAATAATTGTTCTTTGGATTCACAATATACAAAATTGTATCAAAGTTACACAAGATATATTTTTCCAACTCTTTACCAGCAAAGTATCTTCAACTGTCAAATATATGTTGTGCATGAAGTCATGATATAAAGCAGAATAAACCTCAGATACTTATAGAGCCTCTGTAGTGCTGTACTTTGGGATGGGCGATAAAACGACAGTGATGATTATCGTGATATAACTTTTCCTCGATAGAAGTTTAAGACATGTCGATATAACGTGGATTGAACTCATCCCGTCTATGTTTTGACAGACAACACGAACAGCCAATGATAATGAGAATAGTGCCGCACTGAACCAATCATGTGGCTGGATTAGAGTTACACCCACATGAGGTTACGTTGACGCACACAGCACAGAGTGTACGAGCAGCAGCACACATGCTAATGTTTTGGCTCCTGCACAGAGGAGGACGACGCTGCATCGATGCAATGACTGAACATTATCATGTTTTCCTGCTATATTCATTGTTTTAGCGGGTCACTCCCTCTGACGTTGTTACTTTGTGTTTGTTTGATCATATACACCTTTTCACTGTCGTGGTTTGTATGAAGCGTTATTAGTGAAGCCCAAACTGTACCTGTGTAAACATACTTAGTTACTTAGTTACTCCCCCTTTTTCTTACCAGTGTTATCAGTGGTAATATCAAAGGTTGCAATTAAATTTCGATTTTTCTTCTTCTGTGTTTTCTTTCCTTTCTGTATGAAGTAGCGTGGGCCTTAAACAGCAGGTACAAAAGGTCCGAACAGTAGGTACCAGAGCTTCTGTAGGTAATGAAGTCTAAGACAAGATCATAGGAATAGTGGAACTTAAGTTCCATTGATCCACAATCACATCTTAATATGTCTTTGATGTATTTAGTTGAAAGAAAAATACACTATGACATTATGACACACTCACACACATACACACACATCCAGTCTCAGCTCTGTCACGCTGGCAAATCCCACAGCTGAATATTGCATGAGCAGCTGAGCGCTGGAGAGCCCCGGGCACACATCTGAATAATGGGAAAGAACCACGGCAGATTGATTATAGTGTGTGTGTGTGTGTGGTGTGTGTGTGTGTGGTATGACTGCTTGCTCTGCCTACCACAGCAAAGCTTGACTTGAACCTTTCTCACCTTTAAACAACTTGTGTATGCGTGTGTCAGTCTGTTGTCAGCATGTTATCGAGCCTCAGACTATTAACACTCCACTTTATGCAAATTCATGAGCTTTATTATAACGTTTCCTCAGTTCCTGCTTATAATTTATCCATTATTCATAACACTGTTGTTTATTGCGTGTGTGTGTGTACAGATATCTTTGTGTGGGCATTTTGGCCGGTCCTCACTTTCTGACCCACTTTTAATAGGCTTTACTTTTGTTGGTTAGGGTAAGGGGCTATTGAGTGTCCTCACTAAAGCTGCTTTCAGACATGCACTGGACTCTGCAGTTCCTCCCTATCTTTGGATGAGGTCCACGTCCGAGTTAGACGCTCCGCAGTTCCTACGGACTTTATCCACCCGACCTCCTTATATATTGTCCGTATAGAAATCCAGGAGAAGTTGATGTGAGAACACAGCAGGAGATCCCCTGCTGTGTTCACCGGATTTCCTGGTGAGAAAGCAGAGTCCCAAGAAGAAGACACCAACAAAGATGCCAAGAGAATTCCTGGTGATAAGAGCTGATGACAGTGTCGGTGTGCTGTAAACAAAACCACGTGATCGCCGCAGCAGAGTTAATACGTCACTTCCTGCCTCTGTCTGCTGCACCCGGCTGCTCCACCTCTCGCCTGAAAAACCCAGAGGATTATTGCTGTTGTGACTGCGTTATGTCTGAAAGGCAAAGTCCAGGGAAACTCTGTAGCCAATTCTCCGGAGGTCATGTCTGAGAACAGCTTATAATAGATGTACAAACGTGTGTGTGCTCTTGTACAGCCATCTTTGTGAGGACCAGTTAGAGTCTACAACCTACGAAGTGAGGACCTTCCGGCCAGTCCTCATTTTGTGACCCCCCCCCCCCCCTGTAATGGACTGTTTGGGGTTTAAGACTTGGTCTTAGGGTTAGAATAGTTAATGCATTTAATGCAATAGAAATGGATTTTCATGAAAGCGATGAACGGTGACTTTTAGAATAAAAACATTAAAACAAGGATACTTGTGTTAAAGTTTAATGAAAAAAGACAAAAAGAGACAAGATGAAATAACATAAAAACATATAAACACTTTCACCTGAAGCTGGGCACTGCATAGTGGCTGCCTGTTGCTAAGAATCAGTTTAAATAGGTCAAAAGGACAGATTTCCCAACAGAGATCAATGATTGTCTCAACTTTGCTTGTGCTGACACAACTCATTGGTGTCAAGCTTGTTGTCAACACAAAGGTGATGCAGGGACAACACGTGGGGTCATTAGTCCATTAAAGCTGCTGTTTTCAGTTAAACACACATCAAATAACCAAAAGCCACATAAAAGGAACTATTCCCAACTCTTTTGATGCTGTTGCCCCTGGTTGTTATGGTTCTTGATGCGGTTGCCCTCTGGATGAAGTCATGTATATTTAAACACGCAATGAAAACCCCCATCTGTCGAATGCAGGGCTGCGTTCACATGAAATCCAGACACAGAATACAGGACCTGTGTGTTTGATCAAAGTTGGATGAGATGGTTCAAGGGCCCATCACAGCTTTCTGTCAGCTTTCTGGCAGGGTTGATGTATGATTGTAGAGTATGAGTTGTGTGATTTTACAATAGGAGCTGTGTACTTGTACCGAGCTGCTCTGCGGGGGGTTCTTCGCATTCTGTCCTAATTGGTGTTGACAGGATTCATTGTCTCTGTGCCAGCAGCTTCATGTGTAATAATGATGGACGTCTGTCTCTTTCCACTTTCTCACCCTCTGTAGAATGACAATTGCTGATTCTCTTTAAATCACTTCACTGTTTTTGCACTTTATTGCACTTGTTGAGGATGGATGAGTGTTTCTCTGTTACAAGCCAGTGTTGGAGCCCCAGTGCATCACCCTCTGCTATCACAGGTTTCTAAGTATCTGATAGACCTGTCATCATTTTTGTCTGAATTAGTGAAGCTGAGGACTCTGCATCTGAAAGTGTGGAATGACAAACCATGTTAAAGCTTAATGCAGCCTGAGACAGAAACTCAGCACTCGAGTTTTCAAAACTAAAACGGATCCAGCAGCTTTTCCAAACTCCTCTGTTTTAGTGGCTCCAAAACTCTGCAGTAGTATTTGGCCTAATTCTTGAGATTAATTAATATTGTAAAAATAAATTATTTCTTTCTTCAGTCCCTGTCAGTAGTAAAAATAATCGCGCTTGTTTGACTTGTATTTCTGTGAGTATCTTTCTCCAGCAGCAGTAATTGTGAGCTGCAGACGAGCTGAAGTCGCAGCTTGGATCCAAAACCTTGATGAAAGCTGGTCTGGCTGTCATTTCTGTTTTTGCACCGTCTAAAATAAGAAGCAGCTCTGGTCTGAGGCTGTAAGAGCTGCCCACTTTCTCTTTCTGTCTGTTGTGTCATTATATATCTTTCACTTTTCTCCTTTTACTTTCCCTTTTCAACACTTTCTGATTCATTTCGTATCTTGTTTTTTCTGCTTTCTTCATTTCTCTCATGTCTGACAAACCTAACTTGCAGCCTGGCGGACGTTAGTGTGAGCTCAGGGGTCCCTGGGCTGCGTTCCAGTCTAGGACCCCCTCCCTGCCCCTCTCTCTCCTCCACCTCCCTGCCCTCCTTCCCAAAGCTTCCTGGCATCTCTCCCTGTGCCCCACTCCAGCACCAGGATAATACCAGTCCACAGGGGGGGACAAGAAAAGAGTGCAGCCTCATCATCAGTCCTTTAATCAATGTATAGCTTTTACAAATTCAGCGCCGGTGGGAAAAAAAAGCGATAATCAAGAGCAGAAGCTTCTCTCTGGAGCACAAACCCCTTAAATCACACCAGACACATTTTAGTGTGTAGATAAACTTTAACCGTAGAGAAAATAACGTTCAACAATTCCTAAAATGCTTTTATATCCCTGTAATTCATAATGTAGAAGGGACATTTTAAATGTAGTTCAGTTTATTTGAGTTCATTGAGAGGAAGTGCCACTCACTTCTAATAGTTTCAGGAATGTCACACCAAGCTGCAGCATGTCAGAGTCGAGTTGTCACGACGACGACTTTTTGTTGAATCCTGTGTGGAAGAAGATGAAATTCTACTAGCGATGATGATGATGATGATGGATTCAAACATGTAAATTTAATGTATTTAGGTCTATAGGAAGAAACCTATAACTTTCGAAAACAGTGTCGCCTTCGAGTTAATTTTTTCCTTACTGTATATAAGGATGGACGAAATGGCGCCTCCATTGCCCCCTGGTGGGTGGCTGCAGTACAGGTCATAAACCCCAGCTCCTCCTAGCAACCATCTTTATTTACAGTCTATAGTTTTTCCCTTTTGACTTTTGGGCCTAAACAGCAAAGTTGACTTTTCTTCACAGTTTTCACAATCTGAAAATAATTGCTCTTAAGAAAATATATATATTTAAATCTGCTCCAGCATTGAGATGAGTGCAAACTGTGAGTTCACACTTCATGGTTTGTAATTCTTCTGTGTGCCCAGTGTCTGATCCTGCGTCAGATCTCCACCGCTCTCCTCTCACTCACTCTCCGCTCTGTAATGCTCACCGAAGCAGAAAAGTCTTGAAAGAAAGAATGCAGCCGTGCGTGTTGTTTACCGACCTCGGCCTCTGTCTGCAGCGGGCGCGGCATGTGGCGAGGAGTTGGTGGCGGTGGTGTTAGAGAAGGTGTCGGCACGTTGGCCATTCCAGGCTGAGAGCGTGAAGTATGTGCGGAGTGGGATGCTGCCGGAATGAAGCAGTGATAGCTGTGTGTGTGTGTGTGTGTGTGTGTGTGTGTGTGTGTGTGTGTGTGTGTGTGTGTGTGTGTGTGTGTGTGTGTGTGTGTGTGTGTGTGTGTGTGTGTGTGTGTGTGTGTAAATAGCTGGAACTCAGTATTCATCTGTAATGTTTGTATCTCAGGTTTCAGTCTGGCAGGTCACCGTGTCCCATGTGACCGTTGCATCCTCCCGTCGTCCATCTTTGATGTCAAAGTGTGTAAAAAGATCTTCCAGTATCAACATGCACGCTGTACTGTAATGTCCAGTTAGCTGCAGTTCCCATAGGAACCCCTAAGTGGAAAGGGTGCGATGAGGAGGCCTGCGTTTCTCGGACACACGAGACCTGCAGGGTCGGCGCTTTCAGGAATATCCAAGGTGGGCGTGAGGCTTGAGGGAGGGCGGGCGTCACATTACTGCCAAGTGTCAGTCGTGGTTCCAGACTTGAGCTGAACATTTTCCAGAAGGGCTGTTTTTGAGAAGGCTAAATGTTCGAGTCGGTTGCTCCTGACGTTGTCCAGAACTTCTCCTCCATAAGAAAATGTCAGAGTGAGCGATGGACACAAAACAGATAGAATACAAATATATATCAGGATGAAAAATAGGAGCCGTCATCCATGTAGGAGGAGTCAACATGGAACCACTGGGTTTCCGAGTTCTTTAAAATGTCAGTCGGACCATTGCACTGACCAGTAGAGCCTTGGGGCTTGGGGGGGGGGGGGTGATCACGCTCTACACCTCAATGGAAAGATATAAACGAGCAGCAATTACAATCTCATTTCAGACAATTTGGACGACGCACAAAGGAAAGAGAGAGATTTTTAAGTTAGTGAAGTTTAGCCTCAGCTCTGAAATGCTTGTTTGAAGTATTTGAAATTATCATCTGAAACAAAGATTTCTCCACAGAAACTTTATGTGCAGTCGAGAAATTCAAGTTTCATTTTTTTTTTCCACAATAAAATGTCAGACTTCTTCTTCTGTGCCACAACCAAACCTCCCATGTGCCATTTCTAATTCGCTGACAGGTGAAGGATCTGACAGAGAAAATCCCTCTGACAGATCCTACAGAGCAGCTTCAAGTTTCCTCCTAGTCGGTGGAATAATGGCTTTTCTTAAAATAAACTCAGCTCTCTGAGACTTGTTTTCGTGTGTTTTTCTCAGTGAGTCAGAGATGGTTGGAATCAGACTGACGGAGGGAAAGGTTTTCAGAACCCTTACAGATGTGAGAATGTAGGTCAGCTCTCTGAAAGTATGAGCTGCGTGTTCCGGTCAGTTCAGGGCGATGATGTCGATTGAGATGCTGGATAAACACACACACACACACACGCAACACACTTTGTATTTGATGTTTTTTTTTTATCAGTGTATTTAACTACAAACACATTTTATTTGATCGTAGCATCCTGTTGTACCATGTTTACCCACGTTCCAATATTACACGTTCAGTCATTTAAAAACCCTTTAACCAACTTTAGTCTTTAACCAAATTAGTTGCCATGGAATATTAGAATTCTGGTAACCATAGCAACAGGACAACATTATTGCCGAGTTGGAAACGGACCCAATCACGAGTTTAACCGGCTACAGGCAGACTTTGAAAAATGGATATTGGTCATTTAATGGCTCTTAACAGTATTTTTCTGTGGTAATGGTCACGACGTGAGAGAAATAATATACTCAGGGAAAATGTATTATATATTATAATAAAATGTATTCAGTTACTGTGGATACTCAACACATAAAACTGACTTACTCCAGCTGGAGTATCTGCATGAGGCTTAAATCAGGGAGACAGAAGGAATATGAGGAATAGGCCTGATGGGACCGGGTCTAATTCAGTCTGGGTCTGGTGATTAAAAACACAGAGGAATGGCAAATAAAAACATTTGTGCTCTGGAGAAATGAAATGAAGGAAAAACTGAGCATTGGCAGGAGAAAGAGAGAGAAGCTGCGATTTTCCTCCTTCTTTGGCCTTTTCAGTGCAAAATCTGCTCTGAATGTAAACAGTTCAAGCTGCTGGTTTCTCTCCTCCTGCTTCATCTGGTACAACAAGAGGCTGCAGCTTGTGTTCTTGCAGAATTCGCAGCGTCTCCAGAACTCAGGAAACTAACTGGGATTTGTCTCATCTTTGTAGGTTAAATTAATATTGCCTGGTTTGTGCAGAGCTTAAGAAAAGGAATGTGGTCTTGTTATTTATCCCACTAAAGATATGACGTACAACAGTTTCAGGAACACACAGTGTGTCGGACTGCGGGGGGTAAAAACAGCAGAGAACATTTACAGCTCAGGGTTAATAACCACCTGAGGAGTTGTCAGTGGAAACATTAACTCTGGACTGACAACGATCACCTGGTCAAAGGGTTCTGAGCTGTAAATGCACCGTCACCAGGAAAATCACCATAAACCAGCATTTGACAGTTTGTGTTAGAGCTGTGCAGACTGGAGAGGGTTTATTTTAATTGGTTTAAACTGGGTCAAGCAATACCTGTAGATTTCCACTCAGATTCCAGATGAAGAATCGACTTCTGGCCTTTGTGCATCCTCTGGGGGATTCAGCACAATCCTCCCCATCCCAGTGCAGGAGTCATCCATGAAAGATTCAGGCGTCATTGAAAGAAAATGTTATTTATCATCTGGACTGTGTCTGAAATCGCTCACTACTCAACACGTAATCCAGTATAAAGGGAGTTTGTAGTAGTGAGAATCTTTATACCCTATGTAGTGGACGGTCAGACGAGAGGAGAGAGAAGCTGTATGATGTGAAAACGAAATTGTGCCACGTCTGAACTAGAACAGCACTCATTAATATCAGTCCTCTAAATTTGAATATGTTCATCAAGATCCCTTAATTGGGAAATTGATTAAATCGTCAAACAAGTCAAATCTCACAATGTTAAGGAAAAGGATTAAAAAATATCATCCTGCACGCAGCCCCTGATCTGTATCCACACCAACATTTAATAGGTTCTTCCCTTACCCATAATGCATCCTTCCACCGGGGTTTCATAGAAATCCGTTCTGCAAATGAACAAACGGGCGTGAAAACATAACGTCCTCGGTGGTGGTGATAAAAAGAAAATGACTAGAAAGCCTCAGGTGTGACTCAATAAGACGCAGCGGCAAACAAAAAAGAACTGAAAGTTGTTGCAGGCGTTGAATATTTTTAATTAACTCATGTGGGAAAATCTGCCCGGTATAATATAAACTAACCTACACACACTTTCAGTTTCTGGGATTTTGGGGATGCAGCATTCATGAGACGTAGTCATTCATCAACCTGGGGCAGTGGTGTGTTGTCTGTTATCAGAGACACATGTAGTTCAGTTCAGTCCTGCACGCTGGTTTCCACGTGTCACTGAGTCACGTAGTTTGTTGTAAAGCTCTTCAGCCAACTTTACGTTTCCCATCAGACCCCTTTCTAAGTGACTTCGAGGCGTGGAAGCAATTTGTGTGAAATTGTTGCTCATATGTGACAAAAAGAACGACGAGAAACTCGATCAATGACGTCGTGAGACGGATAAATGTGGTGAAGGAACGCATCAATCTGAGCCAGTGCTGCAGTCATGGAAACGTCAGGACAGAAGAAGTGCATCAATATGTCGCACATCAGATTGGCTCTTAATGTATTCCAGCCCAGGAAGGGAGGAGACACACACACACACACACACACACACACACACACACCCTAACTGCTCTACTTTATTCATAACTGATGGTTGCCTGTTAACCTACATCAGAGGAGGAGGAAGCGTTTCCATGGTAACGCTGGGAATTCATTCAGCGTAGCAGCTTCGCACCAACATGAATGTAACAGAAGTGTCAGTGGTCAGCTTTTCCGTGTGTGTGTGTGTGTGTGTGTGTGTGTGTGTGTGTGTGTGTGTGTGTGTGTGTGTGTGTGTGTGTGTGTGTGTGTGTGTGTGTGTGTGTGTGTGTGTGTGTGTGTGTGTGTGTGTGTGTGTGTGTGTGTTTTAAGTGCTTTATGTGCAGCATCTGTCGATTTACTGCTGTTCTTGTGTTTCAAATATTGGAGGGAATCAGATCCTGCTGCGTCTCCTGGTTTGGAGCTCGACTCTTCCCGCCTGCTGCAGTTAAGTGTCACAACTTCAAACTGACCAAAGGGTTGCTGGTGCGAATCCCTGAGCAGAGCCAATCAAGAGCTAAAGTCTGGAGAGAGAAACCATTTGTGGTCGTAGGAGTAGGGGTCGTACATGTTAGTAAGAGGTTGTTAGCTTAGCATAAAGACTGGAAACAGGGGGAAGCGGCTAGCCTTGAGTGTAGTGTTGTGGTGAGCACTTTGGGGACCATCTGAAAATAAGGAAAAGACAAAACCGTAACGTAACGAGGCATCATGAGACTCCCTGAACCACTGATACCCTGGACAGACACTGGACACCACAAATATTGAGACATTTAAAAACACAAGCCAGCAAACCCCGATCGGATGTCTGGTTCAGGACGGAGGAATGACGGCGAGCTTGCAGAGAAAAGTCGGGTTCAGTATAATTCGATGCGGTTTGCGGTGCCAGCTCAGCCAGACTGAGGCTGAGGTGTGGAGGTCAGGAGAGTCGGGACTTCTGTGGTTCTCTGAAATCACTTTGTTTCTGTCGCTCAGCCCTGACGTGTTGTCGAACGGCAGAACGTTGGCCTGCATCCAGTTTCAATTCAGCACATTCAGAAATTGGATTTTCTTTTCAGCGATTGAAAGTCTCCTCAGGCTCGATGCGTCGCTTGTGACGAGATTGAATCTTTTACTTCCTGCCTGAACAGGAGCGGCAGCAGCGACTGTCCTCCAATCCTTTTACAGACTGTAATTTTAAATTACACCTTAGAGCTCTGTCATATAATGAAAAAAGAATGCAGGCAGATCAAATGGTAAATCCTCTGGTTTATCCTTGGCCCGGTAGTCTAAGCCTCCAACTCAATATGTACGTAAGCTACATGCAGTGCTGCTGCTGTCAGACAGAACCACACTCATTAGTTTGTCATAATTCAGAAAAGCAGAGTTGAGTATTACTATTCCCTCTGAAAGGGTTTGAAAATGAAGTTGTAATATTGTAAGAATAAAGTCGTCGTACTATTTTGAGAATAAAGTCTTAATATTAAGAGAATTAAGTTTTCATATTACAAGACTAAAGTTGCAATGTCGCAACAATGAAGTTCCGAGAACATAGTCGCAAGGTCACGATTTCGACAGAGTGGAATTTTCAGCGAGGACGGTTTCTCTTTGCTGCTTATTTCTTAAAAAATGAATCTTTTCTCCTGAAAATATTCTTGACTTTTGTCTTTTTATATAAGAGGACGCTCAGGGAGCAGCTGTACCAGCGGAATAATTCCCCCCCCAGGTTTAAAAGGAAGCAGAGAGCTGCCACAGTGACACACATGGGGAGAGACACTGAACACACACACACACACACACACACACACACACACACACACACACACACACAGGACACAAGCTGGGGAGAGCTGAGCTGAGCTGAAGCCTTGTTATATTCTGGCCGATTCATGTTTGTGAATTTTGAATTTATGTTTGCTCCTGTGTCGACCTGGTGGTGGCAGGACGACATTATTTTCAGAATATTACGACATTATTGTTGAAATCTCCAAATCCCCCCCCCCCCCCAATAAGGCTCTATACTAATAATAATTCAGTTTTGAAATGGCTTCTTATCTCAAAAGTCCTGAAATCTCACACGTGATAAATGTGTTAGTCTGTGAGAGAGTGGAAGACCCATCGTCAAATAGAGAATCGGAGGAAACCCGACACACTGCAAACTCAGTTCATACGTTGTGTTCGAGCCTCTATTTTGAGTGTCTCTTGTGTGTGGGTGAGTTCCGGGGCAGAGGAGCAGGAAGTGGCCGTGTGAAGTATGGAAATCTCATTAAGGATGCAGCGCCGCTCCCGTCTCCAGTTCCTCTCTCTCAATATTAACACGAGGAGCTAATCCAGCAGGTGAAGCTGAACCCTGGATGTTATCTGACCTTCACACACTCGACGTTCCCCATTTCCACTGGGGGATTTTATAGATTTAGGTGGATTGTCTTTATGCAAATCTCTCGTAAAACATTGTTCTCTGACTGCCCAGCTCCTACAGCCGCCCCACAAGACCTGAGCTGATGGGATTGTTGATGCACTTGTCTGAGGGACCTTCCAGTTTTATTGAGCTCTCAGAGCTTAATGAAGTGTTTACCCACAGGCTTTATACAAGCAGAACAACATCTCTGGAGGTTGGAGCAGACGGAAAAATTAATATTAAATATTTATGGTAAATATTCTTGAAAGATGGATATCTAGGTAGGTCAATAGATAGATAGATAGATACCCCCACATCTATACAGTGCATGCCTTCATGCTATTCATACTACATTGAAGTAGAAAACATGATGTCGACCTCCTGACAACAACAAGAAGCTCTTCTTTGTCTGTTGTAGTTGGCAGGAAGTGTAAAAAAAGAAAAAAGTCGCGACCAAAGAAAAGAAATAAGCAGCATGTACACATGGTTCATTCTTACAGTAAAAACCATCACGATTTGACTTGTGGCCTTTTTCCTGTTTATCTAAAATGAGATAAAGATCTGAAATCTATTTTACGTTTTGAAATGAATCGCTCATCCTCTAATCTTTGTGTGATCTGAAGTGTAAGATTCACAACGTATTCCTCCGCCAAGGCCCAAGCTGCACCATATCACCCACACTTATAGATATCAGTCCACTAGATATGAGGTTTTTTTATTTAAGATCCAGAAATGATTCCCTGGGAAATCAGTGAAAGTCTCGCTGTGTTAAAGTACTGAAGGTCCAGATCTGCAGGTTCTCTCTAGGCCCATGTCCCATCCTGAGACAAGTTTTGTGCAAATCTAGATTTTGCGTAAACATGAGGACACATATCCGTCTTCCACTTTGCACTTTTCCCCCCAGCCTCAGAGAATATATATTTATCATCATAATCTAGTGTTGATGTGATCTGACACAGTTCTTCAGGTGATCTTTCCTCCGCTGTTTTTACGCCTCTGCTTCACTGGAACCAAAACAAATTCCTGCTGGTTTGTTGTTGTTGGCTGACGAGGTGACTGGGACTGTGCTATCGCGGCTCCGCACTGGGTCTGCCGGTCGTCCCCTCGCCGTTTGCCAGAGCATCTGTGCTGAGCTTGGCCGCTGGACGGGGAATTGGCAGGGCCACGCTTCAGGCTGCCGGCCGCCTGTTTCAGCAGAGCCGAGTCCCTCTGGGGCTGCAGAGAGGGGAACGGGACACACATTATAGCTAGTGGCAGTGAGTTTGTCCCCGACGTGAAACCTCTCGTTTGTATTGTTCTGATATTTGGTTTGTTGTGTAGGAACAAGGATTTGCACAGGAGCGTTTCAAGGAACCCTAGGGGCCCCGGGCAAAAGGCATGAGGCCCCCCCCCCCCCACCATCCCAAAGTTTTTTTAATCACTTGATGCATAAAAGCAAAATGCAAACTGTGCATGAACATGAATAATAAAGTTGTAAAGTTTAAGTGCAAACCTCCAGCAGCATCTCAGACGCATCATTTATACGTTCTCGTCTTCAACCAAACCAATGGATCACGAAGCTTTTGGGAGAAAGTCATTGTCGTGGCGCCTCGTTAGGGGGTTTGAATTTATCCTTGAATTTAAAGGTGGTCTCACAAAGTTGCCGTTGCTGTGGACTAGCATCATCAATCGCAGGGGCCAAGCCAAGCAGGGGCCAAGCCAAGCAGGGGCCAAGCCAAGCAGGGGCCAAGCCAAGCAGGGGCCAAGCCAAGCAGGGGCCAAGCGGGGCTGTTTGAGCCAAGCAAGGGGCTGTTTGAGTGTGCAAGCTTTACAAAATCTGAACGTATAATCGATAAGTCCTGCTCTCCAACAGAAAGACCATGCTCTTAAATGAAGATGGGGAAAGAACCCATCCAACGCCCCTGGATTTACAAGCTGCTCCTAAACCGAGAGGGAGGGCGCATCAAGGAAAACAAGAACTTTGTTATCCTGGAGTGGATTTTGTGATCAGAGATGTTATTAAAGTGTTAGTTGAAGTTAGTTGATCTCAGTTTGACGTCACAACTGGAAAAAATGAATCCGACTTTGTCAGTTTAGAGTCTGAATAAACAAAGCTGTGTTTATCATCAGTTGAAACATCAGTGCTGCAGAACGAGTCGGTAGCTTTTACCGTCGAAGCTTCAAATCCACAGGAACAGAGCTATTAACCTTTGAAAGGTCGATTTGTTCCAAACCCAATTTGATCCAGTAACAGAGTTGAACTGAGAATTAAAGGCTGATTAAATGTCAAACTGAGTCAGTTTGACATTTCTCAACTGAACAAAATGACTCAGGATTTATTCCTCTATAATTTGTACATCACAGAATATGATTTTATTATCCAGTCTTCATCCTGTTCATGTTCTCCGGCTTTTATTTTAACTAGAGTTTTGCTGTAACCAGCCAGAAGCAAGTGATATGTTACTATGTCATTTTCTCTCATTGCAGAATAAGCGATAGAGGTTATTAGTTTGCATTAAACCTAATATGTTTCATAATAATATAAAATATGAAGATTTATGGGGTTGTTACTTCTGTAAGTTGACCAACTCTGAGATTTGAACTCTTTTGTTCAGTCGCTATGTTTTCAAGTTTGCAAAATACGAAACCTGTTGAAGAAACTGCAGATGAAGGCAGCAAACTCAGAATTACCCACGAGGACTGTGCCGACAGTGTATGTTGTGGTGTGTGGTAGTAAATGTGCAAAATATATTACTATATAGGCAAGAATATTGTTGTCAGGCTTTGAAAACTCCCAAATATAAATATTGGATTATTGGGATATTGATGTTTCAGATATGATGGTGAGGAGGAAAACAACAATGCTTTCATGGTATAGTTGTGACTCACTCTTTAGAGCCTGATTCACTCGAAGCTGGTGGGAATCTCTGGAAGTTAAAATCAAATACCTTTTGTTTAAAAAGAAGAAATCACCAATGTCAGAACAATTAACCTGTAAAAGAGGAAATGTGTTGAGTTTGAGGTCACTCACTAAAGAGAAATGGGTCAACAGCGCAGATCCTCTTACAAATGAAGTGCTGTTGCATCAGGAACCACATTTTGTGCAGCTCGTTTCAGCCGATTAGCTCCTAGAGCAACACAAACCCATTGTCGGGGATAAAAGAAAATGAAATGTCAAATCTAAAAAAAAAAAATGTTTTTATCACAGCAGCCGTGGAGGCAGATTTAATTCCTGCCTCCGCAAACCAACTCCACCTATAACATTAACTGACGCGGACGGTGCTGTGGGCTCGGAGCTGATGGAAACGGGGCAGAACACGAAAGCAGGAGAATGCTACGTATTGTGCGAGTGCAGCGCTGAAGACAATGTGCGCCTTCTCTGGCTTGTGCCCATTGTTGCCCGGAATTTCTTGGGTCGCGTCTCAGGTCCGCAGAAGAAGTGAAAGGTCGTCATTCAGCCCGTCGAGGCCTCTTCAAACCTGCCATTGTCATCTCAGTGTTTTCCTTTCAGTCCAGGCTGATTGATTCCCCCTCTGCTGCTCATGTCACTCAGCAAACTGTGGGGTTTTCTTTTGTCTCACCTTCCCAGTGTTTTACCTCCCGTTCTGAAAATAGGAGAATCCGAGAGGGGTGAGTTTACCTCCAAGGTCGACCCCTCAGTCTGGACTCTGAGGGACGTCTCAATGCCACCTCCACTCTGCACACTTCACCCTCCTGTGTCACTCAGTTTGACCCACATTCTTTCACTCTGCGTGACAATGGGCCGTCGCTGCTGCTGCTGGACCACATTCAATGCCGTGTTTTCCTGCCCCAGAATAATTGAGGAGTGATGTCATCCTAACCAGCAGCACCGCCGTGTTAACGCCGTTTTAATTTCCCAGGATGATAAATGGTCGGCCTCCGCAGAGTGCGAGCAGCCAGTTTGTCCGGAGCAGCTCTCCTGAATGATTTAATGAAAGGAGCCGTTGAATGCATGAAAAGAAAAAGTTCCTCCTTTTTCAAAGTGTGTGACAAAATCGTGACAGGCTTGTTAAAATACCCCCACCCCCCCCGCCCGCCCGCCCTTACTCGCCTCTGCTGCCCAGAATCCCTAACGACGCCACCCCCGGCTGCCCCGGCACCGTCCGGCCTCAGCGGTGGCAGGGTTTAGTTCAGCGTGCCGCGACAACCTCGCTTCACATTCACTCGACAGACCAGTGTGGGAATTCTGAAACGTTTCTGTGATCTTCAGCCAGTTCTTCCTGCAGGACACAACTTAGATCAGCTTGTTTCTGCTGTTTTATTTCCCCACTTGCTGATTTATAACAGGTACAAATACATTTAAGTTTCTCCTGCATAAACGGAACTTTAACAATGTGCTCACGCGCACTAACCCTCTGAAGAATAAAGTTGAAATGATGACAAGAATGTCGGGAATACAGACAAAATAAAACGAAGGAAGATATTTATTTGTCATTCATGTTTTATTTATTTGCTTATTGATAATTATTCATTTTCAGAAAAACCTTCTTTTCATATTTAGTTCAAACAGTTTGACTCGAGGATGAACTGATTGGATTTTGCTGCTCGAAGGTCAAAGGTCAAGGTCACAGTGACCTCACGAAACCTAAAGAGGCTTGTAAATGTTTTATCTTAAGAGCGACTCCAGAGAATCTTCACAAATTAGCTGATTGAATTCTAGTGGTCAAAGGTCAAAGGTCACGGCGGCCTCACATTATTGTGAATGTCAGGAACACACATGGAGCGACTGAAGCTGCTCTGGTGCATCTGGTGTTTTTCTGTAAACAGTTTACGTGTAAACAGTTTACGTGTAAACGTGTAAACTGTTTCATAAATACGTGTTCGGCCTTTTTTTGTGAATGACTCATGTGTTTGTGCAGATTTAGAGAATCGCGCCGGGCGGAGCTGAACTAAACATGTTTCTCTGCGTCCCTCTGCAGGCTGTGCAGTCTGACTCTGAAGAAGCTGGTGGTGATGAAGGAACTCGATAAAGAGCTGATCTCTGTGGTCATAGCTGTTAAAATCCAGGTATGTTTGTCTGCACGCACAAACCTGTCAGACACACACACACACACACAGACACACACACACACACGTGCAGTAGAGTAAAGTAAAGACAGACATTCTTCACTGCTTATTGTGTTTCAAATCCTATTTTGTCGTTATTTTTATTTAATCATCTGTGATATTGAACCCTTTTTTCTACGGTGGCCCTGAAGTGCAAATCAAAACAACAAATCACAAACAAGTGGCCAGTGTGTCCATCCAATCAGTGACGAGCCCTGTGGACAGCAGGTGCCTGTTCCCCATCTGTTAGAAGGGAATGTTTTCTAACTTGTTGATGTGTTTTGCATTTCAGGGCCACTGTACTTTCCCTTATATGGTGTAAATACCAACGTGCACGGACTTGAGTTATATTGTTTTATATTCCAGTAAACACAACATCATATCTGGTTCTGTCTTCACGCCTCCAGGATGGGAGTGTGTTTTTGTATCTTCAGGGAATTCCTCAAGATTCTGCACAAACACTGACTTGGACTCAAGGACGAACTAATTAGATAGAAGTCATGTGACCTTACGCTCTTGTGAACGTGACACTCGGAGGGAATCCGACTACATCTGCCACAGAGTTAGACTCAAAGAGGATCTGATTAGAATTTTGAGGTCAACCATCCCATCAAGAATACTTTAGTTTGCATTGTGTATATTATCTTCCGCTGTAAATACTGTGGGTTTTGTAGAAAAGGTAAAAGGTGTGAAAACATCTGCCTGGTGTTTTATAATGAGTTGAATCCTGTTGAATAAAACATGTCCTGCACCTTCGCTGCACAGTGAACTGAGTCGCGCCGCAAACTGAATTCAAACCTTTATTTACGTGTTTATTTCATTTCCAGGGCTCCAAACGGATTCTGAGGTCCCATGAGATAGTGCTGCCCCCCAGTGGCTCTGTGGAGACAGACCTGGCTCTCACCTTCTCACTACAGGTACAAGACAAAAAGCCCCACAGGTGCTGTTTGTTGTTCATTATAAGCACACAGTCAATAATACATTAACAGCTTGCAGCTCATTGTTTAATGTTTCATACTGTTTCTTAATGAAGTGAAATTTTTGTTCAGGGAATATGTGCTCATTATTACCATTACTGCTTTGTTACCATGACAACCATTCAAATATGCATTAGCTATTAATGAGATGTGAATTTGATATATACTGTACGAAGATATTTTTCCTGTGTGAGAGCAAAATCATCATTACATTCGTCCTCCTCTCGTAATAATTCTTCAGTCTATTCTTTTACATACAGATTTTTATTTGGATCTGCACCAGATTGCAAACATTCATAAATACCAGTCCCCTGAATATTTTTACTTCTCTGAGAAATCGACAGAAATGTAGATTCTTTTCAAAACCGCCCTCAATGTAAAAGAAATAAATGGAATCATGTCGTCCTCGGTGGAGGTAATAATGTCATTTTGAGAACTCTGTGTGTGATAAAAAAGAAACAGCAGGAGAGCATCATGTCCATGTTAATGAAGAAACATTTCTACCAACTCACTGATGTGTTTTATTGGTGTTTGGGGCTCAGTGGCACTGAGGTATGAGATATGTCAGGTGTACACAGAAAACACATGGTTTTGGTCTTTTCATGGGATTTACTGAGAAAATAAAGAATATCATCAGACCTTCTCCTCGAATCATTTCTATATTTTCTTCCCTCCTCCACGTCCAGTACCCGCACTTCTTAAAACGAGAAGGAAACAAGCTGCAGATCATGCTGCAGCGACGGAAGAGATACAAGAACCGGACCATCTTGGGCTACAAGACTCTGGCGGTGGGATCTATCGACATGGCCGAGGTACACGCTGCTGCAAACCGGTTTACCTCAGATTTAATGAAGGTTGACAGAGTGCATGTTGTGTGGACAGGAAGTGGCAGAAAGAAACCTCTTCATGCTCACCCGGGATCTGGCTCTGATTCTTCTACCTGTACTCCTGGCTCTTAAAATCACACAGCCTTCTTAGAAATACACATCTAATTGGTCTTACAATAGACATAAACGTAGCATTTTTGAATACATATAGTTTAATGCAGGTGGAGCATTTTGAGTCTGCAGAATCACATTAACTAGGGAGTGAGCGCAGGTGATGCAGTGAATCATTCATCTCACGTTTTCCCTTTGTCCTCCTCTCCCAGGTGATGCAGCACCCGACCGAGGGAGGCCAGGTCCTGCCGCTCTGCAGCAACCAGAAAGAATCGCTGGGCAAGGTGGCGGAGATCTGGATCTTTTCTCTGTCCAGTCAGCCGATAGACCACGAGGAGGCCGCCCTGCAGGACGGACAGAAGACCAAGTGCTCCGGTACGCTCTCATTACCCCCCCGCTGATCTGAGGTCCAAACAGCAGCATCATAATCACCTAATATTCTAAAGAGCTGAAACAGAGGAGGGGTCACAGGGTTCAGAATGGTGTTTTTTTTTTCTTCCTCTGTTCTCATGCAGAAAAGCATTCAAATGAAGTCGTACGGCTCGTCGTGTATTTTTAGAACCTGGCTGCGTGTCAAATTTAAAAGGGGATAGCTGAAATATTCATGAGACATCTTCTACACTCCAGCGTTTAATCCCCTGACTTCCTCTGCTTCAGATAACTACTCGGAGGAAGAGTACGAGAGCTTCTCCTCGGAGCAGGAGGCCAGCGACGACGCCGTGCAGGCGCAGGTGAGTCCGAGTTCGGTGGCAGGCGGGTTCATAATAAAGCTGAGGTCGGACTAAAACATCTGTACTGGCACTGCATCATTTGCTGAGGAGAACTCAAGGACGTGGGCGTGTAAATAATGTATTCGTTTTTTTTTTTATGGGAGGAGCTGTTTTCATCATTGTAACTTGTGGTTTCAGGATCTGGAGGACGATGAGTACGATGTGAGGAAGCCAAAGAAGCAGAGGAGGTCGATTGTAAGGACTCCCTCCATCACCAGAGTAAGAACCAGGCTGGGTTTTAAAGAATCCATTATTCTGTCTGGGACCATCATAAACCTACAGAGCAGCTTCAGAGCTTCTTCTCTTGAATCTACTGGACGAATACAAAAATCATTATTCCTAAAGATCGTGATTTCAGGGCAACGTTCACCCCAGAGGAAACATAGCAGAGCATTTATTTGAATGTAAACACTCGAAGGCAGAAGAAACCTCTGAGGTCGAGGACGTCCCTGTAGATTGTCCTGTATTGCTGTTATTTTGCCTCTCAAAGTATGTTTTGAACATCAGCTTGAGGGAATGTCATCAGATTTTGTACAAACATTCACTTTGACCCAAAGATAAACTGATTTCATTTTGGTGGTCAAAAGGTCAAAAGGTCAATCTGTTACCTACTATATAAAATGTGTTTTAATTACAGTCCTGACACTGAGCTTGAGAAGGTAACAGCCAGTTACAGAAACACATACATGGGAGAGATTTGTAGGTTTTTTTTAAAGGCATAAAAATAGAATAATATATGAATCCATATCTCCAGGTCTGTGGTTGTAACGGAATATCGAGTCCAGACGCTGCAGTTTTTTTCACACCAGCTTTTCCGAGTAACACCTCAGTGAGTCCCATCTTTTATGTGACTCATTAGCAGGTGGTTGAATGCTAACGTGTTATATTAAACACCTTTTAATGAGCTGTAAAGAGACAGCTTTAGCGTGTTCTTGCCCGGGGATGCTGCTGCGTTATCGAGTGAGCAGAAGCAGGAAGTGAGAAGGCCCCAGAAAGCAGATGAAGCATGATGCTGTGTGATTATTGATTTACATGAACACGCGCAGTAAAATCGATCGGCAGCCGACGCTGCAAATGTATCTACTGCCGGTAAATTCAGTGAAGTAAAGGAGCTGCAGCTGTTTCCTCTGCATTGATCAGCGCTCTGTGATGAATCAGAACTAGGTCACACTCTGACTTGTGCTCGTGTGTTTATTCTCTTGTGTTTTAGCAGCAGAACTTCAAGCAGCGAGTGGTGGCTCTCCTGAAGCGGTTCAGAGTTTCAGATGAGGTGGGTGTTTTCTCCAGATGCTACTGGGTCAACTGGGAATCGAATCTTCCTTTGAGCCTCCGCTGTGGAGCTGCTAAACCACCTAACATCGAATGCCTCTGTGTGTGTGTGTGCGTGTGTGTGTGTGTGTGTGCGTGTGTGAAGGTGCTGGACTCGGAGCAGGACCCTGCAGAGCCGCCTCCTGAGGTGGAGGAGGAGGACCTGGACCTGGACAGCGTGGAGTTTGAGAACCCCAGTGACAGCGGCCCAGAGCTGGATGACGACGACAGCGTCCTCAGTACGCCCAAACCCAAGCTCAAGTGAGTGGCTCTCACTGAGGAGTGTGTATCTTCATTCTCCAAACACCGATGGGTTATTGACAAAGAATGACAACACCACAGCGTTTTAAAACCACATTGAAACATATCCATGGATTTACTGGTGCTGGAGGGTCGACGCCCCAGATTTATATTATTCTTCACACAGGATCCTTCGTTTCCCATCATGCCATTCTATAGTGTCTTTCGTTCATGTCAGACTCCACATCTCCAGTTTCTAACACTCACTCTCTCCCAGGCTCGAGCTGTAACTGTCCCTGGAGTAATTTCCTCCCACTTTAGAAATCCGCTCCAGAGCAGCAGAAGACATTAAACAACTGAGGTCTCATCTCCACTGGTGAATTAACTCTAATGTGTAAAAAGCAGCTGGAGAGAGGGACGGTTTCTTTAGTTTTTAACCAGCAGGCGGTTCAAGATAAAGCTAAAGTGATACAGCAACAACACTAACCTCCACTGTATCTGCTGTGAGCATCACTACATTATACTGGAAACATAACGGACACGTTCACATTTCGTTTGCACACTTGGGACATGGACCAAACTAAAAATGTCAAATACAGTTTTATCAAAGATGGTTTCTGTCATTTTATGTAGTTCTCACACACTGAAGTTCAACTGTTACATTTTTCGGATAAGTTTGGTTTAAATTAGTTATTTGATGCTTTAAAAATGGGGTGAAACATCATGATTGACAGCTCTGGAGTATTTTAGCTTCATTTCTCATACAACTTCTTCAAAGTACTGTTCTCCTGAGTTCGGTTAGAGTCTCTCTGGGGCCGCAGGTTTGATTCTGGCTTGCAGCACATTGCTGTGTGTCTTCCCCACTGTCCCCTTTCCACACAGTTAAGCTGTCCCATCAATAAAGGCAGAAAAATGCCCGGAAAATATCTTAAAAAACACTGATCCAGAGACGACTCCTCATATCTGTCTATAAATCACGTTTACTTAACCCAGACTTGTTTGTTCTCTCTCTCAGGCCGTACTTCGAGGGTCTCTCCCTCTCCAGCTCTCAAACGGAGATCGGCAGCATCCACAGCATCCGGAGCCACAGGGAGCCTCCGAGCCCGGTGAGAGCAGAGCTCCTCCGACACACCGTAAAACAGACTCCGAAAAAACTTTATCAGGGCTGTAGCTTCCCTGCAGCATTTCAATACCATGGTGAAACAGCTGGAGTCAGCCCAGTGTAACCATTGACGAGCCAGTGAGCAAAGTCCACTGAGCAGAAAGGTTTTGAATTGTCACTCGGCCCACTCAGACGTTCCCATCAGTCATGGGATCAGCAGTTGGTTTATGAAACTCTAGGGTTTCTGTTCAACCCAGAATTCCATCACGCTTTAATCTGTGTGAAATCCAAACTCTGAGGATTCCATCAAAACCAGCTAATGTTTATTATCCCTGCAAAATGTCTCGTTCCAGATTGACCCAGATAAAAACAAGTGCGGAGCCAAGTTTCCAGAGGATAATGTGTCCGATAACGTCTCCTTCGTGAGTATGAACTCTCACAGCTGCTACATCAATAACTTCAATAACACCAGTGCTATTCTGAAGGTCAATGTTTTAAAGAAAAGAAAAATGAGAACTAGAAACCTGCTCAGCTACGCATGACTGTATATTCTGTACGGCTGTAGATATAATTATAATAAATCATAATGAATAACAGCTCTTGTCCAGTCGAAGCAAAAGTTCAGTTTGTTGTTTTGAAAATAAAAACACATCTGTCAGCCCTGAACTCATTTAGTATTTTCTCCCTCAGGAGCAGCCGGAGGCGGTGACTCCCACCACAGAGCTGGAGATGGACAACATGGACACGTTTCTAGAGAGACTGCCACCTAGTGGCAAAATGACCAAGACAGAGTCCCTCATCATTTCGTCCAACAGGTGAGAAATAAATCCACCTCTTTAAATCACTTCTTTTCAAAGCTGACATGAGTATTTATCATCAAAATCAACGTGAACAGTGTTTTCAAAGGGGAGGAAGAGTGAATGTGTGTTTTGGTTGTCAGGCAGGAGCCGAAGTTGGCCGGTCGACGAGGCAGGAGCACGTCGCTGAAGGAGCGTCAGCCCAGCAGGCCACTGAACGAGAGGGCCAACAGCCTGGACAACGAGCGGTCCCTGGACACACGCTGCCACCTACAGGTATGAAGGGAGAGCCTCACTAACACTCCATGTTTAGATGGTTCAGCTTCTGCTTACTGGTAACATACTGGTCTAACTTTCCCTCCCAAGATCCCAAGAAAGACGGTTTATGACCAACTGAACCACATCCTGGTGTCTGATAACCACCTCCCTGACAGCATCATCCTCATCAACACGTCGGACTGGCAGGGCCAGGTAACATTTACTACAACAACAAACAACAATATGAGTTTATCTATACTTGAATAAGAATATTATCTATATTGTATAATAGCATTTCAGCCTCTGATAATTGTTTAAAAAATGATTATCAAGTTTGTGAAATATAACTGGCAGAAGATGGATAAAGCAGTAAATTCCTGGCAGTAAAATGTTTTTTCACATTGTTATGTTTATGATCAAATCGCTCTCACTCTCTTCTTTTCCTCCCAGTATCTGTCAGATATGCTTCAAAACCACCACCTCCCAGTGGTGTGCACCTGCACCACAGCAGACATCCAGGCTGCATTCAACACCATCGTCTCCCGCATACAGAGATTGTGAGTCTGAGTGACTGACGCTTGCATCAGATCAGTTTATTGTGAATCTCTGTAAGTTGTCATGATGCCTTGTTGTTTTGTTTTTTTCAGTTGTAACTGTAACTCCCAGACGCCCATTCCCATAAAGATAGCCGTGGCCGGAGCGCAGCACTACCTCAGTGCAGTCCTGAGGCTTTTTGTGGACCACCTCACCCACAAGACCCCTGACTGGCTCGGATACATGAGGTTCCTCATCATCCCTCTAGGTCAGTGACCGTCCAACAGTGGATTAGAAGATAGGAAGAAGAAGATAATCCTGATCATCCTAAAGACTGACGACTGCATGTTGTTTGTTTCCTTCAGGTGCACATCCAGTCTCTAAATATCTGGGCACTATTGACTATCGATACAACAGTTTGTTCCAAGACACCGCCTGGAGGGACCTGT
The DNA here is from genome assembly GCA_026259375.1 of Verasper variegatus. Classification (NCBI taxonomy): domain Eukaryota; kingdom Metazoa; phylum Chordata; class Actinopteri; order Pleuronectiformes; family Pleuronectidae; genus Verasper; species Verasper variegatus. The sequence goes on from CM048049.1 coordinate 19,789,501, forward strand.
TCCTCAAGCCAGAAGCTCCTGTTCTTGGTGGGCTCATTTGTCTCATTGACTTTAAAACTACAAAAAACTATTGTAACTTAACTTAACTTTAAGATATAAGATGATAAACTGTGAGTGTTACTCCGTGTGCAGCCCAGGAGAATCCAGACGTGGTCTCCAGGGTCACTCAGTACATGGTGGGAGCTAACGGAGCTCACCAGCTTCCCATCGCAGAGGCCATGCTCACCTACAAACAGAAGAGGTACATGTTCTCATGTGACGTTATTGTGCAGAGACCTGAGATGTGTTTGTGAAACTACTAAAGTTTGAATTTAGATCGGTCTGAAGGTTTCGTCTTACAAATGCTTCGAATGCAGATCTTTCACCAGTTTTTCAAAAGGGGAGATTGAACTTGTCGGTGTCTTTTCAAAATGCATTTCTTACGGTTTTGGGACAAATTTGCAACGGAAGCAAAGTAAATAAGTTTTGCAATTTTATAATTACTCAAGACAGACCTGATACACAGCTGTGCAGTGAGATCAAGACACCTCCACTAAAGAGTATTAACGGCAGTACTCCACAACAAATGTAGTGATGAGGAGATATTTATATTACAAAGATTAGAAATAGGAGAAAAGAGCTCGACTGACTAATTAAGCCGTTTCCACTTTGGCACATAGTGAAAGGAAACATTGTAATTTTGACACTTTAACATGGTTTTGTATGAATGAAGTGAATTTGTTGATTTTGCAATTCAATAGTTGAACTAATAGAAGTATTTAATCAAAGTTCACAGCACAACGAGTCCAAAAGAGCGAACGTGAAAAGATAGAAAAGTGTAAACTAAACTACAAATCACTATAATAACTACTGGCGACAGATAAGACTATAAAAAATGCTCTTGTGGAGAAAATAATAATTTTCTCAAAAATTGCAGTAGAATCATCGACTTCTGGTGGTTTGAAGTGATTAATACTTTCACCTCTAATATCACGTGTACAAATACTGCGAGTTCTGTCCTCCATTTACTTGTTTTAAATCCCCCTCTTGAACAACAGGTGAAAGTTAGAATACACTTGTGGTGTTTGTGTGGAAGTGTTGTGGTGGACGTGGTGGAGTCTGTCTAAACATCAGCGTCTCTCCATCACCTGCGTGTGTGAATAACACTTTTGACCTTTTTGTCGTATGTTTTCTTTTCTTTCTTTGAAGGAAAAAGAGCTTTCATTTTGATTTTGCAGTAAGGTATTGTGGTCAATTGAGTTTGTCTCTCATGTAGCCCAGTGATTTCATTTCCTTTCCAACCCTCTCTGCCACTTTAACAGCTGGTCACAAAGGTTTTTCTTTTTTGTTTTTGCTATGAACAGCCTCTTCAGCAGTTTTTGTTTTTTATTCTGTTTGCAGGAAAATACAAACTACATCCAAAACAAAAACTGAACTTGTGACGCTAAACTCCTCGTTAAACTTTACTGGGAGCTATTGATTAAAACATCTGTCACAGTATCATGATGCCCAGTTTTTTAGCTGCCTAAGGCAAAATTAGACTTTAGACTTTAGGTGAGAACATCGATACTGCTCTCACAGCCAGTTATCTTACCTTGACATGACGACTGGAAACAGTGGGAGTCCAAAGATTACTGCTCATATTGGGTTTATTTCATTTTGTGAGACAATCTCTTAATATTTTATCTCTCCTTATTATTCCAAAGAGAAATCGTTCTCAAAATATGCTGATAAAGTGGCAGGAGACCCGAAAAAACCAATCATGTCTGTCCTCCCTCCTCTGGAGATGTGTCTGTGTCGTCCTCCCTCCTCTTTCCTCTGCATCATCATGTGCTTCTGGCCATCATGTCTGTTCTCTGTCCAGTTAGATGTACGACGCCTGCACATTGTCACTAAAAGAACAAACGTCACAGTGCAAATAGCTTCCTCCTCTGTAGTTAAGTTATTAAAGTTATATGTTGGGTTTGTTCTCGTCTAGTACCAACATCAAACATATCATGTTTCAATGTAATGTCCTAATGGTAATGGAGTAAAAAACTATTCTATGTTTAAAGGAAGCCTATAAACTTATATTACTCTCCTTGGAGCAGAGTTAATGTAATTTTTTTCTGTATTATTTATCTACTAAGTGTCACATATGGAAGTATTGTCACTTATTTATGAAAGATTATCAATAATTCCCATGTAGTGAAAAGGTTTTTGATAAATAGGATAAATAAATCACATTCATCAAGAGATTCCACATATTTAATACAGCAAAGTGTGAGAAACTGACCATGATCACTCTTATTCATAACATGTAAAAGGAGTCTGAAATAGAAACCAAACCAAACTGGAGGATATAATCGCTGTTATAGACAATACAATTATATAATCAGAGAAACAGGTGATTAGACGTATGGAGAGTGACTGCAAACTAAATAAATGTTAGGTTTATTCTTGTTTGACAAAACTAAAAAGTAATAACATCTTGTGAAACAGGACTCAACCTCCACCGAGGCCAAGGTCCTCTAAATATATATATAAACATATGTTTGTTTCATCAAGATCCATAAATTATTCCCTAGGAAATTGGTGTTAAAGAAAGTGAAAAAGAAAAAACTAAATAGTGGATCCATACCAGAATTTAATGGCATCTTTGTCGGCTCATGTTGCATCATTCCACCAAGTATCATGGAAATCCATTCAGTATTCTTTTGCATAATCTTGCCGGCAGAAGGAGAACACGTGCAGATTGTACAGTCAAACTAATGTAAACTGAATCGTACCCTCTTCTGAACAGACCTTTGCTGCTCCATTGAATCAAAGCGTGTTTTTGGGATTGAAGAAATTAAATAAATCAAGTTTGTTATCAAGATTAAAGACCAAAATATCCCTGGCCCTGAGCTGTTATCAAGAAAAGTGCATGAGTAATGTCTCTAGTTTGATTCCTCTGACCCGGACTGACATGCATGTGCATCTGGAACAAATGCAATGGACAGAAGTCCCGTGTTCTGTCAGACTCCGAGCAGATCACTCACATACCAGGCAGACATCTGGCTGCTTCTTCTCCTTCTCCGTGGCTGCGGCTGAGGCTGATGTTGTGTTGGAAACCCCCCCAAAAAAGACAAACTGATTCCTAGACTGTCTTCTCTCTCTTCTCTCCCCCTCCTCCTGTAGTCTCTCTGTTTCTTCCCTGGGGGGGCGATGGCAGGTTTCTTCAAGGCAAGAGCAACAACCTTTCACGTCATGTCTTCACATTTAGAAAAAAGTCCAGTACGACTCCATTCTGGCTATTTTTCCGGTTCCGGCCGGGAAAATAGTTCATAGCGTAGAAGGCTTGTAATGCGTATACATGCACTACCGCTCCCAGGTAGTGCATGTGAGGTTTTAAACTTAGGTTGGTGCTCTTCCTTCTCATCCTATTCTCTATGGTTTTACCAGTTGAGTGTTTCCCCCTGACGGACTTGCTGCCTCCTGAATGCCCCCCCCTGCTGACTTTACTCTGGTAGATCTGCTCCGTCTCTGCAGCGATTGGACGGTTTCTGCCGGAGGCCCGATAGTTTGCATGTTTTCTCCCTCTTGCTTCTCCAGCTGCAATCAGGGGGCCTGCAGACGGGATCGTGAATCTGTTTGAGTGCAGCATGCTCTGTTGATTGGGTCTGCATACGTCACATGCAACGGGGAAACCGCAGTATTTCCAGATGTGATGCACTGGAAATCAGCACAAGTTGAACTAACAGTTGATCTTAGTGTTATTAACCCCTAGATGCCATTTACTTTTCAATTCTCATCTTTTAGATTTTCACAGAATGGTTTTAAGTTTCTTTTGCTTTTCTATGAGATTTCTCATTTGAACAAGGCAAATTAAATGTTCTTCTTGCTGTCGCGTCTTTCGCTGCCTCTCCACAGCCCCGACGAGGACTCATGTCAGAAATTCATCCCTTTCATTGGGGTAAGTCTCGTCCTTTTCCCTATAAATCCTGCTCTGGTTCAGTCGTTGTCCAGCTGATTTATGTTTATGTGTCTTTGTTTCCTTTATAAATCTTCAGATGGTGAAAGTTGGCATCGTGGAGCAGTCGTCGGCAGCGTCAGGTCAGCCAATGATTGGTTTGTTTATGGACTTTCAACATAGAATACAGATAAAATGCATCTTTTACACGTGTAGTCTATGAATAAAATGGTCATTTTTACGTTGCTATTATTCCTCGTTATGATCAGAGATGTAAATCCTTAGAGGGAGGATCCAAATTGTAAATTTTGGTGCAAATATTGGTCTAAATTGAAACCGAATGTCTCACAGTTTTTAGTTTTCGAATGATCCTGTGTATCGTCTGGTTCCTCAGGAGACTCTGATGATGCAGCACCTCTGGGCTCCTCGCTGCTCTCCTCCACGCCTCCACAGATATCTCCTGCACTCAAAGAGGCGTCGCCCACCCCGCCCTCCTCTCCGTCCGTCAACACCAGCTTCTGTGCTTACAGGTAGAACACCACAATTTAGAAAGCTGAAGCAATAAACCTATAGTCAGCGTGATGCAAGAAAAATACAATGATGTCAGTAAAGTCCTGAAAGTATAATTTGACATATTTTTGTGTAGCAGAATGTGTTCTTTGATTATTTTCTATCCCATTAATTGTGTAGTATTTGGAATCCTTGATTCAGATTGAAGTCTTTCTTGAATTTAAAATAAGAACCATCGTTTTTCATTTGTTAGAGTTGTTTTATCATATGTAGGTAAAAAAGATTATATAGAAATTGTAAAAGAATATATATTGTAACTAAATTCTTATAAAATACTATGAAAAATTAAACTTATATTTTTAATTATATATTTCATGCATGAGATTATCATCATGACTTCTCTGTGTTTGCTGTGTCACGGTGCTATTTCCTCCACATATCCTCACATTTACCTGCTTTAACTCTTATTTGTAGAATTCCAAACTGAAAACTACTTGCCCAGTATTGACTCTTCTGCTTTACTGCATTGACTCTACTGCTCTGTAGCTCTGGCAGTCACTCGGAGCTGATGGGGCTTCAGGTGGACTACTGGGTGGCTCCGACAGAAAGGAAGAAAGACGTGGAGAAGCGGGATTCCTCCTCCAAAAATACTCTGAAGTGCAATTTCCGCTCGCTGCAGGTCAGCCGGCTGCCACTGGGAGGCGCTGAGCCCAGCCCCCAGCCCACCATGTCCATGACAGTGGTCACCAAGGAGAAGAATAAGAAGGGTGAGATCTGCCAAACGAACAAACGTCATCACATTTCAATCCTCACAGACCAGAAAAAGTCTGAATCCCTCAGTTACTCACAGCATGAATCTCTGTCGCCCCCCCCCCCCCCCCCCCCCCCCTCAGTCATGTTCCTGCCAAAAAAGAGCAAAGACAAGGAGGTGGAGTCCAAGAGTCAAGTGATCGAGGGAATCAGCCGCCTCATCTGCACTGCCAAGCACCAGCAGACCATGCTGAGAGGTAACGTTCCCCACAGAGCCCAGTGTGTCCTCCTCTGCTCAACTGTCCACACAGACATCAGAGGTTTTTCTCTTTAGTCTTTGAAAGTTAAAGATCTCAAATCAATTAGTTGCAATAAAGAAGCAATAGTTGTCTCCTACACAATAAATGAATCAATGACTAATAAATAACCATAAAGACAAAAATGATTTTATAATTATTTTATATTCCTACTAGGCATGGTGTAATTAACGTTTCCTTTTCAAAATCTATTTTTTTCTATAAATATATTTGTTATTTTCATTTAAATAATGTATCATATTTCTAATTAATTTTTCTCATGTAAGTAGCTCATGTCTGTGTGTTGCCAAATAAATATCGTGTTCAATGTAGAGTTAAATGACAGAATACAACAAAAAAACAACCAGTATATTTTGCAAGTATAATTTGTTTATGTTGGGATTTTTAAGTGTACTTTATTTTATTAGTGTGAATGTGCTGCTTACTCTTAAACCGTCACTGTGCTGTAAATATTGCAACCATCAAACTTCCTGCTGTTCATTATTAAATTATCATTATTAATATTTACTTATTGTTATTCTAAGCAAACCTTGCACTTGCCCAACTTCTCAAACGTGAGTATTTGCAGTCTGAGGGGGAAAAACAAACTTTGTAATGTAAATAAACTTTGTGTTTCGTCAGTGTTGATCGACGGCGTCGAGTGGAACGACGTCAAGTTTTTCCAGCTGGCGGCACAGTGGTCGTCACACGTCAAACATTTCCCCATCGGGATCTTTGGACACTCGAAAGGCCCGTACTAGCACCTAAGAGACACTGAGGACAGCTCCCCCCTCCCGTCCCCTCGCCGTGGTGCCAACAGTTTTTAACCCCCTTCACCTCACCTCCCCCCCCCGGCACACGTCTTCTGTTCTGCTGTCTCCTGCTTTCCACTGTTGCAATTTGTCCAATTATTTAATCTTTTGCGTGTTTTTTTTAATTTTCTATTTATGTAAAGAAAGGTCCCCAAGCAAAGCTGCTGAGGGAACATTTCTTTACTCTGCTTTTTAAAAAGAAAGAATCCTGCTGATGTTTTATAGACTTTTGAGAGAAAAACAGCTCAATTAAATAATAATTAGAAACTGACCTCTGACCTTCGACAAACTGTACGAGTGTGAGCATGTTGGTTTTTCTTTGGGTGAGGTTGGTTTCAAGCACTTGGCCCCAGCACAATTAATCAAGAACATATACAAAAAAACGACAACAGCACCGGATTTGTAATGAAGACGAGCATCTTATTTTCTAACCATGATGAAGAAACGACGGACGCTCTTCTTCAGAGACTTGTCGTCGATTCCTCGTCTTAACCCCCGAAGAACTAAAAATAAATGACCCCTGACCTTTGACCCTCTGCACTATATGAAGACGTCTAATGTGCAATAGACTGTGAATGCGTTTAATAATCTGACACTGTTGGAAGATTAGTTGTGATTTTCACTGTACGTAATCCCCTCTGGTTTTTTATTTTCTCGGTGAACTGGCTTGAGGTTTGAAGACTTGCTCCGAAACTTGGTCCAAAATATTAGAACACAAGGGGAACTTTTAGATGGTGATACAAATCTAAAGGAATATTTGGGAATTGCACTTGTTTGCTTTCTTGCCAAGAGTTAGATGAGATGGATGAACTCTCTCGTATGTAGGGTGAACAAAAAGCTGCAGCTAGCTTAGCTTAGCACGGGGGAAACAGCCATTCTGGATCTAATCATGGGAACAAAATCTGCCCACCAGCTACACCGTTACTTTTTGTTTGTTACATTTTTACAGAAACAGAGTAGTAAAAATACAAAATTGGGTTCTCTGGGGTTTTACAGGGAACAGAAATTACAGCTTGTCGAGATTTAAAGTCAAGATTTAGTTTGAATTAAACAAAAGAAGCCTCTTCAAATAACACAAAATAATAAATCTTTTTTATTTAGTCCGTGCAAAACCTGAGCCAGGCTTCCCACCTTTGTGCTAAACTCAAGTGAACCACCTCAAAGCATTGATCTTTTTTATCAAACTCTCAGCAAGAAAGTACAAATTATTCCCATAAGCTTGTTTATTAGAGTTTTTCCTCCGTATTAAATAATGGTTTCCTCAAATGTATTTTATTAAACTCTTCCTCCTCAAGCCCCACACTCCTCCATCACACTCCATAGTTTTTGCTAAAAGCAAGTGTTGTTTTTGCCAAAGGGAATATTCATCCACTGCAGCTCCCTCTGTATCACTACTGTGTGGTATTATAGATGACTTCATGACGTAGAGGTGAATGTATTGAAGGTACCTTAATGTAAAGCACTTTTAAATGTTTGTCCATGATAGATTTTAGTGTGTTCGACCTGCTCCCAGGAACCTGAGAGCCACACAACTGGTCCACAGAGGCACATATGACACAATACCTGAGGTCAACAACAGCACAAGCAGTGGCGACGGGGCATATCGTGCATATGCAAAGTCAACCAGGCATCTATATCTTCTCAGTGCTGTTTAATATCACTTTACCCGAAGCCTCGTTGGACTGTGTTAGGTTTTAGTCGAATATTTTGTCAGGTTGGCCTAGAACGTGTATGTGACGTTAACATCTCAAAAGAAATGTTCTGTCAGTAGATTCAATCTTTAGTTGACTATTAAACAAAAAAAACAAAAAAAACCATTTCTTTCCGTAGCAGTTTCATCACAACCTTTGCCAATTTCTTGATAAGTGCCTAAATTGCTTAATTTTGACAGATCAATGTAGATAAATGTCGCTGGCTAACATGGTGCTGATTCTGGTGCGACAACAACCAAATATCTTAGTTCAGTGCGATGATTTATGTTCATTGGAAGGAGGGGAAATCACACTCTGGCCAGTTGACTCTCAGACATGGGTTTGGATTTATTATAAGAACATAACCGTCCAAACTATACAGTCCATTCATGTTAAAGCGTACATTTGTTTCTCTATAAAGATGTTATAGATGTTTTTGTTTTTTTCCATGTTGTCTGTCTCAGAGAAAGGCTTGTTGAAACTGAAAGGTTCCCCTAAAGACTACCACTGTAATCCCAAAACTGGGAGTAATAAAATACTATACACACTAAAATGTACTTTTATTTCCATGTGTTAGTTACTAGAATGAGTCACATATTTAATAATTGGATGAAAATAGTGTTATAGGCTGAAGGGGATTTTATTTTTTGCATGTCTTCTTCCGCTTTATTTTTAAGAGCATAAAAATACAAATTAATTAAACTAATTTTGGCTCATGCAAAAGTCAGAGAATCCTACTAAATCTGTACTTAAGTAACTTAAATGAGCAACCCCCTGAACTGCAGAGGAATGGAAATGTTATATAACACAAAAGTAAAAATTCAGATACAAGTACTTAAAACCTGTTGTCCCTGGTGAAATGACTATAACATACTAATACATTTGTCCATTATTTCCTAATTTAAATGTAATATTGTGCAAAATTATCCACAGGTTTGTTTCTTCGCTGCAGATAAACCAGGTAGGATGAACGCAAAGGTTTCAAACTGTATTCTGCGCCATAAATAGATTATATAATAAACTGTAATGGTGGCATGTGCAAAAAAGTTTGGACACGTTACTAAATCTGTACTTTTGGTCATTTTACACAGCAACAAACTTGGCTGAGTACAAAAGTGACATTGTTCTCTGAATTGCAGAGGAATCAAAAAATCAAGTTGCGCAAAATTTAAATATCCAAGTTATTTAAAAAACAATGAAAACACTTTCCCATGATGAATATTATTTCCCAGTTGAATTGAATTGTGCAGGTTTATTGGACGTGTTTTCCTCCCTGCAGATAAACCAGGTAGGATGACTTGTTTGGAGTTAAAACAGTAAATGTCGGCTCCTGTCAGCAGGTTCTCTCCTGTTCAAACTCCCCGGCTCTGCCTGATTTAACCCCGGATCATTAAACGACAGTTCGCTGGTACAGTCCGGTTCCCCCCCGGTGGAGCTGGGCGGCAGACAGGGGGAGAGAGAGACATCCTCCGCCGGAGCAGGAAGCTGCTGGGACCGACCCGAGGTTCAGAGGAGGTGCGGAACAACGTCGACAGCAGCCAGACAGCGGGGGATCCTCCATGATGTAGACCCAGCCGAGCGCCACATCCACCCCACAACACGAGCAGGTGTCGAGGCTGCGGGGCCGCGAACACGAGCCTCCCTCGTTCCATCCCTTTCTCCGGTGTTTTCTTTCTTCCTGCGTGGAGGAGATGAAGGAGCTGCGGGGCTGCGGTATGCGCTCCTCGGTGGGCTTTCTGTCCCGCAGAGAGCTGACCGGCCAGCCGCTGCTGAAGGAGGAGTTCCAGAGGCGCAGGCTGTCCGGCTGCACCAGCCTCTTCAAGAAGGACATGCTCGGACACTTCGGCTGCGTCAACGCCATTGAGTTCTCCAACAACGGCGGCGAATGGCTGGTGTCCGGTAAGTTGACAAATCCTCTCCCTCAGCCCCTAGCTTACACTGTTGTAGTGTTAGCATGCTAACGCTAACTAGCCTGGCAGTCAGCTGAAACGCTGCCCCCCACCCCCCCCGGGGCTAAGCTAGGTTAGCATAGCGCTTCCCCCTCTCCGTGCTAACGTGCTAACGTCAAACCAAACGGCTCATGGAGGAGGGGGGGCGGCAGCAGCAGACCTGTCCCATATGTCAGCCCCACAACACGAGCCCCGTGCCCGCGGAGCAGCACCTTTATTACCCCGGTGATGCGTCTAAATCGTGGCTTCCCCCCCTTCCCCCTGAAATCACAAAGCTATTTATGTTCCGAGAGGATTAAAGAAACAATCATGTGGCCTAGTGCTGCTGCCATAGTCTGTATATACACAGGGTTCATCCATAGACTGTATATAAACAGGCTTCATCCATAGACTGTATATAAACAGGGTTCAGCCATAGACTGTATATAAACAGGGTTCATCCATAGACTGTATATAAACAGGCTTCAGCCATAGACTGTATATACACAGGGTTCATCCATAGACTGTATATAAACAGGCTTCAGCCATAGACTGTATATAAACAGGGTTCATCCATAGACTGTATATAAACAGGGTTCATCCATAGACTGTATATAAACAGGCTTCATCCATAGTCTGTATATAAACAGGCTTCAGCCATAGACTGTATATAAACAGGCTTCAGCCATAGACTGTATATAAACAGGGTTCATCCATAGACTGTATATAAACAGGGTTCTGCTGGGCACCATAGACTGTATATAAACAGGGTTCTGCTGGGCACCATACACCTGCAGTTCACCTACATTTACCATGTAGCTCTATGCAGATGCTCTCCTTTCCTGCTGATAGATGCACCAGCGCAGTGTGAACACATGAAAAGAAGCACAGGAAATGAGGATTGCACATTTTGTTGATATAGAATGTGAAAAGGGTGAATATTAGATGATAAAAATCCCTTATTCAAATGTGACCACACTCACTTCCCATTTTTTAAAGCTATGCAGTAATTGCATCATGTGCAAAAGTTTGTGCACCAAGTCTGGACTGTGACCTCGTCCCCCCCCCTTTGACAACTGTAAAACATGGAGGGGGAGGAAATGTTGTGTGGCAGCGAGTTGCACGATACAGGGAAATAAATGGATTCCACAGGGAGGAGGCGCATGTCCTGCAGCTGGTCAAGAAGCTTAAACTGGAGCAAACCACTGAATACTTCATGAACATCACTGAAATCTGTGGGAAGATCTTAAACATCCTTTGTGTGTGTCTGTGTGTCACCCCAAAACTTTCTAAGATCTTGAAGTGATCAGGAATAGAAACACTCTGGTATAAACTGGGAGGGTTTGTTTTCTAAGTACTCATTTTGCACATCCAACATTTTCTGCATGTTAACTGTTTTTCACTTTTTATTTACCCCAATACTACAGATTAAATAGATGTAGCCCGGCCGTATTTGTGTTTTCCTTTATTCCTAGTTATTTTTAATTAATGGTTAAACTTTAAAGTATCAAGCCTCAATCACATTTCTTTGTCATTAGTGTTAGTGACAACAACATCTTGGGAATCATTGCCAATTTCTATTTATATATATATATATTGGTGTTGGCATTTCTGGTATTGGCATCGGCCCCTAAAAGTTTGTATTGGTCAGGCTCCATGAAACGATCAGCCTCAGTACAACATACAACAAGCTCCATCTTCAGCTCCTTTTTAAACTGGGAAAACTGAAACTTACAAAACAAAGAAAAGCAGCAAATCCTCACATTGTTGTGGCTGGAGAGTGTTGTGAGAGTCTTTGATTGAAAGCTTTCGTTTTCTTGTGAAGTTGGTTTAAATACGTTTCTGCTCGTCTGCAGGAGGAGACGACCGCCGGGTTCTCCTGTGGCACATGGAGCAATCCCTTCATGCTCGGTCCAAGCCTGTGAAACTGAAGGGGGAGCATCTGTCCAACATCTTCTGCCTGGCCTTCGACAGCAGCAACCACAAGGTCTTCTCTGGTGGTAAGAATGAGAAAACACCTCCGTCTGATCGCTGCTGACTGTTTCACAACAGGAAGAAAAGCTTTTCTTTTCTTTTTTTAGTCCTTGTTCAGGAAATGTAAGTGTTGTGGGCGAATTATCAGTGTGAGGGTTGGACGTAAAATGTGAATCTGATGAAATGATAAAACTTTAGACACTTGTGTCACTTGCGTGCTGCAAAAACAAAGCTGCAGCAGCAGGTTCAGAGCAGTAAAATAAAATCTAAAGGGGGTAACAGTACCGGGGGAAACAGAAAACGTGTCATTAGCTCAGTGCACGTGATGGTCCTGACTCCTGAGTAAATTATGTATGGGAAAGAGAACATTTTCCAAAAAGCTGCAGCTACTGAATTATAAAGTCGCTGTCCACTGTCAAGCTGCTTTTTAAATCTGTACAGAGCTGTGAAGCTTTAGTTGTCCACTAATAAATGAGTAACTAAGTCACCACACAATCTGATACACACCCGAGGAAGAAGCTAAGATTAGAAAGTTGTATTTGTCCTTGACTCACTTCACAACCTCTTTGTTTGCTTGTTTTGTAGGAAATGATGAACAAGTCATTCTCCACGATGTGGAGAGGTGGGTACAAACACTTCAGTATTGGAGAATCAAAACAATTTTTATAAATGTTATAAATGTGTATGTGTTGATGGATGTTGCCTCCACACAGACGGGAAACTCTGAACGTGTTCCTGCACATCGATGCCGTGTACAGTTTGTCCGTCAGCCCGGTGAACGACAACGTGTTCGCCAGCTCATCTGATGACGGACGGGTTCTTATCTGGGACACTCGCGAGCCGCCACACGGAGGTAAGTGGAGGAGCCATGTTCGGTCCAGGGCCTGATGATGCTACTGTTAATGTTTGTGCTTAAAGCTGCAATGCATGAGGAATTACAGCTTTATTTCCAAATGACACAACTTGCACTTCCAACAGTGATACCCTTTACCCTCATGCCCTAATTTCTGTTGCAAAACAAAACAAGATTAAACAGAAACATCAAATTTAAATATATTTTTTACAGACTATATTGTGCAGGGCTGCAACTATTTATTAAATTATTGATAAAATTGATTATTTATCGTTAAGTTATGCCCAAAACCAAAGACATTCACTAAACAAAACAAAGAAAATCAACAAATCATCACTTGTAATAAAAGTTTGTCTCTTTGTAAAGTTAAAAAACTGTTCATAGGAACAGACTATAAACAGAAGCTCTGTTGGGCTGAATTGTGTTTGTAGAGTAATTCATCATCGGACCTAGTGAGATTTTAAATATGCAGCTGGATCATCTTTCATGACGTCCAGATCCTTCTTCCTTGTGACCACGTTGGACTAATAATACATCAAGGAGCAATAACTCCTCTATTTCCATCAGCAGCTTTTTATGGTGGCATTGAAGAGTCTGGTTCAAAATATTATTCATTCTAATGTGACCAAAAATATGTAGGATTCACCAAAGTAAATATAGATGTATTTGTTATCAGGTTATTAACAGTGACAGTTGTGCGTGTTTAAGAGCAGGACTGCAGCTGGTATGCAAAAACCTCGACATTACATAATGAAAGATCTGAACAAAACAAGCGTCCATCTCTTTTAGTGATCATGCAATTCTCGTGTTTACCTTTAATTTCGTCCTGTAGAGCCGTTCTGCCTGGCCAGCTACCCCTCAGCCTTCCACAGCGTGATGTTCAACCCCGTGGAGCCGAGGCTGCTCGCCACCGCCAACTCCAAGGAGGGAGTTGGATTATGGGACATCCGCAAACCGCGCAGGTTGGAGTTATTTCTTTTTTCTCTTTCTATCTCTTGACCCAATTTCTACAAGATGAAACTTTTATTGTTCCCTGTGGGGAAATTGCTGTTTGTTACAGCAGCAGTAAAATAAGCCGCAGAGATAATAAAAACAAGAAGAGCTGTAAGTATTATTAGAAATAATAAAATGGTAAAAGCCCCCGAGGGAGTAAAATGGACTCATTTTTGGAGGTTGTTTAAATTTAAGATGCTGTTTATCTATTTCAATGTAGACGTGTGGAAATAAAATATTTAAAATATAATGGAAATTATTGTTTCACTCTTTGTTTCAATTGTTTTATTCAATAGTAAGAAAAATACACAATATTTACACATCCAATAAAATAGTGATTATAAAAGATATATTATTTGATAGGTTGCAAGATAACAACTGTACATTACTGAAACGTAATTTCTCTAAAATGAAAGGATCCATTTTGAACATTTGTATGTTTTGTGTTGATAAAGAAGTTGGGTCACTTTGTCATTTCGATTCTTCGTTTTGACTTTGGCCTGTCGCTCACGTTCTATTCGATTGAGTCATGATCGTCCAAACAAAGATTATTGATCTGTGTGTTTACTCTGGAGGAACAAACATCCTCCCCCCCACTGGGTGGCGCTGTTGTCCAACTGTTAAACTCATCACTGCAGCTCCTCTGCCAACTGCAGCATCGTCTCAGAAAAACACAACTAATCTTTACACCAATAAAATTACTCTGTGAAAACACTGAGCTGCGGCGAGTGTGTTTACACATCCTCAGGTTTGCTTAGGTTTAAGTTATTAGTACATGAATGACAGCTCTTTAAATTAAAGTAAGCACTGAGTCATTTCTCGTCGTCCACTGTTGGCTCTGTCTCTGCTGTGAGCTAATGTTCACTGTTGGTCTCTTAATGTCTGTTATTACTATTAAAAACAGATGAAGATGTTTCAATGAAATGCCTTTGTGATGAAACACTTGCACTATGCTGCAGTTTTCTGATGGCGATGTTATGTCAGCTGCACGGTCTGACATTTATTTATTTTGTTTTTAAAAGTGCTTCGGAGTAAAAGTAAAACATTGGAACAAATACCCAGAGAACGAATGTCCGTCCACAGCTTTAAAAACAACACCGAACTGTCTGGTCACACGAGGGTCAGTCTAACCAACATCCGATATTCTCTTTTTCCGTCTATTTCCTCAGCTCGCTTCTGCGTTATGGAGGTAACATGTCCCTGCAGAGCGCCATGAGCGTTCGCTTCAACAGCACCGGCACCCAGCTGCTGGCGCTGCGCCGCCGCCTGCCGCCGGTCCTCTACGAGTTGCACTCCCGCCTGCCGAGCTACCAGTTCGACAACCAGGGCTACTTCAATTCCTGCACCATGAAAAGCTGCTGCTTCGCCGGCGACAAAGATCAGGTCGGTCGTCAGATGAATGAATATGAGAATAAAGCAAAAAGTACTACAGCCACTAAGATAACTACTATTAGAATATACTAGAAACGTGACTAAGAAACCGTGATCACCGGGATCTATACGGTTTTCAAGATATTATTTTTCGATAACATGTTCTGCATACATCAAATTTTTTATCAAGGGAAATGTTATACAAGAGGTCTTAAAATATAACGTATTGCTCCCAAGAGTGGGATTTGGCTTCTGTCAGAGAAAGCAGACACAGCAAAATGGAAATGATGTCAGACAGTGGAGATGTTTGATGTCTGGTCACTTTAAAGTCAACTTAAGAGGAAAATTGGGAACATGTGGGATCAATAGATAGAACAGAAATAGAAGAATATACCAGTTGTGTCTGTGAAACTGGGAATGATGAGTTGTGGATAAATGCCAGAATTCCTTATGTTCAGCCCGTGGTTTTCCCAGTGGTCCTCCTCAGACATGACATCACTCCGCAGTCATGTTTGTTATGTTAACATTATCCTCGGGTGTCGCTGGAGCTCACGGGGGCTTAAAGGTGATCCTCCCTACGCGAGGGGAAGGAGGTGGTTTAAAGGTTCCAGAAGCAGGTCAGGACTGGAGAGGGAGGTTGCTGGTTCTAATCTCTTTACCTTACCAGCGGAGGTGCTGTTGAGCTTTTGAGGTTGACTTGTGCATAAATTGTATTAGATGAGAAATATGAATTAACAGGCGTTCAGTGCTTTTATCACTGGTGCTTGTGGTAAGAGATGAAACCGGACACCCAGCACTGATGTCTGGTGTGGTCACTAACATGGACTTCTTCTTTAACATCTTGTCCTGCTGCTGAGTTTTAGATTAAATAATAGGTTTATTTATTATCAGTGATACACTTAAAGCTGCATGAGACATTTCTCAAGACTTCATGGCTGCGAAGAGCCAGAAAAAAACTGGACTGCTGCTGATGCTTTGAAGTTAAGTTGAGCAATATGACCACACAGAGTAAGCATGACATGATAAGATTACACCACAGTGTTTACACCGGTGGCTGTTTCTTTAATATATCTGTTCTTGGTGAACAGGACTGCTTCATGGTCTTTCTGATTTTTTTTTTTGCACCAATGTGAAGATTTTAGCCCAAAAGATGTATTTTACATACATATTCTATAAAAATACTATATTGCACTATACTACACAGACTTATTGTACGTATCTTGTGATAATTTCATTCATACAACCTGCTCCAACATATTGCATATACATTTATGGGCAGTGAAAAACCGCCTACAGTTTCGTTGCAGGGGTTGTGAGAAACATTTAGCGCCATTGAGACCCCCCCCCCTCAAATCAAGAACCATTAAGACCTTCATGCCTATATAGAAGAAAGTACATGTTAGGTATAGTAGGAGAGTTTAGAGGTAATGAGAAGAGGAGAAGCTGTGAGATAATTTCATTTGTTTAAGAAGGAGCTTTATCCAGAAATCTCACAACACTCTCACAAACCTCTTTCTACAGACACACAACCACAACTACTCGAGGATTCTGTCACTGTGGTGCGAGCGCCGTGGTGCCGAGTGGGAGCTTATATCAGATGGAATTGATAGAAGGGAAAGAAGCCAGTGCGTTCCTGGTGTGACATTCCTACTTGACGTGTCCTCTGGGAACCTGAGGCTGAGCACACAGGTGTTTACATCCGAGTGTGTTCATGTGTCTCGGAGCTGAACTGGTCCGAGCTGCAGTTTGAGGATTTTTTTATTATCGATGCAGAACATTTTTTTAGATGAAGGCATATTGCTGTTTTTCACACAAACCATTTAGAATCAGGGGGGTAGAAACGTCTCTGAAAGATAAATGCAGCCACAGAGACCAGCAGAATATTTGCAGATGGAAATTGAAGACATTTGTTTAAATCATTGGCAGAAAAGTACTCCACATCTTGACACGATGTCAGCCCACAAGACGGTGCCTCAAAACAAATCCACATGATTTAACAGAAATATGCCTCCAGATGGTCAAACAAGGCTCGAAAAACATTCTGGAAATATGCAGAACAGAGGAGGAGAAGGCAGGTAAATGTATTTTTCTTAAAAGGAAAATATGCTGGTTTCTTCTCGTGAATATAATAAGTTAATGTTTGTGAGCGGCGACTGTATAATCAACCTCCCACCCAATGCTAATTAACCCAATTTGTAATGTGAGTTGAATTTGGTCAAAGAGTTAAACTCACAAATTTCTAAACAGCTCAAGACGCTGCTTTAAACACTCAATATTCTTTATGTCCTATCTGCTAACATGGAGGAGGCGTGGTTTATGGGTTAGGGTTATGCTGCAGGCGGTTTTTTCTTCCAATTGCTTTACCACATCTGTATCTATAAGAGTAAACGTCACCCACCTGTCCAAACTTGCCGTCGGCGACAGGTTTAAGTGGAACCATCTGTTTCCAAGGTTGAGACAAGGAGCAGGAACTGTGTTGGGTCAGATTGTCATGTCACGTTAGATCCTCTAACCCAAGGATCTATCTCTCCCACTGTGAACTGTATGTAATCTGTTGTCAAAGAAAATCTAATCTGTAAATATCCCCTGTTTGACCCGGCAGTACATCCTGTCTGGATCCGATGACTTCAACCTCTACATGTGGAGAATCCCAAAGAATCCAGAAGCAGGTGAGTTATCGACCGGGTTTATTCTCTACTTCACCTTATCTTTAATTATGGGAATGCGCAACTGATAATGGGATTCAGATTTTCCTTCTTGTCCTTCGTTCATTCATTGTGGTCTTAAGAAGTCTTTTAACTTGTTAAAACCTGTAGAAACCCTGTACTCACACAATGAATCACATGACAAAAGAAGTTCATTAATATATCCCAACATCAGACAGTTACTTTTCTTGTGTGTACTCTGAAGAATAGTGGGATGTTTCCTTTGTGTGTTCGGCTTGTGTGAGTTCACTCTGTTCATCGTCAGTGGAGCTGCTCGACACACGTCCCATGACTGAAAAGGAGCTTGTTTGAGTTTTCGTGACCTTTTCATGCTGCAAGGTTAAAGATTTCAGTGGCGTCAGCGTCAGGCAAAAACAAACCCGATTTCAGTCGCTGTAGGTTTTAACCACAATCTGAAGCATAATAGACTCCTCTGTGTTCTTAACATAAGAGCCTCAGCCCAGACTGTGGTTTGCCCTCAGTTCATTTGGACACAATATATTTTCCAGGCATGATTCTTTCCATTTTAACTCTTAATTAGGATTTGTATTAAAACTGCATGAACTATCTGTCAGGTTTGAGTGTGTTCACCTGCTCAAACCAAACTAAAGTTCAAGGTTAAATACAGAGAAACGTAAGAATTAAGTCTATTCGTGCCAATTACTTTGGGGAATGCAGCAATCCAAGAATGTGGTCGTGTGCGGCTCTGTGGCACCACCTGACACATCTCTGGATTTTATTTTCCCCGGAGTTACTCACACTGAAAATATGTGCACTCACTGGGCCTATTCTGTGTCGGACTAATGGCATATTCTGAGGATTACATTACTGCTGTTAGGACTGTTTCATTTCATCAGCAGTATTTTTCACATTTCCCAGGTCCAGAAACAGGTTGAATGTTTGTGTTTCTTTTTCATGAATCCTCGTCCGTATATATCTTTTAATTTCTGGGACTCTGAGTTTATATTTATTTTAGATTCTGCCTGTATCGCATTGAATAAAAAAAACCTGCGATGTGTGTTTACTTCTCAGGAGGCGCAGGTCGTGTGGTGAACGGGGCTTTCATGATTCTGAAAGGCCACCGCTCCATCGTGAACCAGGTTCGCTTCAACCCTCACACCTACATGATCTGCTCGTCCGGTGTGGAGAAAGTCATCAAGGTTAGTGAAGGACACACTCTTTCCTTTCTCTTATGTGTTATATGTATTTTTGGTTTATCTAAAAGTGCCGCAGGAGTAGATGCATTTAGACTTTAGATGCTGTGGTTAGAGAAATAGTTTTTTAAGTGGACTGTCGAACGTTGGGTTGTCAGTGTCCTCAGTTGTTGAGACAGTAGATGTGCCACTAAGTGAGACATTGATCTCCAGTGACACTGAACGAGCTCTGACTTCCCCCTGTGGAGCCGGGAATGAACAAAGACGGATCTCCTCTACCACTGACTGCCGCCTGTAACAGATAATGTTGGTCACTTTTCTGAAACTGGGTCATGGGGAGACGGGGATGGTTCCACAGAGAGTTTTTCTAAAAGCAGAGCCAGGCGGTCTAAAGTCTCAGCAGGTTAAAGTAACCGGAATCAAACGGAAATCGATTTATACGTCTACAAGTAAATCAAAGCTAAAGCTTGAACTATACCTCAAGATCAATTAGACAAAAACAGATTTTATTTTGTTTAAGAGGAAGACTTTTCTTTTCTTCAGAGTCAGTCACTCCTTTAACGGACCAGAAGAGTTAACTTTATTCTTGACATTTTTACTTTATTCTTAAAATGAAAAGTTTTTGCTTTGCTTGGCCCTAATGCTCTAACATTGATATATTACACAGTTAAATTTAGGGTTTATCACAGCGGGACTGATGTATTACGAGTCACAGTTCGGATCCTGACCTTATAAATAATCCAGGGAACATTTTAAGATCACGTCTCACCAATTTTCGGCCGACTCACTGTTTTTGCCAGAGCTAAAGGAAACGTAACACATGCTGTTTTACTATCAGTAATCGTTCCCAAACACTCAGATGTCCTTTTCAGGGCAGTGCAGATAGACACAGTGGAAAGTCTGATGGAGCCTTGTTTATTATTGTTAAATAAAATACCTCACATCAGCATTTTTACACAACTGAAACACTGGGACCCAAAAGTCTTTCTGTCAATTGGAAGGTGAATACATGAACATCTTCTAGGTGTCGTTTTAATTTAAGTTTATTTACGTCTAAATGGTAAATCGCCTAAATAGTGTCTCCATTTGAAATATCTACTCTGGAATGTTTTTTTTACCACAGTTTATGAGCGGTACCTCATTTCGTTTGTATAAACACAAACTGTAGATGACAGGATTCCTATTTCTGCTCCTGGATTCTTGCTCTTTAGTCTGTGGACGGTTTATTGTGGTTATGGAAAAGCTGAACAGGAAACTAGCATGAATGTAAACGGTGCAAGATAAAATGTATTCAAATAGGCAGATTGGCAAATGTCTGAAATGCATTTTAATGTGTTCTAACCCTTAGGTCCACAGGCAATTATCAGTGTTGTATTAACTGTGGGAATCTAGGAATATGTAATTCAACATTAACATTGTCAAAACTGACATTTAGTAGAAGAAGTCGTTTTTTTATTTTCATTGAAGACGACAAAGACCTTTTCTTCTTTTGTGTCAGTACAGTAACACAAGCTCTGTTTTGTACATTCGACTGTACAGAGTGAAAGATGATACAGGCCCAGGTGTTCAGAAGAACAGACAGTCTTTAAACTGACCCTCTCCCTTCTGGCTTCTCATTGTTTCTCCATCCATTTTTCATTCTTTCCGTCCAACTTTTAAATCTGTTCCTTGTATCTTCCACTTCTCATTCCACCATTGTTTTCCATCCGTGCAGGTGTGGAGTCCCTACCAGCAGCCTGAGAGTCTTGGTGACCTGGAGGGGCGTGTGGAGGACAAATCCCGCAGCCTCTATACCCATGAGGAGTACATCAGCCTGGTGCTCAACAGTGGCAGCGGTCTGTCCCATGACTACGTCAGCCAGTCCATCCAGGAGGACCCGCGCATGATGGCGTTCTTTGACTCGTTGGTGCGTCGAGAGATCGAGGGCTGGAGCTCAGACTCTGACAGCGACTTGAGCGAGGAGGCCATCATGCAGCTTCACGCCCGCGGACGTCGCACTACTACACGAGCCACGCCAGCGCCTCCTATCGCTGCCCCGCCTGCTGTTCAGCCGAGTGACTCAGATAACTCGTCGTCCTCCTCTTTGGCTGGACCCGAGGCCTCAGGAGGGGAAGAGCCCCCCCAGGCAGAGGCAGAGGCAGAGGCCTGAGGCCGAGGCAGAGGAAGAGGAGCAGCCAAGGAGACGCAGCAGGAATCAGCAGCCACAGTCCGGCTTTCTGGTGAACGAAGACTCAGACTCGAGTGGGTTTTGGCTGGACCCCATGCCCCGGCCTCGCTCCCCCAGCCCCCGGGACAACTCCACGCTGTCCAGCCCCCCCACCTCCCCCTCACTTCCCGCCGGAGCCTCCAGCTCCTCCACGTCCACTTCCAGCTCCAGCAGTGATGACGAGGAGCGGCGCAGCGCGGTGAGGCGGCGAAATGTCATGAGACGACGGCGCATGAGTGTGGTCTCCAGAGCGGGGTATCGACCTGAGTCTGTACAGGCTTTGTTTTCAGCCATTGACTCCTGCAGTTACCCATCAATCTCCATCGAGGACCTGTCGTCTTCCTCGTCAGAAGTACAAAAATCTCTCCAAATCAAGCCCCAGAGTGGTGGCAACGGAGAGGAGGAAAAATGTCTGAGCCCCTCTGACTTTGTGTGTTCAAGCCCAGTAATGACCCCCGAAAGTCAGGAGAACGAGGAGGGGAGTGACAGGACATTGGACGGACACAGGACTGAAGCGAGGACTCTGACAGACTTTGTTTTGGACAGCTCCGACAGTGGAGAGGCGTGTAGCAGCTCCGCAGCTGCAGAGCGTAACTCCAAGAGCCGACGGAGCACTGGCGTGAACGGGCAGCACCGGACTGTGGCTTCGTACATGAGCGAGACCCTGTGTGTCTCCTCAGAATCCGAGGGAGAGACTGACGTCACGCCTGAAGACACCAGGCCACAGAGAGGAAAAGGCCCGGCTCTGAAACGGACTCACAAGGGCTCAGAAGAGGGAGAGTCAGGCTCCTCACCCTCAGAAAAGAAATTAAAAACATAATGAACTATTTTCTTTTCATCCCAGAAAGAAATCATTTGTTAACGGACCTAATTTGGAAGTGGGTTTTCTATGGGTTTTTACAACTCAGAGATTTCATTTTGTGTCTTGTTGTCATGTGACACGTTTGAGCTTGTGCTGCTAATGAGCAGAAAACCTGAAGCTACTTTTTTTTTTTTTTTTTAAAGACGATGTGGTTAATTTTTGTTTCAGAACAAAAGAATTTGAGTGTCATCGTTCTTTAGGTCAAACCACAGATGACGTTAAAAGATGGGAATTATAAAACAAAAGGTAAATATTGTTGATAACAGTATTTTAAGTGAACTGCAATGGCTCTTCATTTGTTTTCATGCAGCGTTGGTGTTTTTTTCTCAGTCGCGCTCTGGTGGTTGCAGAAAGCTCCTCCCAGGATTTGGAGCTTTTCCAACCATTACGAAAATCTCTTATTGAGTGAAAAGGCTTTGCCGAGTTTTAATTTCTACGGTTTCACACTGAGCGTAAATCTGATTGAGCTTATTGTCATTTTTAAGAGGTTCTCGGCTGTGACTGCTTCAGGGTGCCTGAAGAATTGACTGAGTCGCCATAGAAATCCTAAGGAGCAGCGTTTGTTTAATCTGTGCATTGAAATGATGCTTTCATTGTCTCGCATACCAATTTTCTTTTTGTCTCATTATCCAGCCCCTGGGCGCCATTACAAGCCAGCTCGCTTTTGTTTCCTTGCAATTAAAGACTAATTTGTTCTCCAGTGACAACGCACCATCTTCTTCCTGAGGACTTGCTGATTCACAAAACTGTTCATAGTTATTGCAGATGCGGGGCCTCCACGACCAAGTTGCCATGGCAACACAGCCTCAACTCTCCACGTGAAGTGAATGTGAAGCCTGCTCATCTGGCCGTGACTCCTGAGCAACCATTGTCAACCACAGCAAAAATATTGTATTGATTAAATCCAAAAAACATCTTTGATGTCAAATTGGAAAGACAACCAGGTTCAAGAGCTTTTCATGAGTTCCACAGGGGAATTCATACGCCATCGCCTGCCTCTTGCTTGCTCCACCTCTCGCCCACATGTTCTGGATATTATCTTGTTGTTGTGAACGTGTCTGAACTGGACAGTCTCCTGCTGCGTTTAGCTGTGAAAGACAAACTCAGGAAACTGTCCATTTTCTGGAGTTCATGTCATGAAGACAGTTCAACGTTAGTGAGAAATAAACAAGTTTCTTTTCAGAGTTGATTGCTTTTCTCAAGCTCCTAATTATATCCCTCAGTTGTCAGACAATTATAGATGTTAATTAATGTAGTAATCTACAAAGCAAAGTCATCACAAGGAAAACTGGACTTTAAGAATCTAATTAATTAATTTCATAGTGTTTGGTCAAACCTTTGCTGCAGAGGAAGATGAGTGTGATGTGATTGAAAAGCTGCAGAACACAGAAGGTGCAGCATGTGGTGGTTGTCAACTAAATTCCAATCATTCATTTTACATATTAGGTCTAGTGAGTTTATCTGGGAAGTGTTTACAACTTAGAAAAAAGTCAAATGTTATTTTGACTTTTTGGTATAAAACAAATTCCGATCGGGTGACGAGGACAAGTTATCATTTAACAATATATTCTGTCTGAATGTACAAAGATAAATTGAAATATATCTCATTCTAAAATAATTGATTAATCAACTAACTCGGTGCCCATCATGTTTCATTTTGAACTCGTTATTGACACTAAGTCGATATCTGTTGGGAACTGTGTGTTTGTTATGAAGCTCTGACGTCAAACAGGTTGATATCAATGCCCTTTTTAAAGTAAAACAACACCAGACAAGATGTTGACCTGTGATGAGGTGAACAACCATAAATGGACGAAGCCGCTCTCCTCCTCAGTTTCCCCGGCAGCCTAGTGACTGTCTATGATGTCACCGGTTTCTGAGGAAGCTGCCATGCCCGTTGTCTCCACCTGCACGACGGCCCTCCTCTGCCAGACAAAGCAGACTCGCAGGCAGTCGTGAGGAATGATTCCAAAAGAAAACAGCTCAGTGGCGGCGAAGTGGTAATCTGAGGGCAGGCAGACATGTAGCGGAGGGTTAATCAAGTTGTTTGCACAGCTCTCTTGTCAAAATAGTTTCCTCGACTTCTTAGAACTTCTCAGTGAGGCTGTCACTTATCTGCAGGAAGTAGACACCCTTCATTTAACCCCCTTGCCTCCCCAGGACACGTATTCAAATAGGGATATTGTATGCTGCTGGGCTTGTTTACATTCTGACTGGAGTGCGCCTGCTGGGCTGCACACGGCTTAATGATTAATTACAGGCTACAGATGCAGAGACTCGGCTGCGTTCACAGGGAACAATACAGCTCTACAGCTGGGGCATCAATCAAAAAGTGTGTCGGGTTGGATTTTACAAATTCCCTGAAGAAGGAATCAAGTCACGTTTGTTTGCTGACAGAGCTCAAGTGTCACATCGGAGGAGACTGGCGCTCGTTAGTGAACGTATCAATGGAGGTTTTTAATCTGTATTTATTCAGGGGAGGTTAGCAGGTTTACTGTAGGTCACACTCTCAACAGGGAGGAACCCTTGAGGACCTTCCACTGGTTTAGTCTGATGGATCATATTGGTTTCTGAGGTGACACCAGAACTTTTTCTGCCTCTTAAAAGCCCCAAAAACCCGTTCTCAGTCAGATTCTCACATCGAGAGCTGTGGTTTTCTGCTAAAGTTACAGACATGGAATAAGTTAGATCAATAAGAACACGTTCGCAATGAACCAAGCTTAGAGAAAAAGCATAAAACTACTGAAAGGTATAAAATAAAGGCGATATGCTCATATAAATAAGTCTTAAGTTGTTTCTTAAAACTATCTGATGTGTTTGGTGCCTAACAACAGAAAGCTGCTTCATTTCTGGGACATTTCTGGGATATACAACATTTTATATTTGCTGTAGTACAAAACCTACAAACACACTTTGATGTTTAACCTCGGTGGAGTTTTCTAAAGACAAGATTTTCTTAAGACGAGTTTTAAATCAGACCCTTGAGCCTCCAGTTGAAGCCGTTCCCCTCCACACTGCTGCTTTATTTTCTAAAAGAGCTAAACTCTCCTTGCAGAGTGAGTTGTCACATTCCTTATTCCATGTCTACTGTATGTTCCTTTTAGTCCCAGATGGTGTTTTGGCTCGAGTTGTTTGACCACAGCTCCAAACACATGTACAATTTAATGGGATTATCAAGGTTATTCAGCACTATCCCATACATGGCTCAGCTTTAAAAGCGAGGACAACTATTTAAGAATTCCCCTCCCAACATGACTGGAATACCTTGGGAAGTTGCCAGAGACCAGAGCGAGCCGACGCACCAGCTCTTCACATGACCCGCGGGCCTCCGAACGCAGAGCTGAACGTCTCCGCGCCACTGACTCTTCCCCAGATATTCTGGGATTCTGCTGAATAGCATCGTGTTGACGTCATGTAGCCGGGCCGAGGAGAAACTCTCCCGTCTACCCGGACCGAGCCGTGCAGACTGGAGTGTGCCACCAGAACAATTATACACATTTCAGTGGTTGATTATAATGAGTTGATTCATGCGTTTTTAATAAGACGTCATTCTCCGCTTTGAGAGGATGAGCCATCTTTTGTCAGCCGGCCAATTAGAGCTCGTGGTGCTGCTCTGTGTGGATCTGATTTAGGTTTTAACATGTCATGCAGGCTGTGTGTTGAAATTACATCACGGACGCTGCGGAAATTAACGAAAGATGCAGACGATAGAAAAATAATCGAATAATTCAATACAAATTTAATATTTAGAAGGATTTCTAGTCACGCTAGCAGCATGGCTTCAGGTCAGTTGGCCCATGTAGCACTTGGTTCTACACTGAAATGTCTCAACAGCTATTGGACGGATTGCCATGAAATTATGGAACAGGCATTTATTCTTTATACAGACAAAATCCTACTGACTTTCAGTGCCCAATGATGGATCAAGCCCATAGACTGTTTATAAAGATGGACGATGCCTCTCCACTTCCTCCCAAATATCCCAAAATGAAGGCAGAATATCCTGGATGGAGGATAGAGTCAGTCTCAGCTGTCAATCATGACCTTTCAGCCCATTTGTATATAATCAAATGACTAAATAAAACAAATCTTACTGGGAAAGTTAACACTTGAACAAAGATCAGTGTGATAAGAACTAGAAACCCATATATTTGAATAATAAAATGAGAATAACAGCACTTATAATGAGTTTTGTTAGACGTCGCCAGTCGTTTTCTAATTAACACAATTTTATTGTAGATTTTATGAATCATTTGTTTTTCAAAGGACTGCAGGTTAATTAGCTAATGGAAAAGTACATCACCAGACACATTACTAACAATGTGCAGTCAGCTACGTCTGGTTTTCGTCTATCATCAACCTGGAAACATTTTGTGATTATAAGCTTAAGTAATTTTTGATTTATTAATAATCCTTGAATAGCACTATTTGGGTTGCCAGGTTGTTAAAACCATCGAGTCAGTAGCTATAAATGGATTTTGGTGCAGATTTCCAGCAGCTGTTTCTAATCTATTTCTAATAATACGATTTAGGTGAAAGGAATCTATTGGTTGATAAAATATTGATGATTGTTGTTTTCTTTACCCTAGAATGAGCCTTTATATTTACATACTTTATAATCTCCACGGAGGCCGCCATGTTTTTTATATTAGCCCTGAATGGACAAACTAAACGTTTTGAGTTTTTATGGCAACTGAAGGCTTCCACAGGTTCTCTCTCCTGTTTGAAAGGGAAGGGAGAGGTGAGTGGTGTTCAGCTGCAATGTGACCCTTCACCACTAGATGTCACTACATTCTACACACTGAACCTTTAAGTTACAGTCCAATGTCAAGCAACGATTTCTCATCTCGTGATTCATGACTTATCATATAAGTTCATAAATGGTGTCTCATCAGAGAACAGTACAGTTGGCGCTCATCACCACGGAGCTGCCGTCGCTCTGTGTTCGCAGCTCCTCTGCTCAGCCGCCTCTAACCAGCGAGCAGGCAGTGAGCTGGCAGTCTGCTCCCCGTCTGTGACATCACTTTCCCAAACATCCACTGTTGGAAGTTTGTCCATATATGGAAGAGCGCTCCACTTTCTCCTGACTGTCAGGGCTATCCCGTGTCGGCATCTTTCCTGCTCTCTGCGTATGTGTGTGTGTGACAGAAACAGAGAGAGAGAGAGAGAGAGAATGGAGAGAGCCGGTTTACCTTACAAGGCAGACGGACCATCGCTTCACGTGTTTACAGGAGCTCACTTCTCTTTTTGAATGGACGGCTGCGGTGTCTGTAGGAGGAAGGAAACACTCAAATGTTTTACTCAAACTGAGTAATTGTACAGGAAAGTAATTATTCCTCAGAGCAGGAAAGTGGCTCATGTGAATGATAACTGTTATATATCATATCTTTAGATTATTATCACATCTGCCAAAGAGGTTCTAATTTATTTCATGGACTAAATAAAGATGGACGACGCCTCTTCACTTCCTCCCACTATCCAGAAATGAAGCCGGTATATTACAGATGAATGAAAACAGCAATACACAAGTTAATACTTTGTGTTGTACAACCAAAGTAACAGGTTTTCCACACAGGATAAACAGTCAGCTGGTTCGTGTGTGGTTTTATTAAACCACCATGTTGCTGTTATTGTCTTAAAAGATTTTTTTTCAGCACATTAATCTGTCAACTACTTGCGTTTAAAGCCATTTTCAAAACCTTCGTACATTCCTGAAATCCCACAGATCCCGCGAGAGATGGATGAAATGGAGCAGTACCGCTGAAACGTCTAGGGGGCAGTGTTTCATTTTTGGTTGACCTATCCCTTTAACTTACTAGATTCATGTTGTGCTTCCACCTGCAGTGGATCTGTGAGAACCCGTGGGGGGGGGAGTGTAGAATGTAAAACTTTCAGCTTTAGCTCAGGGGCCACATGCCTCCATCAGAGGGCCCCGCTTGGCTCCGCGGGCCTCCGCTTGCCTCCCACCGCTTCCTAAGTATCCTCTCAGTCAAGATGTTCGGATCAACCTACGCTAAAGCCTCGGCACTGACAGGCGAACCGGCCAATCCGCTTGAAGGGGGGACGGGTCCTGAGGCACGGGGCCGTCGAATCACACGCCGCACCCCCCCCCCCACCCCCACCCCTCGCTGATCCATTCAATTTGTCTGAGGCGAAGTTTTTTGCGTCTGTCGCTCCTCGACACTGGACCTGCCCACCGACGAGTGGCTGTTCTCCCGCTGGGCGAAGAGCAGAGCGCAGAGAGGAAGAGGAAAAGAAGGAGGGAGAGAGAGAGAGAGAGAGAGAGAGAGAGCGAGAGAGAGAGAGAGAGAGAGAGAGAGAGAGAGAGCTAGAGAGAGAGAGAGAGAGAGAGAGAGGAGCCGGGGGTGGACCGTTAATTTCATCCACACACCGACGTGAGCGCGCGGAGCAGAGCGGAGCTGACACACCGCTGCGCCAACATCACCTCGCCGAGGAACCGGGGGACGGACCAGACCAGCCGAGCGCGTCTCTCTTCCATCTACACACACACACACACACACACACACACACACACACACGCACACCCGCACACATTAAGCTTCATACAAACACACGCGTACTATGGATCAGTATGACGATGATGAGAAGTACATGCCCCAGGAGGACGACTGGGACCGGGATCTCCTGCTGGATCCTGCCTGGGAGAAGCAGCAGAGAAAGGTGAGTTACTTCCTTCTACCTCCGGGTGGGACGGCGCGGAAGTGCGGTGGCTGCTGGAGATCATCATAATACTACTACTAATAACAAAGCTGATTATTAGTATTATTAGTATTATCATGATTATAGATGGATGAGGGGGTCTGTGGCGGAACACTTTGACTGCATCGATTGATCCACGAGCTCAGGCAACAGCAGCTGTTAACTTTACGCATCATCATCTTCATCTTCATCATTATTTATCTCATACTTGAGCTGCAAAAGTTTTCTTCTTCTTCTTCTTCACGCGCACTGGGTCTCAGTCACATCCTGTATCGTGTTATGAAATATCCTGTAGCCCAGCAGCAATTACATGCATGCAGCAGGAGGAGGAGGAAGAGGAGGCCCACCCATTATCTTTGCAGCAGCAGCAGCAGGAGGAGGAGGAGAATAATAATAAGTGGAGGAATAGAGGGGTGGAGGGTGGAGAAGTGTAAAGTAAAGGGGGGGGGGGGGTAGGGGGTACGAAAAAAAACAATTAAAAACTGGACTGGACTGGACGCCCCCCCCCACGTTTTCCAGAGCAACAGATGTCAGCCATGCGCTCCACTGCTTATGGTGTGTGTGTGTGTGTGTGTGTGTGTGTGTGTGTGTGTGTGTGTGTGTGTGTGTGTGTGTGTGTGTGTGTGACTGAGCCCTCCTGTCATTTGGTTTGTGATGCGACGTGGATTAAACCACGCTTAACAAGCAGGGGATGGCGTGTGTGTCCGTGTGCGTGCGTGCGTGCGTGCGTGCGTGCGTGCGTGTGTGTGTGAGTGAGTGAGGAGGGGGGTTCGCAAAACCCCCTTCAATGTACATATTTGGCGCTTTTATACTCTGACTCCTTCTGGTGCAAATATATAGTTTTTGTTGTGTCTTGATGAGTCTGAAAGTTTAATTCATTCATCTGTTAATTCCTACATGAGCCTCGTTACCCGGCATGCACAGGGTTACACCCCCCCCCCCCCCCCCCCTTGCACAGAGCTGCCTGCAACACATCCATATATTGTCCTAACAAGCCCAGATCTCCTCCACGCGTCCCACAGCTGCTGCTCTTTTTCCACACTAGAGTATGAATGGTCTGTTTCCAGAAGGGGTGCTACTTTTCTCTCTCTCCCTCCCTTCTTCCTCTCTTCACTACTCCCCATACTTTTCCTCCGCTTCGAGAAAAAAGAAAAAGGGGGGGGGGGGGGAGAAAAAAGCTCTGTGGAATCTGAGTAAGCGCTGTGGTTTGGGCTGGGCTTGCATGGGAGCAAGCGTGCCCAAAAATGGTAATAATCGGCCCCTCTCGCTCACTGTTGGAAAAACTTTTTCCCCAAGTTTCTCTCTCTCTTGCTCTGCGAAGCTCCGGGCTCCCAGTTTCCTGGATTATGTCATCGGCAGGCTGCTACCGGGCGAAAGCAAATCAAGGGGGAATAAAGGGAAGGTATGCAGGGCCGAGGTCAGGTGTGAACAGCAGACTGGGCTCCCTCTCACATTATCTGCTGCTTCTACTTCTCTCCTGCCTTTTCAGTCTAAAAGCATTTCATCCAACAGAGATAAAGGTTGCTCAAGGAGCCAGCGTCACCTGATAGCTGAGTTCACACATCCTCTCTGGATCCAGCCTGGATCACAGAGCTATGTCAGGGTGACACACTTTCCTGAGGACGACCCTCATCGATCTCATTGTCCCGCAGACAGCAGCAATGTTTTATTCATTTGTTCCTCTCCTCAGAGAACAGATAAGTGGTTATTCTTAGATCTGACGAGACACTATAGACACTCACAGGCTGACTGGGAGGACAGCAACCTGAACTCTGTCCTCAGCCTCAGGGAGGGTCAACTGTCACACACACAAACAGGGATAACACACACCACAATTCCTCCCAGGCTCCTGCTGATGAGCAGACAATGTCCCCCCCATCGAGAAAACCATCGTCTTTATGTATTCTTCTGGTCTGTTTAGTGTCTAAAGGCATCAAACAACCTCCTGGAGGGGCTTCGTTGGGCCTTTAGATGATGGCTGGTTCATTTGGTGCTGAAACGTGAGATATAGAATTAACAGGCCTGAAAAACATAGACAAGAAAAGGGAGGAGGAAATAGCAGCAGATGGACGTTGGTGTGTTTTTGCTTTTGAAGTGCAGAAATCAGAAATCATGGACGTGTAACTACACTTGATTCAGCCTCTCTACGTTCATTTGTTAGTCAAGAAGTGATAATTGGGCAGGAAACACTTGAGATCCTGTTTGACTCTCAGAGAAAACAATACTGTCGTTTCTTTTTACTTCTTTAAACCTGTTAAAGTCTCTTTATTTGGACTTTAATGGTAGCATATACCAAATCAAATAGAGAAGCACATATTGTGATGGTGAGGACTTTGTCACAGGCCCTGTTTTGCAATTCCCTTTTCCTGCCTACAGACTCAGCTTGTCAGAGAGTGCTTCAAATATTTTTAGTCCGATGCAAGTCCTAACCTGACCCCTCAGGTATAAAGGCGCTGCTATCCTCTGATCTTGGAATCTTAATGTCTTTGCAGACCCAGGTGTCTCAGCCACACTGGTGCCATACTTAAAGCATGTTTCCACGCAAAGCAGAACTTTGTCCCACCGCCGATAAACAAACAAGCAAACGCACGCCACATCTGTTTACGAGCACAGTTTCCAGTTTTGGTAGCTG
This sequence comes from Verasper variegatus, assembly GCA_026259375.1. Lineage (NCBI taxonomy): Eukaryota > Metazoa > Chordata > Actinopteri > Pleuronectiformes > Pleuronectidae > Verasper > Verasper variegatus. Next base: position 19,820,868 of record CM048049.1, read on the forward strand.
GAAGGTGGCGTTCAGGTGTTAACTGCTGTAGCTAATTTGTCCAGGTTTGTCCTTATAAGGGTAAAAGCTGCAGTACCTTGGATCGGGCGCTGCCTGGAAACCTCCCGCCTCCCACTTCCCATCTCCCACACCCCAAACCTCCGTGATCCCAAACACTCCCAACCCACACCCACATTCCCCTGCTCCGACTGAACAAGCCAGGTCATAGATAACATCCGTGATCTGCTCACCTCTGCCAAAAAAAACCTCTTCTCTTGTTTTTGTGTCTCGAAATGATCAGTTCTGACAGACGTAGACTTTGCCGAGTTAAATAATGAAACATGACGTGACTCTTCATTTAACCCGATGACTTAATTGTTTTGGGGTGTAATAAAAGTCTGTGTGCTCAGTAGGAACTTGTCTTGTTGTGTGACTGATATACAGGAAATGCCCACTAAGCGAATCAGTCATTGGACTCGTCACCCCTCCACACTGACCTACATCGTACAAAATGTCACTGCCTCTGGAGAATATAAACTGAAATACTGATTATCAGGAAGGAACAACAAGCCTGGTTCTGTTTTGTGTGCCCCAGGAGTTATTAAGTCACGGTATCTGACAGGTTTCAGTCGCCAGGAAACTGACTCAACTCATGAATGACTGTGTGACGCTGCAGTTGGCCAGTTCCAGCACTGCAGCTGTTTACCAGATTGCATAATAGGATGTGTAATGTCAGCTCTGACCACCTCGCAAAATGCTTCCCGTCATCGGATTCCTCCGCTCCCATGATGCACCTTGCACAAGCGCTATAGCAACAAAAGACGGAGAGCGTCACAGACGGCCGGTGACAAAGCAGGGAGAAAAGAATGAATCCCCCTCTCTCTGTGTTTGTCTGATCTCTACCCTGATGAAGGCGTTATGTGCTGAAATGTTGCTTCTTTTCATTAAACATGAGCTCACAGAAGAGTGACAACTGTCTGGCTTGTCCCCGGGCTGTTTTCCATCCTTTCAGCCCACAGACTTTGTGACGTGTTAGCTGATGTTAAAGCCAATTAGATGATCAGTTTAATATCACTCTCTGAAGCTGCTTTCAGACGTTCACCGAAATTCAGGAACTGTCTGAGTGAGCGCATGTGAGAATACAGCAGGAAAACCTCTGCAACTGGGCGTGTTCATGACGTTTCTAACATTTCCAACCTCAAAGAATATGAATGAAGGATGAAAAAGAGGAGAAATACACATAGGAGAGGTCACCAAAAAGGTCAAATCGGAAAAATGTTTTGTTGGTGTTGAGGGCCGACCCCATTGTTGATGTGCTGTAAACAAAAACACAATAATTCTGCAGCGGAATTTAAATCTCATGTTCCCTTTTAACCAGGCGCCACTGCTCTCCTGAATGTTCTGGACATTCTCTCGTTGTGTTGTGTAGTTTTGTGTCCGACCCCGAACAATCTCCTGCTGCGTTCCTCGTATGTGAAAGTCCGGAAAATGTCTGGTCCGCAGTTGTGGGGGCTGTGATACCAGCAGATCTCCGTGCACAGATCAAAGTGAACGCACCAAACAAAGGGGTTAGTCATGTTAGCCCATGAGCTGTAGAGGTGCAGCTTTTGTTACCTACAGACCGAGCCACGCTTGGTTTACCCTCTTCTTCTCTTTTTATGCTAAGCTAAGCAAACCATCTCATGTGTGTAGGTTAGTTTCAAACAGTCATGAATCAGGGTTTTTATTTAACCTCTCATCGAACTCTCAGCAAGAAAGAAAGTGTGTCTATTTAAAAAAATATTCCATTGGGTAGAAGATGAAAAATGGGAATCGACCTTGCGTCTCAGATGGCACCTCCGTCTGAATCAAAGACGCTTCGGGGAAATGAGCAACCTTGTGTCTGCTCCACGGGCGGGAGAGGGTTCAGTTTCCGTTTCTGAGTCACTTAGTCATCCGTCAGGGTGGCTGCCGCGCACGGTGAGATAGTGTGAGGTCAGGAAATTGAGAGAAATCTTAATAAAGGTCTGACAGCCCCGCGCCCGCTCGCTGTCGTGGTTAACGCTGTTGGACTGTAAATCCCAACAGGAGCCCCCCCCCTGGCGAGCCAATCACCCGCCCCGGTCACGCTGTCCGGGCCCTGTCTCGTTTGCCCAGATTGATGGGGTCACGCGCTGACACCCCGGCCTCGAGGGAGCATCCAGCCGCCCCATCACAGGGAGAGTTATGTGCCACCACCTCATCCTGCTGGGTTCGATAAAAGGTGGAGACCCCCTGATTTTACATTTTCCACTGACGATGCAAGTTGTTTTAAATCTGCATTTTGTTGACAGAGTTATGGCCTTAAAATAGCTTTCAAAGAAATAGTCGACTAGTGAACAGATCTAAGGTTTAAACATTAACGGTTTTTAGCTGAAACAGGACACTTAGCTAAATTTCTATCAAAAACATGAACATTTAAACTTTTTAAATGCTTAAATACAACAGCTGTTGTAATTCAAACCTGTGAACAACCATCAACAAGCTCACTTTTCTAACCACCTCCATGCCCCCCCCCCCGCCCTCCATCTTTTCTTCTGTCCGTAAGTCGATCCTGTGTGAACATGTCAGGTTCGATCGTTTCATAATTAAGCGAAACACCTTGTTAATTAGAAGCTCTCAGTCCGGAGGAAACCATCTCGTCTTCACAGCCCGAAGCTGCTGGACAACGGACAACATGTCACAGGATCCCGACCCGTGTCTAATGACTCGCTCTCAACCCGACTCTACGTCTCAGGCGGTGGGTTTGCCGGTGTTTTCCAAAGAAAAGCCAATGTGACAGCTGACAAAGATTGATCCTGTAGAGAGTTGTTCTACTACACACATGAGGGAAAAGTTCCTTTCACTGTGCGAACATCATCATTTGATTTTGATCCGTGCTAGAGGCTTGGCTGTGTGGATGGCGAGGTTGGTCTTTATATGTCAGCAACTATTTCATGGATTGCCTCAAACTTTTGGGCAAACATACGTGGCGTCATAATGAGGTTTGCATTTTGGGTTTTGAGTGAAATGTCTCATGAAATTTGCTGCAGATATCCATTTCCCCCTTAGGATGAATTATAATGGTGTCGGTGGTCCCTTAACTTTGTATTTAGCGCCATCATCAGGTCACAATTTTGGTTTATGATTAAATATCTGCAAAGCTAATCACATTCCCAGCATCAGGTGTCCCTGGCTAGCTAATGTTAGCATGCTTATGCACTGAGCCCGAATGGTGAACATGGTATTTGCATGTTAGCATGTATATAATCTGTATAAGCTCTTTCCCACGTAGACTCTTGGCCTTCTTAGAAAATGAAATAACCTTTTTCTTCATTATATAAATCTGATCAGAAAATAGAAATGACTGAACACTTATTGGATTAGCTGTAACTTTTCTATCATGGAGGGTTTGTTTTCTAGCAACGGAATAAATAATAATAATTAGTGTACAGCATCTCGTCTGTTTCTGCTGTGCAACCTCTTTCCCCGGCTGACAGGAGAGAGAAGGTTGAACCCCAGTGTTTCTCAGGCTGGAAAACATTTTCATGCTGTTGTTCTTGTTCTGGGCCCTGAATACTTTCCTTCTTTTATTTGTTCCGGGAAGGTGAAAGATAATTTGTCCTCATCAAGCTGCAAACAGCACATGGGTTTTTTAGAATTCACTGTTTGAAAAGTCAAATGTGAGCAATTACCAGGCTCTTATCTGAACAGCTCCCAAATGCCAGGGCGCTGATGCAAATAGCCTATTTTCTCAGGCTTACGCTCCAAATTTAGAAACGCACACAGAAATTGGCTCTGTGCTTACAGGTCAATAAAACCGTTTGGATTTGTTTGACTGCTGAGTTTCGTTCGGAGTGTTATTGATAATCATCCTGCACAGTCTGGAGTTTGCTGTTGTATCCACAGTTTGCTGGAAGCTTGAGACCCCCAGACCTGTTCCACACCCACCAGGGGATTTGGGGGTCAAGGTGCATTTCCTGTGGAGCTAAAATTGCAGGGTTAAAAACCTGCTCAATCCTTGACCACGTCTGGAACCACTATGCACTTATGGTCACATGTATCCAATAGTATACGACCTAAGGGGGGGGGGTTATAGGTGATCTGCGTGCATGTTTCCGAGGAATTTCGCTGCACCACGTGGGAAGGAATCAGACGTAGTCGGGTCTTTCCTGTGCTAATGCTATTAATCAAACCATATGCATTCTCCAGCGCCTGAGCTCGCTGCGAGGCCTCTCTTTGAAGCCGAGGGGGGGGGGGGCTCGCACTGTACTCACAGAGTCTATGAACATGTGAGTGTATTAGTTGTAAGCCTCCTCACAGGAGCAGCTGCAGTGCGTCTCGTTTAAGTGAAAGCAGCTTTGAGTAAACAGATACCGAGGTAAGAGCAGGCAGCGGGCGCACCTTTCCATTCAGTAGCTGTATGGGTGGAGCCCCGGGGGGGAGGAAGGAGGAGGAGGGAGGAGGGAGGAGGGAGGAGGCAGAGCGTGGAAGAAGAGGCTCAGACAGAGGAGCTTTCAGGTCTCTGCACAAAGACGGCGTGTTCAGGAGGCCATCTTTTGTCCCTGTGTCAACCTGGAGTCAATAATTTATCCTCACCAGCCACGACGGTGACGAGACCTCAGTGACTCTTAAAGGGCGTTCCCCCCCTGAAGCTGCTCTGTCATTAACAGTGTTGGTAGTTATGTTCCTTTAGGGACCCCCGAGACGGAAGTTGCAACTGAAACGCCCCCTCAAGTCGGAGACAGTAGTGAAAGCTGTAGTTTGTACTGTTTATTAGCACGTCTGTCATTAAATGTGTCGTCCACACGCAGAACTCTCCAATTACTGTCTGTGGACGTGTTGTTACGGTGATGCTGTGTGTGAAATGCAGCGCAATGCGTTATTATGAAGTGGTTTCGCTAACAATGGCTAGTAAACATTGTTCCTGTGCAACTGGAACGCGATCAATTCACCTTATAGTACACTGACACATCTTATCAGGCATACAGAGTGTGATCCTAAAGTCTTTGAGGAACATCATGGTTTTTCTTTTCTATGAATTTTGCCTTATATAGTTCTATTTTTCCTGGTGTCTGTTCATACCACAGCCTCCATTGCTCACACTAACCACTTAGTGCCCCTTCTTCCTCTGTTTATCCAGAATCAGCTGCTGCTGCTTCAGCCGGATATTTATCACGCATCATTTCCCATGTGGCGGAGTATTTCTCCCTGGTTAGGATTATGTGGCTGGTTCTGACTGAGTAGGACTGCGAGGAAACGCTATTTAAATGACGGAAGTGGGAGTAAATGTGGCTTTTTCAGGCAAATAACTCAAAATCCAACTTCACATTAAAACAGTTTGACATTTTTTGGGTCATTATCTTTTACTTTTGTCATATTTCCTGTCTCCATTTGCTCCTTCGCACCATCATCACTCTATCTACCCTCTGAAGGGGGGGGGGGGTGTGTGTGACTGAGTGGGTGGGGGAGGTTTTTAAGAGAAGTTTTTTCTGCCTGCACATATTAAAATCTCCCATGTTCTGCACACAGGGTGGTGCGTCCGTTTCATTTGCTGTGTGTGTTCTAAACAGTTAATTGTAGCATTTTAACTATGAAGACAGGATGTTTCTTGGGGTTTTATTTAAAGCACAAGTAGGTCAATTAAAAGCAGCGAATCAGTCTTCCTAGGTGGCCAGAGGTTAGAGGTAAGAAGAAAAGTTAAAGTGAATGTTTCTGTGAGTTTGATGATAATGTTGGAACTAAATCAATCCGTCAATCTGTGTCAGATTGGTCCTTAGGGGAGAGAGTGTTCTGATGAAATCGAGGCCAAAGGCTATTTGTACCATTGCTCTCTTCCACTTTCCCAAAGTGGGACAAGTAGCCTATTGAATGTCTGAATTTCAATCAGTGGTTTCCATTGATCGTCTGGTCCACTGGTGCTCATGGTCAGTTAGAGCTGACTCCCTGCAGGGACTTCACGCACTGCTGACTCCGTACTGCCTGTGATACGGTCTGCACAGTTACATTCTGCAGCAGCAAACCAGCACTGACCGACATTTCTCTGCGCTACTTTTATGTCACAGTTTCCCGGCTGCAGGATTAGTCTGCACGCTCCCGACGTTACCTCATTTGCAACAGTAAACAGGCAGCCACTCTGCAGTGCTCAGGGCAGATCTCATTACAAGTTGTATCAGACGCCTCCCCTCCACGGCCCCACCCCTGGTAACTTGGCACAAAGGGAGCGCCCGCCTGCACCGCTGTTGCCGTGTAGTGGAGAGCCCTTGGCCGGGCGGCGGGGCAGTGGAGTGGTTTGAGCTGTGTGAAGTGCTGGCAGGTGCTGTGGCTGCTGGATGGACTCAGGCAGTCGAGGAGGGAGGGTGATACGGCCGCTCTGCCGGTCTCAGCTGATGGTGCACTTCATTCATGTAGTGAAAGCACAAGTTCAAAGGTGGTGAATAACTCAACGGAGGACAGACGTTGAACTGTTCTCATTGTCGTCCTCTTCTTTTACACTCGGACTTTGCCGCGAACCATCTCTTCCTTTTTCCGCTGGTCGTGATTACAAACCTCTGTGACCTTCTGCTGATCCTGCTCAGAAACACAGAGGAGACACTCACGTGCCCGCAAGATGTTTCATTGCCCAACAGAAAGTACAGCTCCTCCAGCTTGGACACTTTGACTGATGTGATCGCTCAGAAACATTTACTGCAGTTATATTAATATTATATTCATATCTATGAATGTACTGTGCTTTTCATGTGTACATTGTGGCTTTTTATATTTAACACACTCTCTAAATCTCAATTAGCCTTCCACAGTGGGGCCTGAGGCTCCAGCTCTCGGTTTCAACTTTGATCAATCAAAAATCCTTGTCCCGCCCGCTTAACTCATGGTCCACTAGTGCAACTATAGTGACATGTTTTTGACCTTACTAGTGTAACTAGTTCAGTCCAGAAAGGGTCACTAGTCACACTAGTAAGACATAAAAAAAGTCTCACGAGTCAAACTACAGGTAGAACTAGTGACGCTAAAAGTGTGACTAGTCTTATCTCCCAATAAGACAACAGCTCTTGTCTAATGTTTAACTCATTAATGATGAAGTATGTGACCTACATGTTTTGTTCCTGTAGAGGATTGACAGAGGCAGTAAATATCTGGGGTTATGTCGACTTTTATTAGGGACAAAAAGGAACATAAGTAGTAATAAATTAATGAATGCAGGAATAAATAATTAAATACATAATAAAAATAAATAAATTATACATTTTGGTCATGAAAAATACAAATTTTTATTTATTTGTGCATTTCAACATTTCTGTACGTCTGTATTTCTGTCTCTGTGTTAATAAGGTGGGCGGTCCTTACATCAGCAGGATTGGTCAAGTGGGAAACGATTCCCATGAAATCTAGCTTGCTGTGTACACTGTGTACACTTAACCTGATGCATGCTGGTTCTTACACAATACCTGCTGGTTAGAATTCTTGTCCGACATGTCAGTGACACCCAGGACATGTCTTATGTCTTTATTCTAAGAATTCAGACGCGTCTTCTGCTCCGTATATCCATAAATGTAAGGTGTTAAAAGCCAAATCCTCTTTTTCTTACCTGAAAAATGTCCAACACAGGAACAATATCCACCTCTTACCTCGGAATTAAAACTATATCTACATTATATGTAATTACATATATATATATTTCTAACAGAAATAAATAAATGTAAAAATTTTGAAATACAGAAATAAATAATGTAGAAATGCATAAATAAGTAAATACATATTTTCATTACCAAAATGTATTTATTTATTTTTCATTTATATCAATAAATAAATTCAACTATTTATGTATTTCACTATTTAGTCATAATGTCACAGTGTATATATTAAACTAAATACATCAAAGACATATTAAGATGTGATTGTGGTTCAAGTTCCACTATTCCTATGATCTTGTCTTAGACTTCATTACCTACAGAAGCTCTGGAACCTACTGTTTGGACCTATTGTCCCTGCTGTTTAAGGCCCACACCATTTTATACAGAAAGGAGAAGACAGAGAAGAAGAAAAACATGACAACAACAACTTTTCTCTCATCATTTGCAGCATTTGATATTAACACTGATGAAACTGGTAAGTAAAACATTTATTTGACATTTGAAGAAACCTTGCAAGTAAAGAGTTTGAAAAATGTATTTTTGTATATTGTGAATCCAAAGAACAATTATTCAGATGTTTAAGAGCAAAGTAGAGATGAAGAAACTGAGAATGTGCTGGTTAAATTAATGGGAACAACAATGTTGGGGCAATAGTACCGGCAAGGACTTGATTCTATGTTCACCGCTGTCCCTGCTGGCTCCTCATTGTTACCTTCACATGTTCTCCTTCTTTGTCACAGATGAAATGATCAAGGCAGAGAACTGTGCCACTGAGGAGCCACAGAGCGACATTTTGTGCAGCAGCACCAGTCGCTACCTCGTCCAGGACATTATTGGATTTGGGGTCTTTGGCAAAGTTGCCTGTGCTTTTAATATGGGCACATCGCAGGAAGTGGCCCTCAAGATCTTAAGAGATGAGCATGCTGGTAAAACAGAGGTAGAGTAGATCCCGTTTTTTCACATTTTCTTGCTCCAGACTTGTTTATCAAAAGAACTGCTGACACCACGCTGTCCCTTACACTTCCTCGTGTTGCTTCCACAGATCAAGATGCTTGAAACCTTGAAGGTTCTTGATCCAATGAAAAACAACCTGGTTCATTTCATTGAGACGTTCCAGGACAAAGGTCAAACATGTCTTGTGTTTGAACGGCTGGATGTGGACCTTTACAACCTGTTACAGCAAGACAAGTATCAAATGACACTCAATGAGATCCGGCCCATAGCGTACCAGGTAACAACGATGTGGCTTTTTAATCAAGTGGTAACATAGTCAGCCAACTGAGAAAAGACTTGCTGAAGTAACATAATTGTATCTATAACTAACATTTTACATTGTTTCCTTTGTCTCTGCAGTTGCTTAATGCGTTGGATGCACTGAAAAGCATTGGAGTGGTTCACTCAGATGTTAAACCCGACAACGTAATGCTGGTTAACCATCACAAAGAGCCCTACAGAGTCAAACTGATTGATTTTGGCGTGTCCTTCATATCTTCGCTGGGCTTACTCGGGATGACAATTCAGCCTTTGGGCTACCGGTAGGTTTAATGTGCAAACCTCGTTGTGTGTTATTGTTGTAAATGATCCACAAGACATTGTCCTAATATTCACTACACATGATGAATTTAACAATGTACTCAACAGCTCTTGTGATTCTTCTGTGTTCACACAGTGCACCTGAAGTCAGCCTGGGCCTCCCCTTCTCTGAGGCCATCGACATGTGGAGTCTCGGCTGCCTGCTTCTCTTTTTGTACCTGGGCAGCGACCCCTTCTCCAGCTGCGAGTACCAGGCAGTAAGAAACCAGATACATGTTCATTTAAATACCAAGATGGTTGCATTCAGACACGTGTCCAAACACAACAGGGGACTTGATGTAGGATGTGATCCTTTGTGTTCTCTCTCCAGATGAAAGCACTGGTTGACATGTTGGGAATGCCGTCTGACCACCTCCTCAGTGCTGGGTGGTACACCCACTACTACTTCAAGAAGGACGAGCACTGGTCCGACCCAGGATGGTGGATTAAGGTATTTTAACCACAATATTTTATCTCCCAATAAGACAGCAGCTGTTGTCTGATGTGTAACCCACCTGACCAACGTGTTTGGTTCCTGTAGACCCCCCTTGAATACCACAGCAGCACTGGCATTGAGCCCAAGAAGGAGGAAAGTTTATTTAAAACCCTCCAGGACCTGATTACTGTAAGTCGCCCCTTTTCATTACTGAAGAAATAATTATGTCTCAAATATTTTCAACATACATTTTGCTTCATTTCAAAAAGTATCACCAAGGGAAACATACAAGAATGACACCCGACCCTGAGCAGCGCTACCTAGAATACCAATGTGTTTTAGAATCAAGATTCAGATCACAGGTCCGTTCGAAAACATGTCTGACTTTTATCCAAGTTGTTATCCAATGTTTCGAAAGTGAAGAAATAATGAATTCTTAGCGTCTCTGTTGAGGGACAGGAAGCTAATCCCTCGTCTACTGTGTTTTAAATCCAGCTCTACCCGGTGACGCAGGGCTCCACCGAGCTCACCGACAGGCGAGCTTTCATCAGCCTCATCAAAGGCCTCCTGGTGATGGACCCGAGGTGGAGGCTCACCCCAAAGGTCGCACTGTCGCACCCCTTCCTCACGACGGTCCATCTAATGGAGGACAAGGACAGCCCATAGTAAGTGACTGTAGATATTGAATCAATAGAAAATAAAGTGTTGACTGATTGAGTGATCCTCTAACGTATTGTTGTTTTATTCAGTTTTGCATATTCTCAGTTTATAATGCGGGAGATGGGATTCGACAATAAGGAGTGTGTTGATACGTCAGCATCAGAGGAGTCGGCCATCACCAGCGGCCGACAGGAGGACGCTCCGGCTGAGGAGATATTAGCCAATGAGAGGAGTCGACCTGTGGAAGTGGAAAACCAATGGAGACGTCCAATGAAAAGCGTCCCAAAGTTCTTTGACAGAATTGTGAGGAGATTATTTCGGAAAAAAACACCCCCCACCCCTCGGTCCTGTCCCACCTCTGTTTGTTTCAACTCTCACTATCTGGCCTGACGTGACTCAAGACAACATGAATAAATAATGTTTCAAACCCAAATCATTTCCTCCGTGTTTCTGCTTTGGAGACGACGCCACGATGGTTTGGTCAGTTCAGTTTGAACACATCTGCCGACGGCTGACATGTTCAGCCCATCATCTAAAACAAATGCTCACAGATTTGATGTTGTTCGACGAATCGTTTCATCGACTCATCATCTCAGGTTCAAACTCAACACTGTGAGATATTTACAGTCTGAATGAATCCCACCAGAAACACAGCATTTTGCCAATACTTGATATATAGAATTAGAAAATTGTGCAATAATTATTATTATTTTCTCTAAATCTTTGATTCATCAACGACATCTCTCTTGTAAATGGTGCGGAAGCGTGATTGACTTGTTCTCTGCATGGCACCACAGCCATGGTGGAGTGTTTTGCAGTGTCCCCTTTTCTTTCTTTGACATAAATACTCTGAAGTCGCTTCCTGTCGTGGTCGGAGCAGGTCAAGTGGAGCTGGACTGGAATCGACTGTGAAACCCATGATCAAGGTTTCAGTTCTTGTGTTACCTGCTCACTGAAAGAGTCGCTGCTTCTCTGTTTGACTCACATGTGGAAGTGATGATCAGGAAGCTCAATCCTGTGTGTTTGCTTCTCAGAAGGATCCCACGGATAAACAACACTGGGGCCAAAGCAACAAAAGACTGCAGCTCCATCCTCCCATATCCCACACACAGAGAATGTTTTCATGTATAAGAAGCACATAACATACATGAGAACCATATGTGAACATTTGGGAAGTTTAATTTAATTACATGTGGTACGATATGCATGTAAAATAAATATAAACGATCAGTAAGAAATGTCTAAATGTGGATGTTTGACTGTGGAAAACAGCAGTTGAGAAAACAATCTCCCCACAAGGTCCATTTAGCAGCTGCTCCGGAGCTTTTGATCGAGTCACTTGATCTTTATCTGCAGTCCGAGTTTTCCCAGAGAAATTGTAGATGTTTAGTTTTCTGAGCACTTTTAAGTCTTCTTGTCTGTGTTTTCTTAAAATCTGTAATCTTACACAATGCTTTTAGAAGACGTTTTAGAACGTGTCAGGGCACAGTCGCACGTACGTGATCATCTTCATCTCCACACATTCCACCACTCTATTATAAAAGAAGTGTGATAAAGATATTGCAAAATGTATTAAATGTTAATGTGGTCCACAAATTAGACTATTAAAAATCTATTAAGTTGTGTTTATATGAATATTCTGAGGCAGATTTCAGTCTTAAAATGTACTAATAGTTTTTAAAGATAGAGAAATGCAGAGTGCAGCGTGTTAGTAACACTTCAGGCACAGTTTCCTCACTGATAACATTTTATTTGCAGTTGTAGATAAACTAGCAGCACTGACGTCTTCATGTGACACTCGTCTTGCAGGTTGTTTCGGTCCTAAATTCTTCAAACTACCTCTGAAAAGTTTGTCAAAAACAGAAAACTTCCACAAATTCTCATGTGAAATAATCACTAATAACAGAAAGAACGTGTTTTAGTTTTTTTCTGCATTAACAGTAAATGGCTCATCCCTCGTCAGCACTTAAGCACAATGGCCTCAACGTGGACACATGCAGTACAGTTGATGTGTGGACGGAGTGTTGAAAGCGTCCTTTGTTCTGGTGCAGGGTGGCTCCTCCCAGCTCAGCATTTCTCCTGAGTCAGGTGACAGTCAGCAGTGATAAAAAAAAACGCTGCTGTGGCACAAAGCAGCACCGGGACCGAGCCGCACGCTTCCCATGGCACGAGCGCCGCAGGCCAAACGAGCCGGAGCTGACTCATGACTACTGTTGTGATTGGGGCGAAGTGGGCCACTGTACTTCCCATCACCCTGTTTAGATTGGCGTCTTCAGTGTTGTCACAGAGCGTCGACAGCTCAGGCATGACTCAGGACTTTTGACTGTGCTGAGTCGTCGTGTTAACAAGTTTATTCCTGTTCAAAAAGAAATCCCCTTTCTTTCGCTTAAGAAAAATTACAAAGTAAGGTTAAAAGGAAATTCTACACTGGGTTGATTCTAGTTGAGTTCGAGTCGAAGCTGCGACCAGAGACCAGGGTTCTCCTCACACTCAGCTCCCTGAGCCGCTGAAGCAGGGAGTTACATGTTCCCGCTGAGCTTTTGACCCACTCGCGGCTCAGCACGGCCTCTTTGATGCCGGGCGCTGCATTTGAATAGCATCTGCTTGTGGATTTGCATCCGATTTGTGTGCCCGGGAGATCAGCTGCCTCTTCTTATCAAACACGTGTTAGACACTCAGTTAGACATTTTTCAGAACATGGACAAATTTGTTGTCCTCGCCAATTATGGAAATGAAACCGCTTCTGTTTCTCTTCTGCCGAAGCTCGGGTCTTGTTTCTTTCAGTTTGTCGATTGAAGACAAAAAAAGTGTGGGAATTTTTTTTTGTATGTCGATAAGCAGAAGTATTATAACTGTAAAAATGATTCAACAGTTTACTTAATGCCTGCTGCTCCCTACTAGAGGATTATCGGTGGATTTTGGGTCCGATTCCGCTCTCCTCAATGGATTTGAGCCTGATCTGAACAAATTATCCGGCCAAATTATGTGTTTATGCATATTTATTTATTTATTTAAAAGGAACAATGCACATTAATTAACATGTGTACTTGTTCAACGTGTAAATGTGCGAGATTTAGCCGCTAACAGGCTAGTTTTCAGCTGCAGTCCCTGGCATCCTGGATCCTGTAGTGTGAAGGGTTTACGGACATTATGTTGATGTCACCAACTAAATCATGAATATCAAAGATTTTTGACATTTGTCCGTCCAGTGTGTGTCTTCCAACGATAAAGAATCTGACAAATGACATCTGTCGCCATGTCTGTGGTCTCCCACGTTTAAATTGAATTTTGAATATTGAAATATAGAAAGTACAAATAGAAAATCAAGCAGAACACAAGTAAATATAGTTTTTTATCTTTGAAAGTGATGGAAGTTTGATTAAACAACAATCTTATCTCTTTTACTTTAGGCTCCAACAAAACTTCCCTTGAAAGTCATTAATTTCAGGAATGACGTGATCACACTGTGAACCCTCGTCGTCGCAGATGTTTTTTGTGATTGTAAACTCGTGTTGCGTGGGGTGTGTGTGTGTGTGGGTGTGGGTGTGTGTGTGTGTGTGTGTGTGCGTGTGTGCGCGTGTGTGTGTGCTTTACGTGCTGAGTCCCAGCGAGAGATAAGGGATTCGCGGATGTGAGTTTAAGAGCCTCGGCGCGACCGAGCTGTTTGTTTGTGGGTCTCCAGGCTTTTGTGGTTGTCATAGCAACCGCCCAGTGTTAGCTGCTCTGCGGCATCTCTCACAGACGAGCCACAGTCTTTGTGAAATGAACTCGGCTGAGGAAAGAGCTATTACCACACTTTGACTCTCCTTGTAACACACACACACACACACACACATGAATATGCATCAGGGCCTCCTTGGGCCACAACAGAGTAAATATCAGTGCACTGGTCACAATGGCTGCTATTCTTTGTCAAACCACACTTTTTGGCTGGTTCACTGCTCCGTCAGCACGCACTCAGGAGGTTGTGTTCACGAATGTGTGCACATGCACATGTTGGAGTGTGAAGACTGTGTATGTATGGATTTGTGCACAGATTGTATTCAGACAGGCTGTGTGTGTCTGTGTGGTAGCATTTTTTTTTTTTTTTAAACCTTGCATTCATGCTCTATACGGGGTGCATTAGCTTATGTGCACTCGCCCTCATGCACACGTGCGTGCTGAGGCAGCAGCCACAGCAGTAGATAAGTGTAATGGGAAGACTGTGCTGAGTCGGCAGTTCACAGTCACAGTGTGTACGAGTGCCAGGTCGGATAAATGCTGCACCTGAGAGACTGGAGCTCTGTCATGGCTGCAGAGCTGGAGGAAAGAATCACTTCCTGTGTGTGTGTGGGTGTGGGTGTGGGTGTGTGTGTGTGGGATGACAAGCAAAATAAAGTCATCTAGAATAAACGAATATGTACAAAATAAATCATCATTCAAAATACAACAATCACATGAATCTATTAAAAGTAATCGTAAAAGAAAAGGATGAAGGTAATATCTAAAAATGTGAATGTAAAAGCCTCGTGAAAGTGAGTTTTTTCCTAATCTTAATTTGAAGCCAATGACATAACACTAAAAACAAGACTTAACAATCACTAAAGTCACTTAAAGGTGTTTCAGAGAGTGACACACACACACACACACACACACACACACACACACACACACACACACACACACACACACACACACACACACACACTACATGTGCCTGGCCGCCTCAGCTGAGCCTGGTTCAGTGTTTTTGAATGTGTGGGCAGTCAGGCTGTATCCTCCAGTGAGCTTTAGAGGAAGGAGACCGAGGGGGATGAATGGTGACCTCTGACCTTCTCAGTGCACTCCCCTCGCTCGCTGGCAGATCCCCAGACTTCTGTCCTTCCTCTGTTGCGTAGAGAGCGAGCCTTGGGAAGGCTGCGCGCGCGCGAGAGAGAGAGAGAGCAAGGCAGATACTTCCCCTCATGTTTCCACCAGGTTCAGCAGGCAGAAAGATCATATTGTCCCCGTCCATGACTCACTCTGAGCCAGGTGGACGGAACCGTCGTGTCTTTCATGCAGCGGCGTCGTGCTGCTCGTGCTCGAAGTTTAAAAGGTCTGCATGTTGGGGCGCCTCCACACGTCTTTGTGTTTGTTTTCAGCGAGTGGCGGCTTCGAAGCCCCTGAAAATACAACACAGTCAGTCAGTTGTGATAACATTGTACTCGACAAGAGCCAGAAACACGAGCAGTGTAAAGGTCAGATAAGTTAACAGCCAGATTATCTAAAACACTTGTTGGAGGTCAAACTCTGTTATTTTCAAGACGTCATCACAGATTGCAGGAGATTATCTTTATATCATTATTATGACTTGATTAATGGTCGATATGACAAAAATTTGACCCGAGTTTTTGTTTTATTGTTGTTTTATCCTCTTGTGAAGCACTTTGTAACTTTGTGAGGAAATGCGCTGCACAAAAAGCTTATTATCCGTAAATAAAGGGATTCTGGTCCAGAGTAATCTTTAATACTGTAAATTATTGTAAAATGATCAGTTTAGAGCTTCATATCTTGCACTTGAATGAACACATCGGGGTCAAAAATCTGGAAAAATACAAAACATGCCTCAGAAACCGAACTCTCCCTCCAGGTTTTCTCCCCCTCTCTGTCTCTGGGAACACGCAGCTCCAGCCTCAGCTTGTTCGGTCTTTGCATCACATCTCTTTCCTCTCCTGCCTCCCACTCAGCTGCAGAGATGGACTTGTTGGAGTCTCTCTGTTTTGCCAGATGCACAGAGCTACACTTCAGCTGTGTGCCGAGGGTCCAGACGCTAGTTTGGCTCCGTCCCCGCTCGTCCCGCTCCATCCTTGGTCGGAGCGGAGGCTTGGCTCTTATTTCCTCTGCTTTGCCTCCAAACCCAAGGCAGCGGTAACCCGAGTCTTCTGTTCACTCTGCCCAGACCTTCCTTGTCAGTTCCGATTAACTTATTGGACAATATTTCTTATTTCAGGGTGTAGAACGTATCTGTTGTATATTGAACCAACTGCACATCTGTACTTTTTACAGTTTGTTTTCAACTTTCTTTCCGGCCAAATTTCCGGCAGCATCTCAAAGTTATTCTGCTCCTGTTTCTGGCTCTTCTCTCTCCTGATCAGCCCAGTTGTCACATGCATCAAACGAGTTCAGTAGTCTGTTGAATACCTGAACATATAAATCGGACTCTTTTTGTAACGCCTTCACATGAGAACAGTTGATAAAGTTGATTATTTCCCAGCATAGCGAGGTTAAATGAAACTTGACGCTTCATCACAGCCAATAAACGGCAAGATTAGACTCTCCAGCTTTCCATCCCTTTAAAGGTCACCTCTGGGGAGCACGCCTGCTATTGGTCAACAGCAAAAATGTGTGCGTCTCACTGAAATTAAATTTGATGCTTAAGTTTTATGTACATTTACTCAGGTCCAAGAGTGAAGCCACACATCAGTGTTTCCAAATGAGGCGAAATTTGTCGGAAAATGTTACAAATTTGAAGCAGGTGGGAAGTTTTCCCGTTCTCTAATTCTCAAATGTCCAGAATAGTCTGGAAAGTTTAGGTAGAAGGACGATACTGATTATAAGTCACCCTCCTCCTTTTCCAACATCTGTTCTTGAGAGAAAGATTTCAACCTTTTGGGAAAGTTTCTCTGAGAAGCTGTTGATCCAAGAGGAGGAAGAGTCCTCATCATCGAATCTGTCTCTCTTGTATGAGTGAGACATCAGAGTCTCACAAATGTATTTCACAGTTTATTGTCCCTGCTTCATTTCTGTAAGGTCGCTCGTTTCCCAGTTGTCGCAGCACAAGCCTGGGTCGTGACATGGGTGAACCTGCGGGTTAACTGGGCTCATGAAACACTTAACACCAAGTAGAGCGATACCTCTGCCATTGGTGCAACAGGCCCCTGAAGTACCACAACAAATCCATCATCCATCGTTTGTTTGGACACAGTATTAAAACTATTAAAGATGCTTTTAAACTGTTGATTCTCTCCTGAATCCACATGATCTCAGCTCCACATTGTTCGGTACAAGTTTGTAGCACCAGAAAAGTCTGTTTTTATTCAAGGTAACGAGATGTTTCATTTTGGACGCATCTTTAACGGAATCACAACTTTTTTCCCCGTTATTGAACCTCCTCAAATTTGCCTTCATGTGAGAAAAGTTCTCTCCTTCTTTATCACTTCCCTTTGACATTTCCTGGAGGAAGCCGCGGCGCTCCCTTCCTACGCAGATGTCCCTCCAGGGTGCAGTTTATAACCACAGTGTGCTCCCATTGAACTCGTCTGGTTCAACGCGATGCCCTAATTCCTCACACATGAGGAAATCATCTGGGAGTCTGAGAGGAGAGGAAGGTGTTGTTAGCGGCTCTGTCTTCCTGGCGTACGAAACACTTTCCACCAGCACTTTCTGTCCCGAGTCTAACGAAGGCGGCAGAAAATAGACTTCACCTCCCCGGGATCCACAGAGGGCCCATCCCCCCCCCCCCCCGCCCACTCCAACTCATCCAGACAGAATTCATTCTCATTACTGCTCGAGCTGTGGGTGGCGTTCCGCTTTTTTATGGTGTGGTTTTGATAGTAAAAAGAGATGGTTTCTCCCCCCACGATCTCATTTATCAATCTTACTTGACCGTTTTGGAGGAGACGCTGGAAAGATGTTTCTTCTGGACGTCTTCCTTTGAAATGTATCTGCGTGTGTTCCTGGGGTTTCACCGGGACACGAGAGGCCCTCTCATACCCCGAGCTGGAGACTGGGGCTTGAGAAACTGGCTGCGGTGTTGAAAAGCCCTTTCCTGTGCCGGACGCTCTGCCAGCAATATCTGCCTCTCCTCCCGCCTTTACACTTGTCTGCCCCGGCCGTGTGAGGGGGACGCTCATGAGCTGGCTTGTTTTAGCGAAAGGATTGTACTAATATGGAACTGGCAGAGAGGCAGGAAATATTTTCCTAACTGAGGTTGATTAATGGAGTGAGAGCGAGGGGGCGAGGGAGGGAGGGAGGGAGGAGGGGGGCAGTTGGCGAGTGAGAGGTGGGGAAAGGAACGGCAGCGAGGAGAGATAGCAGGTTTCTTAAAAAGAAAACTATAAGTGACGGGTTTACAGCTGCTTTTCACTGAGTCATGACGCAGTTCTTATAATTATTGAGATTATGCTGCACTTTAGCGTCAGGGAGGTGAAGTTACTTAATTATGTTCATTCCACATTTCCACTTTATCAGTTGATCAATAATATCGACTGATATCAGCCTTTCACAGACATATCGATATCTGTGTTTATGTTTGAACTCCATCTATTATATATTTATCATAAAGTTTATAGTTAAACTGTAAAATATCAAACCTCATTTACATTACAAGGGTTCGATAACACTATCATAGGAATCATTACCTTTTTTTTCAAATATATCGGCCAATATATGTTGATCAGAATACTTTTATTCCCTCCTATCAGTATCAGCACCAGCCCCAAAAATCCACATTGGTTTCTATTTTACAGTTAATTGAAAAAACAAGTTATGTCTAGATCCTAAAAGTTCTTTTAAACACTAGTTTGCTTGTTTCATCAACACAATCTCACCACAGACAGTCAGAAGGGAAACTCGCCTCAGGTGCTTTCAGTCTGCTCGGCTTCGCCTTCTGTGGTTACTACGGGAAAAATGTTGCTGTAATGACGCCGATTGGCAACTTTCCCTGAAAGTGATGCGGAGCAGATTCCTCCTGCTCTTGACCCCTGTTGTTTTTACGGCCCGCCCCGGTTCTGGGAGGCTGAGGGCGAGAGACAGAGAGAGAGAGAGAGAGAGAGAGGAGGGGGATGGCTCAGAAAATGTACGATCTTCCAGTTCCCCCTGCAGACACGGTCGCTCTGCTCCGGAGCAGAACTGTGTCTGAGCTGCAGTAACGAGGGACGACTTTCACTGCCACGTTGTTGTTGATGAGCAGCCGTCGGCCTCCAGAGCTGTGGTGCAGACATGTGAACAGCTCACAGACATTCACAGCACATAGTGTACTGACACAAAATCAACAAGGACACGGTCACACATGGAGAGTAGAGGGATCAGACAGGACCCTCTACAGTACTCTGCAGTAAAGAACTGTGCACTTCTCTCCACCCTGAAAAATCAGACCTGTTCTGAACAGCTGTTTGTGATGTTCTTTACATTTCAGGGTTTGTTTTATTGCTCTGGTGTAACTGGTCAACTTTAGGTAAACTGCAGTTTCAGAGTTAATCCAAAAGAATAATACAGATAATACATCTTTGTGTTTGTCCCAGAGAATAAGAGCAAACAAACAGACAAACGCAGTAAACGTATAGTAAATTGATTATTTGAGGGTTTGTAGTGTTGGTTGGACAAAAAGGTCATTACTGGACGTTTAGAAAAATTCCAAAGTGGTAGAGAAGTAGATGAAGCTGGCTGAGCTCATGAACATTTCATATATCGCGTCTGAGAATTGTGTAATAAGTCAGATAGAATATTCAAGGTAGAAGCTCATTAGGATCATGTTTGTGATGCTGCTCCGCCTTTGGCTATAAATACCCCTGCACAGGGAAAACCCAACGGCTGCAGTTCCACTGGAGTGATGGAAACTAAAATCTCAAGGGTGGAGAAGAGGTTGTTCGTTTGTCCCACCAACATAATTAATCATGTTGTGCCGAGCTCCCGTTAATCTTTCACAAAGCCACACTAGTTGCAGGTAATTTATTGCTAAGCTTCATCCGCTGTTGCTATGCCTTTTATTCCCATCTGTATTATAATGATGGGGGCAGATTCGTGGTTATACAGACAATGGTCAGTTTGCCTGAAATAACTGCTGCCGGTTGAAATATGAGTCAGAAAATTAGGCCAGGCATAGTTAAAAAAAATGCTTCGTTCGAGGTACGTCTGCATCCGACAGGACTTCAGACATCACCTAAATATATAGATCAAAAAGAGCTTGGATGTTGCTGACGTGTAAACTTCCAGCTGCATCCTCCCAAACTCTGAGAGCATTTTGTGGGAATATAATGACTCAGGCACTAATCTGCCTCCACGACCGGTGGACCTGTAACTCGGTGTCGTGCCCTGCCGACAGCCCCAGAACACCTGAAGACCCTGGGAGTGTTGACCATAACATAACCGGGGGGGGGGGGGGGGGGGGGGGGGGGGGGGGGGGGGGTCATGTGACATTGCAGGTGGCTGCCAGCCCGGACTGAGAGCCGCAGTCGCAAAACTCCACAGTGACCCAGAGAGCTGGAGGAGCTGCGGGAGGGCCGGCTAATTCTTGTCAGGAGGAGGCCTGTGGTCCGGCCCCGAGCAGCCAGACGTACCCTCCTTCCAGCACATTTAACGAGCTGACATTCTTTCTGTGAACTTTTAGACGTTTTCACAACTCTGCTCTTTGCAGGTTGACTCAAAGCCTTTGACATGTTCAGCTCTTCTGGTCCCGGAGCAGCTGCACTAAGCAGGAGTAGAACTGCAGCTGGGTCATTGACATAAATCACATGTGCCCCTCCACCTCTGCGTCTATACCCCATTCGCTCAATTGAAATGATGATATTAGAAGTTCCATTTCTTTTGGATATTCTTTGCTACGAAGCCGTAGCAGTTTGCTGGTGCTCGTTAACAAGTTAAAGGTCAATTAAAGGTCAAAGTTTTCAGAACTTGAAGTTCTAAGGAGGAGTTTGTGCTTAATGAAGTGGAGGGAAGAGAAGAGAGGGGAAACCACAAAACTGAGAAAATGAACCTGCCGAGTCAGCAAACAGCCTTAGGCTTAACACTTTGATTCAATTAAACCGGATCCACATTAGCTAATGACACCACAGCCGAGCCCTGATGGGTTCAAATCTTTGGCAAACCTCTCACGAGAGTATTGATCAGGATTAATTGGAATATTTCAGTGCCTTTTGGAGCTTTGGCTTAAATCACGACTAACTTTAGAGGATGACGGTGTTTTACAGGCTGAGGGCGTGTGCCTGCCAGTTGCACATATAAATCACCAGCGCTGGGGTTTCTTCTGTCAGTTCTACCCTTGGAGATAAAACACCATATAATCTGCTCTTTTCCCTCCACATCTTCTGCAGTACCCGCAGCCTCCTTCGGCGTTTTTTCATTGGTTGAAACCTGCCAACAAACTCGCACACATCTGAAAACCCCCGTGTCCTCCGCACTTTAGTTTATTGATAGCCGTGTAGACCTCATGCCACTCAAGTTTAAGAGTGACCTCATCACAGAAGTTCCACGAGTGCTCAGAAAAAAAACCAGCTCTCCAGTGACTTTTAAGTGGCTTTTGTTCCCCCGGCATTCGAGGGCAGGCCAGCGAGAGACAGTGCTGGCTTTCATAAACGCCTGGCTCTGCTCCTACAGGTCCTCCTCCTTGGAAACATGTTGCCTGATGTTTGGGGCTCGGGTGTAATTAACTCTGGAACTCATAAAGAGGCGTTCACAGCAGGGTGCACGGCGGGCCCACTCCTCATGCCAGCTCCTGTTGGGCGGCTGAGATCCAGTTTCAGATGTTTTCCATTCGCAGGTTCACGTGCCAGCAATGCCAGACAATCCAGGGCCTGCTACACCTACTGTATACAGAACGCTCCAGTGTGCTGCGGCTCCGCGGGGAGCGGGAAGGACTTAAGCTTGTTAGAGTCCCAGACAAAGGTGGAAGGTGACAGCACGTGAATAAACAGAAAACACCTTCAATAGGCCACAGAGTGTTGTTGAAATTTAATTAAGGGATTTTTATTGGTCCCACTTGGAAAATGAACGCTCCTTTCTACCCAAAGGTCAGAGGTCAGGTTTGGCTAAGACGACACTGTACACATTGGTGTCGTGAGCGTTTGGCTTGGCTGTGTTTTTCACTACTTTGGTCCAAACTGAAATATCTTAAGAATTATGGGGTTGATAACCGTGAATTAACATTTTACATTCATGGTTTCCAGTGAATGAATCTATGACTTTTGATGATTCCCTGACTTTTCGTCTGGCACCATTACCGACGTGGAGATTTGTAGTTTTGAGTGAAATGTCTTGACACCAAATATTTGCAAGCCAGACATTCCCATCAGCCTGAGCTCTGTGTTTGGTTTGTTACCATCCAGCTTTCTAATGTTGGTGAATTAGCACCTGGCTCTGATGGTGGATGATATAACCGTCTGTTATTCTCACAGGGAGAATATTAGCTTTCTGACTTGAGCATTGAAAACACTAGAACTGCTCACATGGCTGCTGACGCTTTATTTGGTTTCCCACAAGACCTCCATCTTCCAGTTCGACAAATATATTAGTATGATTATCTTAGCCTTGCTGGGTTCAATGCACTGGACTGGTGCCATTGCTAACAAATAGTAAACATATAATAGAAAGTTTGAAACCCTGCAGCGTTTATTGTGTATGAAAATTGACAAGAGTTTTTGTTTCTTCCTTTTCCCTGCAGACATTTACAGCTTGGTGTAACTCTCACCTGAGGAAAGCAGGCACGCAGATCGAGAACATCGAGGAGGACTTCAGGGATGGACTGAAACTCATGCTGCTGCTCGAGGTCATCTCAGGTACTCGGCTCCTCACTTAACAGGATTAACTCAGTGAAAACAGTTTGCATGGGCAGAAGCAGTCGCATGTTGATGTTTGGGCACAAGGCTCACAGGAGGAGTTCTACATTTTAGGAATTATGGGGTTAGATGAGCTCTGGAATATCCGTTTTCCTTAAAGTCTCAGTGAAACGGATCAGTTTTGTCTTCTGGAAGTGAAATGAAATGTTTTGGACATGAGAGGGACTTAAATGTAATTATTCATATTTGATTGAGGTGGTAAAAAGCATAAATGTGGAGTTGGAAGACAAAAGAGAAATCCATCAATTAAACTAATCTTGTTTAACTAACAAGCACAAAAACTGAAGCGTAAAACCTCAGATTGTTGGAGAGAATCAGCCTGTTTCTCTTGGCTTTAGCTTTATGGATGCAAAGTGGCATCAATTTTTCAGCTTCTAACTCGTTGAAAGAAATTGAATAACCACTTTCCCCAAGGAAATATGATAAGATGTTGAAAAGCTGTTTACGGACGCTGTGCTCTGGCAAAGCCGTAACATAACCTCAGTTCAATTTGTTTGGCCTTGG
The DNA here is from genome assembly GCA_026259375.1 of Verasper variegatus. Classification (NCBI taxonomy): domain Eukaryota; kingdom Metazoa; phylum Chordata; class Actinopteri; order Pleuronectiformes; family Pleuronectidae; genus Verasper; species Verasper variegatus. The sequence continues at coordinate 19,844,219 of CM048049.1, forward strand.
CCCCGTTTTGTAAATGTTGTTCACGTTAAATGCGGTGGAGGAAGTGGCAGACGTGCTCCTCATCCTCCATTTAGAATGTTCTGTTTTCTTGTTTCAGGCGAACGCTTGGCCAAACCAGAGAGAGGCAAGATGAGGGTCCACAAGATCTCCAACGTGAATAAAGCACTTGACTTCATCGCCGGTAAAGGAGTGAAGCTGGTGTCTATCGGTGCAGAGGGTGAGTGACGGCAATGGAGGAAGTATTCAACTCATTAACTTATGTACTACGACGGAGTAAAAAAATACTCCAATTAGGCCGTCAGGCCAAATCAATACTACTCTGTTGTGAAGGGTTATGTATAATGTAGTCTCTGGCCCGCTCTCGCTTCCCCACTCGTTACCATGGCAGTGCCGCCGGCTGCTGTGGACTTAATGAGATCCTTAATTCAGACGGTTCTGGTGGAGGTTGTGCTTTGCGGTGCGTTTTCTGCGAGTAGATTTTAGGATCAGCAATCCCCTCAGGGCCTGAGGCTGCTCATTGTTCAGCACAAATAACTCAGGGACGTCCGTCCTCCTCCCATTGGAGAGTAAACAAGTCTTTAGCAGAGTAAACACTCTACTCTCACTCTCTCTTTCTCTCTCTCTCTCCTAATATCCACCGATCTCCCTCTTTCACAACAGCACTTTCCCCTCTGGCCTTCATTGGAATAAACAGGGTTTGCACATGTGCTGCAGACAGAAACTTCAAAGTGCCTCCACTCGCTGAGCTCAAAATATTTGAAGGATCTTAAAGTGTCAGTTTACACAAAATTAAACTCCTTGTGGTATTCAGCCGTGCAGACAGTTTGAGTTCTGGGTGCCAAGGTTTGGAGATATCGGTCTGTGAGATTTCTTCTGCCGTCCCAGTCCAACGAAGGGGAACAGAAAGTTGACTGTGTTGCTCAAAACTCTGAAATATGACATTTTCTTGTCTTGGTCCATCTGGCTTCTGGTGTTTCCACACTTTTATTGCCAGAAACTGAAACTGTCTGAATGTCCAAACAACTCAAGGAGCATGCAAGGGAATATTATATAAGTTATTTAGGATTTATTTTAGGGAACTGAGCCTTTTAAGGATATGAACCCTTATAAATGAGTCAAATCCAGGTTAAGGACACTGGGATCTGGTTCTCTCGAAGGTCTGGGTCTGTTCTCGACGCCCTAATGAGGTTAACCTCTGACCCATGTGACCTCTAGTGTTCAGCCCCTCTGCTCGCTGTCTTTTCACCGTCAGACACCAACAGGTTAAAAGAAACTGTGACGACGACAAAGTTTTAACAACAAACAAATCAGCTGACATGGTGCAAAGAGGAAAAATAAAGATTTAGGGTTTTTATTTTCAAATATTTGACCTGTAACATTTCAGATTTTACTAAATGGTTAATATATACATATATATTCTCCCAGCCAGAAAAGATGTGTTCACTTTGTCTGAGCAACTCCCTCAAAGACCAAAACCTGAAGATGTCCAATGTGACTTTATTACAGGAGAAAAGATAAAGCAGAAAATATTCACCAAACAATTGACTCATCTTTTTCAGCTCTGCTTCACGATCCTAACTCAATATTTGAGCATCAGTAAAAGACAAGAGTGACTTGATTTGATGGAGACTTTTTTTGTCTCAGTGCACAGAGGCCAGTATAAAAGCTCGTAAACCAGACCAGCATTCCAGACGGATTATCCGGCTGGAATCCCCTCCTGGTCGAGCCGCCGTGCTCACTGTGGCGCTGGGATGAGACGGGTGGACGGCTCAGATCCATGCGACTCACCGGGGGTTTGTTGTGGGTGAGGGATGAACTCGGAGGAGGAGGAGGAGGAGGTGCAGTTTCAAATGGACTTAGCAGGATTTGTGTTCCTCCCCAGGGCCGATCAGTCCTGTTCATTAGGGCGACTCACAACAAGTATCTGCATGTGTCAGCCTCAACCACACGGCTCGACGTTTGCCGCCTCCTAATTCAATCCGAGCCGTCGCTCACACCGCGTTACACCTACAGACATCTGACTGACATCTCGCCGTCCAGGCCGGTCCGTCACAGTCGAGCGGCCGCGGAGCTGCCGTGCCCTGGGCCTTATTGGATTAGAGGGAGAAACGAATGATAATTGACGGCGGGCAAACAGGGCGACCTGTTGGAGGGGATTTTCATTATCGACAACACAGAGAGGACCGGAGGCAGGCGGTTCGTCCACAGGCTTCAGATACAGACACGCAGCTGATCGACAGCTTAGCAGGTTCAGGCTCAAAGGACTGAATCATCACACATCTCATTCATAAAGGTTTAATACTCTCCGGCTCAAAGGAATCAACAGATCATCGGGTCTTCATGTGATAAATGAGGTTTCTGAGATGAAAAGACTAAAAAGATAGATAGATGGATAGATGGATAGATGTGATGTCATGTGACTTCCCAGTACCCATAGAAATAATGAAATCAGTACCTTCATGTCGTCAAATGTGAATTGAAAGTGTGTCAATTCTAAATTGTTGTCGTTTGGCTTTTTATTTTCCAGAGATCGTAGATGGAAATGCTAAGATGACCCTGGGAATGATCTGGACCATAATCCTCCGCTTTGCCATCCAAGACATTTCTGTGGAAGGTAGCGTGTGTGTGTGTGTGTGTGTGTGTGTGTGTGTGTGGTGTGTGTGTGTGTGTGTGTGTGTGTGCGTGTGCGTGAGAACACTTCCCCACATTCATTCTCTTTATTCAAAAGGACTCTTGCTCACTGTCTTCATTTGCAATTGAAAACACTTTTCATTGACTCAGTGTCTCGAGATCTTTGTCACACACTTGTAGAAAAAACTGCACAGCACCAGATACAGACTCAGGATCATTTCAATGTGAATGATTCCCAGACGACTCTTTTCCTTTGGAAATGGAAATGTTGATGATATGGTCGTCTCCTTGGTGAACGTATATAATGCACTTAAAGTGTAATCCAATTTCCAATGTCAGAAGTGATCAGGCTCGATTGGTTCAGCTTCAGATTAAAACACAGTCTCTTCTCAGCGCGTTTCACTTTCGCTGTTTGGTGACGACACAACACCAGACACCCCTCGGCCTCCGCTGGAAACCGGAGAGCATCAAACATCCCGAGCAATCACACATGCTTCCCATTCACTTCACCTCCGCTTAATCCACCGCTAAACTGGGATTAGTGGAGAGTCGGTCAAAGTAAAAAAGCCCAACTTCACAATGATCCCTTCTTCCCAACTGCAGAGACATCTGCCAAGGAAGGCCTCCTGTTGTGGTGCCAGAGGAAGACGGCACCCTACAAGAATGTCAACATCCAAAACTTTCACATCAGGTAAGGCTTCAAATATAGGTTATTTTATTCACATGCAGAGACGCAGTTATTTGAGATCGAGGCAGCAGACGTGGAAACCGTCGGAGGTTCAGATCTCTGCGTCCTGCCGGGAAAGAATTTAAACAGGAGCGACGTCACCTCTCTTAAAACTCACTTTGCTGCACGTTCGTGTTTGACTCCTCTTTATTTTACGCCTCCTGGTGATACCTGAACCACTTTACAGGGCTCGTAAACAAAAGTGTTTTTATTTACAAGCCCTGTAAGCAAGCTGTTTTTTTTATCCCACTATTTTAAGAGTTTGCTGACTTGGGGAGCGTTGATATAAATAAATTAACTCACTCTTAACAGTCATTTATTTTTCCAGACTTTTAAAGCTTTAGTATCAGATCAGGTCTTTTAATATGTAAAACCTGCGTTTTCAGTTCATGTGATGGAAGGATGAGACAGACCTTCCATTTTTCAAAATAAAATAAAACCATTACCACTTTCTGACAAATTACCTTACACAAAATATGAAATGTCTGTATGACTTGTAGGATGAAAGACATAACTTTTTTAATTGACTTTAAATTGAAGCTTCAGACACAACATCTCATCATCTCACAGACACTGTTATACATTTAAAATGTGGTTTGTCTGGATTACTTTTAGATTTGATGAGAAATCTACCACCAGGATTACGTAAATATAAGATGTCAGAAACGGTTCCTGACAACAGTGGTGGCCTCAGTCACTGGTGATGTTGAGCAGAGCTGAAGCAGCAGCAGACATGTTCTCATAAACCAGAGCGGGGGGGGGGGGGGGGGGGGCGAGACGAGGCAGTGACCGACCAGCGCATTCAGATTTATATCAGTAGATTTGTTGCACGCAGGCAGTTAATCAAATTTACAAAGTGGTTACTGTCACATCCTGTCTGGTTGTTTCTGCCGTGAGTGCGTTCGGTGGGCGCTGAACCCACGCTGCAGGACGCCTGCGCTGAATTATTGAAAGAAGACCACAGTGATCCTCAGATGTGGATGAAAGCTGAGGCGAGGGTGGAGAGGGTGGAGGTGAGGTCACTTCAGTGGAAGGTAAAGGGAGAGGTCTGATGATGGGGGGGGGGGGGGGCTGTCAGAGCCGAGCTGTTTGATGTGGTCGCTCTGTGAGAGATGATAAAGGTGCATCTCCGTCCCAAGATGAGAGGAGCAGGAGGAGAGAGGGCTGAGGTGGTTTCTTTTCTCCAAAGCACTCAAGTGCTGCTGCTTCAGGAATAAAAAGTCTCTGTATAAAAGCTCCTCTTGTACATTAAAAGCACTTTTTCTATGGCAGGTAATACATTTAAATATCCCATTTGCTGCCCGTAAATCTTCCGCCACTCTTCCAAATTGAGATTGCTCTGCCCCATCCCACGAGCTGCGTTCAGACAGTGTGCTCTCAGCACCGAGGACGCTAATCGATGAGGCACGGGAGGATAAACTAAAAATATGTCTTCCAGATAATTAAACACATAATCATTGATTTACAGATAAAGTTCTTACGCTGCAGTTTAAATTTGGCTGCATTTACTGTACAAGTGCTTAGCTTGTACATTTGTATCTTCCACCCCTACTTGTTGTGTTAACAGAATATATGTTTTTAAGCTTGGGTTCACTTTCACAGTTTGGTTTTCGTTTGCCGTCGGCAGCTGTTTTCAGCAGAAAAACGCTTCATAAACCTGTCGCTCGCTTCCTGCTCGGCAGGAAACAGACAGAGTAAGTGACCTGCTGGGGACAGTGGAGCATTCAGCAGCTGAAGAGTCCGATATGTCCACCAGGAGTTGTTTAACACTATAGATTGTATTTAAAGATGGACGACGTGACGGCTTCCCCCAAAGTGAAGCCAAATCGCCTTGATTGCCAGCCTAGTGGCTGGCTGCAGTATAGGTCATAAACCCCTCCTCTGCCATGAAACTGGTAAAGTGGACAGAAGCACAACTCTGTATTATTACTATTGTTTGTTGTGCTGCCTCCAAGTGGCCAAAAATATAATTTCCTGCAGCCTTAACTTAAGCTTTTTTCAGACATGAACTCTGCCTGTGTGTTTGTCAGGCGTCTTCTTCGTGTGTGTGGCTCCTGTTTTTCAGGAGATATTTGTTTTCTTATAGCTTCCTGTTGTGATCTACTCACCCAGTGAGTCTGGAAACTTTCAGGAACATGTCCAGACTTCAGCAGCTTTAATCTGGCAAATACAGCCGAGTGTGTTCAACATTTCCAAATTAAAAATATACTCAAATACAGTAATATAAATATAAACTTGAATGAGTGCATCCTGTACGAGCTGGACCACGTACGTACGGTACCAAGTCACAGTGAGACGTTACTGAGGAGAATGAAAGAAAACCAGCACTGAGGGGTCGTGTCTGTTCAGTGTAACGTCCTCCTCTCTGAACGCCATCCAGACTCAGGCCCACAAACGCAGACCAACTGCAATTACCAATTATATCGTGGTCCTTGGAAATAATTCGACGGGTCCCTTTTCCCAGGTTTCCAGCTTTTTGGAAACTGAATCCCCCCCCCCCCCACGGCTCTTTGATATCCGACTCATATTTTGTACCTTATCTCTCTCCCTGTCTTTATGACTAAGGGTCGTGTTATTCCCTTTGAACTTCAGAACTCGACATCTGACCGTGTCTTACTCCAGATAACCGGTCGTCCCCGTCCCCACTGAAACTAATTAGAGACGATCCAACATTAAAGCTAAATTCTTTGTCTTCTCCTCATCTCATTATGTTTCCCTTCACCTGATCACAGCCGTGTCTCCGTCTCGCTCTGTCTGTTTCAGCTGGAAAGATGGTTTGGGTTTCTGTGCACTCATTCATCGACACCGTCCAGAGCTCATCGACTACGGAAAACTGCGCAAGGTGAGCGAACGTCGTCCGACACGAGCTCGACACAAACTGGACATAGAGAAGCAACTCAGACTCAGGACCACAGATACTGACACAGATACTGATGGGAGGGGGACATAGAGATGTTCTGATTGTCTGTCTGCTCCTCACAGGACGACCCCATGACCAACCTGAACACAGCGTTCGACGTGGCAGAGAAGTACCTGGACATCCCCAAGATGTTGGACGCAGAAGGTGAACAGGCGGTGGGGGGTGGGGGGGTTAACACAGTGACATGAGGACGAGGAGACGGTATCGTGTTCAAAGACATAAAATACACTGTCTCAGACGTTTTGTTCCAACAGCCTGAAAGTGCAAATCGCCACGTCTGCTCTCCTGCAGTAACTGTCCAGGTGTAAAAAGGACAGAGCTCCACGTTCTCTTCTTCTTCTTCACATTCCTCACATTCCTACACGTAGTACATCACTTCTCACGTTTACTGCTGAATCACACATCAGTGGCGACGGATCCGTTGCTTCCAGAGGAATCTGGAGGGAACAAACATGAGCTGGGAGAAAGGCCGACTCTCTCCCACCATGTTTTTCTTTCTGGCCTGTTTATTGATCACGTGAGACTGAAGTTTGCTTTGGCTCCGTACGACCCGACGTTTCGTCCCAATCGTGGGATTCACATCTTTAAAAACACAGACACAACTTGTCTTTTTCAGTGACCTGGGAGACGATGTTGTGACCCACACACGCAGCTGTGCACACACAGGAACACAAACATTCAATTTCTGTCCTATCGTACATATTCAGTTCTCTTAATGAAAATAAGTTGAAACATTCAGGGGTCGTCCAGAGGCGTCACAGCTTATGACCCGTTAAACACATCTGGACCACGACACAACACTCTGGTTATTGTTGATGTGAAGAGCTGAGCCGCGGCTCCACTTCCTGTTTCTTCATGTATCTGTTCTCTGTTTAACAACCTACGATCCCCCCCCTCATCCCCTCCATCCTCCACCCCCCCCCTCCCCCCTGACCTCCTCTCTTCCCCCGCAGACATTGTGGGCACTGCCCGTCCGGACGAGAAGGCGATCATGACCTACGTCTCTAGCTTCTACCACGCCTTCTCAGGCGCCCAGAAGGTATCCTGGATGCAGCGTCTCCTTCCTCCTCCTCCTCCTCTTCCTCCTCCTCACTCCCCTCCTCCTTGTGTTTCTCCTCACAGGGCTCCTTTTCTCTCTGCAGTGCACCACGCCCCCTGCAGGGGTCACTCTCCTTCACTTTCCGCATGGTTCACGCCACCAATTGCATGATGGGACGACAGCTGTCTTAGAGGCGATGAGCACAAGTGTGTCCTCGGTCCACCTGGTTGTAGCCGCAGGCCTCACTTCTGATCAGGGTTTTGTTCCCTGAGGGGAGTGGGAGGTGCTGATGAAGAGCGACACGCTGGCCCGAAGTCGAGCTTGGCGTGGAGATGTTGCTCTGTTCGGCCCTGAGAGTGACAGATGTAATGGAGGGTGGAGGATGAAATTAAAAGCGGCACTTCACAGTCGGGAATCAAACCGGTGGTTCTTTTAAAAGGATCTGTGGCTTCAGCAGGAGGCCGTTTCCTTGTTTCTCTGCAGGAGAGAAGTGCTGCCTCCGACTCTCTCTGGTGGGTAACGGGTGATTGTCATTCTGACAGCGACCTTGAAGCCCATCAGGAGGCAGGAGGCGGCCTCCTCTCAGACAGCCGGGGAACAGCAGAGCATCTCGAAGCAGGAGTTACATAAGAGCCAGGTTCAGTGGAGCGGCTCCCTGCAGCAGAGAGCGTCTCAACACAGCTGTGTTGGAGCACAAATGTCTGTGTTTATAGCTGCAGAGTGTGGATGGGCGGGGTCTGCCCCAGCCAAACTCCAGCTGGACCTCGAGATTGCATCACAGGTCAGAGAAGTGCAGGAGGACACAAGTGAAACCGCAGCAAGGAAACGGTTTAAAAGTTCAGAAACTCAAAGAAAGGAATGATGTCGCTGATATTTTAAGATTTTGGGGACAAACTTCCAGAAGCACTTTGCTTCAATGTGTGAATTTAAACTTAAATATACAAAATACTTTCATTACTTTCACTTCATCCTCCCACCTCCAGCTTAGATCTTGTCACTTATTCTAAATTATTTAAAAGAAAACCAAGATTTCCCTTGAAACGGGACAAACTGCAGGTGGACTGGAGACGACTTGTGCCCCCCCACTTTGACTCCTCTTGTGATTACGCCCCCTGCTGGCCCCCTGTGTCTCTGCACTCTTTTACTCTTGTGCATTTTTCTCTCCTCTGTCCTCTCTCCCCCCCTTCCTCTGTTCCCTGGGCAGATATCATTAGCACCTTGAGGCCAGATGAGAAGGCCGTCATGACTTATGTGTCGTGTTACTACCACGCGTTCTCAGGCAAGCAGAAGGTGAGACATGGAAACAACAAACAAACAACAACAACAACAACAACAGAACCAAACAATGAGCGGAAACTCGCCAAAGTGAGCGGCTGGCAGCGAATCACAGATCAGCTTCGGCCTGAATTTGCCAACGTTTGTTTTTCACTGCTCGAGTGTGATAACACAATCTGACCCTGCAAAACCAACAATGACAACTTCAGGCCAAACAAAACCTTAAATATGAATTTTACTAAAGTTTTTTGGGGGAATTAAATGTTCTCATTTAACAGTAATTGGTGTTTTTTTTAACACCAAAAACTGAACATCGGACTCATTTCAGGAATTTTATTAATTTCAAGAGGAGCATAACCTGAATGATGATGATCCAGAGTAACATTTAGCTGTTTTACAAACTGCAAATACAAACACATTCCACACGTAGGGTGCTTTAAAGATAATTGTGGTATTTAAGACTAAATATAATGGAAATATAATGGAAGTTATTTAGTGTTTTTAGGACAAAGCTTAAACATTTACAGTTACACAGGGAGGTCAAGAAACTATAAGGAGAAGTTAAAGTGGAGTTAATCATTAGTTTTCTGTTAGAATTCATCATTTGACGTATTGTAAGTGAAATAGGTCACAAGTTCACAATGAGAATTAACAGCCATTTAGTTTAATGCAGCTTTTATCGTCTCACCAGTCAAGTTTTCAGCAGAAACACAAATGAATGATAAAGTTGCTCTGTATCAGAAATTGTTCGCAGCAACTTCAAAATCAACTTGAAAGTCGATCAAATATCAGTTTTGAGTTCACGCTTTTTTTCTGCTGCATTAAAGAAGCAAACATTTTAAATATTGCAAGTTCAAGTGCTTGAATACAACATGAACAAGGAAAATCCTTATTTTTAATAATCCTTTTTCTTTTGGCTCCTCAAAATATTCATATTCATGTGTTAAGGAAATCTTCTAAAGAAGTAAACACGCTGATCTCTGATTTAAACATATTTATAATATTTGGTCCAAACTTGCCTCACAGAGAAACTGTGGCCTGATAATCAATCCCTGTGTCGGCTGCTCAGGACAGAGTCATTCTTAGGAGAGCTCCTGGCTGTCGGGGCTTTTCAGTAAACGGGCCGAGTGTGCAAACATTTGCTCACAGAAGCACGACCTGCACATCCTGGCTCTCCTTTTAAGGCAGCCGGCCTGCTGCTCCCGGTGGAGCCCCCCCGCAGCACGTCTCCGGCCGAGCCAAGTTTCCCCCCCGTGATCTTTTCACAAAGGAGGCTGGAAGCTGTCGTCTGTGTGGGACTCCAGGCTCTGAGCTGTGGGAGGGAAGATCCAAGTCGACCTCACTGGGGCTCTGTTCTCTCTAAAAGGACACGGCTGCGAGGTTACGCTCCATTTTGAGTCCATGTGTTTCCCTGTCCAGCTTTTTTTTCATAAGGGAAATGATAGTGGTGCAGTTTGGGCTGATTCAGTGTAATTATCACTAGAAACATCAACGCCACATTGTTATTTATTTTGAGTTAAACTTTTTAGAGTGTAAAGACCACATGTGTCTTCATTTTAATTACTACTAATTGACTCTTGGATCCAGCAGCTCCACACCTTCAGTGACTAAACTAAAAAAGTTGCCGAGAGGCTGGACAGAGATTCACTGAGATCCAGAATACGTCACTGAGATGATTTATTAATGAGAAAAATAATAATAACGCTCTACTTATTTATAATCACTGCATTCAACGAAGTGCGGTCAACAAGTTATCACCATCCATATATGCACATGTCCCAACGTTACCAATCACCGTGATCTTAATGATGAATTATATAAAAAACAATAACAGATAACAACACCAGACCACAACAAGCAACAATAATATAACAGTTGACTTCACTCAGATATATTTTTCAAAATATTTAACTCTTCCAGTTGAAATTATGTCACCACGAAAGTTGGCCGTTGGTGATATGAGCCTAAATTATACATAACAGATAAAAGCAGCTGAGATCGATAATTATCACCACAATCACAACCTGAGGTCGATCACTCATGTGTTATATATATATATATATATATATATATATATATATATATCTCGAGGTAATTATTGATATAGTTCAGGTTATCGATTTGATATTATCTGAGGCTCTTTGACCTCAATAATTTGTGCTTCATTATGTCACATTTCTAAATGATCCAGACTTTATGCATGTTGCTTGAATCCCTGCCTCTGTTTCTACTATGAAAACCTTTGCTCTTGTTTTCAATGAGTTTCCTGACCACAGCCACTCGTCCTGAACCCGGCCGGTTCACCGACTGCATGTTGTCATGGAAACTCTGCTTCGCTCATGCATTTCCAGCGTAGTGATGAAGAATGACAGGCCGTGTTGAGGAAGTGTTGTGTCATGGATGAGCCTCTCTCTTTTCTCCCCCCCCCTGGGCTGGTTTTATTTTCCTATTCTCTCAGGAGCCTCTTTTCTTTCCTCCTCCGGTCCTTGTGTGTCGGCTCAGAGGCTGAAATAACACACTGTACGCTGCTGTTCTATAAAAAGACAGTGGTGCAGAGAGAAAGGTGCCCCTACTCCTGACAGCAGGTTCTCTGTGATGACTCTCTGGAGTCCTTCCTGCAGGAAAGAGATTATTAATCTTTGGACATTTTGGTGACACTCACGGTGCGAACACGCCAGCTCAGCCAGTAACACACAGATTCCAGGAAACAGCAGGACGCCCTGTTTTTACTTGCTTGCAGCATTATTGCTTCATCCCCCCAAAAAACAACTTGTTTGGGAAATGTTCTGTAGCGTAGGCAGATGTGCAAGTCAACATAAATCAAAGGCATTGCTTTAATTTCATGCAGCACACCCCAGGTACAGGACACAAACACTGAATAGCACCAGAGCTCAGTGACTTTCCTGCGTCTCACCCTCTTTCTCCCCTCGTCCTCGTCCTCCAGGCGGAGACGGCGGCCAACAGGATCTGCAAGGTGCTGGCCGTCAACCAAGAGAATGAGCAGCTGATGGAGGACTATGAGAAGCTGGCCAGTGATGTGAGCACACACCCCCCCCATTCTCCTGTGATTGTCCTGCACCACCACTGACCCCTCTGTCTCCCCCCTTGTTGAGTCACTCCCCCCCCACCTCCCTCAGCCCGGGGGTGTCTGTGCTCCGTGCAGGTGCAGGGTTAGAGGCCACACACATGCTCCAGCGAGATTAACACTGTGGCTGTGAGGCTCAAGCATAAAGATGCACCAAAGAAGTACATGCTTAAAAGATTATAAACTAGTTTTAACTTGTTTAAAATACTTTTCTTTCAAATCATTTTCTATCAAATACATATTTAGATTGATAAAAGCGGACTTTGGTTCCAGTTACTGTCGTTACATTATGAGTCGTAGAGACTTGAAACTGTTTTCTTTGTCTCATGTAAATGTGACTTTCAGTTTTAAACTGTTGGTCGAGCTGATCTGATTAATTGATAGTGAACATGATCATGAGTGACAGCAGTAGTGTTTATTTATATTTAAAGAAATGACCAAAACAACTCAGCTAACCAAGTATCTTACCCTGTTATTTGTTTCCACACATGAATCACATCCACTACATCTCATTTACTTCCTCTCTTTCCTCTCCATCAATCGTGATTCTGCATTTCTCTTCTATTTGCACGATTCTCCTTTGCCACCCTGACCGGCTTGTTGTCCTTGAACTTGTTTTTCCTCCATTTTCTTCCTCTTATTCTCCACCTTTAACACACACACACACACACACACACACACGCTCTCACGCACGCCAGCTGCTGGAGTGGATCCGTCGTACTATTCCCTGGCTGGAGAACCGCTTGCCGGAGAACACCATGCAGGCCATGCAGCAGAAGCTGGAGGACTTCAGAGATTACCGCCGCCTCCACAAGCCGCCCAAAGTGCAGGAGAAGTGCCAGCTGGAGATCAACTTCAACACCCTGCAGACCAAGCTGAGGCTCAGCAACAGGCCCGCCTTCATGCCCTCAGAGGGAAAGATGGTCTCGGTAGGTCACCAAGTTCACACCCGCTCACAAACATTCAGAGTTCTCCAAGAAAAGTTTAGTAAAGTTTTGTAATTCAAACTCCCCTCAGGCCAGGACGAGTTTCTGTGAGTAACTTCAACTGACTTGAATTACATGATGTCAGGGGACATTTTTAACTTGAGTCTCACTTGGTTACTTTAACAGCCTGGAATATAACACATCATCACGACCTTCAGTATAAGTACATAGGGTGCAGCCAAAATACTTTTAAACCTGTAAACCAAGGATTGAAATTGTATGTAGTTGTGTATTTATAGAGTCACACAATTGCATGTTCATGTTTCTGTTTCTTCTTAAAATATCAACAAAGTGTATTTTTCTGCTGGAGTTTCTACAACAGAACTCAAATTCTTGTATTTACAATGGATCAAATCACTCAGTACAATGTGAACGAGGTTTCATATCTCAGCAGGCCACAACTTTACAGTTTTAAGGTCAGAAGCAGCAAGAAATTGGGGCGATAATAAGAGTTTTGTGTTTTACGATGTCCACAAGTGCCCAAACATATCTGTCAAATTTACACCTGATTCCACTCGTATGTTTATTTCTGTGTCTCTGGTGAGTGAATCCTTGAGTCTTCTCCTCTACCTCATCCAGGACATTAACAATGCGTGGGGGAATCTGGAGGGAGCGGAGAAGGGATATGAGGAGTGGCTCCTAAACGAGATTCGCCGGCTGGAAAGGCTCGACCACCTGGCAGAGAAGTTCCGCCAAAAAGCAGCGATCCACGAGGCTTGGACTGACGGTACGGAGAATTTAAAATAGTGCCTCTGATGTAAAAATCTTTAACAGTTCAATATCCAGGCAACTGTTTAAACTTTAGTTTGGAATCAATAAATTACTTATTGTAACTTCCCTGTTAAATGCTCTGTCTCCCCCTGCAGGTAAGGAGGAGATGCTGCAGAAGCGTGACTACGAGACGGCCTCTCTGTCGGAGATCAAGGCCCTGCTGAAGAAACACGAGGCCTTTGAGAGCGACCTGGCTGCACATCAGGATCGCGTGGAGCAGATCGCAGCCATTGCACAGGAGTTAAAGTAAGAGGCGACACAACAGAGGCTGAGTAGAAGAGATGGAAAGAAAGGATAGAATAGGACGGAATTTAGTCCAAGTCAGAACTGTGGTTATTTTACACATGATGATGATGATGATGATGATGATGATGATGATGATGATGAATCTCCTGTGGTCTCGTCTGTTTGTGCTCCAGTGAGCTGGACTACTACGACTCCCCCAGTGTAAATGCTCGCTGCCAGCGGATCTGCGACCAGTGGGACGCACTGGGAGCTCTGTCCCAGAAACGCAGCGAGGCTTTGCAGGTGAGACGAGTTACTGCAGAGTTACATTTCGGACTTCACATCCCTCTTTTTAAATTCCCTTCCCGATGATGTTCGGAGCAGGAATATCAACACGTTTAGATGAAAGTGTTCTCCTCAGTGAGAGGCTCTGAAGAGACTTTTTGATCTTCATGCTTCTCCTCCCGGCTCCGAGGATCTTTCAACATCTGCAGATTTGTAAAAAAGTATAACCCCCTAAATCCATTTGCAGTGTTTGCCCCGGCTCCCGTTTCCTTGACTTTCCCTCCTCTACTCTCTGAAGATCAATAAAAAAAGAAACAACCTTTGAATTTGTGTTATTTTAACAGAGAACTGAGAAGCTGCTTGAAACCATCGACCAACTGTACCTTGAGTTTGCCAAAAGAGCGGCTCCATTCAACAACTGGATGGAGGGCGCCATGGAGGACCTGCAGGACACCTTTATCGTCCACACCATCGAAGAAATTCAGGTGAGCGCCGAGAGGAGAACTCGCAGCAGAGACTTTTTATTCACCCCAGAATAAACATGTCGCAGAGAATTTAAAGCAATAGTTTGACATTTTGGGAAAAACGCTCACTGAGGGGTTAGATAACAGACTCAAGATAACACGTCTGCGTGTCACTTAATTACCCAGAAAATAGCTCAAATATCCCGGATACGAACGCTGCCATCTGGCACCAAAGAGATTATGTGTGGAGCCACAATATCGACTCCCTGCTGATACACGCTCTCAACCAATCACGCCTCAGTTTCAGCTGTCAGTCATAATAAATAACTAAATAAAACCAAACTTATCAGAAACTTTAACACTTGAAGAAATATCTGAGAAAACTGATGTGTAATAAATATGACGTTGGAGTAAAACGCAGGTTGTCTTAGCTTAGCTTAGCACAAACACTGGAAACGGGTATAAACAGCTAGCCTAGCTCTGACTGCTCTGCCACATTGTACAACTGTAAAAAAACGACATGTTTGTGGTTTTACTGTGGGAAGGAAGATAAGCAAATACACCAAGCCCAGAAATAAATATGGTGCAACCCCCTGCAACTTCTCGTTTTTACATTTCAGTATTTTCCTGACAGAGTTGCATGAATGAAAGTGATCGCTCGTTGTTTTTGTTGTGTTTTATATTTTTTAATTCCGTGTCTCAGGGATTGAGCACAGCCCACGAGCAGTTCAAGGCCACGCTGCCGGAGGCGGACAAGGAGCGCCAGGCCATCCTGGGCATCCACAATGAGATCGCCAAGATTGTGCAGACCTATCATGTGAATATGGCCGGGACCAACCCCTACACCGCCATCAACCCACAGGAGATTAACGCCAAATGGGACAAGGTAATGAGATCAATGAAGGCAGATCTAATCTGGTCGTTTGTGTCTGCACAGTCCTTTCGTGGGAGATTTTTTTTGAGAGAGATACCGAGTTGGGGATTTCAGTTTGTTTTATTCTAGATGTTCATCACAAGTTCCATTCTTTCCTTTTCATCAGAATCACATGAAGGTGTCTTACCACATTTGATCTTTCCGTCTCTCTCCTGCCCCCTGTAGGTCAGGCAGCTGGTGCCGCAGCGCGACCAGGCCCTGATCGAGGAACACGCCCGACAGCAGAACAACGAGCGTCTGCGCAGACAGTTTGCAAACCAGGCCAATGTCATCGGGCCCTGGATCCAGACAAAGATGGAGGTCAGTGTGTAACCGGAGCCAACAAGTCAAATGTCCACGTTCAGAATGACGCCTGATAAGTTTGGTCGGCTTATAGTTTATGATAAAAATAATCAATAACTCCATTTTATTCTTGTGTGGTCAAGTTAAACAATGCAGTTCATATTCATACTGTAGTTACTAGTTATTAGTAGGATGATATAATAGGTTCTGTGTGTGTGTGTGTGTGTGTGTGTGTGTGTGTGTGTGTGCGCCACTGCAGGAAATCGGCCGCATCTCCATCGAGATGCACGGCACCCTGGAGGACCAGCTGACAAACCTCCGTCAGTACGAGAAGAGCATCGTCAACTACAAGCCAAAGATCGACCAGCTGGAGGGAGACCACCAGCTCATCCAGGAGGCGCTCATCTTCGACAACAAGCACACCAACTACACCATGGAGGTGAGAGCGGCACTTTATCCAATCTCTCCCCACTCAATGCAGTGTAGAGCCCCACTGGTTTGAGATGGTCGAGGTTCACCACAGAGTGAAGAGCCAGGTGTGGCAGTGTGATAAGAGGCAACTTACCTCCAGTCCCTATGAACAGAAATACCTTGATACTACTCATCAGCCACGTGCGACTCTATAAACCATCGTTTTTATTTGTGTGGATATGTTTTTCGTACAATCCACTGACTCAATGTCCACTTTGCTGACAGGAGCCACATTTTCCAGTTCCCGTCAGACACGTCGGTTCTTTTCTCGGCTGTAAAGTTCATCAGTCTTTTTCCTCCACACGGGATAAAACAAACAACTAATCATCCACAGCCAGTGTTTGACTCACGGCTTAATCCCAGTTAAAGTAATTGACCTGAGACTCTTTTACTTCACACCTCTTCCCTGACCCTGATTAAACTTCCTCTGCCTCCGTTTCTCCGTATCTCTCCTCTGCAGCACATCCGTGTGGGCTGGGAGCAGCTACTCACCACCATCGCCCGCACCATCAACGAGATCGAGAACCAGATCTTGACGCGAGACGCCAAGGGCATCACCCAGGAGCAGCTGAACGAGTTCCGGGCGTCCTTCAACCACTTCGACAGGGTCAGTAGTCGAACTGAGTCCCCGTGCAGACAGAGGCGAGGAGACGTGTCGTGGGTTGTGTGCTCCTCATTTGCAGTTTGCTTTTTGGCAAACAGGCGTTTAACGAAACTGAAGCAGGAGCAAAAAGGTTTCATGGTGTTAAACCCAGGGCTTGACACGTGGGAAATAAGTGAATTCACTCTCTCGCTGAGTTACGTCACAAACTTAACTGTTTTTCGTACAGACGTGAGACTCGTGTCAGTCTCTTTATTTAATTCTCAGCAAGAAATCTGCTTATTCCCCAAAATGTCGAACAATAATTCTAAATATGTTTTCATCCGTTTCTGACGTGTGGAGTCACGAGTTTGTCTTTTATACATTTAGACTGCATCCGCAACAAGAAGCAGTTGAGGTGAGGATTTCTCTTCCCGGTCTTTATCGATCCTTTAACCAGACGCCCCCGAGTGAGTGAACAGTTTGTGTGTGAACGGCATCCGGCTGTGGAGTGACCTTCGTGCTTGGTTGAAAAGGGAATTAAAGTACAGTGACACGAGCAAGAAGAATAAGAAAGGAAGCCAGAATCAGCGTCTAAATGAAAGTTAAAAGCAGGTAAACTGAAAACAGAGAATCTGGTTTAAACACAGTCTCTTCCCACCGAAGCCTGTTTGGACAAAACCTCCTGTCTTCGCTCTGTTCCGACCCCAGAACTCTGTGTTTACACTGGGGCTCACCGTGACAGGAGCAGCACCAATTATGGATGAGTTTTTATTTAGCTCACCCTCCTCACCCTCCTCCTCCTCCTCCTCCTCACCCCAGCTCTACCCTGGACTCCACCATTACCTCATACATTCTTCCAGAGCTGCCCTATTGTTAATAAATACCTGAGGATGACGGTCTGAGCCTTTATTCTTATATTTCATTAGGATCAAGCCTCCACACGTCAAAGCTTCCTGACGCAGTTTAGTGATTAATCGATTGATCCAGTGACAGAAATCTCAACTGTTGATAATCATGTGGAAAAGATTTACTGCTTTTATATAAACTATTTTAAGCAAAACTGATCCCAGCTTCTCAAACTGGATTTCCATCGTACATTAAATGACATCACACCAGACATCTTAAGTCACCTTAATCTGAGCCTTACCTAGCAATGTTAAAGAAAGTGAAAAATAATTCCCGGATCTGCCCCCGGATCCAGATCTGCAGCAAAATTCAAGGCGTTCTTCCTTCCATCCGTTCCACATCCTCCACAAACCTCAAAGTTTCATGCAAAGCCGTCGAGTAGTTTTTGCGTAATCTTGCCGATCAAAGGGGTGAAACCTGTAACCTCCTTAGCAGAGGTAAATACTGGGAATAATAATCATTAGCTGCATCCCAGCTCAGTGTAAACACATGTACGTTATATTAATGTATGAAACAATAAGCCAGGAGTGCGACCCGTGTGCGGTGAGCAATGTGAGGCACTGAAGGAGGTGGTAAGTTAAATCGCGTTTCAGCCATCAAGGCCTTTATCGGGGGGAAGCACAGAATGATCTACAGCCTCTGAGTATTAAGATATGAATGTGTTTATAAAAGTGTTTAATGAAGCTCTGCCTGTACAGAGAAGGTATTTGTACTTTGTGTTGTAAAGTACTCTGTGTCCTGGATGAATAACCCCACCCCAGGGCCCAGTAGTCTGCCTGCCACACTGCACATTAACGCCTCTGAATGCCCTCGCCCAGCACGGCAGCACTGCTGCCACCGTGTGTTCACCTGCCAGATCCTAATGAATATGCACTGTGTTCTCTGTTCTCTATCTCTGGTGCATGACCCCCACCCCCACCCCCACCCCCACCCCTCACCTCCGTCCCCGTGCATGGTGCACTCCCTCTACCCTCCCCCATCTCCCCCACCACCACCTCACCTGCCTCCCCATCTTACCCCCCCCCACCCCCTTCACCATCACTGACACCGCTGTATGTGTTGCTGCATGGCCTGTGGCCCCCTCGACGCCTCGCCTGGCACTGGCCCCACACACCCCAGGACCGCTCGGGCACTCTGGGCGCGGAGGAGTTCAAGGCCTGCCTGATCAGCCTGGGCTTCGATATCGCCAACGATGCACAGGTACTTAAACGTAGCCACACCCCCGCGGTGAGAGGTTTAACTGGTTTCTTTTTTTTTTCTTTTGCACCTTTTCCCCCCTTTGTATTCTTTTCCTCCCCCAATCCTCCCTCTCTCCTCACCTTTACTTCCTACCTTCATCTTTCAACGTCCCCTTTTGGCGGATTGCTGCGGCGTTTCCTCCCTCGACTCTTTGTTCCTCCTTTATTCTTCCAATGACTTCCTCTCCTATCCCTGCTTCTCCTCTTCGATCTCTCTCTCCTCCTCCTGGTCTCCTTTGTCCATCGCTGACCTTGTAGAAGAGAACAGGAATCATGGAGGCTGAAGACTTCAAAACCTGCCTTATCTCCATGGGTTACAACCTGGTAAAGCCATGAGCACCTTCAAGCATGAAAATGTGACTGTGTGTGATTATTGAAACCAGCTGGAGATGGTAATAAATACTGTAGATGTAACTTTAACTGCATTTCAATTTGAAAAAAAAACGGTTTGTGCTGCATAGCTTTGTTTTGATCATAGAAATTAAAGATTTTCACTCAACAGAACCTCAGAATAATCTAGTAATCACTTGTGTACTATGTAAGGATCAAAATAAGTTATATCACCTTATGTAGGATGTCAGTCATTTGCTGTGTTGCCACGGAACCCATCACCATGGCAACTGAGCTTCCTTTCTCTTGCCTCCAGGGTGAAAACGAGTTCTCCCGCATCATGAGCATAGTGGACCCCAACAGGATGGGCCTCGTCACCTTCCAGGCCTTCATCGACTTCATGTCCCGCGAGACGGCGGACACAGACACTGCCGACCAAGTGATGGCCTCCTTCAAGGTCCTGGCTGGGGATAAGGTACGGTTAAACCGCAGTATCTGAAGAAGTTTAACACAAGAACGGTAAAAAGGACAGAAAGTCTGGTGAAAAGACAAGTATTTAAAACACTTTTAAGAAAACGGGGAAAATATGTGGATTTGTAATAAGAAGTAACTGCAGCTTGTTTTGTTTTTTACACACGTCAACTTCATTTTTTTGGTTCATTTTCGGCGCTTTTATCTGTGTTGATTTGGGCTGTTGACAGAATCTGTGTTCAGAGAAATATTCAGGTCATGCTACCTGCTGTGCAAAGTTAAAAACTAGCTGGTGAACATAGTGGAGCTGAAGAACCAGACATTTTTCTCAGGAGTCGAAAGAGACCAAAAACAGAACTAAAAGAAAGAATAGGAAGGGTTAGTTCACTACATCACCTTAAAAGTACATGTCAATGTTGTGTTTACATTCCATGAAGCAGCAAACATTCATAACATAAAGTAAAATGATATCACACAAAAAAAACACCAGAGGAAAGATTGTTTTTGAATTGTTCTTAAAGAACAGCATACATTTTAATTCCTCTTAGCCATGACCCTATATGCACAAGATTTTTATGTGTGTTTATGTTTCTCTGGCAAAAATAAAGATTGTTTTTAGTTCATCTATTTAAGTACTTTGACCACCGAGGAAGTTCAGAAGCTCCCAGCCAGAGAAATAGTGAAGCCAGAAATCCCATCAGTCGCTAAAGACATAAAACGTGATTTCTGGTCACTAAAGGGCCGAGTGTGAGTTACGTACTCATCAAACAGAAAAGGAGCGGAGTGGGAATCCTGTTTATCACCTGTTCAGTTTAAGTCCAGCCTGTTTTCCACTGGGCTGATCTGCCAAATAGCTGCTGCTCTCTGGTCTGTTTCACTTTGTTTAGCACTGACTCATTTCTTCCAGCTCTCAGCATCTCTACAAATGGTTCAAATAAACAAAGAGCTGAACGTGGCTGTGATTGTTGATTCTGAGTGTGACTGAAAATAGTAGCAACTCCTTCACGTTAGATAATGAATTTGAATTAAAAAAAATGCACTAAGTCCAGACTGTTAGTACAGATCAGTAAATATCTCACAGCTTCAATTCTAAGTATAAAAACATGTCATTTTGTTTTCTCCTCCTCGGCAGAACTACATTTTAGCCGATGAGCTGCGCCGGGAGCTGCCTCCGGACCAGGCCGAGTACTGCATGGCCCGCATGGCCCCCTACACCGGCCCCGACGGCGTGCCAGGAGCCCTCGACTACATGTCGTTCTCTACCGCTCTGTACGGAGAGAGTGACCTCTGAACACTCTGTCAGTCGTCCTGACTCGGGACCACCAGCCTACCTGCTCCGATCACCGCCACGTCCTCCGACTGCCCCGTCACCACACTCCTGTCCTACTACGCTCATTTTTTGTACGTCTCTGGCCTTATCTCTTCGTCACTATCCTCTGTTTCTTCCTCCTCCTCCTCCTCCTCCTCCTCCTCCTCCCACCTGTCCGGCCTCGTCACCGCTCCCTCACGCTCTGTCTCCGTTGTTTTTGTTTCCCACGCGATGCAGCAGCTCTCCAGGTTTACAAAGAGGGAGAGAGAAAAATGTTTGTTTCTGTTTTTATTTTCTTGTTGTCATTGTTTTTCTTCATAAAATGAATAAAGTTAACATATTTTATTATACTGAACAAAAAAGGTATTTTTCTTCACCTGATTGAAAATAAGAGACAAGAATTGTAATAAAGAAAAATTGCTATACTTCCTCTTCTTATTCTCCTGTTTGCTGCAGGGATCAATGCTTTTTACTGTGTATTTACTAAATATATATATTTGACTGTTTCGCTGAATCTAATTAAGTAATAATGACAGACATAGTGTCCTGTATTATCAAACTGTGTGTATTTATACTTATGTTCCTGTTAAAGCAGGTAAGATTTATAATTAAAAGGGTTATTGTGGCCTAATTATCTGCATTAAGAGTAGATTATAAATACTTTAACACTTTTTCCATTCACTGCAGGTCACATACTGAATATGACTTCACGCCAAACCAGCTAGACTTTTAAGATCGTGGTTAAACAACAACATTTAATTTGTGTTTATGATAAAACTTGGATAGTCGCCTAGTGAAGGAAATCCTCTATAGCAAACATCATGAAAGTTTTTGCTCGTGTACTATGAGTTATCTTTGTGGAGATGCAGTGCAGATATTGTAAAATATCAATTATTTCATCTGCAGTTGATCAGACTACATTTCCGTCCCCAGACCTTCATCTGACAAACATCTTGCAGAAGAACAGGACTTTACACATAAAGATAAGACACTTTCACTGACTCTATTCCATTATTTACAGAAACTGCACTGATTATAAGAATTTAGTGCACTGTACGTTGTAGAAAACTGGTTCACTCTCCAACATAGTGAATGGAGGTGATGTATCTTAACACGAGAAGAAGAAGTGAGGAAGAACCTGCCAATCAGAGGAGGCCAGCAACACCTACCAGTCTTAATATAAATTAAGGTCAATGTACAAAATTACAGCCGTCAACAAACAAAATACATTTGTCAATACTATAGTTTTTTTATTTTAGAACATGGGACAAGATGGTGAATATCCCACTATCTCGAAAGCTTGATCTTAAGTTACCGAACACCAGCAGATATTTTGCGACCACCAGTAGATGTTAAGGACGAATCATTGGTTGTGTTCCTTAGTGTGGGTGAGGGGTCACCACCGGCTGATCAGACCTGGGTGTGTGAGAATATAATATAATATTGGTTCACAATCACATTTCGTACACACTTTATCCAAAATGCCCCTTTAGGTACACTTGATAAGAACGTTTTACAAATTTACAACGATAGAAAAAAGCCCTATAGACTATTTGTAATATATATATAATCTATTTCTATAAACCCTATGAGGCAGATTGTATTTCTGAATACGGGCAACACAGATGAAATTGATCATCGTGATCGTGAGCGGAACCTTTGCTCTGGACCCCGTATCGCTCCGGACACTTCAGCCCGTCGGACCCGTCCAGGAAGCTCGTCCCAGCTGTGACCTGCTCTGAGTTTCCCTCAGTAACATGGAGTCGTAGCGGTGAAGAGGAATCATGATCAACTTCAAGCTGCTGCAGAAGAACAAGACGGTCAGATATGGAGTCCCGATGCTCGTGAGTATCTGTTAAACATCGGGGGTTCGACCGTAAATGCTAACGGAGCCTGTTAGCTGACATGCTAACAGCTGCATGCTAACTGTCCAAAACATATAAGAGTTGTTTTATCTTTTCATTCGTGGTCAAATTGTTGGATTTGACTCTTTACTGGGTTTTAATCTGGTGAACTCTCCAATGTTAACTGTTATTAACTTTTCAAATTTGAGCATTTGATGCTTTAACTTTTTCATACATGACAATAAACTTCGTATTTGGTTGTCAAACATTTGACGATGTCATCGTTAACATTGTACTGTTGTTTATCCCCTCTCGATAAATCGTGTTCCTGTGAATGCTCTGCACACTCCTCACACCAGCAATCAAATTGTTTCCATGTTATTTCAGTTGCTGGTAGTTGGAGGTTCGTTTGGCCTGCGAGAGTTCACACAACTGCGATACGATTCCCAGAAGATCAGGGGAAAGGTTTGTAGTAAATTAATAAAATGTTACATCTCCAAAAGGGTTCACACGTCCCATCAGTGAGACAGTGAATACAGTTCCAACACCCAGTACATCACAGAAGACAGTTAAAGCAACGATCATCCCATCACTGACAGGGTCAAGGCATCAGTCTCTGCACAGTACTGGGTAGTCGCTGTGTAAATACTCCACCTTGTGGTTACAGTTGTAATTGTACCTGGGAGTGAAGTGTGAAAATAGTTCACATGAAATGACAGACTGCTGTAGACTGACAGATCTGTGTTGTAGATGTGTGTTTGTTTATGATTGTGTTGTTAACTTAAAATGAGTCACTAGATGTTTGTCAGTCTCAGAACTAGCCTGCAGACACACACAGCGCTGAGAGGCTTTTCTAACCCGCTCAGGGTGAGTCAGTACGAGAGCCAGAAGTGAGAACAAGCTCTAATAATTCATTGAGTGACAGACCCAATTCATTAAAATGACAGAAGACCGATCCTTTATTAGAAGCCATTAGGATCTGATGAGCTAGCTGCGAGGGCAAGTGGCTGTTTTGTGCTACTTTACTGTGACGAATGCCCGATGCATGTCATCTGGGTGGGAGCCAGATGGCAGCGGCATCTTTTCTTATTACTGTCCATGTGAGGCAGCACTGCACCGAGGAGGAGGTGGGTGGAGGAGGAGGAGGGTGGTGGAGGGCGTCGTGCATCGTGCCCCCAGCTCCATGTTTCTGTTGCTGCCCCCAGCTCCATGTTTCTGTTGCTGCCCCCACACTGCTCACTCTCTCCTGACGGGGCCTGCAGCAGCATGAGTCCCTCTCCATCAGACCCTGTCCAGTACAGATTTAACTCTGCTGTGTGTGTGTGTGTGTGTGTGTGCGTGTGCGTGTGTGTGCACGCACGTGTGATTTGAATATCTGAACAGTTGTAAACATGCACGATTAAATCCACTCTCCCGATTCTTTCTTTGGCCTCTTATCAGGCCGTTCTTTTTTCCTCCCTCTGATATTTAAATCATTAAAGCCACTGTCTGAGAGGAAGTCACTGTGTGATCCAATTAGCATTTTCTCTTCAATGATTTCATTTAGCCTGAAGGCAAATTCGTCCTTCAAGGATTTTTCTCGTCCCTTTCCAGGTTCTGTGTGAATTTGTTTCACCTCCGAACGCTCCCACTCTGTTTTGGGGGTTCGAGCTCCTGCCTTTGTAGTGTTAACACCTCCATAGAAGGTATCATACGACTTAATTGGGCTATTAACTCCCCGGTCTGAAGGCAGAAAAATACTCCGTATATATTATTTATTTGCAGTAGTAATGAAGGTCTAATTAAAAATCAGTCATGGAGTTAGGAAATTCACAAGTCACCCGAGTAACTGCAACATTAATGCTGTGAAATATTACAAATCATTAAAAGTAATGGTTCGGAATGAGATTAATTTCTGTGCTATTCTCAGGGAAAATCCAGATTCCTGCACTGGACTCGACTCTCTCTCCCCAAAACATCTTTTTACTGAGCCTGGTGATGTTTGTACACTTTAAAAAAATAAAAATAATGAGCAGAGTAAAAAGCTGGTAAAGCAGATCCTCCCTGTGGGATTAGAGCCCTGACCACCCACTGGGACGGCACCTGCTGGTTTGTGAGCTGCTGTTTTGAAGCCTCCAGTTTAGCATATTGTCCTCCGCCATCTTGTTTTTTTGGAACTGAGGGCAGAGTCTGACAGAGCTCGAGGACACTGCACGACCACCTACACCTGTCAATCACACAGTATCCACGCCCCCAATGCATTCGGTGCTTTATCGTCTAGTTTACATTAAATGGGAACAAAATGTACAAAATGAACTTCATGCCGTTTTGACTTCAGACTTGAATCTAGAGATCGAGACCATAGACTCCTTAGGAAAATGTTTAAATGTTATAAATGAAGTGAGAAGACTTTTATGTGTTATGACTTATTTTAAACCTGCTGGTCATTAAAGAGAATACTGGGTTTTAGGTACTAAAACACTGGCTTCACTTTCTGATGCTCCCAACAAACTTATGAAAGAAAAAGATTCACCTCCTGAGCATCATTGTTGTTGTTTATACATCAAAGTGTGTGTGTGTGTGTGTGTGTGTGTGTGTGTGTGTGTGTGTGTGTGTGTGTGTGTGTGTGTGTGTGTGTGTGTGTGTGTGTGTGTGTGTGTGTGTGTGTGTGTGTGTGTGTGTGTGTGTGTGTGTTTTTCTCCCCAAAGGGCTTCTCGCCACTTGAGTTCATCGTCTTTGTTTTAATTTTGTTTTTGTTGTGAGTCTCTGTCAAAAAAATCTCCACATGCTTTTAAAAAGTGTTTCTTCTCCGTTCTCTCTCAGCTGGATCCTTCACTGGAGGCTAAAGTCAACGTGGAGAAGCAGCCGGTGATGCTGGAGGAGGAGTTCGAGGTACAGGGAGTCAGGCTGGAGGGGGGGGGGGGGGGGGGGGGGGGGGGGGGGGGTAAACAAGACGTGTTTCTGTCGGGTTTCATCACATTACAAGATGTTTTATTAATATAATGTCAGCTCTTTGATATAACTTTAAAAGAAAATAGGACAGCACTTATTTAGCTATCGCAAAGTGGCAATCCACCATGACGGCGTCCATTTTGAAGCCTTGGGTTTGTCATTGGTGCATTCATGAAGCACTAAGGGGGGGGGGGGGGGGTCAGAAAGACAAACTGCACTTACCCGCTAATTGAGGTTATTTGAATATAACCATATTTGGAGGAGCAGAGGGTGGAGCCTGAGTGACACCTCGTCCCAACCAGACCTGCAACCTGTACCCGTTGGATTTCCTCAGACTTGTGCAGATACTTATTTTAGGAAACAGTGGAGTCACCCTCTGCTGGTCATTAGAGATAATACAGGATTCAGGCACTTCCCCATTGGCTTCACTTTCTAGACCCAGAGTCTAAACCTCAGGTGCTTGATGTTACTCAGGGACACGATCAAAGTACAGAGCATTTGTCATGAACCTGAAACAGTAGTTCAGAGATGAGGTGAATATTTGTCACTGATGACTAGTATTTTTTTTTGTTGCACAAATAGATAAAGGTTATCAGCACAAACCAGTTGTTATTCTTAATGGAATTGCGTGAAAATACACATGTAGTGAAGTTTGAGTGAGTTTCCGAACCTATTCAACCGTCCAATGATCAGATCTGAAGAAACACTGGCAGGTTAATTTCTTGCCTCTCTTGACAAACCAGATGGTCAGAACCTGCTACATCTGGCCGTTTCAAACCACATCAAGTAAACGCAGAGGAATCCTGAGTTGACTCTGACGTAACGTCTCGTGTTATTTGCACTTGTGAAAAATCCTGTAGGGTTTAATCTTTATCTAGTTTAGATTTTGTTGGCATCCTGTAGTTTAAACCTGCTCTCCTGCTGCGTCCTGTCTCCCCTCTTCAGAGGATAAAGGAGAAGAATTTGGACGGGTGGAGGAACATCCGTGGTCCTCGTCCCTGGGAGGACTCGAGGGACTATCAGGAGCAGCAGCGAACCCAGCAGAACAAACAGGACTGAGGCTCCGTGAGGCCAGGCAGCGCAGACTGCTCGCTAAAAAACACGCCACAGCAGGATGGACCAGACATGAATGGACGCCGTCTGTGGCGAAGATGCCGCAGAGACCCAATTATTCCAGATGCCACAACTTCAGAGCAACTTGTTTCTTTGCCTGTGTTGGACTTGAAGCTTTGGACATGTGCATTGTTGTGGTCTCCTCTGGTTGTTCAGGGCTGCTTGTGGTTAAATCTATACCACATGAGCTTAAAACCTTGAAACACGTTCAAGGTTGGCTTTCAATTTAAAGAAATATGCACTGATTCGTGAAATTTAAAGCAACACTATGAAACCTTAAAACATCAGCTTCTAAATGAGTTTGACGGTTTAGTGACTGTGAATATGGAGAATGATTCCCACTCCTCCATCTGTTCCTGCTCTGGGTAACGTCTCCTGTGAGAAGTGTGGAACTGACTGATAGTCGCAGCTTTAATTGTTCAATTTGCTGAACTGTAGATCAGATAAAAAGACTTAGACTCATTAAAAACCAGGAAACTATTAATATATGATGAATTTTACTTGAGTTTGAGGTGAATTTGCGACACCTGTTACATAGCGTTGCTTTAATACACAAAAGTCACCTGTTGATTGGCGTCTGATGGGGAGTTTGCAATAACAGCAACAACCAGTAGGTGGCACATCTGAGTCTTTCACACAGTTGAAATGTAGAAACTTTACATCTGTATGTCTATAAACAGGTTTATAAGCATATTTGATTTCCTTCTCTCAATAAATTATTGCTATTGATCCCAAATCATGACTTTATTTTTTTATTTTATTCATGTTAAAAGCTCGTAGATGTGTTGAGTCACCAGTTTAAAGTATGAAAGAGTAAGTAGCAACAGTCCGGCTTCTTCAGGCTTCGCGGGTCTCAACAGTGATGTGTTATTCTGACGGTTATTACTTTGCGATGGATTTATTACGTTTACTGATGGAAATTGTATCACATTCGTGTTTCCTTCCTGCTTCTTTTGCCTCATGAAACAAATGTTTTTGTTGTTTGCTGCAATGTCTTCATCAGTATGTATAAGATCTGTTAATGTGAGTGACACATGACGTGTATACACTCGCTCAGCTCGAGAAACAGGGACATAATAAATACCCTTTAGTTGCTGAATGGGCGACATCTTGAGATTTATTTTCTATAAAATCACTTTGTTTATGTTCATGACTTTTTACTCACCTTAATACTCGTATGTATTTATGGAAGAAATAACAGCAGCTCATATGTGAGGATTACATTTGTTTTTTTGCATGTGCAGTTTTATCAGGTCTTGTGCGGAGAGCTGCTCTGTCATTGGTTGTTTTGGTGTCGGAGCGGCGCCGCCATGATTGCCTCAATCCCACCAAACAGCCCTGAGTGACGGAGCAGAGCAATCAAGTCATTTGTCACAGCAGGATTAGCAGATCACATCGAGGCTCTGTGGTCGCGCTGCGTGCACTGATAAAAAGTGTCTGGTGTTTCTGAAGAGGCCCGTCTAAATTTAGAGCGGCCACATGTTGGTGCATCTGTAATCTGAAGAGGTGAATCACACACTGGTTGTGGAAGCTGCTCAGACGGGCCCCAGGCTGCTTCTGATGAGATACACTCTGAACTGGAGCTGCAGCCGGGACCGGGCTGTTTCTTACTGTGGGAAAGAAGAAGTATCGAGTTGGATGCTGGTCAATACGCCGATGGGAGCTGATGTGGTTTATACTCGAATGTTAACTGCAGACGTTTTACTTGAAGAAAAGCAGCAATTCCACCGTTTAAAATAACGTGTTCAAAACCTTACTGATTTAATAGTATCCAAAGAACTTGTTAGTAAAAGCAGTGGTGGAAGAAATAAAGATATTTCACTGAAGTATAAGTAATAATACCACACAAATACCACATTGAATGCAGTTAACGTATCTAAATGTACTTTTAAAATACTTTAGTCTCTGGGAAAACAGTGAAAATGATGAAAAAGGCCTCTTGCAATGTTAAATAAAAAATAAAATCCTGGATCTGAACCCTTTATATACAGCCTATGATCTGAACACTCACTAATATCCCAGTTATTTATGTTCTGAGCCGAGCACAAACTCTGGCGCTGAACGATCATCGCTGCAAGATGGCAGCGTTTGTCTGCAGGATATTTTTGGCTTCAGTTCTGGGTAGTGGGAGGAAGTGGAGACGCGTCGGCCATCTTTATTTACAGTGTAAAGCATTAACTCTGATGTGTTGGAGGAAGCGGATGAATCTTGAACCTCAGTCAACTGTTGTTGCAAGAAGACAAACGTAACACGCATCAGGTGCAGCCCACTGTTAAAAAGCATTTCTAGTTAGTTAATTCTAAATTCTAATTCCTTCTATGGTCTATATTATTATCTATGTAGATCAGTCTGACCCACATAACACTGTTATGCATCCCCAACTAATCACATTTTTTGTATTATTATTATTAGGATTGGTTATTATTTAATTTTGAAAACCATTTGGGGATTCAAGGAGCATAATTTGTCAGAAGGAAACGTGACTGGTTCAAATGAACAGAGCCACAATCCCATGGAGCATGAAGATCAACATCCACTAAATTACACTCGTGTCCGTTTACTGTCCAGGTTTACAAATGTACGAGCGTAGATTCAAGAGAGGTTGAAGAGGACCTCACCTCGACACTATATAATCGAACCTCTACTCAAAATAGGAAATGGTGGCAGATCCCCCCCCCCCCCCACTCTCAGAAACGGCCATTTCAGCTCTAACCACACAAACCATTTAAACCTGCTGACACTAATGTGGCAGCTTCAGGGAGCTGCAGTCGGAGCTGCAGGATATTACAGGATATTAAAAACCCTTATCGCCCGATTGCTGCAGTTTGCGTCAAAGTTTGTTCTCCGGCTCCGAGTCATAACTCAGTCAAATGTGAGCGCACAGACGTGCTGCACATATTTTTTTTTTAGAGCCAGCGGAACAGCGTGACTCTATTATTGTGGAGTATTCCTGATATCCTGTGAATAAATATCCATAAATGTATCTTGAAATCATAGAAGCAAAGATGCTGCTTGTAGCTGCAGAATGCAACTGAGAAATTTCTAAAGTTTTAAAGTAATGAAACGACATTTGTTTGTACATCCTTAAGTAAATCGAAGAACTACTGATGGCTAATCTTTGGCTTTATCTCCTTTTTTTGGGTGCAAATTAGCCAAAATATTAAATAAATAGGCTTTGGAGGGAGGTGTGTGTGTGTGTGGTGGGGGTTTAAATGAGTAAAGTAAAGTATTCAGTTTTTTGGTAATTCATTGTCGGCATTTTTATTAGTTCTTGGCTGCACGATGCTTCAACTTCTCGTTTATATTTTTTACTTTTCGTTTGCACTTGGTCCTGAGTTATCAAGTAGCTGGTCGCTGTCGTACGTCAAAGTTGCTGTGAAATGTGATAAAGACGTTTACATCAGGTCAGAATACTCCACATACTCTTAATTTGATCATTGCTTCTTCTGAGTATGACTTTATTTGGGTGCGGGTCATCAGGAAACACTGTTTACGTGTCAGGGTCATATTCAGACTGTTGTTTAAACCAGGTTAATGTCAAAGTATTTGTTTCCATGTTTCTATTAATATTTCACATTGTCAGACTGGTTTTGGATGATGAACAAAACAGTCATCCGCTCTCGTCGGGACTATTTCTTTGTGAGGAGTAAAAACTGTTGACGTGCTGTTTGTGTTTTGTGGATTTAAGCTGATATCTAACATGAAAATCTCTTTAGCTCCACAATCTGCTGACAAAATGATTTGAAATAAATGTCAGTTTAGTCATTTTTCTTTCTTGCCTCCTTGAAGTAAATGTACTTCATGTGGTTTTGTGTGTGTGTGTGTGTGTGTGTGTGTGTGTGTGTGTGTGTGTGTGTGTGTGTGTGTGTGTGTGTGTGTGTGTGTGTGTGTGTGTGTGTGTGTGTGTGTGTGTGTGTGTGTGTGTGTTGTTGAATCATCATCATAACCTCACTAATTGCTCAAAGCTGCACAGCTCATCTCTGCAGACTTCACGTCAACCACGTGTGCTGCAGCCAGAGATACGTTACAGCACACTACACTTCCATTAAGGAGATCCACAGTGTAGCCGTCAGAGGCCGAAATGGGTCAATCCAGAGGGCCTCGCTATCGTAAGTGACCTGTCAGGAAGCATGATGAGTCGCAGTCCTAATTTGAAAAAACTCACATGCTATTCAATTTTTTAGTGGAAAATGCAAGAAAACGTCATAAAATATGAATTGGACAAGGCTAAAAAGGAGGAAATGAAATTCAATATTCACCGAGTTGTTCTACGAGCGGCAGAATTAATGAAGGCTGAGAAACCAGAGTCGTGTAGCTGGTTGAGAATTCCGGGGCCTGGCGACATCTGGGGCTCTGAAACTCTAAATAACCCCCCCGAGCATCTTCCAGGGGGGTGTATTCAGTACGGTAACAAATATTCCCTCCAACTGTTTCAGAGACTGGATGTTTTCCCAGTGTTTAATGTCTGGAGGTTGTGAAGTGACCTTTTCAAGTGCCCTCAAATATCTGACGTTTCACAGACAGATGAGTTATCTCCTGTAAACGTGTGTCTCTGAATCAGTCCCTTGTCCCAGATAGTGGATAAAACCAGTGGATCCGTGGACAGTGAAGCAGTAACCTTCACTCCGCTGCTGACTCCCTGAAATGTCACTTACCAAGAGCTACACAATCAAATGACAAAAGATGGACTTCCTCTCCACGCAGGGAGGGAAGTGAAGTGAGCGGGGAAATGACCCCTGTGTTTATTTTATTTAGGCTCGCTCTCTCTCTTCCCCTCTCGTTGCTATAAATAGACAGACGCTTGGCAGCTGAGGGGTAGTCCACGCAGAACAAATGCACCCCCTGGCTGTTTCACTTCATCCCCCACATAATGAGCCAGACAGAATGCGCACAGATCGCTGCCGTCACTTCCACTCTCCCCAGGACCGAGGCAGGGGCCACACGTTGCCATGGAGACGCCGGCTGCTGGGCAGTGGTTGCCCTGGGCGTGCGAGCCGAGACCCCCTTCAAGACGAGCTGACCGCTTCGGCCTCCATCTCCCGGCCCCTCGCCATCCCTTACGTTTGACATCCCACCCTCCTGACTCCCTTGCATTCAGCACCATGAGGGGGGGGGGGGGGGGGGGGGGGGATGAGTAGATGAGTGCGGTGTCCTCCTCTCGTCTTCTGTGCCCCGTGTCTCTGATGTAATGGAGTCCGTGTGGGTTTTCCTCTCTCACCCATCTTCCTGCTGCAAATACATTCCAGACCAGTGAACCACTGAATGCTCAGCTCCAATAGCTGCAGCTGCACAAGTGGCTGCTCTCCATGGACGAGCTCTACTGTGTGTGTGTGTGTGTGTGTGTGTGTGGGGGGGGGGGGGCACATACTGGTCACTGTGGATATTATTTAGGCTGAAAGAACGTACAGTGTGAAAGCGTATTGCCGGGGCTGTCGTCCATCTGCATCCCACTCCGGATATTTATGGATTGTCAGGGTTTTATTTGAGGAGAGGATTTATTGGTGCAGGGGAGTCAAGGTTATGCAGCGTTACACGAAGAGTAACCAGCTCCTCTTCTCCATATGGTTTTGTACAAACCCACCGGTGAAGGGGAAACACGCAGGGCCTTTAAAAAGAAGCAATGTCTGCTTTGTGAGCGCTCTGCACAGTTTACAGACTCAGGATATGAGGGTTTGACCTCTAAGGGAAAAATAATCAGAAAGTTTTTGGGGGTTGGTTTGTGGTTTGGTTTGGTTGGTTTGGGTCAGTTAGTTTGGTTTAGGTTGGTTTGGGTTGGTTCATGCATTGGTTTTTGTTCTGGTTGATTAAAAACTACTTAATTTTGTCGACTGACATTTTAGCTCAAGGCATTTTTTTTATCACTTCAACACTGTGAGATGTTTGTTTGGCATTTTCACTAATTTCCTAAGGAATATTAAAATTACAACATATGTACGGGACTGATATCTATGAGTGTGTGCGGAACAAATAAATATCCATATCTAGTGTACGTTGGCAGCTTGGGCTTTTCTCTGCCGCCGTACGATAATACATCAACTGAGAGCCATTTTAGTTTTAATTTATGTTTTGAAATATCTCTGTGTGATGTCTGCTGCCACCCTGAGACTTGTGAGAGGGGGATTTTTGTCTGTTATTCTAAAAGCATTAAGAAATTACATTTACATGCAGTGCGTGTCTCCAGGGACATCCCAACTGAAACTAGCTTGGACCAAAGAAATGCTCCCCCTGGAATCTGTTGACAGCCTGTCGTGTGGATTATCCAGAGCGGTGCTTCTCAACCTGGAGGTTCGGACTCCTCAGTGAGTCGCAGGATGAATCTTAAGTGATCAGAGTCAGGACACGGTCAAACTAACTTTGGATGTTCAGGGTGGAAATAAATGTGTTTGGGCGATTTGGATCCAAAGTAAATCTGTGCACAGCTTTGATGTAGTTTCTCTGCACGGCGACGTGACTTTGTGCCGCCGGTCGGCTGCAGAGTGACAGATTGGCGGCGCTGACCTCTGCTGGAGTCTGTTAATGCTCGACAGAGATATGCAGCAAAGTTTGTCGAAGTTACAACACAGAAGTAAATATAATTAAGTGGTTTGCCAGCTAGTTACCAGATGGTTCATTCTGCTTCCAGCTCCATCTTCAACACATCACCAGGATGCACGAAGGAACTTTGCTCTGCCACTTTCCAGCCTGACAAGACACTGAGAAACAAAAACACACAAAACTCTGCCTCTCAAAATTCTGCTTATTTTTACCTCAGCCAAGGAGGTTGTGTTTTCAGCTCTGTCTGTTAATTTGTTTGTTTGTCTGCAGGATTTAGCAAAAACTTGGTAGAAGGACAGGACACGGGTCAAGAAAGAACCCTATTCATCACTTTCTTTAACAATGTGAGATAGGGTCGTGTTTTTGTTGTATTTAGAGGACTGATATCGTTTTGTGCAATTTTGTGCAGATCCAATTAAAAATCCAGATCTAGCAGATTGAAGTGTGTCTTTGACGGAGGTTTGAGCTTTGTACTGAGTTCCCTTCTCATTCTAACTCCGTTTTTCAATTTGCTAGTTAACGATCTTGAATGTGGAACTTAATCGTTTATTACAACTCACATAAGTGATAGGGGGTCACAAGGAGACATGACTTTGTGTCAAGGGGTCTCAACATCAACACCTTGGGACATTGTCTCATAGAAAAAGACACATTTTACTCTTTGGTATTTCGAGATTTTGCAGTAAGTAAAAGCAGAATCTTAAAACCTGAGCAACTTAAACCCAAACCGTTTGCATGGAGAGGACTAACGTTACGTGAGGATTTTATTTTGTATCATTTCAATGAACTGATCTCAATCATACCATATTTTTATTCAAGTCTCTGCCTCGTGCCTCTTTCCTCCTGAGTCCAGCAGGGACTTGTCTCTCTGCTCCGTGTCTGACCCCCCCACCATCACACCACCCTCCAAACACACCCTCCCTGCTGACAGGAAGTGGGCCTCCAGCCGCAAGGTCTTTAGATCCTGATGTGAGGTGACTCTTTACCTTTCTCATTCCACAACTTCACTATTCATTACTGACCGCTGTAAGCGGATGTCGCCCAGGGGTGATGTCAGTGTTAACTCCCCCGATGACCTCTCCCTCTCTCCCTCTCTCCTCTCCCTCTCTCCCTCTCAGCAGCCGGGCCCACTGTGTCACTGCCTGACTGTTTAATTTCCACTGAAGTCGCTGCAACTCCAGCCTGCAAATTATCGGCATGTGCAGGCTGCTGGAGAACGCAGCGCAGAGGGAGAGAAAATCCAAATCACAAAGTGCAACCGCAGCACTATTCTCTCTCTCTCTCTCTCACTATTCTCTTGTGCTCCACTGTTTCGCTCCCTGCTCCAGATTTTCTGCTGCAAGACCTTTTAATGAAACTGATCCAGGGCCTGAGAACAGGAAGGAGCAGGTGAGGTAGCTTTGCCTTCAGAGAATCAATGCCACCAGTCGGTCTCAGGGCCGCGGCCATCGAGACTCCCGCCCCTGTGAGCGCTGGCCCCTCTCAGTGGGAAGTGTGAGCAGGCCTGGTGTGTTGATTACGAGTATAATCCATTAATCATCACTGAACACATCCACTACTTTGATGAGAGTGCCAAGAGCAGGCATTGAATTCCCATCCGTCGCTGCATGCTGGCTGCAGGTGCATTAAAGAGCCTGCACACGGGGCTGTGCTGTGTATTTTCTGCCTCCACCCTCTCCCCTGCAGATAAGGGAACTTCATTAAAAAAGTCCAACCATAATCTCCATACTAATTACAGCATTACATGGAGGATGGAGGATGGGCGTGGTGGTGTGGAGGGGGGTGGGGGGGGGGGGGCTGCCTGACCAGATTGGCTCATTGGCCATTTGGGAAGTGATTGCTTTTGGATTTCGTATTTGAATTCATTCCGAACAGGCCAATAAGATTCTCAGCCACAGTGTCGGACTTTGTAATTAAAATCGGACCCAATTGATTTTCTTTTGTCCTGCTTTGCATTTCACTGTTTCCCCAAAGAAGAGAGACGCTGCTCTCTGCTCTGAGACGAACGCTCCGAGTCGCTCCGAGTCGTTTCTGGTGGATTACTTCTAATTCATCGTTGATTAATTGCTAATTAATTTAAATGACTTTTTAATACTTGTATTAGTTTTACATACAGTTTTGTTTGCTGTGGGACTTTTAGGGGGTTTTCCACAGCGCTTCAGGCCTGTGTGATGCTGTAATTAGAGGTGGTGGCTCTGTCAACATCCTCCTGTTCTGCTCCCGTCTCTGGGGCTTCGTCTGTCTCGTGCTGCATCAAGGAGCGTGCACGCAGCGAGGCTCATTATCTGCTGGCTCGTGATGCATCTAACTGGGGGAGAAGATTATTGGGTTGTGCAATGCAACTGCAAGAAGGGGCGTTGTTCGATGGTGAGGACGTGCCTGAGCTGTGCCTGAGCTTTTAAGGATAGTTTGATATTTTTGGGTTAAGAGATCTGATTATCTGACTGATGACATGTTGGTTCATTTACTCATTTTATAAACAAGAAATAAAAAGTCAGCCAAGCTGTTTTCAGACATGAACACTGGAAAATTCAGGCGAGTTTAGTTTCAGTCTCTGTGCTAAGCTAACTGGCTGTAGCTACATATTATAACATGAGTGTTATCTTCTCAGTTAAGTCTCTGCATAAAAAGGGGATCTAGTGTATTTCCCAAAATGTTGACATACTAACTACTTTAAAGGCTTGAAGGTGATTCAGTAGCAGACTCTGCTCCCATGGATGGATACTGTGTGGGTCTACCAGGTGAGATGTTAGTGCTGCCCCTGGATCAGAAGCTCTGCATCAGTACTTTTAGATAATAAAAAAAAGATCATCTTTAAATGAAGAGGTAAGCTTGTTTGCCTCAGTTTGTGCTGCGATGCTCTGCACGTTTGCACGACTGGTCGAGCTGTTCCTGCTTCTCACGATGCATTGTGGGAAACAAAAATGTCACTAAACATTGGGACAGCCCTACCCAATGGCCAACACACGATGCAGTGATTAGTGATTGATTTCGGACACAGCTGATGGTGCTCGCTAACATCTGCTAACATCAGCTAGTGGTTGGCAACTTAACTGATGCAGAAGACCTTCAAACGCACGGTCGTGTCCTATATGTTCTAAGATGTTTTTTGTGGCAAACCTCATCAGCATAGTGGTGAGTAGATAGTGATGCTTTAATTACAGTCTTCTTCCTCCTGATAACCCCCCACCCCCCCACCCCCTCTGGGTCCCTCCCTCCCTCCCTGTGGGAACAGTTGTCATGGTTTCTGTGGGCCTGGATGATATTCATGCTTCTTTTTTTTGTTGCAGGCTTCTTCTCTCAGCTGATGGTGACGTAGCTGCGCGCCTATAACCCAGTCTGTGTGTGTGTGTGTGTGTGTGTGTGTGTGTGTGTGTGTAGGTGTGTGTGTGTGTGTGTGTGTGTGTGTGTGTGACTTTTACAAATGGGGGGCGGAGGGCTGTGCGGGGCGCAACCATTTCACACCTCCTCCGCGTGAGGAGAAGAGGAGGAGAGGAAGAAGAAGAGGCCTGACATCAATGATCATTTCCCCGGGATGACAGTTTACAGATAGATGAAGGAGGGCAGAGGAGACGTAGCTGCTCCGGTGGTGCGCAAACTCCAGCAGCCGGCAACTTAGACGCTTGACGCACAAGCTGCGCGCATATTCCGATGTTGGGCAGAGGCTCGTGTTGATCGCGGTGTGCAGCTCGTGTCGGCTGGAGGAGCAGGAGCAGGAGCAGGAGCAGGTGCAGGAGCAGGAGCAGGAGCAGGGGCAGGAGACCCGACATCATCATCACATTCCCTGCGCCATGGCAGCGGAGAGAGGCGGAGGAGGAGAGCGCTGATTCACGGCTTGCAGGAGGAGGGAGAGATCCATCGAAGATCCATCTCCAGCGAGGGTGCAACCTTAAAATACCAACCCCCTCCTCCTCCACCACCTCCTCCTCCTCCTCCTCCTCCTCACCCTCTGCTCTCCTCCCTCCCTCCCCCCCTCGCCATTGACAGCTCTGCGACCCGGTCAGTCCGTCAGACAGGGAGGATCTGGGGAGGAGAGGCGCCGAGGCAGGAGAGGACGAAAGGCGATCACCTCTGCTCTTGGTCGGATCCAATCGCCGGTACGCAGGGAACCTGCCTCTCCCCGTGCACGAGGACGACACAGCGGCGGCACCGGAGGAGGTATTTTTTTTTTTTTGTGGGGGGGGTGGGGT
Organism: Verasper variegatus; assembly: GCA_026259375.1. Taxonomy (NCBI): domain Eukaryota; kingdom Metazoa; phylum Chordata; class Actinopteri; order Pleuronectiformes; family Pleuronectidae; genus Verasper; species Verasper variegatus. The sequence continues at coordinate 19,881,763 of CM048049.1, forward strand.
GGGGGGGGAGGCTCCCGTTGGACTGAGGAGAATCCACATCCCGAGAAAACACAATAATAACACAGGAGCCACAAAGTCCCGCGGAACACAGATCCAGGTAATGAACCACGCATGATGCAAACTGCCCGACACGCAACCATCTGCGCGTTAGCGAGTGATGCAACCTGGGAAACACACTCACACGGTTTTTATTTTGTTTTGTAATTATCCGCGATGTGCTTCGTGCGGCGGCTGCACGGTGGAGAGCCGAGGTCCGTCACTGGGCTCAGGCTTCACCCTGCACCCCCCCCCCCCCACCCCACCATCACTGTGCAGATATGATCCATTGCACCGGGGCTGAGATGGATTCGTGATACCGCCTAATGGGTGTGCCATTAAAATAATTGGCGCGTGTCAACGCAACTAACACATACCGGTTGTTACGGCCAGTGCTGCTGCTGCTGATTGGCTGAGCACTTCTACTTGTGACCTACAGAGTCTTTAGGTTAAATATATTTCATGCTTTTATTGTGGTTGGCCTCCCACGACTGCTTCCTGTGGTCAACTCATGTATTTATCCCCTATTAGACCAAATAAAAGCGTCTTTACGCACAGCCCTGCACATGCACCCTACATGTAAGTGAGTGGTGCAGGCCTATGGGTGCTCCAGCAGGGATTCCCCCCCCCACCCCCCAGGCACTGACTTCTGTACAGTGAGTGAAGCAGCCTTAAGATGATTAATAAGCAACAGCTGAGGCTCTGCTGAGTCCATGTTTACGCGCAGCTCAAATAGCCTCCTTAAACCAGAGCCTGGTCCCAAAATAGGGAGAGTGAAAGAGATCTGAGAAGAGAGCAGCCGCCCTCTGCTCCCACAAACTGTCCCTGCTGGGTGCACAGCTCAGGACACACACACAGGGGTGATCACATAAAGGTGCATTAAATCAAAGATGAAGAACTTCCATGATGAAATCCACGATCTTAGACGTGTGAGTCACTTGGAGGTGGACTGATTACGGCTGTTGATGATGTTTGAAGAAGTAGTAGAGGGTTTTTTTTGGTCCAGGAAATGATCAAAAAATATCGTCATCATTTCCCAGAAGAGATATTCAGAGACTTTCAACTGCCCCAACTGTAAATCAGCCATCATCATACTTCAGTTTAATATCACAAGAAGAATATTTCCTTTTGAATCGGGAGCTGGAACCAGAGAACTTGAACAATCGTCATTATAGTCGCCTAATTTCTGATTAATCTGATGCAAACTGATTTATCTCTAAAAGACTGTAAAGGTTGCACTACATATTTGTTAGCTATTTTTTTAATTTTGGCAAAATTCCTGATTTTGCTGAAGTTTATATTCACTAGAAATCCATCCTCCCAGGATGAAGCTTGTAAGAAGGACTGAATTAACTTAACTTGACTTAAATTGAGCAAATAAATGTCCTCTGATCATCGTCCTTATGCTTTTTTCCCTTGACAGGAATATCATTTTTGAGAAACACGAAATTTATATATTTTAGTCTGAATTCAACAAAATACTTTCAGTAAGAATATTCGCACCTTCTTTAAAGCCCATTTATTCATGACTATAAATGGGAACATGTGATGACCTGGGAGATTCAGTATATTGATGAACAGCAGCATCAATATCATGATATAAAACTACTGCAGATGTTGGAATTGGGATTTTGTCATTCTTATACTGGTACATAGTCATTGTTGTATAAAATGAGCAGTTAATTCTGGATACATCCCCTCATCATAACATTTTCTTATAGCGACCATTTCCCTCACCCAAGGTTTCCATAAAATACTGTGGCATCCTCAGCCGTCATCTTGTGTATGTATATGGTTGTGGTGAATATCACTGAGTTCTTCGTCCTTTGCAAAAGAAGACAAAGTGGTTAAAAGTTGAGTAAATTGAGTTTAAATGAGTTTACCCTCCGCTGTTTGTGGTTGAAGAGGTCAGTGACGGGTTCAATCATATTACGTCGAAGCTCAACCTTCATTTACATAAGTCAGTTGGAATCTGGCTCCTAAGTTCCTGAGCAGTTTTTACAAACTATTTAGTCTTTACAGTTGGTTGTAAAACAACAGCTCCTAGTGCAATTTATACTGAGATAGAAAATTAATACAAAATCACTACGAGGTCACTCACCTAAACAGTCTGAGTGCTTTAATATAATCCTTTACATCACTGACTGAGATTATGTTTGTGGCTTTTAATTGATTTCTCAGTCAATCAATGAATAAATCAATCATTCACTCCCTACTTGCTATATTACCAGGATTTATATAATATTCCAGTTTTCTTTACTCAGTTTTACTTTGTAAGCTGTTGTATAATGTGTTTTGGGTATTTGGATTGTGCTGTGAATTGTGGGTGTGGATTGTTTAAGACGCAGGCTTTTACCAGTCCAGTGAAGGACTCTATGTAATTGCATTATACAAATTGAGGGCGTAGCATTTTTGAAGCTTCACTAAAGCTGGATTTATTCTGTGTTACGCCTGCGGGGTCCATGTGCGGAAGGTTGTTGTTGACGTGCATCCCTACAAATATTTAACTCCACGTGGGAACTATGGGGTCAATTAAGAGACCAGGTGGGAACTGGGTTAGTGGTGTTGTCCCTGACATGTTTCTGATGGCGGCACAGTTTGTTCAGAGTGAAAACTCTCGGTAGTCTTCTCAGTAATGAGACGGTAAAAAAGTTTTCTGAAACTAACGTCAGTTCCTTATCATCTCGAGGACAAATAGTCCTAAATGTCAGATTTTCTGCATCAAGTTCTGCAAATGTTTTCCTGGGACACTGAGAAAACTTGTGGAAAATGCCCTGATTCGCAAACAAATCTAAAATACTATTGGTTATTCCCTGGCCCATTCTCTTCCACCTAGTGGTGCCAGTTGGATCAGTGCTTTTTATGTAAACCTGGTGAAAAAATGAGCAAACAAACCAACAGACGGTTGAAAACAACGTCCTTGGAGGAGGTAATGAAAGAATGTAAACACGGTTACTGTTAATGATGATAGTGGTGATAGATCCAGCTTAAGACGGTGTTTACACATGTAAATAACACGTGAACTGGATCTGGATGTCCCACGTGAGGGAGGAAAATGCATTTTGAAAGGTGTGAATACTAAGACTAAGCACCTCCTCACTTTAAAACATGCAGAGCTAGTGCCGTTATGTTGAAGTTGTTTATTTTCCTTGGTTATACGAAGTGCAAATTTCTTTTGAGTGTTGACCTTTCATGCCATGATGATGAAGCACACACACGTTAACCTGATGCGACAGTGTCCAGTGAAAAATTACCTATCGACTTTATTATCTTCCCAAAATATTTAGCTGTGCGCTGCGTAGAGCAAAGAAAAGATGAAATCAAAGTGTTCTTACTCATCAGGGACCAGGAGTAATATTTACAGGCTAACTGGGTCTCAGTGTGACTCTGGTACTTGAATGAATCTGGCGACTGTCTTTGGCTTCTTTGTCTGTACAAGAGCTGGTGTCAGCATCAGACGAGCCGAGCACATGGTCTTGTCCGGGTTCGTGGGGCCGGTTGGCAGCAGCAGCGTCCGCATATGGTTCAGCCCCCGAGATGAAAATATGTCCGATCAGTCACAGGCTGCGCTGCTTAGATAATACCTTAGGAAAAAAAGACATTATCTGGGACTTGTTATGCTTTCTTTGAAATTTATGATTGCATATTAGTAGTATATAAACATAATTTCAACTAGGTTATGGAAGCTGAGTTATTGAAGTGCTGTGAAATGATGCTTGATGATGGATTGGTTCACTGAAATAAGACGATAGTTGGATGAACTTAAACAAAATAACTTCCATAGGTAACACACAATTCTCTCTGAGTTTGTGAAATGTGTGAATCTAAGAGGAACCAGCAGGAGGAACTTTCTCTCTCCCTCCAGTTACTGTTTGACCTCCTAAGTTCTCCGTGTCACTCCTTTCGTTTGCTCTTGGATTCGTGGGTATTTGGAGTGTTTGCCATTTTGTTGTACCTCTGTTTATCCAGAGCAGGTTGACGGAGAACATTCTGCTCTTTTTCATCACCTTCCATCCTCAGATAATATGAATTCCACTAAAAAGGTGCAGCAGGTCATTAAGTTCCAACTCTGTCGCTCAGTTATCTGCCTGTGGTTTTTGTTTGTGCTCAGCTCTGGTGGTTCTCACAGGGATCACGTAGCTGGCCCCTGTCCATATAAATGGCTCTGCTGACTCAGTTAAATTTAAGTGTCTTGTCTTCGCCGCTGCTGCCACTTGTGGCCGTCCCCGCATCCCCCCCGATCAGCGTGATGCTCTGAAATCATCTTTTTAACATGTGGTGAATTAAATTTCACGCTGAGGCAATCCTATCCTCCATTTATATGTTATATTGCCTCTAAAAACTGTTTTGATCATCATATTATAATATATAAAGCCTGAGACATTGATGGAAACCTCTTTGACTTCGGTGTGTGTTGACACTGCTGAGGCTCCAGAGACGATATTTAAATAGGTGTTAGTTCTTCAAGCAGCTCTTGTTTGACTATTCACACCTCAACTGAAAACACTGTCAGCTTTTCAAACTGGCCACAGGTCCGTCGGGATGTGAGATATAATTTCCATAAGTGTCGCCTGCTTCAAGAGTTATTTTAGGTCTTAAGAATACCAAATAAAACTGCTTTACACAGAATTGAATGAATGCTTTTATCCAAAGTGCCATGTGTGCATACTGGATGGTAATCAACCTTTTAACCAGGAATCAGAACACAAGAATGCACTTTTGGGGGCAAAATGTAAAACAATACACATTCCTCTCAACAAAAGTAAAGGGAAACAAGTGTGAGGGTAATAAAAGAAACGTCACCCTCCAGTGAATTCAGGACAGAGTGATTAACTCACACTGTCTGAAGAGATAATTTGAATTCAGACTTAACTGCATGTGTGCCTCGCGGGCCCAAAGGTGTGGTGGAGGCTGCAGAGTGGCCCGTCCCAATGTCATGAACCACTAAATAGTCAGACACCATTTAAAAGAGAGCCTCAACAATAAAACCCCTGAGTTACGCCGTCTAACTCGGGGCTGCTTAGAGTGTTTGTCATGCTCCTGCTGCCTTCGGCCTCAGCTGTTAACATCAAAAGAATTCTGAAGTCATATCTCATGAGTAAAGTCGTGAGATGCGCGGCCGGAGCTTTTATGAATTTGGAAAACGTCTGCATTGATGTCGTAATGCCGCTCTCTCTTGCAGAAGTGGTTAAGTGTGCATTTAGGGCTCAGTATGAGATGAATGTGGACGGGACGTCTGTACCCTTTGTTTCAGTTTCGCCTCTTGACGGTCTCCTGCCTCTCCTCTGCTGATTTTTTTTGCCAATGCGACATTTTGGACAGTGCTTAGTTTGGCAACATCACAGGCCTGCTGAGCGAGCTGTTTGGTTCCGAGCGGTGTATTACCCCTGAGATTTAAGACAATCACGCACATATCCACATCTTAACTGAAAATAAACCTCATGATTGCAAATGAGCCCGCAGGCTAGGATTTTATAAAACTAAAGTTATCTGCTTTGTGATATACAGACCTGAAAAGTGTCGGAGAAGGTGCCCGGTTGTCTTCGATAACACAAAAGCTCTCATGACTCTGCTGTTTCTAAAGTAAGAGGCAGGAACTGAAGGATAGGAGGGATCATTTAGTTCTGTGCACTCTTACACACTTGTACAATTTACTACTCCTCAAATTTGGGATTAAAACAATGTGATAATACCCTAAGGTTGGGTAACAATTTCCATTATGTGATTGCATTCATTAATGACTTGTTATGTGACTAAATGAATGCACTATACTCTGTGTTAATGAGTAATGTATTAAATAATATTTAACAAGCAATATATGCATTTATTGGTCTAATAAGAAAACCCAAAGAAACATGGTGCAGTTGTTGTATCACTGTTTTCCCATCTGGCTGTTTTATAATAAAGATGAAATATAACACTCACATCATCTCTGTTGTTTCTTTCTGGTGTTTCAGGTGGTGGGTGGAGAAAAACACAGCCCAGTGCTGGATCCCAGAGGGACTGTCAGTGTGGTAAGGACCCTTGAGACGTAGGAGGGTGCATGGAGGGTTCAAGGCCTGTAAAGCCAGGGTCCTCGGCCTGCCTATGGTTGGGGCTGGTCTCGGTGGCTGTCGCCTTCCTTTGTACGGAGGCACGGACGACTCCCAGTCCTCCGATCAGCCCCAGCAATGGAACCTGCGCGGGGAACTCCAAGTGTCACGAGGGGATCATCCTGCCCATATGGTATCCAGAGGATCCCTCCATGGGGGACAAGATCGCACGGGTCATTGTGTATTTTGTGGCCATGATCTACATGTTTCTTGGAGTGTCCATCATCGCTGACCGCTTCATGGCAGCCATTGAGGTTATCACGTCCCAGGAGAGGGAAGTTGTCATCAAAAGGCCCAACGGGGAAACGACAACCACTACAATCCGGGTGTGGAATGAAACGGTCTCCAACCTCACCCTCATGGCCTTAGGATCGTCCGCCCCTGAGATTATGCTCTCTGTCATTGAGGTTTGTGGACATAATTTCCAATCTGGCGAGCTCGGGCCTTCCACCATTGTTGGCAGCGCAGCGTTCAACATGTTTGTCATCATTGGCCTCTGTGTGTCCGTCATTCCCCAAGGAGAGGTACGCAAGGTCAAACACCTCCGAGTTTTCTTTGTCACTGCAGGCTGGAGTATCTTCGCTTACATCTGGCTCTACATGATACTGGCTGTGTTTTCTCCCAATGTAGTCCAGGTCTGGGAGGGTCTACTCACACTGGCTTTCTTCCCCATATGTGTACTCCTCGCCTGGTTGGCGGACAGACGACTGCTCTTCTTTAGGTTTATGCACAAGAAGTATCGCACTGACAAACACAGGGCGGTCATCATCGAGACGGAGGCTGAGCGCTCTAAGGGGATCGAGATGGACGGCAAGCTGGTCAACTCTCACTTCATGGACGGGGGTGCGGCGAGCAATCTGATCGGTTTGATTGAGGGTAAAGAGGTGGACGAGTCCCGGCGTGACATGATCCGCATCCTGAAAGATCTGAAGCAGAAGCACCCAGAGAAAGAGATGGATCAGCTGGTTGAGATGGCCAACTACTACGCTCTGTCGCACCAGCAAAAGAGCCGCGCCTTCTACCGCATCCAAGCTACACGTATGATGACGGGTGCTGGAAACATCCTGAAGAAACACGTCGCGGAACAGGCGAAGAAGTGCACCAGTGTGCAGGAGGTGCACGTGGAGGAGCCAGAGGAGTATGTGTCCCGGATCGCTTTCGACCCTGCTGTCTACCAGTGCCTCGAGAACTGTGGCGCCGCCATTCTGACCATCACCAGAAAGGGTGGCGACATCAACAAGACGATCTACGTGGATTATAAACAGAGGACGGGTCAGCTAACGCTGGGGCCGACTACGAGTTCACAGAGGGTACAATGGTATTCAAACCAGGGGAGATGTTCAAGGAAATAAGCATTGGCATCATAGACGACGACATCTTTGAAGAGGACGAGCACTTTTTTGTGCGTCTCTGTAATCTGCGTGTCCTGGAGACCGAGGACGAGCTGTTGTCCCCCAACAGTCTCCCCTACCCGAAGGCCATGCTGGGCTTCCCCACCGTGGCCACTGTGACCATCCTGGATGACGACCATTCGGGCATCTTCACCTTTGAGAGCAGCTCGGTGCACATCAGTGAAAGCATCGGCATTATGGAACTGAAAGTGCTGAGGACCTCTGGAGCAAGGGGAACGATCATTGTGCCTTATCGCACCATGGAGGGACTTGCCAAAGGAGGCGGCGAGGACTTCGAAGACACGTACGGGGAGCTGGAGTTCAAAAATGACGAGACGTGGTAAGACTGCATCTCTGTTTTCTCTAATGGTTGTGGCTTTTCATTAAGGTGTTGGGGATTTATTTGTGACGTTATCGGATTTGTAATCACCCAAGGTTATTAAAATGAATTTAGTGAGTCATAAATAAGCTACTTTCTTTGTATTCTTGTTTACAATCCCATTGATCTGTGAGTTTTGATTTAGCAGTCACAGTTTGATGATGTAACCCTGTCAAGAAACAGTAGCTCCGGTACATGTGATATGATCGTGAACTTCAAAGTGGTTCAGCTGAAACAAACATGTTGTCGTCTTCGCTTCTTGACATTTAATTCATAACATAGTTTGGTAACCTGTTCGTGGGCTGTCAGCTCTTATCGCTCTTTGAATTTTAAATGCTCTCTCTCTCTCTTTACACAGTCAGACCGTATATCTGAGCATGCCACTCTATATCCCCTTGTTTTCCTGTCAAGAGATTCTGCATCAGAGTGCTTTGGTAGCAATCCCGCGTGTGTCGCATGTAACAGGGACTCAACTTTTGGGATTCGTCACACAAGCGTGGAGACAGGAAGTCCTTAACTAACCCTCTCCTACAATCCCTGCTGCTTTTGTGTCATTCTTTATTGGCGGCGTCTCATGTCTCCTTCAACTGAAATAAAGCTGAAGGGAAGAACAGATGCAAAATATGAAAGAAGAGGGGGAATTACAACAGGCTCAGGTCGGTGCAATGGTTGTCTTTTATGTCAGTGGGTAGACTGGGTCAAAATGAGTGACGTGACTGGAGGTTTGACACCTTTTGGGTGCAGCCGTGATTCAAAAGCTTGAGTAGTAGTGACGTTCTATGTAAATATTTTTTAATATAGTTTATCAGCCTCGTCAGCTGTACTATCTGTGTATAATACTGCACCACAATAACAGCTGGTTACAACTGAGTGGGCATGTTTTGTCAGTGTTGCCATAATAGCAACCTTCTTACTGGCGTACCAGTTAGCATTGAGGTCATGTATTGTACGGTGCTACAGCCCACAGTCCCCTGCGTGTCAGCCAGTGCTCCAGGAGACCGGCATGTGTACAGAACTGCTCCTCTTGAGAAATATTGATTTGCTTATTTCACAGCTTGCATCTCACACGTCGGCCCCGCAGACGCTAAATCAAAGTGTCATGCGTCCGTGACATCCCCTTCCCCCACAGATCAGAGCCCCTCTCAGCGTGCTGTGGCTGGCTGGCAGGGTCTGTGCTGCAGGGTGAGTGTTCCTGAGGACCTGTGCAGCCCAGGAGACTGGCAGCGGGGTAAGGAGTGTCTGGGTGATCAGCATGCTCTTGGGGCCCGGCTGAGCTCTCAGGGTTTTGTTTGATTTATGTTTTGGGCCGGGCCTGAAGGCTGCCAGGGGAGTGGAGGGGGGAGATGTGGAGCGTGACTATTATTATAAGATCGCTGTGATGTTGTTGGCATTGTGAGGGAATACTGGTCTATCGATCCGTCCATTGTGTTGCACACGGTGCTGCGAGTTAGATGTTCTTACACTCTGGCGTCGCTCTGTGAGAGACCTGACACCCTGTGAATTGATAAAGTTGTGAAGATAAGTATTCATCTGAATAACTGTATGGTCGAATAATTATATCTGCAGATTCATTTATGAGAAATATAGATGGATACTGATTATAGCTTCACCAAGGAGGTTATAATTCTACCACTCTCCGCTTGTTTGTTAGAAGGATTATGTAAATACCACTGAACAGATTTCAATGAAACCTAGAGTGGGGTGGGACATGGGCCAACACAGAACCTGTATGGATTTGGTTTGCGGTTTGATTCAAAATAATTATTGCTTTTCATGGAACAGTGTGGACCAGCACTGAGGAGCCTCTGGTTCCGTCACCATCCATTTCAGAGAAATGACAAATTCTTGTCCCCAGGTAACATCTCCAGAAATCCTCTTTTATCTCAGGTGTTTGATTTCTACAAAAATATTGCTATTTCTTGCCAGGTAACCAGAGCAGACTGGGAAAGTAATTGGTACTGGACCAAGAAATGATCTGGCACATCACCTGCAAAATGTTGAATGTGAGATAATGTGTTTTAATTAGTATCTGGTAGTTGTATATTTGAAGATTGGAGTGGTTCGATGTTTCCCCCTGTTCCCAGTCTTTATGTTAAACTAACCACCTCCTGGCTGTGGCCTCATATCTAACAAACATCTTCTCATCTACTGGAAGTCGATTTCTTCAAATCATCCGGTGTGAGGCAGACTTCTATGTGAGAGACAAACCTTTATTTTCATCTGGGGCGGTGGAGATTTCTGATTTAATCAAAATGCTCTAGATTAATTGTTAGGTTGACAGGTTGAGTCAAAGGTCGTAATGTCTGCCCTTTAATCCTTTTACCAACAATCACCATATTGTTGCTTTTAAATAAGTTGTAAATGCAAAGTCTGACATTTTCGTTGACATTGAGGAGAAGTGGCCGTGTGCATACAAAGATATAATGATATGATTATGAAAGTACAACGGCCGTCAGTGGAGTGCAAACCTCCGCCAGTCCCCTTGTGAAGCTACATCTGAATTCACTGGATTTTTATTTGGATCTGCACCAGATTGCACAAACTCATATTTATCAGTGGCCTAAATATGCCAGATTTTATTATTTTGTTATTCTCTGAGAAAAAATGTCAATCCTGGATCTGCCCTGTGATCTGGATTATGCCCGACCCCTTCACAATAATTTATGGAAATCGAGTGCTACTTGGCGGAAGTTAAATAAAAAGAATAAAATTCACCATCTGAACTAACGTAAAATAAATAGTCTTTTTAACAATGTACAGTTTTATTGTCCACATTGACAGACGGGGGGTTTAAAATAAACATGATGGGATTTTATTATATTATTATTATTGTAAATATTAAACTAACATTACACAGTCAGTGTGGATTAATCTCTCACTATAGAGTAATGATAACTGTTCTATTATTACTCAGAACACACAGGACATTATTCAGTTAACAATGCCAAATGTTGGTATGCATGAACACGCTCTCATATAATTATGAAAATCTTTCCTTCAACCTTCAGAGACTTCTGGATCTTTTGTAGAAACGGCCGACTGCTGCTGCAGAAGTCCCAACAAATCTCCAGAAATTTCCATAATTACACTCGGATAGTGATGAATTAGAATCTGTGTGCATCCATAAGGAAGACAAAGAGGAGCAGTGGAAGTGACAGCTTCATCCAGAAGCATGCTGGAAGATTCATGAGAGCATTTCCATACACAAAACAAAGGGGATGAATGTGTAGAATCTTCACTAAAGGCATAATTACAATGATGTTTCTTCCGCTGCCTTGAAAGCTCTCCTCAGGGTCGTTTATTGCGCTCACGACATGAAAATATACTATTTCTTTTTGCCTCCATTGCCTTCACTTTCATATTCAACCAATAGCGTGCAGGGAAATCGACAATGAAAATGTTTGTTTCCATTTTGCACAGAAATTTGCAGGATTCCCTTCTTGGCACGTGGTTAAATCTGCTTTGCTGCTTATTCAACTGTGACTGTGGAAATGAATCCCTGTCTAAAGGGCAAGGGATCTTTATTTTATTCATATTTCATTTAATGTTCTTTGGGACAATTAGTCCACAAGATGCTTCGGCTCTCATGCTCTTCCTTTCTTTCTGCCCCGTGTTTTACGAGGCGTTGACTCTCAATCTCTTTTGACACACTTTGGGCCCATTGTTTTCAACCAGAGTGGAAATTTATTACAGGCCTAATCTGGAGCTCTGGAACACATCCCTCCAATTCTTAGCCAGACAATAGTTCTCAGCACGGAGGATGGAGTTTAATAGTTTTCTGGTTGGAAACGCTTCTGCTCCGAGCCGACAGATATGAACCTCATCCACAAGCTTCTTAAATTGACATTCATTACGGCAGCAAACTTAGAAAATGATTCCTAAGGGGCCATATTTTGAGGTGGTATAGATCAGTGGTTTTGGCTCCAAACATCGTGAAAACCAAGTCAGAGGTGATGGTCTCAGTGTGAACATGAGAGCAAGGCGAGAAGTGAGGGAAGTTTAGTTTCATATAGTGTGTTTATTTATTTTTATTAATCAATTTATGATGATATATGAACATGTCAGAAAACAAGGGGAAATGTTCCTAACAAGGTCACATCTTCATCTGGGTTGTTTCATTTAACCAGTCCAGAAACCAAGGATATTTAATCTATGGTAATAGATACCAGTGGTATATGCTCACTTTGCTGCTGAGCATATTAAATGGATAAAGGTGTCGGGCTTCTGCTTCCTTTGACCCGGTGAAGGTTCCACAGCTGTGAGGTGCCGAAGCTCCGTCCCCGGAGAGCTGCATGTTTAACTAGGCACTGATGGATTCATAAACAAATGGATGGTGTGCAGCGGACGGACCAGAATCAGCCAAAGTAATTGCCACTGTGGTCACGCTGTATGAGCACGACTCTCCTGCTTGTAAACCCGCCTCGTATTTTCATATAAATAACATTGTGCACGGGGTGATGCTCATAAGAATGCCCCGTTCCCTCCCCCACGATCTGCCCCACCTCCTCCAGTACGTGCACGGACCTCATCCAACCCCCTTTGCTTAATATCTCAGGAACGTGTAGCTGTCACCACTCTGGGCGTCGTGACTGACAGAACACATGTCCTCGCTGATCCTCGTCCTGCTGACCGCTCAGGTTTTCCCCCTGCCAGCACTTTCTCAGACGTCCTGGAATAGACCCATGAGGTTTACCTTACCAGTCCCCCCCTTTCACACCACAGGGATCATCTCCAGCATCAGCTAATCATATTCATGTACTTTTGTGTTTTATTCATGCTAGCCTCATAATTTCTGTTCTGGCAATAATTGGAATGTGTCTCTGTATTCTCGCTGTGCCTCGAGGTGCAGCAACACTTAGTTTTCTTTGTTAATGTGGTGAAGTCTGTAGTAGTTGTTGTGTTGGTGCTTTATTACGGCTTATGTCCAGTTAGAGGTGAGCCAGTGCTTGTAAACAAAAAACTGCACCGACTCGCTTGTGGCTGGTTTTATGGTTGGTTCTGGTTTGAGAGTTTGGGAGATGAGGGATCAGGAAAAAAAATTGAATTCCAATAGCTGTAACCACAGCAAAGCACGAGGGACTTGTTCCAGAAAGCAGGGTAGAAATCCAGATATTATTATTCTGGAGGTGTAGCAGGTGGGATGATGGAATATTATGGTGAAGCAGCTTCTAACCAAAGCTTTTTAAATGCTACCAAAAAAGCTTCAGTCTAATTTATGCTGCCTTTTATATATGAAAATAGGTACGTAACCTTCACTGCCCACAATCTTGCATGCTGTACTGTTGGCATGGTTGTAAATAAATACATCCACTAGAGGGCAGCACTGAGTCACGAAGAAGAAAATGGTGAATTCAATTTCAATAACTAACAAGAAATGAAAACAAGACAAGACAAAGACGAACAAGAAACAGATGATTGGCCTTCTCTTGGCAGGGATTCGGTCAAAATCCAAAGAATTGGACAAACCAGACATGTGACCTCATAATAGCGTCAAAAGATTGTTAATAGTTCTTCAGTTCGTATCTTGGGGACCGTGAAATCTGCACAAACCTTGTGGCTGCTCAGCGTTGAGCGATTTCACTGCAGGATAACACAAAGTTCGACACAAACGACAACCGGAGGGTCGCACACAGTAGGAAATATCTGGTGTTTCCATCCACATGGAGCCAGAAAGGCACAAATCCTCTGTTGTGGAGTGAACACATTCGTTTAGGAGCACCGGTGATAAAATGGTGTGGAATTATTCACTGTACCACAAACACCTTCGGCCCCTGCTATCATCAGATCCGTGTCTCATGCAAAGCGCTAACACACCTTCACGCGTTCAGGTGGAAGATTCATGGGAACATTTATCTTTTCAAACTTATTGTCGCTTTTGCACTTTGGCTGCTGCTCACACACACACACGCGCACACACACACACACACACACACACACACACACACACACACACACACACACACACACACACACACACACACACACACTCACAGAGGCACTAACTCACACACAGGTTGAGTGGCAATAAATATGCCGGCCCTGTGTTTGTTCCTCCCAGTTGGGGAAATGCAATTAAGTTAAAGCTTATTTATAACACAATTCAGTGTGGGGCGTGTCGCCGGCTCCGAGACGCCCCCCCCCCCCCCTTGAGTGTTTGTGTGTAAATGTGACGGAGGATCATATATTCAGGCTCCCCAAACTTCTGACAGTCTCTCAGGCTTAATAGAGTTAGGATGGAGGTAAGTGCATCAGTTTTACCCATTTGACTGTCAAAGCGTTTTCAGCTACAATCTTTTAGCAAATAAACAACGCGCGGCTGTTATTCGGTTTCATCAATGGACAAGATGACGCCTGCGCTTGCCGAGTGATTCATGGGGCAAACTTGAAATGTTCTAAGTGCTTGGAAGGAGATGTTCTCTTCACAAATACTAAATATAAGCATTTTAAGCATTTATCTTGGAATAAATAGGCAATTCAACTATTTATACCGAGTTCTTTTTAAAGTTACCCACATTCTTTGAGAATTGTAAAGCTGAATATGAATGAATGTGTAATAAAAGCATTCGGGTGAGATTGTTTTAAAGTAACAAGACAAATATTTGAATCGCTTCCCTCTAATAGTATCTGGCCAAATACTTTCCATAGTTAAAGCTCAGTTGAAAACCACATATTCTGGGATTAATGACAAGAGATTGACGACCTCTCGTCTTCTCCTCTCGTAACCCCACCAGGTTGATATATGCGGATTTGACTGGATTGCCATGAAAGTGGGTTACCCGTTCGCTGCCTGAAACCCTGACTTTACTGTGGTGTCGGATGTGCGTCTTTAATTAGTTTGCGAGTACACGGCTCGTGTCCTCTTATTGCTGCCTTCAGTCATATTTGACGTGCTGCAAATAGGAACTGCCTGCTGGGGAAAACCTTTTCATGTCGGCCTCCTAGAGGTGACAACTGGGATATGGGAACTTTTTTATTGGCTGTGATATCTTCAGCTTGACATCACAGAATGTGGAATGTGTGTCAAGAGAAATAGTGAAGCATGGAAAAGAACTCATAAAATTAAATAAAAAAAAACATTTAAAGATTTTATTCTAAGAGGCCTTCTGCTGATTTTACACATGTAGCAGCTTTTAAAAGACAGATGTTGCCATGTGTCTTCAGGGTTTGTCTCATTTAGCTGTAAATATTTAATAGTGTGCTTCCGTCACCCAGCTCGAGCTGCCGGGTCTAACAAAGTGTGCTTTTCAGTTGCATCGTGGGAAATGTAGGATCCAGCGTTATGCTACTTTGATTTTGCCCAATATGGCCCGTGAGAAGGAAAGAGTAAAGCTATATAATAATTAATCAAAGTCACAAAAATACCGAAAGTTAATTTTGCTATTGGAACGTTTCACTATGTTCTGACATTTTAAAAGAGATTAAAAAACTTTCATAATAAAATGGACTTGGGGTGCAACTCATGATTACATTTTGATTCATTTTAAGATTTTCTTTCTCTCGATTAAGTCGCCTAATGAGTTATTTGGTCTAAATAAAGTCAGCACACTGAAAAATGCATTTTCTTTCATTTTTATTTCTCATTAACCTTCCACAATGCTGATGATATTTAATTATGTAGCATACAACTCAAAGAAAACAATAAAATCCTTGATTTTGAAGATGATTGAACTAGATTAAGTCTTTTTAAAGGATCCATTTATCAAAATAGCTGCATTGTAAAATACTTTTGTTGTTTCAGCTATAAACTGATGATGAAATTAGCAAAGGAGCGATGATGAAGAAGTTTGGATTTCAGATGCACGTCGACTCTCGGCCCTTATTTGTCTTCCAGATAGAAAACTGCTTTTCCCCTCTTGTTTTAGATTGTTCTACACTCGAGTCAGATGTGTTTTTTCTCAGGCTTGTAGCCGCCTCCCTTTCTCTCCACATCCCCTCCATCCCTGCAGTTGTTTCTATTTTCTCCAAACACATTGAGCCATTACTCGATGTGATCTGCCTCCAGTTTCCCTCTCCTCTCGTCTCCTCTCTGTGCCGGGCCCGGACCGGCTTGCTCTGCGGGCAGCTCAGGGGACCTCCTTCAGGGGGAACTCTCTCCTCCACATCGTTCCCATGGTGCTGCAGCAGAAAATGCGCCAGAATGCATCAGTAGTTCCTCGCTGTACCCTTTCCTATCCCACTCCTAAAAGCCAACCCCCCCCTTCCACCCTTCATCCCCTCTCCCCTGCCTCCTCTTCCTCCAGCCACCATGCATGTGTCAGCTGTTTTAAACAATCCTTCAATTTGTGTTTTGAAGCTAAATTAAGTTGGGCACTGCCCCTCGCTTTGCAAGAGGAGTATGATATTTACAGTTTCTGTATTTAGACTGACAGATTGTAGCCTGTGATTATTACCTCTGCTGTTTTTCAGTCTCTTTATTTGTCTGTTTGTTTTCAGGATTATGCAAAAACTAGAGATAGAGATTACATGAGACTTGGTGGAAGGATGTGGAATGATTCGGGAAAGAGGACATTCAATTTTTGTGTGTCTCCGCATCAGGATTCATTGTTCCACTTTCTTTAACACTGAGATTTGAGTTCTGCAACATTTAGGAAGATTTCTCCGAGAATGATTTTTGGATCTTGATGAAAACAAGACAGAGAGATAATTATCTGCAGATCCAATTAAAAATCCAGATCTAGTGACTTTAAATGTTGTTGAATTTAAATGCAGTCCTAATAATTATGACTAGTTATAACTTTCTCCAAGTCCAATAAACTAGTTAACTGCTGCAGACAGGAATCCAAGTACAATGCTTTTTAATTCCTGCGCTTTTCACTTCAGACATTTCCTTTCAGCCTCTAAATTAAAAGGTTAATGATCATTTGGAGAAATGGATTTGATCCTTGGCTCAGATACATATTTGCTGAGCTGCCTGTCTGATCTTAAAAGCCCGTTGCTGACTTTAGAGACGCTTTGATGAGCCCGTGTGATGGTTTGCCTCACCCTGGCAGAGTATCAGACATCTCTGGTTTGATGCGCTGTGGTGCGTGGAAGGTCGTCAGTCCCACATTCATCAGTGTTTGAATGATCAATAATTTCAGTGGTAATTTCGTCGCTACTTTAAAAATGTATTAATTTCATTTGGGATGTTTTTACTTATTTTATCCTTGGAGTTATTTATTTATTTATTTTTTTAAGTAATATCTGAAAAGTCATCCAAGACCTCAGAATTTGACATTTTAGTTTTTAATTTACTGGTAAGTGAAAATATTAATTTGCAGTGAATGCTAGAATACTTTTACTTTTACTTTCTCTTCTGTAGCTGTCTGGACCGCAGCTTAAATATTTTGTCAATAACTCCTTTGTTGTTGCCCTCATCCCTGTATTAAATAAACTCTTAACAACTCTAAAAAGATACCGTGCGCTGCCTCCTCTGCCCCAAACAGCAGCTAACATTATTAATCTCTTTAAAAGCAGTATTTTTTTGCCAACTAAATGCTTGTGCTAATGTTTGCTGGCACGTTCACCATAAGAACGACTCAGGTGAAAACATCTAGAGGTTGTGTTTACAGCTTGTTGCACCAGGTCGACAAAAACAATCCAAGTAGTGTCAAGAATCAAGAAGAAATCGGGGCTAAAGAGTCAAATCCTCAAATATGTTTTGGTTTGTGAGTGTGTGTGAAAGTTTATTGCACCTTGTCAATGCCGCGGTTCTGATCCAGACCCATTCTAGACCCGTGTCTGAGCTCAGCCACAGGAAACTCAGTCATGCCAGACATTCGGTAATCAAAGTGGAGGGTGGGCAGGAAGACCACGGAGGGTCAATTTGGCAAACAAATGTGTCTGTGCAGCCCCTCTGGGGTCCAGAGATGGGTGGAGCTGTCATGTTGAGGGAGCTGGCAAAAGATGAAGAGGTTACGCTGCTGGGATCACAGCTCCACCAAGGCCTGCAGGACCTCTTTCACTCAACCTAATCTCCTCCACTATCTCCCCTTTCATTTCCCTCTCCTTTTATTCTCTTCGTGTTCTTTTGTCTCCTATCGTGTTGCGGGCTCTTGTCCTTGGCTCCCTCGTGCTCTCTTCACCCCCTCGTCACATCTTCCTCTTGGTTTTATCTGTCCCAGCCTATTTTCAAGCCATCTTTCTCTATCTCTTCCCTCTCCTCCCTCCTCCTCCTCTGTATCTCAGTGTTAATTTCTTTTCATTTGAATTGTTCTAATTCCATTTCATTTCATTCCCCCACCATCGTTCATATTTATTATTTAAGCCCTCAGCAGTGCCTCCGTACGTGCCCTCCCCTCTTTATAGATGTTGGCCTACTTCTGTCTCAACCTGTAATTGTGCCTTGGATTGAGGGCTGCTCACAAGTCTGTACCCACGTCCATTAGAGTGTCACAGCACAGCAGTGGTGGCGTCGAACTTGTGGGTTCAAACTGCTTATGCACGTTTAACAAAATGCATAATTCCATGATCGTAGTGGGATGTATATTTAGCTGAATAATACTGAGGAGGCCCTCATGTATTTAACGGTGACAGTGATGGGGAGAAAAGATTGTTAGGGATGAAACTAATGATTATTTCTCATCACCCCATAATTTTGGATTGTTCACATTTCCGATGTCATATAAAACAGAAAAGCAGGAATTCTGTCTTTGGTGTAATTCACATTTTGTCTCCTCTTATGGCTTCTTTTTGCAATTCTGCTCACACAATGTAAAAGGAAATAAAGCTGATGACACGTGATGTGCCGGTGTACAGCTCCAGATGGTACAGGCTGTTCCTAAACTATACATGTGCAGGTTATTTTTGAGCAGAAAAGTATTTATAGAGAATAAAACCTCTCTATCCATGAGACCAACGTAAAAAAAGGAAATGAGAGGTTGTCATTTCTGGATGTAAACTCACTAAAATACATTTGCCTTCTTGCCACAGTGGTGGCACCTGTCATGTTAGATTTCATCCGACCCGTTGTGGCGGCGCTCCTCGACATGCCACCAACCGAGGCAGCAACGGGACAGCGGGGAGGATGAGGTGGTGGTGAAATGAAACATGCAGGGAGCAGGACGAGATGCAGACGGATAAAGAAGGAATGGAGGCAGATGAAGAGAGAGAGAGAGAGAGAGAGAGAGAGAGAGAGGGTGAGGCGGAGACGGCATCAGCAGGAACAAGGTGCAGAGAGATAATGATGGAGACAAAATGAGAGGCAGAGGCAAAGAGATGGAGAGAAAAGTGCAGAGTGTGTTTGACAAAGAGAGGGAAAAAACAGCATCTGAGACGGACAGGAGCAAATGAGAGGAAAACAGCAAGCGAGAGGGAACGGAGGAAGCGGATAAAGAGAGGGATGGAAACGAGAGGAAGCGAGAGAATCAGGAATGAGAGAGAAAATGAGCCCCCCAGGTTTATGTGTTGGCAGATTTGATGTGGCTTGACCAGGTGTGTGTGTGGGGGAGGAGGAGGAGGAGGAGGATGGGGGAGGCAGGGGGGCCCGGTTACTGTCGATGGGAGTGAACGTCCACACTACGAGCGGCCAACAGCATGAAAATCCTGTTGTTAGGAGGTGAAAAGAGGCGGCGAGGCCTCATCCATGTGTGAGATCAGCGAGATAATTGGTTGTAAAACAAAAAAAAGCCACAAAACGAATAACCTCCGCACAAAAAAGAGACATTTTAACCTCATCTGGCCTTTTTTTAGACTCTCAGGGAAGAAGGAGTTTGCTTTTGAACTTATTATTGCACCTACAGCAAATTTGTGGTGATGGAAGATTAATTCAGTCTTTGGGTGACGAAGATAAAAACACATTTATGCTCCGTTTGCATGTTTATACTTTACATTTATATTAACAGGTCACTTATACTTAACCCGCTCTCCTGGCTGCAACCCTATTATATGTAAAATGCACCCCTCTGCAATAAGGTGATTTATTTAAACTATCGATGCTCTGCCCTCTCGTCTGTGCAGCGCTTGCAAAAATCGGCTGTTATCCAATCTGCACATGCACATCGCAAGTCAGAGTATCAACCTGCCATTGACACTTATTTTAAATGGATTAAAACCAGCTGACAGTAGCTTAGGTTTGAGTTAATTGGAGACTATATGCAAATGTTGTTGTTCGACTTAGAAATTGTAGTAATGAGAACAAAGAAATTGGGGAAACATTTTTAAAAACAGTACCTCAATATAATATATGTCTCTTCTTCCTCTGTTGTTTAGAAACCTGTCGGGAAGGTTTAGCTGAATGTACTTGGTCTGGCTGTGAGACCCACTGCTGCCTCCTTTCTCCTGAACACGCGGTTACATAAAACAAACGTCATTAGGCTGACACTTTAATCCACAGCACCTCGCCGCACCATGAGCACATTCATCTGCACCACAAGTGGCTCCGGTGGGAAATGAATGCCGCACGCTTCCTATTGAAGTTTATACAGGACCGTACCAATGTGGGTGTCAGGGAAAAGAGCCAGGTCTTTGAAAGCAGAACGAGACAGGCAGCACGTGTTCCTTCTTCTTGTTGTCAGAGACCTGGTAGAGAGAAGGCAGTGAGGCTTTCGACAGGCCTAATTAAAACTCCCATACTATGAATTCTCTTTAATCTCTCTATATAGGCCCAGTGGACAGGTTTCAGTGTCACGTTCCCCTCTTTGGCCCTATACCCTCCACTTCCTCTCGTTTGAGTCTCGCTTTCCATTAATGTCATTTTAATCACAGTCATGTTCATGTATAGGTATATTCCCCTCCTATTAAGTCTGTTTAGATTTTTCAAAATTGTTTTTTAGCGTTTTTCTAGCTCGTTTTCCAGAAGTTGTTCTGCTAGTTTTAAGGTAGTTTTAGTTTTAGACCATATAGACACTTTAAACATCGAATTATCATCACATTAGCTTTTATTTTTTCTCCTGTGTTTCAGGCAACAGTTTGACATTTTGGTAAGTGAACTGATTCCATGTCTCACCACATTCAAGTCTGGCTCTTTTAAGCATTAGAGTTGCAGGAAGGTAAATTTTGTGATTTTGGACGAAGCTGCCGGCTGTAGCGTCTTCTTAAAGTGTATTAGCTTCGTCAATATTCTCATGTAACTCCCACAGAAAGAAACGTCTATACTTATTAAATATTAGAATACATGATCTATTCCTCCAAAGTAAATCTCAACTTTAAAGGTTCGTATGAAGTCAAACAAAGACACAGATCTTTGATTTCTACTGAACAGAATTAATATTCTGAATAATTTATTTACAACTTTGGGAGTTTTTGAGCTGATGGTAATTAACTTCCTGAACTGAAAACTTCAAGCCAAAATTCTTTTCGAGAATGGATTCTGTTATATCCTAGATTTTTACATAATAGACCATTTTTTTAGAAATTAAGTCATGTCTGTTACCCCCCCCCCCCCCCCCCCCACCCCGCCTTCCTTGCTCTGGTTTGCCAGTGTCAGAAACAATCAAAGTTGTTTTTCATCTTTCCTCTCGCCAAATTCTGTCCCTTTGACATCCTTGACATTGCTCCACTTCCTTCTGCCACCATTTGTGGAACTGTTAATTGACCAATTACCATGCTGATGATCTGTCACCGTTACCAGTTGAAATGCTATACTGGTTTTTTTTAAGTTTAAAGTGACGTGTTTCCTCATTTGAGCGAACCGCCGAGCCGACTCTCACAAGGTAATTTGCCGTCAAGATAAAGGCAGGAGCCGACTGGTTTTTTATTCCTGTGATGTTTGAAGTTTGGCCTGTTGCTGAGTCGGCCTTGATTAAAGAGCGAGTGCAAGAGTGCGGATGGAAATGTGTGTGTTTGAGACAGCTGAGGTGGAGGTGCTCCTCCATTGATGGGTCCCGGTTAAACATGGTCTATCTTGTCTGCAGGAAGCAGCAACCCGCATGGCAGCCCCGGCTAATGGGAATCTGCTGCCTGTCATCTACGGCCGGGGCCATTTCATCAGAATGTCAATAAGGGGGTGAAAAAAAAAGTGGTATAGAATTTCTCTCGCCTGCTGATGAATACAGCAATGGTCAAAGCAAAAGGAGAACGGAACAAATGTGGCGCCCGAAGGGGAAGGAAGGCCGACTCCGACTTGGGGGAGATATAGATTGATGAGGGATTGTTCGCTGGGAATGAGATTTCATTAGAAGCTGTAGGTTTTCTCTCCCTCCAGCTGCAGGTGTGGAACAGAGCTGTGTCACAAAAGCAGTAATGCAACCCCCCCACCCACACACGCACACACACACACACACACACACACACACACACACTCACACACACACACACACACACACACACACACACTCACTCACACACCCCTGATGTTTACCATTCAGATGCGACGACAGGGTTTGTCCACGGCTGCGGAGGTAACTCAGATGTTTACCGGTTGTGTGTGTGTGTGTGTGTGTGTGTGTGTGTGTGTGTGTGTGTGTGTGTGTGTGTGTGTGTGTGTGTGACAGCTGATAGGGCTCTTTTGCCTATGACTAATAGATAAAAGCCTGGAAGAACTGCAGCTGAATAATTGAGGTCTTATGTAACGGTAATTGTGGCCCATAAATAGGGATTCACCTTTGGCAGAGCACAGACTGAACAAACCTCTCTCTCTCTCTCTCTCTCTCTCTCTCTCTCTCTCTCTCTCTCTCTCTCTCTCTCTTTTGGGCTAGACTCTCCGTCTCTCCTTCATCTCCTCTTCATGTCTCCCTGCCCATTTTTAATGTCTTTCAGGTTTTTTTCTTCTTCCTGTCTCAGTATTTGTCAGCTTCACACACGCAGGCACTGAGCAGTGACAGTTTCAAAGCGGTGCCTCGTGGAGGAGCCGGTATTGAACAGGAGCCTCAGTGAGACGGGGTTGCTTTAATTGCTGTCAGAGTCGGGACGGGAGTGGCAGCGAGCGCGAGCAGCTGAAAGGTTTCACTCCAAAGCGCCGTGTCGCTGAAATGAAAAAGAGTCTGAACAGCCACGTTTAAAAAGCACAGGAGGAGCGAACTTTAGCATTAAACGGTTGATTCACCCACGTTGTTTAAAAAAAAAAACCATCCCATCATTGTAGAGAGTTGTGGTTTTGTTTACCCTGGTTTTGATTCACTTCCACTCCGTCTGGCAGTCTGTCTCACACCTGTCAGGTTTTCTGTTTGCACACAGCACAATGTTTACATGATGCCATTAGTCGTTTTGAAAATGTCCCCGGTTTGAGACGGAGGTAAACAAAGAGCGGGTTTATCTGCGACCGGTGATTTTGTGGATTTGAATGACAGATTGTACCACGTACTAATTAAGCTAATGTTTGCTCCATCAGTGAGTTGGAAAAGCTTTTTCTGTGGGACTTTCTGTATTTCCAGCTGTGAAGAAAAATAATAGGCAAGGAGAAAATAACGTCTCAGATTAAGAGTGTGGATTAATGGAACCTAACGGAAAACAGAGCTTCTATCGTTACAGTCTGATATATCAGGCTAATCGTTCCAAGGTTAGGTTACAACTGTAGGTAAGCCTATACAGCATCTTCACTTCCTCCCACTATCCAGAGATAAAGTCCAAATATCCTGGATATAAACGCTGCCATCTTGAGCATTTGAAGCCAGAGTCTGTGGGAATGGAGCTGGGGTGGGTGGAGTCAGTTGCAGCTGTCAATCATCACATTTAATCATGTTTTAATAGCATCAAATAAGTAATTAAAACCAAACATACCCCAAAAATGAATAAAAACCATACCTAAGAAGACAGAAACTCAAAAATTGGAATTTTAAGTTTGGTCCATGTCCCATCCGCTAACATGGAGGAGGTGGGGTTTATGATCTATACTGCAGCGAGCCACCAGGCGGTGATCGTGGCCTCTCTTCAGGTCAGTGTGTGTGTGTGACCGGCGGCCTGATGGGTCACTGGGTCTTATCATCATGTCCCACTTTGTGTGGCAGGGATGTCCCCCCCCCCCCCGCGACGAATGTCTGGCTCGTCTCAGTGATGTGACTGGTGGGGTGGGGGGGGGGGGGGGTAATGATTTAATCATGGTATAATGGATGGACGACATCCTTCAGACCTGGATTAGTGCAGGTGTTTGCCACCCTGACAACGCTCCGGCTGATGAATCTCACTGTCACAGCTGAAAGTGATGCTGTGGTTTAATCTTCACTGTGAACTGCAAACACAAGTTTGTTTTTTTGGGGGGGGGGGGGGGGGACTTGTCAGCCATTCATCTTTGGCCGCAGACGCATGACAATTAGCCGGAGTGTTCATCGCAGGAGGCACTTTGCTTTTTTGAATTTGGCTAATACTCTTTGGCTCAGGATTTATGTGGACGTAGCCGCCTGCAGGGCTGCGGGAAACCATTATTTTTATTGTCAAGTGATCTGCCAGTTTCAAAAATAGGAAAAACTACCACAAACAAAAGTGACGTCATTAAATGTTTATTTGTTCGACCAAAGATCAGTTTACTGACAATTGTCACATTTGAGAAACCGGTTTCAGACAATATTCAATAGTTCAATGATTTAATCTAACATACTGTAGCCGCAGATTTACTTTGTTGATTTTATGTTGAATTAATGAATTCATCATCTTGAGATTGGACTTGGTTAAATGTAGTAATGTAGTTGTGACTTACATTCAGTTACGGAAGCAGAGAAATCCGCCGCCTTTCAAACTAAGAGGATATTTAAAAATGTGGCATCGATCACCATTGTCTTCATAAAACAGCTTAAAATTGTGGTCTCATAAAGCCTTTTATATCAAAATGTTCAAATTTAATTAGTTAGTGAAAATTATCCTCGAGTGAAAAGTTGTATCCTGCATAAAAACAAAAGCTACACTATAACACACATTCCTTCGTCATATTTCATTTCTCTGAACACCCGCTCTCTCTCTCTCCGTCTCACGCAGGGAAACAAAGAGAATAAAACAAACATGTGAGGCTGCCAGTTAATTCTCACGAGCCACAAAGTCGTGTCGGATAAAAATGAATGGAAAATGAAAGTGTATGAAGTGCTCTTTGTGCCAGAGTCCAGTCTTTGAACGTGGCTATAATTGGAGAGCTCGACAAAAAGCGAAGGAACGACAAGGGAGACTCTCGCCTCTTGATTTGGTTCGGAGACGGGCTTGTGTGACACAGTGGGGGAAACACAGCGAGGGAGAGAAAGGCAAATATATGTGAAGTGATAGACGCACACAGGGAAGTGGAGACGAGAAAAAATAAGACCTGCCGCTGGAGAACAGGCTTCAGTTTCAGGTATTTTTAGACCTTTTTATAGTCTGTGAATAAAATCGAGCCGTTTATTGTCTTTGGTGGCGTCGGGCTGTCGTAACGTCAACTTATGCGGCTTATCTGTCTGCGTCGTTCATGAGCAGCTTTGTAATGCTAACAGACGTGGAGGGAGATGAGGAGCTGCAGGGGGCCAGTACCTCGATGGCCTGCGAGGATCTGTGCATGTGCTTACTGCTGCACTTCAGACGCTGTAGAAGGCGTTTCGGGATGAGTAGTACAAACGTGTAGTTGGCCGGCTACGTGAACGCCTTTGGGACGCCATCCAGGCTTTTACTGGTAACAGGAGATGAAGGGGATTTTTCCGCAGGGGGGAGCTACGTGGTTACAGCTACCGTAGAAGCTCTGTTAGAAGACGATACAGTGTGAATACCCACAGAACGGATATTTAGATGCTCCTACAATGTGTTAAATATATATACGTGTATGTGCTGAATGAGTCCACAAGCTTTGCACAAACGCCTCAGAGGCGATGGGGTCGCAATCCGTCCTCAGGCGCCTCGTGACCAAATGTGGACGAGTTCTCGTTGTGGATTGATACCGAGGCTCGATCAGGTCACCAGAGGAAATATTATAACCTCCTGTTAACTACCTATTAACTGGTGAACCTTTTATCTTTTCTTTTTAACACCAGACTGTTTTACCCAGAAGAGGAACGATTACAATTACAGTTTGCTCCTATGGAAGCAGGAGTCTGCTTAGATTAAGCTGATACAGAGGAGGCCAAACCTGACCCGAGGTTACAGCAAAAATATATCTGAGCATCCGTAGACTCACGCTTCCAAAACTCTTTCCTTCGGTTTTTAAAAGAAACCTCCGTCCACACGACCTTCTTCTTACAAAATATCTCTCAAACGACTACAAACGCTCAAACAAGCGTAGCCGCCATTGTTGTCATTTCTGCCACATTGCGCAAAAACAACAGAGGGCATGTGCGGCTTAAGCTGTGATGTCATCGTTTCCCTAACGCTCTATTTTACATGTGCACGTGGACTCGTGCGATATCGATCTTCTTCGGAATAACACCATAATGAAGAAACATGTCACAGAAAGGCTGGTTGATGTGTTTTTGGAGGAATAGCAGATCTTTTAACAGTATATAAAATATATATAATCTGACCAGTAGCAGTCTTGTCCCTTCAACATGTTTATTTCCCACTAAATAAGCTTCTGCTGTGAGAAGTGAATAATTGGTTAATAGAGCCGACACCACGACAGTTATTTAAAGGCTGCTCTTTTTCTCGCGACATATTTATATTATTCTGAGCGCAGACGGTTCTCCGGTGGAACCTCCGTGATGGCAGCAGTTGTTGCTAGGGAATCTGTGATGTAACCATGAAACCTCTATAAAGTGTGTTTGTGTGTAAATATAGTCGTGCGTGTGACAGCGTGTGAGACAGGAGAGAAGAAGAGTGTGAGCGCTCCGCTGTCTGTGCAGCACCATTATCTTGGGGGGGAAAGCGCAGCACCTGTAATGTTTAGCCGATGTGAGTGTTGCTCGTTCTTAGGGGGAGAAAAATATCACCTGAGCCCTGGACAGTTTTTTGGGTCGCTGCTCTTGCGCCGCAGCTTCGCATGTCAGCAGATAGATCACATGTTTGGAGTAACCGGGCCGCTCTCGCTCAGCCCCCGCACACCCTCGCCGGCCCTGGGCGGCCTCCTGATGGAAGCTGATATGATGTGGTCCTCGGCCGCGGGAGTGGCGCTGCTAAAACAGATGAAACCGGCTCTAAGAGGCCCTTGTCGTCTGCCTGCCAGGCACTTATAGAGATAGATGGAGGGGAGCACATCACAAGCGGCGCACGAGGAGATTACTGATGGCCGCGTGGAGGGGGTGAGCGGCCTCCTGAGGAGCCTCGTCCTCCATCTTCCAGTGACACCTCAGACCTGTGGCACGCGACCCCCCGGGGCAAGCGAGGCTCCTCCCGAGGGCCCATGGATCATGTGTTTTATGAAGCAGCAGGCGTAGGGTCGGGAGGCGGGGGTCAAGTTAACATACAGGAAGGGAAATATCACAAATGAATCAGTGGCGAGGACGTGAGAGGAGGAAAGAGAGGAGAGGAGCAGGATGATGTGATGCATGGGTTGTGCGAGCGCCTCTGCTCTGCTCTGTCCCTCCAGGAAGTCACAGCGCTTCTCCTCTCCATCTGAAGAAGCCGGTGTCACCATGGCAACCGGAGAGAATCTTCGCCCCGTCTCCCGGCTCGCCGCGCTGGGCCGTACGTGCGCACGCATCAGTGTGTGTTTTTCTTTGCGTGAACACATCGGCTCATCGCGGTTGCATGTGTGCCTCCATCTGACTGTCACTCGCTCTGCGTTTATGTGCAAGTGTGTTTTATGTGCATCAAGTGCAGGCATGCGTGTGCGAGAGGGGGATGCACACACACACACACACACACACACACACACACACACACACACACACACACACACGCACACACGCACAGAGCCTCACATTCACAGTTTGCACTGCAGGCTTTATTTTTAGCACGTGGCACTTATATAATCAGGGTGACACTGGGGGGAAATAAAAGGAAGCAGAAAAAACATCTCCTGCGTGTCCTTAACCCTGAATCTGCTGCTTTCACTCTCTGTTTTTCCCTCTTTACATTTCCCTCCCTCGCTTTCTATCCTTCTTCCCCTACATTCTCTCTTCTTTCTCCATCCCTCTTTCATCCTCTGTGCTCCCTGCCTCATTATATATTTGACTCCGCGTGTTCTCTTTCCTTTCTTGTTTGCTGCTCCTCTGTTTTCCCACACCCGC
Source organism: Verasper variegatus (assembly GCA_026259375.1). Classification (NCBI taxonomy): domain Eukaryota; kingdom Metazoa; phylum Chordata; class Actinopteri; order Pleuronectiformes; family Pleuronectidae; genus Verasper; species Verasper variegatus. The sequence goes on from CM048049.1 coordinate 19,909,628, forward strand.
CATCAGTCTCTCCTCTTTTGTAGCCTCACCCCCGTCTCCCTTTGCCGTGACAGTCTGCAGCCATGGCAGCGAGAGGAGGGGAGAGATTGGGAGAAAGAGAGAGAAAGAGAGAGAAAGAGGATGGGCAGAGAGACAGAGAAAACCAAAGTGGGAGGAAGAATTATAAGAGATAGAAATGAGAGAAATAGGTGAGTAGAGAGAGAGAAACACAGCAGAAGAAGGAGAACAGAAGAACATAAACATAAAGGAGTTTATGGAAATCGATCTCTGTGTTGTTTTTATTGTTCTTTATTGAGTTTGTTATCTTGGCGATTTTGTATTTTCTCGGTTTCTTTGACGCCATTAAAGCACTTTAAATTGAAATCTATTTAATAATTCTATATGTGTGCCTATACACACATATAGAATTGGCGGCGGCTGAGACTCCGGTTCTCCTATTCAGGTTCTACGTTCTGAGTCGAGCTTCACTGAACAGCTTCTTGTGCAGCAGCGGTGGTGCAGCTTCAGTCCAGCAGCAGGTTGCCTTGTTGCGGCTGCAGAAAAAACACTGCGACCAGCATCACCACAGGACAAACTAACAGCCCATTCCAGAGAGACAGGTTCAGAACGGGGACTGTACGAGGTTTTTTACATTGAGAGAAGAAGGAAAACGAGACCAGAGATCCTCTCATACAGGCTTTCTATGTGGGCCATGCTTCACACTCTTCCCCTCCTCCTCCTCCTCCTCCTCCTCCTCCACTTCATCTGTGTTGGCCCATTCCTTTGGGTAATTTGACAATAGATGACATTTCAGGCTCACTTAGTGGGATCAGTGCAGAGTGGGCTCCAGGAATCCTTCTACCAACGCTGTGGGAATAACCACCTTTCTCCTGTTACATTCAGAAAATCATCGCTTCGCCACGTGTGCCTTTGCTTTAAGAAAAAGACACTAACCATCCTGTGTCGCCACGGCGTGTTCCATGTGGTCAAGTGGAGCACGAGCTGAAGGCCACATCTGGAGCATCATACAACAAGTAAATGGTGTGTACTGTATACATGTACATGATCCCACTACCTCTGAGGAAAAACTGCTGATGCTATCACCCCTAATTACTTTGTGTTGACACCCAGTGGTGCCGGTATCTCACATGAAGCACCTCGCACACTGTAGTTAGTGAAACGCTGTAAGCAGCTGCTGATGTGCAGCTATTAAAACAGCTGAATTGCAAACCGGTGCCATTTGGTGATAAAAGATATCTTCGAGATCTTCGCAGTAAACACAGCGAGGTCCGTGCTTCTCGTGGCAGAGTTGTTGTCGCTCTAATTTATTTGTGCTCTTGAGTGTCGCTTGTTGAACCTTCACCCTGCGTCTCCACCGTTCAAAGGCAGCGGCTCTAAATAAGCATTTGTGGTGTTAACGGAGCTGGAGACATGATAGTTTTGACCGAATGCAACAAGCATTAGATCTGTCTCAATATTCTGACATTCCTACGCACTGAATATTTAATAATGATTATGAAATATGAATTAACGTTTTTTTAAAGTCTCAGTAATTTTCAAAAAGAGCTAAACCAAGTGTTTCAGACAGAGGCTGAAAAGAGGAGCTGCAGCAGTGGACAGTCTGAGGAAGGTGATTAAAACCTTTTTCAAGTAATAACATGAAGTAGACAGAAGAACCTGAATAGGAATATAATATTTGTCCTTTAAAAAGTCTGAATAACCACCTAAATGGGCCACTGGGCTTTGTGAATATAAAGTAGTGCATTTGTTGGGGACGGTTTTAGCTGTGGGTTAATACCCATTAGATCCTCTGGTGAGTGATAACAGCAGCACATAACGCTGTTTGTGGGATTGGCTCAAAATAAACTACAGTGCCATTTATTGAAGAAAAGTTTCACTCACTGCAGCATTGTTGTGTTTTTAATATATTTTGGAGTCAGATTTTTTAATTGAAAGAAAATCTCAACTTCCAGAAAGTTCTTTAAAATGTTGTTTCACCTGCATGAGGACGAATCCCTCTTTACCTAAGTAAGGGCTTAGTTGTGGATATTTATAATTATATCTTAATAGGCTCAGATATATGTTGTTAATGCTGACTGCTGCTTTGGGGCAAAACCCGGCATTAAACGTCCCCCTGTGTGTGTTTGCAGATGTGTGTCGGCGGGAGCTTTTATGAATGTTCCCCCGTGTGTCGAAAACCTGTGCTCGTTCACGTGTGCGCTCGCTGCCTGTGTGTGCATGTGTGTTTGCGTGTGCTTTGTCCAGCACTTCACAAACCGAGGATGAGACAGAAATGTGTCGGCACCTCTGGGAGCATGTTGCAGTTCCCCAGTGGCTGTCAGGCTCGTTCGAACGCTACCAGAGCGCTACCTGCCTCCACCGCCGCCGAACCGGCGAGATCTACAGTGGGAGGAACATCAGAAAAATGGCTTCTTCTTTGCCAACGACAAATATTTAACCTTTACCCAGCTCATACATACTTTGGTTTTTAATGTGCGGTTCTAAACATGATGGCCTCTGCTTTTACAGTGGTTACATTAAAGTTTATCAGCAATGAAAATGATGGTAGACACAGGCTGGCTGTGTTGGTGCAGCTGGAGATAACGTACTAAAACTTTGGGGGCTGACTGGAAATATGTGCCAGCCATATAACCTGCTTATATAATGAACTTTCATTAAAGTTTAACGTAATTTTTATTCAGGTCAGTAAAGCTTTAGTTTTACGATTGAGATGGATCAGCACTGCATTAGCGCGCAGAAACACAGAGGATGTGAGATCATCCAGACACTTACTTCAAGTCAACATGAGCAACAGCAGAACAACACAATAAAAATGAATGAATAAAAACAAGATTCATAAATTACATCACAGAGCAAAAATGTTAAAAATCCCCAAGGGGAACACAAGACTGTGGTTTGAGGGAAGTTCTTAAATTATTTAAATTATTAAGGTGCATTCGTAACTGAAACCAGTTCTGCCAACATCGGTGCGTACACAGGGGATGTGTAGGATCTTGTGCTGTATGTATTATTCATTCTTTAGGTCACTTTGATGAGAAGATGAACATAATATTGAGATACTTTAATAAATCTCAATACTTGAGGGAGGTGGAGATTATCTGAGAAAGTTCAGGTTTCTTTCCTCCCACGGTACAAAAACATGCAGGTTAGGGTTAAGTTAATTGCAGACTCTAGTTTGTCGAGTGACCACTGAGCGGTTGGTTGTTTCTGTATGTTGACCCTGAAGTACGTAGGTGACCTGTCCAGGGTGAACCTCGCCTCTCAGCTGGGATTGGCTCCAGCCCCGGGATACGTGGTTATGGTGGTTAGCAGTAAAGCACAGTAACAGGTGATGTTTCCACATTTGTAAATCGCTCAAAGAAAGAGGACTAATGTACGGCTGCTTATTTCAATCAAAATATGACTTATCATATAAAAGGCTAAAGGTGTTAACATAGTTTAAAACCTTTTAATTACTCTGGATGTATCTGAACTGTGTGGAGAGTCAGGCTGACTGGTTCCCCGTCTCTTTACACTCATGCTTCAGCTCTGTACATTACACTCAGACGTGAGAGTGGTATAGAAATAAACAATGTTTAAATGACTACAACTATAATCACTGTGATGCTGTAGAAATAACAGTTATTTGTCTTTAGCCACCATGAGGTCCAGCTTTATGGACCACATGGTGATGCTCCGCAGCAGATACAGTTTGGCCTCATGCGGAGCAGAGAATGATGTGTTTACATGCAGATCCTGGTTCGTGCAGTTGTCAAGTGGCTCTTTTGAAAAGGTAAATAACACGCGTCCAGCTCCTTTGTGTGTATATTCAGTTAAGCTGGTTTAAAATGCCAGCTGGTGCAGTGATTGTTTCTTTGCCAAACTCCTGTGTCGCGAGCTTGGAAACCTGCCTCCTCCTACATTGTTTGTCTTGACCTCCTCCAACGTGTGTGTGTGTGTGTCCCGAGCTCTTGAATCTGATAATATGGAAAACTATCTCAGGTCAATCAGGAAATTACATCTGGAACGTATCCAGGGATTACGCTGGCAGGCATTGGGACAAAGCGGTGCAGCATTATCGTTGTTCTTGGATTACAGAGCGAGGCAGCGGAGCGATGACCTATCACGTTGTTGTTGATACAGCTTTTTGGTTACGGCAGGCCCGCTCCCGCACACACTCCATTCATCCAGCTCAGTCGCTGTGTGAAGCCAGGCTTGATGTTCACTGTTGCAGCTGAGTCGAGGGGAAACCGGCAGTTAGTGAGCGTCATGGAGGAGTCGCTGCACAGTGAGGCTCGGTCACAGGCGGCCGCAGATGAGGCCGTGTTTGTATGCATTGCAGAACGAGGCATCGTGCGTGTGTGAGTGGAGTGTGCGTCGTGGAGAACTACGTGTGATGCATGGATGTATATGTTTTACACTCGTGAGAGTCGGTGCGGTGCAGCTCAGCCACACTGAGGGTTTTCCAGTGGCTGCAGTGGTTTTGAGCCTGACATCTCAGTGACACATCATTACATATTGCTCAAGGCAGTGAGAGCAACACTGACCTTTTATGCTGCTGTTGAGTTCCTTGCACATGTGTGTGTGTGGGTGCGTGCACGTATGTGTGTGGACGCAGCTGTACGTGTGGAAGCGTGGGCTTATGTGCATTGTTAATGTGATATCAACTCTTTAATTATCTCTCTCAGTTCAAGCCTCCTCTGACATTCACCACTGGTTGTGTGTATCATGAGTAGTTTGGCCATGTGTACACACACACACACACACACACACACACACACACACACACTCTCTATATTCCTTTTTTAACGTTAAGTTTTGCTTCATATTGAAATACAAAGATACACAAAAGCATAGAGATGTAGCTGAATTGTGTATTAATGTAGTGTCGGAATTATCGGTAAAATAAGTTCCCCGACTGGGAAAATTCACGTACGAGAACAACAACTTGGAAAGTCTGCAAATAACTAATTAAAACCAAACTTATCAGACACATGAACGAACATTAGTGTGTCAGAAATCATCTTTGAGAAAAATGTATTTAACATTTTCTTTGACTTTTTAGTTTGGTCCATGCCCCATCCATTAACATGGAGGAGGTGGGGTTATTGTGATACTGTAGCCAGCCACCAGGGGGCGACCAAGACTTTAATCATTGGGTAGCTGTCATGTCGTTCATCTCTGTATACCGTCTACATTACTGCTTATTTGTATCTTCAAACAGACATGAGAGCGGTTTCAACCTCCTCATCCAACTCCTGACAAGAAAACCAATAAGCACATTTCCTAAAATATCAAGCTACTCCTTCTATTCCGTCTCGGTTTTCTCATGGAGACGTTATTATCTGTTCTTCTTCTCTGCGTCCTTTCATTCAAGCAGGCCCTGACCTAATATTTCGGATGTGAGTGGTCCGGGATGACATCCTTTGTCAAAATTCAAAGCGCATATGTGTGTTTTTCTCCCCTCTCGGCGAGGCAATATTGAACCGAGAAAGTGTTGACTCAAGGGGAAGGAAAGTGTCAGATTAATAACGAAGACGCGCCACGAGAGGCAGCGGAGGAGGCAGGAGGAATTAGACAGGGTGTCCTCACGCAGGCGACTGAGGCGTGTGTCGTGTATTTGAAATGTTTCAGGTTTAAATCAGGTTCAAATAACTGCCTAGACCTTCACTCCTGACTCTTTTTTCCTCCTCCCACTGCGTCTTGTCTAATGAGAGCAAGAAAAGGCAGACAACATTTTAATTTTTAATAAAAAAGATGGGTCATGACAGACGCTGGAGGAAGCGGGGAAATTAGAAATGGCGACAGAGACCCTGGATGAGACAAGAGGGGAGGAAGGACGAAGGAAGAGAGAGAGGCAGGAAGGTTAGATGTGACGGACCATCAGACAGAATCAGGGAAAAGCAAGTGAAGTATGTAGCTTTATCTCCGAGCATTATGCTAATGAGACGTCTAATGCTCACCGAGCTCGTGTAGTGACGACAACACGAGAACAAGAAGGCCCAGGTGTGTGTGTGTGTACCTGCACGCACGAGACATGTGCACGGACATGTAAGCCTAAGCAGAGTCTTATATAATCACACATGCACAACTTTCCTCTGTTTGTTTGGTGAAAGGAAACAACTTCTCCGCCTCGTTTCCACGTCTTTTTCCTTCTAGGTCGGTGTTTTGGGGGAAACGTCTGCACGTCTGATAATCAGACGAGTAAAGCCCATTACTCATGTTCGTTAATAGAAAAGTCACTAGCGGTGACATCATCCGCCCTTTCCCTAAAGTCACCCTGTCTCCTGTGTTTCTCCTTCAGTAAGTGATTTCTTACATTTTCCAGAATGGCCTTCGACAGCTTCCTGTAAAATATGTTGTGGTTGTCGTGAAGGCGCGCAGAGCAACAGCAGAGGACGCAGCACAATGTGTTTAGTGGGTGAACAGAGCACATAGCAATCACAGTCTCCAAAAGAAACCAAGTCAGCAGGGATGGACATTGTGGCCTGCGCTGCATTCTGGTCAAATGTGTGCGTTAAGATTAGGGGAGAATATGATCAGACTCTTGTCTGGAAAGACTCATCTGTCATCCGCTTTTTATTTTTACCTGACATGACGCAGCAGGACAATCGGTCTTCTCACTTGAGGTCACAAGTTCCTGACATGAATTCAGGAGAATATCCAGACTTCAGTGCAGGTCTGTAAGCAGCTGCTGTGCCGTCAGTGTTTGAATTCATGGAGAGAGAAATGATAAATAACTAGAATGCCACTCAGTCGAGCCACCAAGGAACAACAGTCCCCCCAATATTCATGAATTATTTCCTGGACAATCTGTGAAAATGTCAAGTAAACGTCCTATTTTGCACTGTTAAAGAAATGTCTGGATCCGTCCCCATTCTTCAGATCCAAACCAAAACCTAATGAGTTCCAACTACTCAGGTTAGACTTGTTGAAGCCCACGTTATGCAGGTTTGCTGGACTAGTGTTTCCTGGAGGGAAGCCAGCGAGGGATCGTCCTCGTTGCTGCTCCACCAGCTCTCCCTGGTCGGTCAGCTCCACAGAGGATGGTGGGATAGCATGACCCTCTGCAGCCTGTCACATCCTTCTGGTCAGAGCTCCTCACTGTTGCGTGAATGGAGGCAGCTGGTGCGACGGATACACGCGGCTCCCCTCAACCACCTCGGGCCAACTGAGGGGGTTAGCGGTGATCAGGCGGACTGTGGGGACGGGGAATTAGCATTGTAGATTGGAAGGAGAGAGGGGGGGGTGTACAGATGGATGGACTTAGCTCTGAACAGGAGTCGTACGGGGGGTTTGGGCACAATTTGCATCATAGGAAATCGAAGCTTTCGAGCAGAATATGTGTGTGTGTGTGTGTGTGTGTGTGTGTGTGTGTGTGTGTGTGTGTGTGTGTGTGTGTGTGTGTGTGTGTGGTTTCACTGACACCAGACATAGGAGCAATGGTTTCCATCTGTTGGGTGTTGGTGGTTTGCTCAGTTCTCGGTCATGTTTCCAGTAACGTTTGTTCAGCTGTGAGAGTGAACGTTCATCTCATCGGTTGTTTTAACGATTTATACCAGAGCTTGTTTTTTGAAAAGGTTTACATGGATATTGGTCAATGGGAAATGTTCTGTGTGTGTGTGTGTGTGTGTGTGTGTGTGTGTGTGTGTGTGTGTGTGTGTGGACATAGAGACTCACCTGCCTTGTTTGAGTGGAGTCGTCCTCCTGTAACATGTGTGGGTGTGTGCAGTGTTGTGTGCATTGAGGCGGCTGAAGCTGCAGAGTGCAAACCCGGTCAAACACGTAACACCTGAAAACTAAAGATACACAGTATTTAGACGGTTCACGGTTCAAAGAGTCAAATACTGATATGTTTCTGTGTAAAATGCCATGAAATATAAAAATAATTAACTCACACCAAGTAAATAAAAAAATGTTAATTCTAACTGTTCCTCTGTTTTATAATTAAATAGTTGTCCTGGTGGTTTGCAGCAGTGTTCTTTTATTTTACATCCATTATCTGTAGGCACTTTAAGCCACTTTCAGACCTCAACTCCGGAGTATGGCCCCAGAGTTGGCCCAGGACTTTCTACACAGTTTGCCTTTCACACATGAGCAAGGCAGCGGGAGATTCTCCGCTCAGACGTGTTCACAACAACACAGAAATCTCCACCCAGACATTGGCTAATCTGGATTTTCTGCTGAGATTTTGCTGGGGCTGGAGAAACTCTGCAGAAAGTCCATATTCTGCCCTTATTTGCGTTCACACACACACACACACACACACACACACACACACACACACACACACACACACACACACACAGCCCCTCTGGAGAACATCTGGAGGATCTCTGGAGTTCAGTGCATGTCCAAAAGCAGCTATTGTGTGATCATACCCGAACTGCTCTTTATTCTGTCGCCATCTGTTCACACAACCAAAGCTCCTACTCATTATCTTCCATTCTGCCAGGGAGGCACACAGACCGTCCGTGTGGCGAGGACATGGACCCTCGATGTCTCTGCTCGTCGCTCCCCCATTGATTCAGTTTGAGACGTCATGGGTTCGTAACCATTAGAGTTATCCGTCTGTCTCGGGATGCTGAGGTAGAACAACACAAACAGCGATGACATGTGACAAGGAGAGAGAGAGACATGACGCAGGAACGTGGCAGAGAAGAAACGTGGCCCCGCGGGGGAAAGAGCCGACTGACGTGTTTTAAATGAGGGAACGTCTGATCAGAACGGAGAGTTTGTCCTTCGACGTCGTTTCCACCTCAGACACAACAGAACCGAACAAACATGTTCAGAGCCTCCAGTGAACAAAAGTGTTTTACAAGCAGGATGATACTGGGAATCAAACTCCAGCAATGTCATCACTGCTGTTACACACCACACACACAGATACACAACCACACTGGTATAAAAACCCTCTGCCAGATGGAGTTTCAATGCTACTTGACTTCACACATGTTGTGGCTGGGAATGAATAGTTGATTTCATGTCCTGCCGACACTGACATGGAAGACACAGGGCGCCCTGACGAGGGCAAATTATTTCTGCCTTGCTGAAGAGCACTTCAGGAGCGATGTCTGCAGGTTGAAGGTCTGAATGATTTAAATAAACACACTCAACTCACTCTTCTCTCTCCAGTCAATGCTAAAGACAATAAGAGGATTCAAGGAAACATCGTCCTCTGGTTTGTTTGTTGGTTTGTGAGCAGGATTAAGACACAGAACTTGGTGGAAAGATGAGACATGGGCCAGAAAAACGTTTGTGCAGACGAGGGACAGATGGAGGAATGGTTATTGAATCACTTTCTCTAACATTAGGACATTGTTCAACATTTTCTGGGATTTCTCAGAGAATAAAATACTGAGTCTTTGGCCTTGGAGGAGGTTTGAGCTCATTCTAGTTCGTTTATCGGAGTCGTTGAACACAGGAAACCATGTGTTAGCGTATTGAGTAGAAACCATAAAGTACGTGAAGGTTCTGATCTGTTCTTGTTCTGTGATGTCGGTGACTTTGACCACAGTTGCTGACGTATTGTCAGTCAGGAAACCACACCTTCATTTCCATCTGTTGTCGTTGTTCCAGTGGCTCCGACCTCTTTTTGATGGAGGTTAATCCCCGGAGCATGCACACTGAATGAGATGTCTCCAGCTGAGTGGCAGGTTTCACTGCGGGGGTGCTTGGGCAGCTGGAGGATGACGACTTCCTCTCTTCTTTTCCAGCCAACCACTTCCTTCCTTCCTTCCCCCCTTCTTCCTCACATTTCCCTCCACCTCCCTGCTCCTCCTCTGCATTTTACTCACTCCTGGGGGCCTGTGAACAGGTGTTATTCCCCCTGTCAGGGGCCGCTCTTCAAGGAGATGATGGTAATGAAGTTGGCATGGAGATGACTTGAGAAACCAGGTCAGCATCCCGAACTCTCACACACACACACACACACACACACACACACACACACACACACACACACGGGGGGGGGAAACACTGCCAAGAGTGTCTAAAAATAATGATGTCACCGACGGGGGGTGGACAGGAAAATAAAGTAAATGTGAGCAGAAGCATTTGTTGGAGCAGAGGATGTGATGACTGTGAATGTGGCCTGGACAGAAACTGATATGGAGGAAGGTGGAAGATGAACATAAAACTACGACTACTATTACGTTGAAAATGCATCAGCTCTGCTTCGGATTCGCCCGGCGTCCACACTCCTCTGGAGTTCCAGAGCCGCTCAAATCAAGAAGGAGGAAACGCTGCTGACTCTGTTTTAGTCTGAAAAATGGCGTAGACACACACGACTGGTTGGCGTCTTTTTATTCACGATGTAGCCTTCGCTGATTCGCCGGGTTCCTGTCACATGACCCCCTTCTGGAAGAAAACAAGCGGCATCAGCCTCGTCTACTAATTACAAGCGTCCCTGACCCTGTTGTCTTTGCTCACAGCTGTTGTGCAGTTTAAAGCCGTGTTTGACAACCATACAACTGTTTACATGCATAGGAGATGTGTCTTCAGGCCTGTTAATACGAAACGGGGATAAAAAGTGACACAGAAACAAAACGCTTGTGGACAGAGATAATTTTATTTTGAAAATACCGTTCTTAAATGAAAACATAGTACGGATGTTGCCAGAGGATGGAAAAGGAGAATCAGGCTTGATGGGGCAGGTAATATCCCCCATAGTTGTCATTGCCACACCTTGTTAAAGCTTCCTGCTGTGCCCCCCCCCCCCCCCCCCCCCAACACACACACACACACACACACACACACACACACACACACACACACACAGTCCTCCTTCCCCGGGCTCTGACACACAATATCCCTGACAAACACAGTAAAAAAGGAGAAAAAGCAGAAGCAAGGAGGAACAACAGCTGCAGGAGGCAGCGGCGTATTGTTCGGGTGGAATTACGCGGTCACGCAGGGTGGGCAAAGAAGAAAGTCGACGAACTAGAAAAGAAGACGACACATACTGTAAAGAGGGATTAGCTCAAGCAGCAGGGGGGGGGGGGGGGCATGAATATGGAACAAAGTCAGACTTCGGTCAGACAGAATTTGCAAGAAAGTTCTTTGTGTTTGCTTCAGCTCGCCCGATGGGTGGGAGGGGAAGCTGCTGGAGTACCATGAGAATACATTTGTGCAGAGATGCTGCAGCTGAAAGGATCAGCGGCGGATCGTACTTTCTGACCTGAGAGTTTTTCCAGGAACTCAGGAACTTCCCACTTACATCCTGACAAACCAGGAAGTGTGTAGGCAAAGCACTAAATGTCACTGACTGATCGATTTGAAAAAGGTCACGTGTCCTTTCTGACTCTTTTTTCTCCAGGTCCACACAGCAGAATATCCTAAAAACAATGTGGTGATCAGGTAATGTTTTCTTTTACATGTGTCGACATGTACAGCTGTAGAGCTCGTCCTCCAGAGGTTTTCAACAAATGTCACGGTGAGGAACACCGGGACATTTCCTGGCGTCCTGCCGGTCGCTCTGTCGTGTTTCGTGGACGTGCAGATTCGTAAACAGCAGAATCCACGTGTCAGAATTGTTTCCGGGCCGCAACACTTACCTGGCCAGGTGCCGTAACTAGTCTGCTACCTGATGGTTTATGTGAGGGTGGCCTGGGATGGAGTCAAATCCCTGACCTGAATTATTTTTTAATTCCTGGTCCCAGAGGAATTCAGTGCTAATCAAGCAGAACACCCCTGTCCTCCCTCTGACTGACCCGATCTTCCTCTTCCTCCAGGCAGGACGAGCAGCAGTAGACCGCCACTCCACCACCTCTCACTTACGCCACCGTGCATCCCCTGCCCTTTGCATGTTCTTTCTACATGGCTGACTGTTTTAGACGTCCCGCTGCACACCAGCCCGCCTTTTAGTGCTTTTCCATTTAACAACAGCAAAGGGGAGCTTGTCAGGGGGCTTTCGTGCAGATGGACAACTGGGCCAAATAACACTCTGCAAATGAGGATATTGGAGGCATCTCCATTTTTTTAAGGGCATAAGTCTGGACCATGGTCAGAACCAGGGTTCATGTCTTCATTTGATCTGGTTAGTTTTGGTTTGACATTGCAATTCCTCCGTCTACGTCGACTTGACATTGGTTGGTTTGTCGACAGATGTGCGTCAGACTTTGGCGTGTTGTCAGTTTGGCGGTTGCATTCGCCAGCTTTTGCTGAGAGCATAGAAAACAGTAGTGTCTACGTCTGAATGGAAACAATGAACTGGTTCACCGCGTTAATTTCATTGCCACTGTAATATCATTGTGTTGTTACTTCCAGCTAAATGCACATCCTCGTCCTTGTTCAAATGTTATATCATCGGGGGGGGACTACAAGCTTCTTCTGTTGTTTAATGCTGTCTCAACTTCCTGCAATTGGTCTGATCCAAACCATGGTTCAGTTTGATCCAGACCAGACCTGCCTCTTTTGGTTGGACTTAGATTTGGTCCAGACAATGGTCCAAGGCACTTTTCACACCTGTTATCTTGGTTCAGACTAAACTGAAAAGTCTGAAGGTTTGGACCTGTGGGTGTGAAAACCACCTTAAGAGGACGCTGCACCTGCTCCGGTAGATGTTTTGTCCAGAGGTTGTTGGAAACATTACTGATCTCTCATGGCGTCATGATGTGATGGTGAAGGTTCATGATACCAGCGGTTTATTCATCAACCAGCCCAAGTCTCTGCTGGTTTTACAGGTTACAGCTCATCCTGTCCCGAACAGGTAAATTCTGTGATTAGCAGACAGGCTGCAGCGAATCCCATCTCATGCGCTGTTAGCTAATGCTAATGAGGACTCGGAGGGGACGGATGATGGCGACGCGCTCCCTGGGATGGAATTAGCCGCAGAGCATTCCAACTTTCCCTGCGAGGCTGTGGCCCTTTTTGTCCCGTCATTATTGGCACAGACAATGGTGTGGTTAATCTTTTTAAGACAACACAGCGCGGGGGCCAGGAGGGAGGGAGGAGCCGTCCAATAATCTCATCAGAGACCAGAGGACACACGCTGATGGAGGAGAGTTCCTCCCTTACATGTTGAATCATCCTCCTCCCCTGGCTCATCTCGGCGTTACTCCTCCACCCTCCCCCCCCCCGTTATCCCTGTCACTGCGTCTGTGTGTCAAACAAAACACACACACACACACACACACACACACACACACACACACACACACACACACACACACACACACACACACACACACACACTCGTACACTAGCATCCTTCACTGCATTAAAGCAAGGTGTAATGTGTCAGGAGAGCAGTGAACATGTGAGGACGTGCGAAGGCGTGTTAGTGTGCAGGCTGTGATGCTATGAAGTGAAAACACCGATCGTCACGGGGCAACTGGAGAAACATCAGAATCACTGGTTCTGCTGGATTCACTTGAACTCGTCCAGTAAAACCTCCGACCTGACGTCTTCTTCAGCAGCGGCAGGAACACACCGGTTTTTATATCCAACATGTGTATCGGTGATGCTGCCGTTAAACAGATTGTGTTGTGCTTGTGTCGTACACCTGTGAGTGATCAGCTGGTGAGTGTTGGCGAGCTGCGTGCACAGCTGCTCACTGACGTTCATACAGGAGTGAAGCAGGAGGCATCCAGTGTGTTTTAACACTGAATACTGAGGAGAGAGAAATTAAATTACCTAAACCGAGGAGGTGACGGTTCGATAGCTAATTGTTTGCAGGATTACACAAAAACTGCTCGACCGATTACCATGAAACTTGGTGGAAGGACTTGATTTCGTTCAGGGAAGAACCTGTGAGGGCATTATGGGGTGTTTCAGAAGTATGCATGTCTCCGAGCACCCTTCAAGTTTGTTAGTCCGTCTGTATGCAACTGGGAAAACTCCGAAAATGTTGTGGAGGCATGACCCTAAGGAAGAACTCATTACATTTTGGAGTGGATCCAGATCCCATCACTTATGTTCTCTTTCTTTAACCTGGCAATATAAGACGTAAGCCTAGTTGCCGTTATTCTTTTGCTCTCCAAGCACTTAATGAGTTTTCTTTTAGCTTGAGTGGTGAGGTCAAATTTTGTATTTTTCATTATCCCTCGCTTGCTTTGTAATATGGTTAACTGGCAATGTGTCTAAAGTCATCATCTGTAATAGCCTGGTGTCTCGGGTTTTAATATTTTCCTCAGTTTAAGGATTAAATGCTTCTGGGACAAACTCATACAATATGTTTTAGTGGCACGTGGAAAGTATAATAAAGAGTTTAAAAGAATTAAATCAGCAAACTTTTTAAGACATCACTCGGCTCTGAACCCCCAAAAAAGTTAGGATTGTGGTTCCTTTTACCAACCGTTTAGAATAATAGAGGATGCAACTCATGCATCAGCAAACTCCCCCATGTCTCCCCCCTGCAGTGGCTCCAGTTCCCATGGGCCCACCCCCAGTTTGAGAACCACTAGGTTAAATGAACCTACATTTACCTGCAGTACGTTCTCTATAGAAACAAACCCAGTAGCTCAGCACCTACAGGACAGGGAAGGTTACTCCACAGCGCAGGCGCTCACACGCTTTGTTTATGCTGTGCAGCCCCAGACAATTCTTTGGATCCTCAAAACCATAAGGACATGTTTTCCTGTTTGAGCTTGTGGATCACATGTAGTGTTTGAATCCATCGTTTACAAATGCAGCCTCTTCCTCTCATAGAAGCCACTTGATGGAAATTCATTGGCAGGCCGAGTGACGTTGGTTCCGTGCAGCCCAAAGGCCGTTGGAAGACGCTCCGCAGTCATTTCTGTATAATTAGGAATTTATCATGGGACCCATTCTAACATCAGAGGACACTACATTGGTTGCCGGCCCTGAGGTTAGAGAGCTGTGATGTACTGTAGAGAATTGCAGTGTAAAACCTGGCTATAGGCCTGATATCTGTGTGTGTGTGTGTGTGTGTGTGTGTGTGTGTGTGTGTGTGTGTGTGTGTGTGTGTGTGTGTGTGTGTGTGTGTGTGTGTGTGTGTGTGTGTGTGTGTGTGTGTGTCTGTCGTGGAGTGTGCACAGGAGCATTGTGTGTCCAGGACCTCAGGCTGTGAATAATTTTTAGGTGTTTGTGTGTTGCTGTGTGTGGTTGTATAATACTGTAGAATTGTGGCCACTGAATGTGAGGAGGTGCCGCGCGCACACACACACACACACACACACACACACACACACACACACACACACACACACACACACACACACAGTGTCAAAGCCCCCCCATCCATAGAAAATCCATGTCACTATTTTTAGAGCTGTGCATCTTCCCTCTGCCATCTACCTCTCAATCAGTGATGTCTCTGTGTCTGCAGCAAATCGAATGTACCCCCCACTGCCAACCAATCACACACACACACACACACACACTGACACACACACGATTGTAATTCTATACTGTAGTTCTGAGGAGCCTCTTTCACATAAAGCTTTGGCCTTTTATGGTTTTCATCTTTTTAAACGGTGACCTCTCGATACAAAGCAATGTCATGTCTCCTGCCGACCTCTCATCATCAAGGGACATTCTTTTGTTTGAATAATTTACAGAAGCCTGCTGAGATAAAACTGTAACATCTCACAAATAAAAAAGGAACATGAGAGAAATGTTTGAAAGAAAAGAAGATTTTCCGTAGGAATTTATTATCATTCTAAACATATTATGACCATGAATTTATATTTATCCCTTAATCCTTGTCATGGTCTGAACCGTAGATTGTAAAAAGCACGTCTGCACGTCCTTCTGTTCTGCAGAGGTCAGTCAGATACATTAATTATACTTCAGAATTACATTTTGACCGTTGACATGCATATCAACAACCGAAACTCCGATATGACACAAATGTGACATTAATCCTCAAACACACTGAAAGAGTTCCGGCCCTTCACGTGTCCTCAGGTCCTCACAAAGACAGAATTACAATCGCACATGCAAACCTGGTAACACATTACAACCCCTCCCCCACATCTGCTCCCTCCACTGTAACTGTAAAAGTGGTGACATCCACAGAGCGCACAAAAAGACACGATGCACAGGAACATTTGCACCGAATCACACATGGTCACACTCATAAATGTGCTCTCTGTTGCTTGATTAGAGACTCGCTGAGACGTGACTTTTTCTCTTTCTTTCTCCCCTTCTCCTGTTTCTGTCTGCAAATGCAGAAATAATAGCAGCATGTGTAGTAGCACCGAGGAGAGGAGAGGAGAGGAGAGAGGAGAGGAGAGGAAAGGAAAGGAAAGGAGAGGAGAGGAAAGGAAAGGAGAGGAGAGGAGAGGAGAGGCTGCCTAACGCCTGAAACATGTGCTGTGGGCTGGTCAGCTGCCCGGGTCCTGTGGAGCGCAAAATAGCCACAGAGAGGCCAACGTGACAGAAAGGAGCGGAGATAGTGATGGAGACAGAGAGCGCTAATTCAGACCTGATAAAATACTGCACGTAAGATCACCTTGTAGTTAAAATATAAGTATTTCTAAATGGGAAATACAGCTGAGACGAGTCTCATCATGTGATATAAGAGACACCGACTGTAGAGGGAAGTATCACAGAGGCCGGAATCACTAGCTAATCACGACATAGTCCACTGTATCGTGAGTTCACCGTTTTGTTTTGTTTACTGAATTTTGTTATACTCCAAATAGTGCACCCCTCGTTTCCCATAATGCATCATGAAAAATAGTGTACTGCCGATAGTCAATATATACATTGCCATGCATTGCGCTCAGGGGGCGAAGAGACGAGTTAATTATGGTTTACAATGGAAGTCAAATATCTCGGCACATTAATGTTTCATTGGCAGTTATGTTTAATTTCAATGAATTAAAAAAGCATAGAGTGAATTACATCCATGAAACGAGCTGATAGAACTTCAAGGCTAATGAGTAATAAGAACGTGATAAAACCATCACTGTTCAAACGGAACTTGTACGACAGACTGACGAGGAAAGTGTGCGATACGGAAATGAAGCAGAAAGTTGTGGACGTACGACTTGAAGTCATGAAGGAAGTTTAATTCTCTCTTAGAAATGCAAAAGATAAAATAAAGTTCTGAAGAATTAAAGTCTGAAGAGAGATATCTGTAAGTGCGACGCTACGAATGACTTCCAGGGAAGGTTCTTTGAAATATTATGACGTTAAACATATTTTTAAAAGCTTATCGCATGTACCACTTTCTGAGATAGACAACGTCTTCCCTTTCAATGAGGCCATTTGGAAGAAACCACTATGAACACTTGGGTCGGGACAACGTGTCCAATGAACTTAGCTTAGCATAAAGAGAAAGTGCAGCCAAATCCTCTTGACCGCCTGCTAGTGGCCGATTGTAGTAAAGGTCATAAAACCCACCTCCTCCATGTTAGTAGATGGGACAGGGATCAAATTAAAAAGTCAAAGTACACGACAAATCTATTGTTTTGGAGTCTAGCAGTAAACACCACTCTTTATTTTTAACATGTGAACTGATGCATTAAATACCAGAATATTTAGGATTGAAAGGAGACAAATGTCCAGCCCAGGAAAGGGTTTTGATCTAGAACCATCAGCCAGATTTCTATTTCTGGAGCTCGTCTCTACACATGACACGAATGGTTTCCTCTTTATTATTTCATTTCTCAGATTCACTGTTTCCTGATGCAAAGGGGAGCCTGTCGTTCTCCCGACTCATTCATATATGATGGTGTTTGTCATTTGGCTGCAGGCGGGTTGGACTTGGCCGGCGTCGACTCTCTAAGCTGTCACAGACCCACGCCCAACACCCAGAATAGCCCTTGTGTGTTTCTTGCCTTCAGCCCTACCATCTCCTACACCCCCCCCCCCCCCCCCCCCCCCCCCCCCCCCCCCCCCCCTCACCACCATGGTGCTGCTCTGGCTCTCATGTTTGAGGCCTGGCTGCATCCTCTATAACTTCCTCCTCTCCCTCCCTTGTCGCCCCCTATCAGACACTTCATCTCTGAGTGTTTTATTGCGTTGTGTCCTTGTAGAGGAGGACCTTTGGGCTCGCTCCAAACATCCCCAAAAATATATAGCCCCCCTACCGCCAGCCGCCACCCGCCCCCTCGCGCTCGCCTCGCTCTTGGCTCAGAAAATATGGAGCACGGCTGTCGGCTTTTTTCAATTCCTCCCCTCCGCCGTACCTTTGAGTGTCCTCTCCTCCTTTTGTCTTTTTCTCCTTCAGCACTGGCAGTCAGCATGTTTTTATGGAGACAGTGTTGTGAGGCTGCATGACAAGTGAAAACCGACCAACTCCTCTCTTCCACCGGCCCAGCTCCTCCTCCCACAGCTCAGCAATGTCCCTCGTGTCCTGAGTTTCCCCGAAAAAGATTTAGTATTTACAATATTAAAATCCTAAAATCCTTGAAACAGCAAAATAACCAAAGCTATTATTCAGCTATCCAAATAGATCCAAATGATTGTCACTTCATTTTCTGCAGATTGATTAATTCATGGCTCCATAATGGACGTACTTTTCAATTGACTTACAACCAAATCTTCCGAGGATATTCAAAGAATCTATGGTCATCATTCATTTGTACTGAGGAATAACCTTTTAAGTTTTTCATAAATTCAACAAAACATTTTCTGGTGCATATTTTATCCAGAATATTTTAATCTCGTCATTTCCAAATGAAGTGCAGTTCTCTTGACAAGAAACAAAGTTTGTATTTATATTCTCACTGAAATGAAGTGTCTGTATTCTTAGCACATTTTCTTCCCCTAAATCATTTGCAGAAGTTGTTTAAATCCATGTTTACTTGGCATCAGCTACTTCTGCACCTTTTTTTTTTGACGCCTGGTTCTCCAGTAAGTACCTTAAAAGCTTTTATCCATATTTTTCAATAAAACTTTCAATTTAATTTAGTTTTATTTACTTGTTAGTTCTGTGAAATGACACAGAAATCACTCTTCCCCTGAGCCCAAAGGTGACGTCTTCAGAATTCTGTTACACCCACAGACCAAAACCTTAAGAGATTCATTTAATAATGAGGAGCTGCAAAACCCTCATATGTGAGGAGCTCACTTTAATGAACCTCTGCTTGATTAATGACTGAATTAGTTACTGGAATATCAAAATTGTTGTTGATTAATTTGCTGCCAATCAACGAATCAATTAGTAACGAATCATCGCAGCAGAACCCGGCGAGCCCCTTGTGTGTGGGGATCCCTGTTAAACACGGTTTTGTTGATCCGCAGCAGGAAGCCGACTGTGTCATTGTTGGTGACGGCCCACTGCAGAGCTGAGGCGGCTTTATCCTCCGCATCCCTCTGTTGTAAACTGTGTTATCCATCACAGGAGTGAAAGGGATGAGAGTCGCAGCACAGAGGTGGAATGTGTCGCCTCTATCCCGTGTTATTGGCGTTTTTTGGACAATGGGTTTAAGGGCTGGAGTAACAGTGTGTAATCTGTCAGGACACGGGAAGCAGCTGCGTGATCTCCCGCTCGGCCCTGCCTCCACCTGCAGCGTGCGTTGCCTGCTAAGCTCTACATGCGCACGTGTCAGGGAGGTGAAGTAGTAATAGGCCGTGTGTGGACCCCTGACTCCCTCCAGGGACAGTTCCTTTGTGCCGTTGAGCTCGATGCAGACGAACGAGAGGAAATGAATGGAGAAAAAAAGGTTGAAGTTTTATGGAAAGTGTTCGTGTGTCATGTGTCGCATTTAGAAAAAGAGCTGAAAAAGAGCTGTTGAGAGGGGGGGGGGTGTATCCATGACAACGAGTGAGAGCGAGAGCAGCGAATGGGAGCGGGTCGGTTGCACACTTGAGTCGTGCATGTGAGAATGTGATGACCACAGGATCAGAGGGGGATCCTGTCACCAAGGCCACATTCAATTACGACCCCCCCCCCCCCCCCCCCCGCCCTCATCTGATGTGTAACACACACTGTAATGAGACCAGCTGCCCACTAGGTACGTCAAACGAGGGATTTGCTGTTCCCACGGAGACGGATGCAGGTTGTGAGAGACTCCGAGGTGGCGCTGAAGGAGGACAGCTGCAGTCCTGCTGTGGAATTGGAATAATGAGACTGGGCGTCCGGCTTCGTGACTACCTATGATTCCTCTTCACGGCGTTTATAAATAAACCTGGCTTCCAGCTCTCATCTCGTAACTTAACTCGCAGGAGCACACACTTCCCTGCGAGCCATCATCCCTCCGCTCCACTTTGTTTATCTGCATGTTTTACGTGTGTGTGTGTGTGTGTGTGTGTCTCCCACTGCAGAGACATCCAACGCCCTCATGTCCTCCAACTGATATTGTGAAGTCATGTAATATTTTATTGATCAGGCTGTGGCCCCTCACCCTCCAGGGTCAACGACAGCTCTTTGTCCCCTGAGCCTGCAGCGATTTAGGGGTCGATCGATGGAGGCTGAAGACAACGGTGCGTTTTTTTTGTCGTTAGGGTCATCGTGACTCCACGTGCATCCTCCATTTTGAACTATTTCTGAGTCATCAAACAAGTTCTATCTGTCGCCGGCTCTGATTGGACAGAAAGAATTTAAATAAATAGTAATTTGTTTAATTGTGATTGTTTGCATTTCTCCAAACTCTTGCTGCCTAAACCTCACACACATCTGTCTCCCTGTGAAAACACCTTCCTCTGACCGTGACCTTCCCGAGCCGCTCAGGGACGCCTCAGCAGGGAGGACACCTGTCAACACCAGGCTCTGAATCTGGGTCCTGGGGATGAATGGCTGTGTGTCTCAGTACAAGGCCGCGCAGTCACCTCAGTGGGATTGAACATACCGAGGGACACTTGAGTTTTTGGTAGAGTTTTGGAAAACACGGTGCTCGCCTCTCCCGACGTCAGCAGCTTCAACTCTATTTCACTTCCTTGTTTATAAACCTTTCGGCTTCTTGATAGCTGGTCTTTGATTTGTTTGCCTCGTTGAATAAAAAGAAGGAAAGGAGACGTGGAGGAGGAGGAGGAGGTTGCCGGCTGTGGAATATTAACGCTGATGTGAGTTTGTCATCAGATCGGCAGGAAATCTTTGTGTTGTGATTGCTCGGGTACAGCAATAATCAGGACTATAATGAGCGAGGCCCATAATCCCTGCACTTGGTGACAGAAACCAGTCCTGCTTAATTAAGGCACTGATTTCCCACGAGCCCCCCCCCCCCCCCCCCCAGTCCTCTTTATTGGCCTGACTTTCTTCGGGATTTTGAGTGAAGGTGTTCCTGTGAACTGAAAGGGCTGGAAACTGTGGAGGTTTGTCTCTTGATCATCCTTTCCTCTCTTTCATGTCACGTTTTCTCTTCTCTCGCTCGTTTCCTGCCCCTCCGTTCAGGCTGGTTCTCCTCGAGCAAGGTGCAGATGATGTTTTCTGCTCAAAGGTTTTTTTAGGAACAGAGCTTCTGGTAATCTTGCCACCACAGTGAGAGGGAAGTAATGGGAGCTGCTTTAAAATAACATACGTCTGAAAAGCACCCGGTATATTAAAGAAAGTGGAAACTTTGAGGAGAAGTGGGAAATGTTGTGTTTAGTTCAAACTAGAAAGCCCAGGGTCGGGTTGGTGGAGGCAGGTGTTTTATACAGAGGGGGCAGGAGGAGAGAAACAAAAGGTCGCAGTTAATTGCAGCACTTTGGGCTCCTGCTCCTGCTCGAGCTTCTAGTACCTGCACTTCTGCTTTTTGTGAAAAATCTTCTGACTTTTACAGAGTAAAAGAGTCAATCTGTACCAACGAATGAGACAAAAGTGGAAAGGGAGATCGGGTATCGCACGTATCACTTCCTGTGATGTGTTCCACCACCGCCGAGCTATTATATTATTTAGTGTTTGTGGAATAAAAGCCAGAGAGGAGACCAAAGCTGTAAATCTGCTGTCGAAGAAGAGGAGAGGGGGCGGCCAGCTAAAGCAAATTTCAGCTGCAGTGTGGTTTTTGGCCACAGAACAGACGGAGGAAGACGCCTCTCTGTCCCCCCGTCCCCTGCTCCACCTCCACTTTCATGTCTCACCCCCTTCACATCTTTTCCTCTCTCCGTCTGGACTTCAGGGTGGAGGCAGAGGCCGCTGGCTGCAGGCGGCCCAGTGCAGCGGAGGTGTGAACCCTCTAATCGGCTGCCAGTGGCACTTCCCACACTAATACTCCACTTAATGGAGCCATGTCTGGCATGTTAGCATCAATAAGTCATCCTCACGTACATTTTGACACATTAGCGTAATTCAGTCGAGCAGATGAGAACACTGGCGAGGACACGTCACTCTGCCGCTCGGATTTTCTGGGACTTCTTTCTACCAGTCAGCGCAAAGGGAGATTGCTTAATGTGACAGAAGAGTGTGGTTTCAACCCTCTTGTTGAATTTTATATTGGAGCTTTACTGATTCATATTGCTGTTAGACTTCAAATCAAGTGAACCAGAGAGGAAAGAAGGGGAAGGATCGCAAAACTTTCAAAGAGAAAAATCCTTAAAGGAACAGCTGGGCATCTTGTGAAATGTGCTTTTTGACTCGCTGGTGGAGACAGACGGACGTCTTAGATCTCTAACGTCTGGGTTGTTACGTGAAGAACTGAGGATAATATTGTTTGCATAGTTTAGCATAAAGCCTTGAGGCAAAGAGAAATAATTAGCATGGCTGTGTCCAAAATTCAAGTTATTACAAAATTTCAAAATATACAATCTAGACCACCTCAAGTAGTTTGACTTGTGATCCAGCGTATCACAACATTCAAAGAGTGCAGCTGAGACTAGTGAGCATGCACGTGTAGACCTGTATGTTAGTGTGTGTGTGTGTGTAGGTTGATCCGGATACAATCAAACACCTGCTGTGCACAAACAGCAGGTGTGATTGTATCCACACACACACACACACACACACACACACACACACACACACACACACACACACACTCACTCGTTGCAGCTTCCACTGAGGCTGATGCCAGATGTTTCGATAGATGGAGGACTTATCGCAAACAAATGCAAAAGTTGCCCAGTGATCCTCTCGCACGCTGCCCTGCCCGTGTGGCTGCTGGTGACCGTGACAGGTGTTTGTGTATGAACACTTCGAGTAGTACTTATAGAAGTTGTCAGTGTGCCAGGGCTGCAATTATAATGTCCAGGGGTGAATCAGAAAAAGGGGTCAGCCTTGTAAAGTACAGCTGTTCTCCACGTATACAGTGTATAAGCTGCTTTCCGGTGGGGACGTGCTGGAATGTCTGTCAACAGAAACTGATTTATTCTCTTTCTTACGTCTTTCTGCCATCGTGTCGCACTCGCTGTCAGACTTTCTCCCTTTTCTCGATGAATGAAACACCAGTTGTAGATGCCTTCATGTCCTGGGGGAATATTCACTACAATGACACGAAGGCTTCAAAGCAACAGCTCTGGTGTCGTTAGACCTTGTCACATTTGTGAATGGGTTGTTCTTCTCTGATTTCCTGGGCAGGTTTTCGACGGTTTGAGAGCAGACGGATGGAAATCGCTCCGGGCTCGTCTGAAAGAGCGATTAAATAGGAGCTTTCTGATTGGCCTGTTGTGTTCTCTGCTGTTGTCATTTTGAAGATATGTGACAAATATTCATTCAAATATTTAAAAATCACAAGTCTTTGTCAAATAGTTTGTTGACTTCAAAATGGATCCAACAACGTACAAGCTAGAGAAATTCACACTTTTATTCAAGATAACTAGACGTTTTATTTTGCTCGCCGTTTAATTTGCAACATCCTCTGGAGTCGTCTCTGCTCTAACTTCTGAGGCTAACGATGTGCAATTAAGGAAAAGTTTGCACTTTGCTGCTTCAGGTCGATTTTCATGGGCAATGGTGGCGAAGATAACAACTCCCATGATCCCACACTGCTTCACAATGTCGTCAAACAAGCTGTCGGGATAAAGAGACCCCTAGTGGACAAAGTAATTACATGCATGTTGCTAGCTCCAGTAGCTCAACAGTTTATCGTTTATATAAAATGTTGCCGATAAGTTAGTTTACGTTGTCGGGCTCCATAGACATGATACACTGGGGAGTATATGTGCTGGTAAACTGTGGAGCTGCGCATGATGCTAACGTGATTATTACCTGATTGTTTTTATTGACTTTCAACAGTCCCTCGTCAAATTAGGAGCCTGAATCAAACTCCAGCAGAGAATCAAGACTAATTGGACTTTAATGACATCAGATTTTTCAGAAATGTTGATTTGCTCTAAGATGTTGTTAGTGAATTAAGTAAAGATTACCGAGCAGTCAGATGCAGAGAACTCCTCCTGAGAACTGTGAGGGAATCATAAGCTCCGGATCCACTCTGTGTCAATTTGTCTTTTATCGAACATTTCTTTGGTAATATACAGTGTCTGACTAAAATTCAATATTAATTGACACGATAAAGGCCTCAAGGCCGGTCCAGCTTTATTACACAATTTTAAGACCCTGCTTTAAAGCTGCTTTGATCAATATTTATTAACAATGGATGAAATGACTGTATATAATGTGTTTTTGAATGTGGTAGATGCCTATTTTCACCTTTAGTGGCTAAATGACAGAGATTTATTTGCCGACCTGCAGTTCCTGAATTACCTGAATTAATTCTCACCGGCATTGTTTCAGCCAAAAGCTTGAATGAACACAAAGTGCACTACCTGTCAATCCAAACATAGGACAAAGACACGTGAATATTTAGCCTTTTAAAGAGAGATTAAATCAGAGTTAAGTAGTGGATTTAAATTCACCAGATATCTAGAAGCACATTTCCAAATGAATGCTTCATGTCCGTTGAACCGGTGACTTATGAGGCGCTAACTTGTCAATGTCACGTTTGCCGTTTGTTGTGTTGCTCCATAATGTAGCTGGATTTAAAGCAACACTATGTAGCCTCTACTTGTTTCTTGTATATAGGTTTTTTTATTACGGCATTAAAAACTGTACATATTACACAGAAAGGAGAAGGAGTACTTTTGTCCCTGGGGCACCTGGAAGTGTATCGCTCTATTTCTCCATGTGTACAAGTTGAGACAGAAATCGTGAGGCTGTTTGTTCCCGTTCCTACATGTCGGACAAGACCACAGTTCCCGACTATACAGCCATGAAGCGTGTGTGCCAGATCCCTCTTGTCTGTTAGACTCCAGCGTTCCCTCCTCTCGTCCCTGATGAGAAGCGAGGTCCTTTTCCAGGCAAGCGGCACCGCAGACATCTCACCCGGCAATCTGAGGAAGGCCCTGCTGGTGAGATGAGACGAGGGAGGATGAAGAGAGATGGATTGCTCTTCTCTGTGCGGTGTGCTAATAGCATCTCAGATAGTCGCTGTCCCCTCAGCAGGCGGGATTCGTACCCAACTGCACTTACACTGCCTGAGAAAGGGATTTAGCTCATGCATTACATAAGCAACATGCATTAATTCCTGTGGATATACTGGGATTATTGGTATTATATACATTGTGTTTGCCAAAGGAGTGCAAGTATATATATATATGTGTGTTTGTGTGGTTTTGTGTGAGTGCGCCTGTGTGTGTGTGTGAAGGAGCATGTCACTGCTTTGACTGACGCTGTATGTCACGGCACGACAAGTACATCAGCGGGATGTCACAGGACGAGCTGCTTTTTGACTCGATACATGATACATGAGCAGCTATCCATAATAAATGCCACTGTGCCACTTATCTTATTAGCCAAACCCCTGCTTTCCAAATGCGCGGCAGAATAACATGCGTAGAAATTGTATTTTTGCTCGGATGGGGAAGGAAAAGCGTCTTCCCATGAGATGTCAGACTCATAATAAAGTATGTCATTCCTATTTCAGGGCTAGCTGCGCCGCTGTCGACTATTGTTGACTTGTCTGCCGCTTGCAGGGAATGCTTTCTGAGGCCTAAGAGAGCGGATCCAGCAAGTGTCATGACTCGTCACGAGCATTGTCGGTTTTATTTCCATTCTCCAGCATCAGGCGCCCGTGATGCGCGCGGTGTGCAGGTGGCGTGATGAGGCATTCGCACGAGTCCAATTGAATTCCGGGGGAGCTATTCCTCCAGGAGTTGCCTCTGTGACACCATGAGGCACAGAGGCATCTGGCTACCGACCACTTAACTGCCCGCACTCGTCAATAACTCTTTAAAAAGATCAATTAGGGCCGATCAGTGGCGAGAGCGCCGCTGGGGGCGAGGTGCCATATTGAGCTGTTTCTGTGTGATGATGTCAGCCGCAGCTCTTTTCCAGAGATAGAGCCTCACCCCTCCGGACATTTGACTTCATTAAAGGGGTGTTCTCCTCAAACCGGAGCAATAAACTCAGCAATAAGCTGCTCCTTTTCTTATGGGCCTCACCTGCGCCCGGAGAGGAGGGGGAATCCTCGCAGTGTCCAGCCGGCCGTCTCGTTGAAAGTGCTCTGACTGAAACATCGAGCCATAAAAATCGATTCAGACAGCGACAGTTTCTCACATTTATCGTTCACTCACCTTTTTGCCCTTGTGAAACGTCCAGTTTTACACATTTTACAACCTGATTGATTACGTGCTGCTGTTTTTAGTTCATTGTGTTCTTTTATCCGCCAACGCCGTGCAGCGCTTTTCAACCCTCCGTTCCACTGGTATTGGGGACGCCGTGATAGATGCGGTTGTCATGACACCCGTGGCGGCCCGGCGAGCTCGCTGGAAGCCATCAGTGAGTCAAGTCCAGCCGCTGACGGACAGGCCGGCCCGGGCCACGCTGACCTTTCACCTCCTAACCTTTCTTCCATGCTGATTATTAATCCTACTTACAGTGCACTTCCTGAGTCCCTCCATTGCAAATTAACATTTTCTCTTCTTCTCTCTCCCTCCTTCCCCCTCTCTGTCCTTCTCTGTTCTCTTTCCTTCCTTTCTTTTTCCCCTCCCCCTCCTATTGCAGCAAACTTGTTCACGTGAAAATTATTGACGATGAGGAGTATGAGAAAAACAAGAACTTCTTCCTGGAGCTGGCCGAGCCTCGCATGGTAGACATGAGTCTGCAGAAAGGTGCGGTACTGAACTTGTTTTTATTTGTCTTCTGTCCTTTTCTTTCACTCTGTCTCTCGCTCTTTTTGTTTGTAGCCTCCGTCTCTCCCCAGGCGTCTTCCTCTCGCTGAGCTTTCACCCCCTCTGCTACCCTCTCCTTTTACACCACCATGCACCTGAGAACCCTCTTACAGCCATGCTTTCACATCACATCGAAAAAGCCCTGAAAAATCATTCTTATCAAAATGACAGTCTCCCCTGACGGCGTCGCCATCTGCATAAAAATAGAACAGGGAGTCTAGGAGCTGCTATCATTCACCATCTCCAAGGAGCAAGGAGCCATTATTATGTAGAGGCATGTTTTACCTAAATGCACAGTCTAGCTATTTTTAAATATGATACGCGTCTGCTTGGGTGACAAACACAAATTGCTGCGGGTGAAATGAGATTATTGATTTGTTTTTTGCTAGATTAGAGTTTGAAATTTCACAGTTTATATGGAAATCTAACTTCATGAAGTTCTTTTCTTCTAAATAGTAGCTGGTGTGCAGTTCACAGTGAGGTCACGTATTCTTCAGCGGGGGCCGTGTTACTCAGCAGGATCGCGTTCCTCCGCACGACAAGCTTGTCTTTAGGCGTCTTCCTCAGCAAGGTGCTTAGAGAAATAAAAGCAGGACATAGAATAATTCAAATCAAAGCGAGTTTTCATCATAAGTTTTTGTGTGTTGTCTTGTTGTTGGTAACGTCAGCTGAAAGAAGCCAACAGGCACTTTCTTAAGATGCACCGTTATCTAATGCAGTGTTATCTAACCACGCTCAGGGCCAGGGGACGGCGAGCGGCTCACAAGCTGGTGCGCGGGGTGCAGAATCTAACACTTGGCCGCCGCCTCCGAACACCACAGCTTATTATGTTTACGTTATTGGGTCTGGCAGCGCTGTCTGAGTGGTGCCGGCTCCCCGTGTTCTCAGAGTGAGAGTCGTGATGAAGAGCGCTTACGATGCACGTCCTTATGAGTGACGGCTGCATCACTCCAAACACTCCAACGCTCCTCTGTGATGCTGCTTGTGTCTTTATTCTCTCTCTGTGTCGTCCCAGGTTTAACACACACACACACACACGCACACACACACACACACACACACACACACACACACACACACACACACACACACACACACACACACACACTACTCAAGCAGTGCTCTTTAATTCCCTGAATCAAATCCAAGTTGTTGCCAAACATGTCAAATCTATTATTTTGCAAAATGCAAATGCTCTTTTTATACTTTTCATGTCTCTGCTATTGTTTTATTTATTATTAAAGTGAATGGACATAAATGTTTTGTGTGTAAAAGTATCACATGAACTTAAAAAAGGTAAAAGTAAGTAAGTAAGTTGTTGCGTTTAAGTAATAAAAGTAAAATTACTTGGTCGACTACCTACTTCACTACAGTGCAACTGAATATTTAGTTTGAATACAAGAATAGTTCAAACTACAGTTCTCTCACAAATTGGAAAAAGATTAGTGTAAAATTCTTTCTGCAAACAATCCCACAATGTAAAATGTCGGATTTTAAAGATGTGAAACTAACAGTTACTTTGCAAAGGGTTGATAAATCTTGATTTACTGCTCACGAAGGAGTGGACGAGAGACACGTGATCTCACTTTACAATGCATGAACAAATATTCACGTAAATGTCCTTATAGCCATCGAGCTTTCTGCTGCAGGTTTGTTGTGAACAGAACAAGTGTCGGGAAAAGTCGAGGCAGAGATGAAGATGCTGCAGTTGATGAAGACTCGTGTTGGTGGTTGGGTTTATTCTGCAGAGATCAAAACAGCTGATTTCTTTCGGTCGTGCATGAACAGAAGAAATAAAGAAAACTCTTTGAGTTTTCAGGAGCTTTAATGTTCTATATTTTGCACATGTTTCATTAGTTCATGCTGTTTTTCTTTTACTTCATCAGCCATCGTGTGAATCTCCTTTGCTCCACCTCTCTGTCGACAGGACGACAACACGACCTGCGCCACTAATGAAAGCACAGACAGTGTTGACAACGAGTAATACGAGATAAATCCACGCACTCTTTTTAAATGCAGGAGATAATGAATGTTTGATCAAAGGTAATAAATGTTTGATCTACGTGTGATGAGGAGGTAATGAAAAAGCTTTTCTGTATTGTTTCCCGTGCAGGATCATCTTTTATGAATGTGCTCGTGCTGATGAAATGGCTTTGATTTGAAATTAGAGGAAACACGAGCCGATGTTAAGCAGACGGGCTGCGCACGTTTCTCCCGCCGCCGCCGCCGCCGCACTAGGTGCTGCAGGATCACAGCGAAGTGAATGATATGATAATTTCCCACTTTTCATATATAATGTGGCGATTATATTGTGGTTCATAACGGCTGATGTGGGGCTGATTGGGTTTGTTTTCCTCCTTATTAAAGCCGGAGTGGAGGAGCAGAATTGATGAATATTCTATGAGAGGTTTTGTTTGTTTGTTTTTTTATCCATTTCACCATCAGCCTTTCCACCAGCGCCGCTTTGAAACTAAACTCTTCTTTCTTTAGTTATTATCTCTCTATTACAGATGAAACAAGCGGCAACATAAAAAAATAAAAAAAACACTCTGATCCTTTTTTACTTATTACTCGATGTTACATCAGTCATCTCAGCGTTTTCTAGATCTGCTCATGCACCAGGACGCAGATATGAGAGTCTCAGCTCTGGCAGCTCCGACTTTGGACAGTGTTTGAGTAATGAAAGCTCTCAAACCACCGGTCACCCTGACCTGTCGCTCTGGAGTTTGTTTACTGCCGACTCCAGCTTCTCTACCATTAGCACCTCTGGTTGAGGTGTCCTGGTGCCGAGCCACTCTTCTGCAACACAACGCTCACAGTGAGATTGCTGAGCTGTGATTTAAGTGCTGAGACATGTTTGTGTTTGTGCCGGACATGTTGGGTCTTTATTAACGCTTCCAAGGAGGAGGTTGTGTTTTCACTCCTTTCCGGGTGTTTGTTGGTTTGGGGGGCTGGGTAACATGGGGCCCTCAAAGGACACATTTCAAAAATGATACTACAGACATGGCATCATCATCACTCATGTGCGGGGGGGGGGGGGGGGGGGGGTGGTGTTACATGTCGTTGCATGGACTCGTGCACTTGTGAGTGGGTTTTCTTCCAGGAACCTGAATGAGGCCAAACACTAAAGCAAGTACTCATTTGTGCCTTTCTGTGTTTGTTACACTATCATGCGTGAGTGTGTTAATGCGTGTGGCCGTGTGTGTCTGTGCATGTCTGTGCATGCACGGCGTTAGGATTAATGCCCCCTTTCCCCCTGCGGTAATCCATCTCCCACCCTGCCACTTTCCATTCAAATCAGGCCCAGCGTAGGGAAATGTGCCACCCGTCAGCCTCCTCGCTCACAGGGAGCTCTCATGGCATCTGAGGGCACTTCACATGCTATTGTTTGAGCTTGGCCAGGTCGCACAAAGCTCTCCATCTCACACACACACACACACACACACACACACACACACACACACAGACACACACACACAACACACTCCAAATGAGTCATATTATGGCAAAATGCTGAAATCAACTCTGGGATCGTCTATTAGCCACATTATAAGAAAAATAAATCATTTTACATCACGTCTTCATTAAACTGCGTCATATCTTCACATTGAGTAAACTTAAGTATATAGGTAGGACTTAGGTAAATGGATATAGACATAAAATTACTTTACAGGATATTATATTAGCCTTTAATGAGTCTCAGCCACAAATTAAATATATATAAATAATCGTTATTCTTTCAACCTTCCTTGCTCCGGCTTTCCTCTGCCTGGAACAGTTTCCAGTCTAACATGTGTATTTTAGCTGTAGCAACTGTAATTTGTGATACCATCCAGATTTTAAAGATGACTCTATGTAGTACATACATCAGCCAAGGCCCAAGAGACACGAAACAAAAGTCATGATCCATGTTTAATTCCCTGGGAAATTGGCGAAAATGTCCAAAAATGCAATGTTAAAGAAAGTGTCCCAACTTGAATTCAAACTGTCTTCTATGTCTCTGTCACCGGCTCCTTCTGCTGATGAGGTGAAACTTCATCTTCTATAATTAGAAATGTATTTTAGAGCAATGTTACATCAATGTGTGTGTGTGTGTGTGTGTGTGTGTGTGTGTGTGTGTGTGTGTGTGTGTGTGTGTGTGTGTGTGTGTGTGTGTGTGGGGGGGGAGTGATTTCCTTTCCTCACTGTATGAACATGTGTGTATGAGCTTCATTCCAGCTTTAAACACTGATTAAATATTAAAGCACCGTCCCCCTGAGCTTTGATTACTATCCTAACCACGTGAAACCTGGAGCAGCCGCTGGAGGTTGGATGTGAACCTCCTGCTCATCAGCTGATGAATAATGTCGGCCGTGATGGAGCCAGGAGAACACGGCGCCTGAACTTACAGCTCATTACGTTCCCTTCGCCGAGGTCACGGACTGAGTGAATCTCTGTGACTCCGGGAGTTTCGTGAACCTGCCGCATGTGTTGCTTTTAGAAAGTCGATCATCATCCCTTTGTCAACCCTGGATCTCACCTCAGATTAATCTCTTCCCATTCCAATCAGGCAGGTTTAGAACGTGCACTGCAAAGTCAACATCCATAAACGTGTAGTACATCTACCCATTATTATATATTTATTGGCGTAAATTCACTTCTAGGAAATAGTCATCAGTTAAAGCTCAATCAGTGACCTGTCAATATCTTCAGATTTACCCCTGATGTCTTTTTAACTGCAGATTATAATCTGGCTGCTCTGCTCATGGGACCTCACGTCTGCTCAAAGGGCCGAGTTGCTCAGTCCTGGGCCTGGAGGGAAACCTAAATGACTGGTATTGAATCAATTAGCTGCCTAATTGGGCCGAGATAAAGACTCCATTTCCTTGTCGCCAGCCCCACCAGCCATTACAGATGGCACCGGTGGATGTGCCAGGAGGTCAGAGTGGAGCTGCTGATGGTTTCAGGCAATTTCACTGTGATGCTGAAATCCAAGGAGGAGGCAGCGTCACGGCAGCGTCCGTGCACCAGAAATATCCACTGTAAAACATCATGTAGAAACTTACTCAATATATATAGAAATGTCTATTTAATATACATAATGCAAAAGGGTTTAGGAATTCTAAGTCTTTTTAACTGGACTTTTTTCAGTTTGGAGAAAACGTACAGAATGACGGAAACATTCTGTCTTAAATCAGGGACGGGAACATGTAAAACTAAATATTTAACTTGACCTCAGTCAGATCACATTTGTAAAGCACCAGGAAAAAACCAGTTTAAAACCTTTTGCAGTGCAGAGATGTTGAGTAACGTGGAGGCTGGATTAGTCGCTCAGCATCATTCTGACCTCAGTCCTCTTTTTTGTTTCGTTTTGGAGGATGATTGCTGCCAAGGATTTTCTAGAAAAACTCCTTCATGCTCCGTCCTTTGTTGTGTTTTCATATTAAACTCACTCAGATTAGAAAGAAAATATAATTTGTGCTGCACAGGTGTGTGTGTGTGTGGGATGGATTATGCTGCCGTGTGCTTGACTGTACAACAGAACCTCCCACAGCAATTGCAGCGTGCAAGGACACATCTGTTCCACCGTGTCCCGGAGGAAGCAGAGTATTTCACACAGCATGAGGAGAACGCGCTGCTGGGATCCTCACAAGGACACACAGGAAGTGATCATCTGCGGATCTGTCGGTTTAATGTCGTTTGCTCGTCAAATGACACGTTTAACATCGGGATAAGTTAAATTAGATCCGGTGTAGGTCCAATATATCATTAAACGAGGGCGTGGGCCATCACATGCATCATTACGCAGTAAAACCTCCCACAAAGCCAAATCCATTATTACCCCAGCTAATGACACGCACTGATCTGCTGGTACCTGTCTCCTGGTGCTTCTACCATCAGTTTTCCCAGAGGCTCGTCCAGCTTCTGCCCTTGTTTCAGGCGGAAGCAGCGGGACCTTGGCGAGTGAGCGATGGGGAACAGCTGTCGCTCGCCGCGGAAGCAGTAACCTCGCCACCTGCTGGCAGGCGATTCAGGGACGTGGCACAGCTGAGTTTAGGAAGTATGTGCTTAACTTCTCTGCTAAAGTAATATGAAAAGAATAACACTCTCATATGCAGTAAATATAAGGCCACTGTCAGTTTAGTGAGTTTAGCGAAGTTCCTGACCACAACTCTCTGCTTCTTTGTTCTCCAGCTAGCGGCTCAAAGTAGCTAACGATGCAACAGTAAGAGCGGGACAATCTGGTAACGTAAATCGGAAATCCTCCGTCTCATTTCGGTTCGGTCTTTGTGGTTTACGAGCCCCATGAAGCAGATACTTTATTTTCTTAATCTGTACAATAACCTAATAGTCAAAAGGGAAGTTGTTATTGTTATTTTGAGTCTTTCTGCAAATCTTAGCTGACATGAGTGGCTTGATCTTCTCTTCTAACTCTACGAAAGCAAAATAGCACCACCCCCATGTTGTCTGGAATAGATCCACTCGTTAGCTCCATCAATTGACGCATTTGAACGCGACGCAGCCAGTTTTCAAACGCAGCTTCTGACGGATCCGGCCCCTGCACTGGGACCCGGCGCCGATCTCTGAAGCATTATTTCCTCTTGTCTTTATCGCTGGGGATCTTGCGCTGCTCGTTGTACACCTGCCTCGTGAACTTGCGTCAGTCCTGGTGGGGAGGTTAGAAGTTTGCCTTCGCTCTAAATCCCTTCTCTGTTATCAGCCAAGTCTCTGGGCTGGTTCCGGGCTTATTATCAAGGCGCTCTTTGAATACAGATGACACAATTAATATTGAAATCTTAGAGGGATTACCTGTATGTCAAGAGACGTCGCAAATTAGAACGGTGTGTGACACTGATATTAGTCCCCATGCGAGTAATGGATTAAAGTCAAGATGATGGTGTAATCATAGAATACGCCCGAAGGACTATTCCACCTGCAGGATTCCTGCAGGATTCCTTCAGTGATCCGGAGATCGGGATGAAGTTTCATTTGGGAGCGTCTTATTTTTACTCAGGTGTAAACATCTGCAGGAAGAGCTGATCACAAACACGTCCGACTTTTCTTTTACCTCTTACCTTCGTCATTCCAGTCGAAGTCTACGTATTGAGCTGGGTTTGGAATGGGGGGGGGTCAGGGATGTAGGCAGACGGGTGTTCACCTCCCTGCCTGCTCCACCAGCCACGGCACAAATGTCACGACTCAGAGGTCCTTCGGTTGCCTCAGTACCAAAGAGAAATCACACTGGCACGGATGAATAGATTTAATTCAAATGGGAGCCCGGCGCTGTTCATGCATTCGCAGACCCCGACTTCATTAAAGCTCCGGTTCTTCCTGGAGTCACGAGGCGGGGGGGGGGGGGGGGGGGGGGCATGATAATGAAGGTTATGAAGAGTTAATGCACTTTCTACATTACTGGACTTCCTCTGATTGAAAAATAGTCATTTAGGAGATGAGCACCTGCGTTATTAAAGGTGTAATCCTCAAGAATCCTTATGTCAACCCTGGTTAATTTGGCCTGTGGTTTCTGGGAGTATTAGCAAGTGTGCTTTAATACTGAAGGTCCCAGAAATCCAAACACTTCTCAAGTGTCTCGTTTGTGAGAAATTCCTCCGAGGCCTGAACTATATCTGTTTGCATTGCAACAAACTCCATCATGTCACGAGCAACTAGAATCTGATTTCATCAGCCGACAGAAGCTGCTCCGTCTTGTGCTACTTTCTCCCTGCAATATTTTAAAAGGATGAAAAATGTTTTTCAAAAATCCTTATTTTCTCCACATTCCTTTTGATGGATGATCTCATTGCCAACAAAGTTTATAAATTTGTGGTTTTCTGTGTATTTCACATTGAACACTTGAAGCAACAGCAGGAAATATGTTGGCATTTGCATTAGTGATCACTTAAAGTCTTACATTTACAGAGATAATGCACTTAAGTTAGTTTTTTGAGCTGCAAACTAAATTGTATCACTGTTCTTTGCTAAAACACAATAATTCTGGTTTTTAAAATCAGATTTATTACCACATTTATATAAGAGAAATCTACATTTAGGGGCCTTAACACCACCCAGGGTTAGGGTTCTCTCTTTATAATTAAATGTCTCTTTAAATCCACCACAGCATACGCCTCTTGTTCTGCAGTTTCCTGAGAGGAATTGTGGTTTGAAATTATGAAAATCGGAAGAAACATAATAACGTTTAAAGTAAAGTTTGTGTTGCCTTCATGGCAATAATCATTTCCGCAGATGTCCCTGATTGAAAAAACGCAGATGCCTGTTTTTTCCCCCCCGAGTCATTTCTTTAGAAGAGAAGACAGAGAGGAGGCTCCACCCCCTTTGCTAGCGCCGAGCTCACAATCACAGCAGCATTGATTGTATCAACATGCAATTAAATGGTAATTCAGCGATGCAGTGTTATTGTGTGAACGGCCCCTTTGATTGTCCCTGATTGTGATTACACATATTTTCCTTTTTTATTATCTTTATTTACATTGTTGGACCAACTTCGCTGCAGTGTGAACTCACAGCCCCCCCCTCCCCCCCGCCTAACAGCAGAGGTCAGCGCTGGCTGTCTCAGACGTGATTACTGTGCTGTTGTACAGTAGTTTGTGTGTGTGTGAGACGACGTGTCTGTGATTTACTGGGTCTTTATTCTTTCTTCAAGGACAGAGCCGTGAAGTTGGGCTACTTCAGCCGTCGCTGCTGCTGCTGCTGCAGTCTTATCCACATTTACTCAGCGTCATGCTCAGCAGATAGCAGGGTTACAGGGGCAGGCTCGCACGGAGAATGACAATAGAAGGTTGGCGTATTGTTATCGGATTAGATTCATTCCCCTGCTCTGAATCCCTGCGATGCTCCTTTTAAACAAATACAGTTCATTCCGTCAGCCTGATGTGATTTATGTTGCGATCCCTACCCGTCCCGGATTGGGGTTGCATTTGAAGGACGGGACCTGTCAGTTATAGCGAACGACACAAGAGTTTATATTTTGAAAAAATGCCTCACGTGCCTTCAGTGCATCTCCCTGCTGCCGGTGGCCTCGCTGTGGAAGAGCAACCGAGATTGTTGTCTAGTAACAGTTACCATGGCGCACGCTGTCAGGGGCTTAGGTGTAATGAATTTAAATTGAACAGTTGAATCTCAAGCTGGGAGGAGAGGGAGAGAGGGAAAGTGGGGAAGGCCGGCTGTAGAGGTGGAGGAGGGGGGGGGGAAACAGACAGAGTCAACCAAAGAGACAATGAGGAGGGAGAGGGGGGGGGGGGGGGGGGGGGAGTCGCTCTCGCCATCTGTGATGAGAAGGTGGAAGAGCGGTAATTGTTCCTGAGAGGTGTGTGGAGATATGGATGAGCTGCGCTGCTGCCTGCCATACTGGTGGCACTCCACAGCACCAGGCCTGTCTGAGAGCTCAGCTGAGGGCCAGCAGGGGCCCCGGCCTTCTGCGTGGACTCTCATTAGCGTCGGTGTCAGTGATGACCTTCTCATACTTCAGCCTTACGTGTCATCCTAAGAGATTAATGCCAAAAATAAATGGTATGGAAAATATCTTAAAGATAAAAAAAAATGTGAATTTTCATTAAAATCAAAGTTCCAGGACAAATACTTCACACTAATAACCTTGTACAAATACATAAAAGGATTAAGTTAACAGAAACTCGAGAGAGGTGCAGGAAGTGTCTTTTTTGCAATGAAGCGTGCACGGAAAAAACGAGTGACCCCGACTCTCTGGAAGATTGAGTACGACTCAGGTGGGCAGAGCTGCTGCTCTCACCTGATAACATGGGGCCCTAAAACGAATAAATCAAGACTTTCCATGACGCTCACGGATCCAGTGCGGCCCTTGAGTGAAATTAAGAGATTTTAAAATGTTTGGGTTGATTTCTCTGAGAATATATCATGGATGTTTAGGGGCCTGATATTTATGAGTGCGTGCAATTTGATAAATCCAGATGTGAATAAGGCTTCTGCTGGGCCTTTCTTAATATTGCAGCTGAATAACTGCATCTCTGTCTGTCTTTGACCTCAGTGATACTTTGTGTAGAGTGCTGTAGTATTTTGTGTACTGTGCTGTAGTATTTTGTGTATCTGTGAAGGGGAGTGTCAGCATGGATCTGATGTGACAAGAAGCTTTGAGCAGCCTCTCTTCATCTGAAGTTCAGGTTCAGCTTTTGAACCAGCAGCAGCACTTACAGAGATCTGGTTCACCTGAAGAAACAAACATCAGAGGAAGAGACAGAAAACATGACGTTTACAGTCGTTTACAGTCTTTACATGTGTTCCACTGTAAATAGGTCGAAGAAGGAATGAGTGGGTTTATTTCCCTGTTGACCTGAAGAACGGTATCATCTGATTGGGATCCTGAATAAACCGGAGCTTTCAGTTTGGAACGTGATTATTTTTGAGACAAGGCTGAATCGTTCTGGAGGACGTCTCATTTAGGAACAAAATTCTTTAAACACACATGATCAAATATTCATTCTCCGGCTGTCTCGTGCCCACGGGGTGAGACATGAAAGTATTAACAAAATAAAAGTTACTTCCTCCGCAGTCCTCAGTGGAAAAATGGATAAAAGTGTCACAGGCATTAATGTTGTGTATGATAAGTGGATACGGAGAGTTTCACAAGGATCCTTGGGGCTTTGCCTCTGTGGAGAACCGACGACTCGGAGGCGGCACCTCGAAGCGAGCGAGGCTTTTAATCAGTGCTGCTCAGGGTGACAAGCAATGGCGTCAGCGCGGTGGTCACACCGGTGGTCGACACGTCCGTCCCTGATGAGCTTCAGCACAGTGAGGACACCTATACGTATACGCTGTGAACGGGGTTGCCTCGCAGGCACCAGCCAATCAAATCGTGTTAATCAAATATTCAAGTGCAGATACAGCCAATCAAATTACATCAATGCAAATACTGTCTGACATCAAACATCAGATTGAGTCATGAGGGGCAGAGGCAGTTCCCTTTACTTCACTTCAGCATTGCATTGATAGCTAGCATGGAATATTACGACGGGAAAGTCAAATGACTGCCCCCTAGTGGTTGGTGATTCTGGTGGGTGGTGATTCTGACTCTTGTCTGTTTGGTTCTAAATGTTGTATTTTAACACAGGAGGTCAGAGTCGTTTCTTTTCGGATAAAACAGTTTCTATATAATTTTAATGAAGTCATTATACAACAGTGTGAGTATTCTTCACTACATATGAATCCCTACATTCAGTTCTACTCCCAGTCGATTTAATATTCTACTGTTATAAAAGCGGAGGACTTCCTGGAGACAGACTTTTGTAAATTGACTGTTTGATGGAAAAAGTTTGAGTCGAGCGTCAAAGACGATATAATTTTGTACGGTATTTTATGAGTTCATCCTATTTTTCATGAATAAAATCTGAATCTGAAAAATAATCAATGACGGCCGGTGTCGAATCAAAGTAGTGAAGTAAAAAGTACAAAATATTCATAGTCATGAAATATAAAAACAAGTGCTGTAATTTGTACATTTTCCATCGCGTCTGTTTGTGTGTGTGAGTAAGTGTGTGAAGAATAGTGACTGAGCCGTGAACTTATGAACTGTGTAATTATGTGCCTTTATCTCTGTGTGTGTGTGTGTGTGTGTGTGTGTGTGTGTGTGTGTGTGTGTGTGTGTGTGTGTGTGTGTGTGTGTGTGTGTGTGTGTGTCTGTGTCTGTGTGTGTGTGTGAGAGAGAGAGTCCTGGTCTGATGACATTATCGGGGTTGGTGATCTGCTCTGTAATTGCCTGCTGCCGACGCGGCAGTGAGGCTGATATGGCTGCAGAATAAACAGACTGTTAAAATGTAGAGGGAGCTCGTCCTCACTTGATCTGCACTGCACAGCGTCTCCGGCGTGTGTCCATTGTGTCCAGTGTGTCCAGTGTGTCCAGCGTCACATCTGAACTGGACGAATCACAGGGAGAGAAACATGGAGAGGCATACAACAAGAGTAAAGAAGTAAAGAAACCAGAGGTAGTGGTTAGGTTGAGAAATTTGTGCTATTTATCGTTTTTTTATATATTTAATATATATTTAAAGTTCCGTCACTGAGGATTTAACTGTTAGAAGTGAGAAGATTTCAGGCAAAACTCAACTCGCTGCGAACGCAACATGAAAATACTGTGCTGTGACTCTGCTAATTCTCTTGGCAACGATAGTGTTTGTTTACAGTAATCACCCTAATATCTCAAAAATGAACGTGTGAACGATTTATTTGATGTCAAAATGCTGCACGTAGCCGCTTTAATTAGCCCAGCAAGATGGAAAAACATGTCTTTTCAGACGCCAAAGACCTTTATGAGGACGCTGGAGAGGAATCATCCGGCATTCAGTTAAATCATCAGTTCGCTCAGTGTAGCCGCGCTGCCTCAGAAGATTAAGTACGGAGCGTACCCGGCGTTTTGACTCCCTCCGATTCCACGCCGTCAGAAACACGGATACAGCATAACAAGATGATGGACGCGTTACACAGCATGCGTATTGAAAGATAATAAAGGCTGCTGAGGCATCCATCTTTGTCATCTCGCTGTGTGTGTGTGTGTGTGTGTGTGTGTGTGTGTGTGTGTACGTGTGTACGTGCAGCGGCCGCTCAGCTGCGATCCTGAACCGTTATTATTCAACACCTCAGTCTGAGCTCTCTCTCTCTCTCTCGCTCTCTCTCTCTCTCCTTCTTCCATAACATCTTTCTCCCGTCTCTCTCCATACTTCCATCACTCCTTTGTTCCATCCACTCATTCCTCCTTATACACCTCCATCCTCCCATCCATTCACCCACCAATTTCCTGCATCACACAAGTCCTTACACTCGTCCTTCCCAGCCCCTGTGGGGTTGCTGGTTCGATTCCCGGGTCCTCGTGGCCACATGTAGAGGTTTCCTTGAGCTTGAAACTGAACCTCAAACTCCTGCAGAGAGTTTATCTTTCCCCTCGCTCTGCCACAGTGTGTGTGTGTGTGTGTGTGTGTGTAGCACTTTTCTGCTTAGGTGTAGAACTATTTAATTCGAGTCCATTTACAATTCCTCCATAACTCAAACTCTCCTCCCTTCTCCCAGCTCATTATCCCCCCCTCCTATACACCTGCACCAATCCCTGTATCCTCCTTTCTCTCCATCAATCATCCATCCATACATCTTCGCACGCTCCTGTTCTCTATCCGTCCATAAATCTATTTGCCGCCACTCTCCACGTCCACGTCCCCCCACATCCCATCCCTTCTTTAATATTCCTCCCAGCTTCGATTTGTGATTCC
The DNA here is from genome assembly GCA_026259375.1 of Verasper variegatus. Classification (NCBI taxonomy): domain Eukaryota; kingdom Metazoa; phylum Chordata; class Actinopteri; order Pleuronectiformes; family Pleuronectidae; genus Verasper; species Verasper variegatus. Next base: position 19,949,770 of record CM048049.1, read on the forward strand.
CCAATAACTTCCTCGCTCTCCTCTTTCTGACAATCCCTCAATCAGTGCATGACCGTATCCCTCCATAAATTCTATCACCCGTTCTTTCATTTCTCTTTTCCTGCATTCATCGGATTCCCTCCATCTTTTGCACTTGTACCTCAACATTTCTCCATCCATCCACTTTCATCACTAAGTGCTTCATGTCCTTCTCGTTCTACCCCTCCCATCGTCCTCCCAACCCCCACCTGCATCAATCCATCCCCGTCCCCATCCTTTCATACCTCTCCCCCTTGTTACACCATTCATTCCTCCATTCCTTTAGCCATTTGCTCCTTTTCTCCTTCCTCCACTTCTTCTTTCTCGTCCTCTCTAGCTCCATTAATCCATGCAGTCATCGTATTCCTCCTCTACCTATTTCCCATCCTTCCACCCATCCACACGCCGCTCCTGACTCAGGCCTGGATTCCGCCTCCGGCCTCGGCGACGAGAATAGCCCCCGATAAGTGGAATGATGAGTCTGTCTTAACGAGCTGTGGCGAGAGGAGGCGTACATTAGCTGCGTGTTCGAGGCCGTGACTCAGAGCCTCGTCTGAGCGCGAGAGCCGGAGACCGTACTCACTCTTTTGTAACGAGACAGATCTGATTAGGCCGAGCGCGAAGGAGAACGCGCTGATAATGACAACGGTTAAACGCAGACACCACACCCCTTCACACACAAACATACACACGTATATACACGTAGACACACACTCCTCCAACCATCCATTTACACCCCTTTGGTTAATCTTCTGTATCGTAATTGTTTTGCTGGCAGCACGACAACCTTCTGCATTGCGAGTGCAGTCGGCCTGCAGCACCTCTGTTTGTCTTCATGTGCACGTGTGCGCAGGTTTGTGTGTTTGTTCCATTACCAGCGTGTTCTTATCTGGTTTCTCTGTGTGTGCAAGTGTTGTCTTTTCCACAAGATGAAACTGAATTTACATGCAAACCTTGTCATATGACCGTTGTTATGGTTGGAGAAAGATCATCTCTTTATTAGGGCTAAATAAATACTGGGGTTTGGGTTGTAATTACCAAGTTTAACCAGCAGTAGCTAGAGTGGCACTCTATCTACATCTGGGTTGTTGTTTCGATCTGCAAGGAATCAAACACACTCATCAGACATTATGATCTGTGGGTATTTAAAAAGACGTAAATAAAACCCTTCTCACTGTTGACTTTTGAAGGCTGATGAAACTCCATTAATATTTTGTAGATATCTGGTGCTTTGTTTGTGACTCTCTGATTTTTCTGTTCCCTAATAACTGCAACATTTACATCATTTTTTTCAAAGAAAGATTTTCCAGCTCCTCAACTTGAGAGGATTCTGTGCTTTTCACTGCTGTTCATCATTTGTACAATCATTTATAATTCAAACACGCAAGATACATTACATCATGTGGGAGAAACTGGTGGGACTTGTGCTGTTTCATCCACTGAACCAGAACGGCACCCAGGAGAGCTCATACCTGCACCAAGGCCCAAGAGTCCCTTACAATTCAATCAATCAGTTCCTTAAAGCTATTTATTTTTTCAACAAGCTCCATCAATTATTTAATTTGAAGTTTAATTTCAATCAAAATCCATCGATTATTCTCTGGAGTGTCTGGAAAACACAGAAGAAAAAGAAACTCTTTCTCGGCCCATGTCCCGTCCTTCCACCAAGTTTTGTTGAAATCGATTTGCGTAGTTTCTGCGTAATCTTGCTCACAAACAAACAAACCAACAAACATTTATTAAATATTACGATCTATGTGCTATTTCCATTTCTTTGTATTCGTGCTTGCTTGTGTGGATCTGTTTATGTGTTCGTCTTGTGTATTGTGATATTATTTTCTCGTATATGTTCACTATTGTGTGGTTTGCATCTGTTGCCTTGGCTGGACTCTCACCACAGCAGAGTCTTACTTGGCTTCTGATCAGCGTGGCCCGTCTACTACTAATGATAATGAAGCACGTCACCCACAGCACTTAGCTGCTAATGATGACTCACTGTGAACTCTATTTGATTTAGGAAGCTGATGAGCAAACAGGTTAATTGCGGAGACGCCTCAGAAGGAGCCGGCTCATTCACAGCAGCGTTGTTTTGTTTTTCCGAGCCTCTGATCCCTTTTAGAAAACCTCCTCCTTGTTTTCATGAATGTCGGGAGAATTAATGATGGAGACGTCAAAAGGAGGAGTTGTCAGTGTGGATCTCTGGAGGCTGAGCGGCACGGGGAGCCTTTCTCTTCTCGCTTCATCCACTTATGGCGTATCCTGTCATATAATTATCCTCCTCGCCAAAGTGACTTTTTGAGCCTCTTCTTATTCTTCGTCATATGATTTAGTTACGGTTTCCACTTGGCCCGGGGCACCGGAGCGTGTTGTGCGGTGTCACTGATCTGCTCGGCAGCTGCAGCGTGCAGATAAACAATCAGGCAAAAATGCTGAGGAAGGGGGGTGTGATATTTCTGTTTTCTCCTCTCACTGGATAACTACCGTTAAATTCAACCTTTCAATCACAAACTCGAGGTAATATTCCTCAATTCCCGAAAGTTGACTCTGATACAACCCACGGGTTGGTTTTTCTGAGGCTGTTTGGAAACCTGCTTGTTTAAAACTGTTGAAAAATCCTGCGTTTACCTTCTAATTCTGGTGTGAAAGAGGTAACGGACTCAAACAGCCATCCACTTTCACACCTGCGGCCATTTTAGAGTCTCCAGTGAGATGTGGGAGGAAGCTGGAGAAAAAACCCCAGGGAGAGCATGAAAAACTCAGCACAGAGAAACCTCGGCTAAATCGGGATTCAAACAAGGAATCCTCTCTGCTTGTGAGGCGACAGCGCTAACCACCGTGCCATCCCCATTTCCATCTATGGTGCTAGACAACAGGAACACTGCTCTGTATCATGATAACCTGGTTTCATGCATAGAATCATAATCTCATATATACACAACTATACTTTCAAACGTAGGTTCCTTTATTTACTAACATGTACTACTACTACTTCTATATACTACCATACTATACTTAGTACTTCTATACACTCAACTACAGGATATAGTATGTGCAACAAAGATGAGAGTGGTGGTAAATAAAAGGATATTTGAAGGTATAGTAGTGTTTGTGTAAGAGTGTAGTGGTGTTTGTGTATAACAAAGGTGTGTTGCTGCATGTGTTGTAGTGAAGAAGATAAAAAAGATACGTATGGGGAAATGAATGGTTGCATGAAGCCCTGATAGAATCTCTCCAGCTGTGTTTATTAAAAGACACGTTTCTAATAATAAAACATTTCACTATCAGTTGCTTCTGGAAGGTTTTTGTTGTCACTTCACGGTTTGTTCTCCGATATTAAACGAGTCAAAGCCTGATTCTGCTCCTGAGCATCGGATCACGTGGACAAACAATTAACAAGGGAAGGAGAGTGAAGTTTGATCTCTGTTTAAATTTACATGAAGCGTGTCACTTTTATTTATATCTTATGTAAATTGTACTTCTGTCAGATACTTGAGTTTCCTGTTCTTCAGTGATTTACTGTACGATTCTCTTTTGTTTTCCGTCTACAGAGCGTGTGTGTGTGTGTGTGTGTGTGTGTGTGTGTGTGTGTGTGTGTGTGCGCCCACTGTAAATAGGTCCATTATTTGATTCCGATTTTTAACTGATTGCACTATTGTCCTTTAATTGCAGTTTTCCATTGATCATTTTTTGATCCTCTGTCTCTGAATCTGATACTTTCAGTGTCCCGATAATTATTAAGATTATAAACCACGACAATGACTCACTGATTCTTCTCTAACGTCGTATCCAAACTGAGCAGAAAATCCTGTGAGGCAGCGTTTACGCCTTCACACGACACTAAAACTCTCACGAGAAGATTTGGAGACGAGTTGGCAGCTTCTTGCTGAAGGTTGACGAAGGTTTTGTTGTTGTTTACACACAAACACCCCCCCACCCCCCCCCCCTCGACAGAAGCTGACAAATAAAATCCTGTCATCTTCACTTCTGCTTTATTGACAGTGACAACGCTGGCTCTGGAGTTTGCGGCCCACCCACTGTTCAATTCCAAGATGTGTAGATGCCCCCGACAAATGTGATTTTTGCAAAGCGATAGAAGAAGAAAAAGACGACATGATTTAACATCACTCTGGAGAAAACTGGAAACTGGTTGTGCAACAAATTCCACATTAATTCTATTTGGTGTGTTTTCACACCCAGATATTCAGATAATCCTATAATATTCAGATTCTGAATTATTGATCGCTGCATTTATAAAAATCTGATTCAGCAAAGCTTATTAATAATAAGAAATATGTGCATTTAATTAATCAGAGTCACGTCTACTTCTTAATGACGTCACTTATCATATGACATTGTATGATGGGGAAGGATTTTTTTGGATTTTCTTTCTCGCCCTGTTACTTGTGGAGAAATCTTGGAAAATACCTGTTTTTGGACCATATTTTGTTGACCTCGACCTTTGACCTTTGACCGATCGGCTCCGATAGTGAATCACCTGGAGAAACTATTATTTACCCCAAGTTTGGTGAAAATCCATCGATGTCTTTTTGTATTTGTTTTGTCCATACACACACAGACGGAGCTGCGACGGCTGAGTGGAGGTTTTGTGAAACATATTTTCCATTGTTATATTTAAGTGGGACGTAATGGGAAATAAAAGCAACTGTTCTTTCCTCTGACATCGCTCCGACGCTGCCTCGTACTGAATGAAGGTTTATGTGTAATTATTACCTTCAAACTCTCTTATCTGACTCATCTGGGAGAAATAAAGCTCTGAATTAATGTTATACTCGACCATTTGTTGATTTCTATTGGACAGTTTTATTAATAAATTTCGATTTTGGCTCTTAACCGTGACAAAAAAAACCCATATTTTCTCCTCTGTGCTTCAGCCAATGAAATAATCAGTGTCAAAGACATGATATTACACCTCAGGGTCGATACTCAGCCATTTCCAGAGGCCATCACGTTTCTCACCTTCCCTGCTTTCTCCCTCACCTTCCATTTCCACTCATCACCTTGTTTTCTCCATTTCCTCCTCTTCTTCCTCCTCTTCCCTGTCTCCTGTCCTCCACAGCCCGGTTGTTAGCTGACGGTAAGTTCTCCTCACTTCCTCTACGAACGTCTCCACTAACATCGGCTCTTCTGTGCACGGTGTGGTTTTAAACATCAGCCTCACATCTGAGCTTCTGTGGAAATCTGTGATGGTTTATTTAGCTCCCAATCAAGATTTAAAACCAGCACCAGTGTCTCTGAGAGGTTTGATGCATGTAAATAAACTGTGCGCCAACTCTGTCCTCCCCCTCTGCTGCCGTCGTTGGAAACAACACATGCTCTTTCGCTGCCCCCCCCCCCCCCCCCATGCTCTTAGTGATGGATTTGCATTCTAATCAGAAAACTCATTAATCATAAATCCATAAGTGATGTTCTCCAGTCGAGGGCAAGGTACAAACATTTGATAACTGTCAAGATAAAAAGCTAAAAAAGTTCAGGAATTAGAAATTTAATTACCTTTGTGTGATTTGTGTTATTATTTTTCATGCTTGTCGAGGAAATTGTGTCGTGTCGGGTGCAGCGCGGAGCAGGAGAAAGGCTGGATAATCAAATTTTAAACATGAGCAAAAGAAAGCCCGTCAGGACTTGAGGGTACACACTGTCTTGGGTGTGTAATTGATTTAGCTCAAAAGTGTGTGTGTGTGTGTGTGTGCAGACCCTCATTCTCTGGTATAATATGCATGCCTGTGTGTGTGTGTGTGTGTGTGTGTGTGTGTGTGTGTGCAGACCCTCATTCTCTGGTATAATATGCATGCCTGTGTGTGTGTGTGTGTGTGTGTGTGCACTTGCCAACACGTTCTCCTATCAAGGGGACCTGGCTGTGATCTTTAATGGCAACGTTAATATTTAATGGTTAGCGTGTTGTCAGCAAAGAGCAGCAGGCTGGGACTCTGGGGCTTATATAAAAGATGACAAGGTCCCGCACTAGGCGGCTCAGTGGGGGCGTCACACCCAGAGCGGGAGGAGAGGGGCCTTTGGACGCACAAGAGCTTCCTCTTGATCGAGTTCGACAGCACAGAATTGATGTTATGGAGCTCTTTGTAGTCGGCGCCGCACCCGGGGACTCTGCGAGGCGTCGGGACTTCTTTCTTCAGCGGAGGACACGTCTGATGGACGGATTGATCAGGGCTTCCACAGGCCTCAGAAACCTGGGTTCAATATCAAATCAATGACGTAAGACAGTGTCGAGTTTTGACAGTGAATGAAAGCCCCTGGAATTACTTGATTTGTTAATGGAGAGACGTCTTTCATCAGTACGGCTCAGCTGTGTCCTGCTATTTACTCTTTGGATCTGTAGTGAAACCCTGTGGTGAGGATTAAGATTGATACATTCAAACATTTTCATTTATCATCATTGACCTTATCACACAGACCTCATCAGCAGTTGTCATGGCGATAGATCTCCTGACGTGTCCAACACAAGGTGGCACAAAGTTCTATTAAAACCTTGTATTGAGCCTGGTTTCAGACCCTGAGTTACTCGCCAGTCGTCTGTCTGCTGTGATGTTGGGTCCAGTCATGGCTTTGCTGGTTAGAGACATAGCGGACCAATCAGAGAGCTGGGATTACGAGGGTTAACGTCAACTTTCTAAATTCACTGTAAAAAAAAAAACAGTGGCCAAAAAATGGCAAAAAATATAAAGGACATAAGAATTAATTAAAAGTAATTAAATACGTGAAAAGAAAAATACATAAAATCTGTATTTCTACATTTATTTATACTTAATGTCAATCTTTGTCCTTCATAGACAAACTGGATGAGATTCACACATTCTTATTGTCCTACAGACATAAACATAACATATTTTATATCTTTGATTAATTAGGAAAATGAAAACGATGAGCAGGACAGTGAAGTCACTTGCTGCCGTTCTGTTCGTTTTTGATCCAAACGAACAGAATGACCTCTGTCGCAAAAAGGAAACGGGCGTAGAAGGACACAAATTATTCAACGAGTAAATGAAATTATGGAAAGTCTAATCGCAGGTCGTATTTACACTGATGTCGAAGTGTTCGTGTTCCTGATGTGTTTGGTTTTAATTCGTTATTTGATGCCATAGAAACTGGGTGAAACGTCAGGGTTTTGGATTCGTCACAAGATGGCAGCGTTCACATGCAGAATATTTGTGGCTTCATTTCTAGTAGTTGGAGGAAGATGTGTCGTCCATCTTGTATTTGTTCAATTAAGACGTGTGAATCTAAAACGCATCCACCATGAAAATCATCAGAAACTCTAGGAATAGAATCATGGGAAGGATTTGCATCCAATCTTTGCATTTGCTGTGTTTGTGTTCTGATCGATGGAGCATGCCGGGGCGTCTAACCGTGAAGTGTTAATGGAGAAGCCGTTACGACGATAAATCTGTGTAAAACCTGAGCTTTTATAAATTCAAACTGTCACTAATGAGGCAACCGTCTGATGTTTTGTTCGTCTGCCGTGAAAATACAACACATAGTCCTCGGCTGAGCCTCCTCTTACCGCCGTCGTTCTCACTGCACTTTCTTTTTTATTTCTCGCCCTCTCCGCTCAGACGTGCCAGACAGGAAGCTGACATCAGACGAGGAGGAAGCCAAGCGGATCGCAGAGATGGGAAAACCGGTGCTGGGGGAACACTCCAAGCTGGAAGTCATTATTGAGGAATCATACGAGTTTAAGGTGAGAGAGGTTCCTGTTCAGATGGAGCGGACGCAGCCTGATGTCTGGTAATTGCAGCTGAAACTAGCGTTTTTCCCACACAAGCAGAAAACACATCATACCAAACCAAGCAGCTGCCTCCGTGCATGAAAGAACAGCTGCATATTTCTAATTTCAGAGGCACCACAAGCCACATAGACGAGGAGACGTGCTTCATATGCATCATCTAACCTCCTCACCGGGAAAACAAACCCACCATATTGGTTTCTGATGTGTGGTTTTATTTATCATGCATCAAATAAGGGGAGCTGTGTGGAACTGGATGTCACTGCCACCGTGTGGTCAAGCTCGTGTATCTCTCTTCAGGAGCCTGCGTGGCTGCAGATTAAAGAGACGGAGGGTAAATAAACAATGGATGGGTTTGATTCTTGTTTGTTTTTTTGCACAGAGCACAGTGGACAAGCTGATCAAGAAGACCAACCTGGCACTGGTGGTGGGAACCAACTCCTGGAGAGACCAGTTCATGGAGGCCATCACAGTCAGTGCAGGTAGCGGACGAATACACAGCCGCTCACACGCTGACGTGTTTGGTTTAACTGCTTCATTTCACTGTCATCCAAAACAAAACAATACACTTACAGATATAATACAAAATAATGAGGATTCTAACTTTGTAATTGAGCACGTTTCATCCCAAAGAACACAGAAAACAAATGGTTAAAATACAGAAGGAAATACATAATATAGTTGTAATAATAATAATGGAGATAAAAGATCAAAATAGCCTGGAACCCCAAATATATTCAGGAACACTGGGCCTCCAGCTGAAATCTGATTTGTCCCTACAGTTCCCCTGTCAGTAATCTTTTTATTTTAAATACCACTATTAACCATAAACCTTCCCATATAATATTATATATATATATATAACGTACAGCTGCAGAGTTTTATCAGTATAATCTACTTTCTGTCACTGACTCCACTGAATCTTAGCACCAACATCAACCTTCTAACATCTCATCTCAGTGGCGTTTGCTCCTGAAGCTGTGGAATCGTCTCATGTAGGTAAAAAGAAAACTCGTCCGTCACACCAGGCAGCAGCTCCTGCAGCGCAGCAGCAGCCGCTGCGTCTCCGGGGCCTCGCTCTGTCACCTCCCTGCTGAAATATTTAATCCAGCGGCGCTTTTTACTTTTTCATGATGCACTCGTGGTTGAAAAAATTGCATCCAGCTCACGTGGCCTGACACTTTGAATCAGCAGCGCGTCCCTGCCTGTCCGCTGTGTTTCCCCGTGAGCTGCTGGGACACAGAGGACGCCCCCGCACCTCCAGTGAGGGAGCAGGATGACAGATTTACATTTGCACTTGCAGCCGGTCGAAGATGTTATTTGGACGGAGAGCAGGAGGTTCAGGGTCTTGCGCTCGAGCTCACTGTGACAGAACAAAGAGCTGGTGTGATAACTGAATCTGTGGGTTTCAGGAAATCTCCCTCGGATCTCTTCTTTCTCCAGTAGAATGCAGAAACAACAACAACCTGCTTGAAATGAGTCTGAGGTTTTGGATGCGGGACACAATGTGAGACTTGTTTATCTAAAAGCCTGGAGCCCGGGGGGGGTAACCTCATACTGCAAGCTGTTCGCAGGGAAGAGTCAGAGGAACCCGGTTACAGATGCTGCATTATTAATTCATTTTAATATTAACGACCAAACCAAAGTTAGTTTATAACCGACAAACTAAAGTGAGCGGTGACAGGTGTTTGTCTATAAACTTCACTTCCGTAGAATAACTGACTAAAACGTGCAGCTCTTTAAATTCAGTACTTCAGACGGTTTGATCACATCTGACAGGAAGGTTGTGTTTTCATTTGTTTGTTTGTGAGTTGGCAGCATCTTAAAAAAATACTTTTTCAGCATTTTCTCAGAGAGTTGTGTGTGAATCTTGACATATTTCGGGGTTTGGTATCAGTGAGTGTGTGCGCATCCAAGTAAAACCTGCATCTAGTGGATTTAAACGTGGTTTCATAAAGGTGTGGGATCAGTTCAGCCGCTGCACAGAAACAACTGGAGCTGGAAACCTGTAGCTCCCACTAACTGAGGAGCTTAATGCTGCTAACCTATCATCTACTTTCTAGTCCGGCTACACATTCACAGAACATTTCAACTTGCACATACAGTTGAAGTGATGCTGTACACAAGGTCTCTCCCTGTGCACCCTGCTAAGTGAATGTTCTTCTCTTCCTTCTCCTCTCTGTCATCCCTTTATCTCCTCTATCGATTCTTTATCTCTGCACCTCCTCCCTGGCTCTTTACCCTCGCTGCTCTCCCTCCACTTTGTGCTTCATCGTCCGTCATCCTCCTTTTCCCTGTCGTACTCCCTCCTGCCTCCTCGTCCTCTAACGCCCTGCTCCTTGTCCCATCTCTTGATAGTTTACTTCCCCACCTTCACCCCCCTCTCTCTTTATCTTCGCCCCAAATATTCTGTTATCTCTTCGTTCTCTCTCCACTCGCTCCTGTCATCCCGTTTCCCCCTCGTTTCACATCCCCTCGCTCCGCCACACTTCTCACAAGGAGATGAGGACGAAGAGGACACGGGGGAAGAGCGGCTGCCGTCCTGTTTCGACTACGTCATGCACTTCCTCACCGTCTTCTGGAAGGTGCTGTTCGCCTGCGTCCCTCCCACAGACTACATGAACGGCTGGGCCTGCTTCTTCGTCTCCATCATCATCATCGGCCTGCTCACGGCCGTCATCGGCGACCTGGCGTCTCACTTCGGCTGCACCATCGGCCTCAAGGACTCGGTCACCGCTGTGGTGTTCGTGGCTCTCGGCACATCTGTCCCAGGTGAGTCCAGCAGAGGACACGTTCAAGACATACGTGTCAAAATCTGTCCTGTAAAACTGCTTTTTAAAAACTTCAGCAGCTTTATGCTTCGTCATCAACGCGGCTGATATTCCTGTTTTCCTCCAAGCTGACATTTTCACCCGGCAGAAACCATATGTCACCAGGAAGATTGACTCTGTCAGCGTTTCCTGTTATTAAAGGTCCTGCGTGCAGCTTTAGTCAATCATCCCTTCATCCATTCTTCTTTTTCTGTTTGGGGGGAGAAAAACAATATTATGAAAAATAATAATATGAATATTGTGAACAAACAAGACCAAAGCTCAGAAGCTGCTGACCTTTCACTCTTTACTTTTCTTATTTGAAAATATGGAGTGTTATTCTAAGATGATGGCTCCCACTGCAAACCAGATTGTGAAAGTTCCCACTTTTGTGCGTCACATATTCTGTTATTAACAGTGTTGAGCTTCTTTCACATTAAATGAATCCCTTGCTTTTGTGTTGATATTAGATTTTATTCAGTTGAACCAGACGTGTTGCAGCTGCAGCTCATCCTGCCTCAGAGTTGATGGTTGTTCAATTGTCTTCTAACCAAATGGGACGTATTCAATATTATCTGATACGTCCATCTTGTAATTACAACATGTTTCATTTACTTTATCAGTTTATTCAACGTGGAACACAACCGTCGAGCCAGAGTTTGGTACAAAGCTGATTTGCATCTGCAGTCCCGGGGCAGGAAAACAAAAAAGCCTGAAACAATACAACACAATATTTGTCATGGCAACAATTAGAATAAGAAAACACTGGAATTACCTGGAGTCACATTTCAGTTCCTTTAGACTCTACAGTGACCTTTAAACAGTCATGAAACCTGACTTCTCTCTCCACAGACACTTTTGCCAGTAAGGTGTCCGCGGTCCAGGACAGCTACGCGGACGCCGCCATCGGAAATGTGACCGGCAGCAACGCCGTCAACGTCTTCCTGGGCATCGGCATTGCCTGGTCAGTGGCGGCCATCTACTGGCACATGAAGGGGAAGCCGTTCGAGGTGCAAGCCGGCTCCCTGGCCTTCTCCGTCACCCTCTTCACCATCTTCGCCTTCCTGGCCATCTCGGTGCTGCTCTACCGGCGCCGGGCCCACATCGGAGGGGAACTGGGCGGGCCCCGGGGACACAGACTGGCCACAACAGCCTTTTTTTTCAGCCTCTGGTTACTTTACATCTTCTTCTCCAGTCTGGAAGCCTACTGTCATATAGAGGGCTTCTAGAGAGAGAGCAGACTTCAGCATGAGAGAACACACACACACAGGGGTTTCAAGTACAACTTCAGAGGTAGCAGGGTGAACGCTCACTGTGGAATCGGGTCAGTCTTGTACGGTACAGAAGGACAGGAGAGGTGAACGCAGGGGGTTTTCCCAGATGCCTCCCTCCCTCCCTCACTCTCTCTCTCTCTCTCTCTCTCTCTCCCTCAACCCCCTCTGTAAGGATGCTCGGAGGTGTGCATCCTGCCCTCCAGTGCCGACAGGCCTCACAGGAGAGCCGCCCCGGGCCCGTGCGAGTGTGCTTACAGTTGGGATTGGGTCACCACCAAATCCAGAAGATGCAGAGCGCTGGTCCCGCATTCCACTGGAAGAGTCTTATAGCCGGAGAGAGCTGAGTTAATCAGAGGTCTATATTTTTCTCAACAAACCCGACGAGAACGACTTTTTCTAAAAAAGTATTTTGGGGATAAAAACGCAAAAAATACACCAAACAAAAAAAATAAATAAACCACAGACACGCAAACAAAAAAGAGGAATCAAAGAACTATTTTCTGATCTATGTCGAGGAATCTCAAAAGATTATATCGTGAATGGAAATATGATGTTGAGTGACAGTGGGATGGATTCATAGTATTTATTTTTGTTTGCATAGTTTCCTAAGGAGCGCTGCAGAAATCACACACAGAGAAGAAGAGGAAGAGGAGGAGGAGGAGGAGGAGGAGGAGGAGGAGGAGGAGCGACTGTGGCAGATGAATCAGCATCAGACAGACGAGGAGGAAGAGGTGGACACAGTGAACATGGTCAAAACTGCCCTGGACATTACTTCCTTACTCTATACGTATCTATATATAATATATTTCCATATTTTCTGTATATTTTGAGTATTTCTTTAAGTGTGGTCACCTTCTGCTCTAACAACAGAGGATTCCTGTGGCTCAGCGGGACGGGAGGTGTTTGGGGGGTTGGGTGGGTGGGGGGGGGGGGGGGGGGGGTTAAACTATATACTGGAACGATGTCTTCACATTTCTAAGAGTTATGTATCTTGCCTATAGGTGAAAGTATGACATTGTATTTTATTTATTTACTGATATCTTGATCTCACTGGAATTTTCACCTTTTCAATCAGAAACCTGAAGGAAAAAAAACAGGAAAAAAAAACAAAAACTAACGTGTTGCTGCAGAGATAAATTCAGAGGTATTTTTCTACTGGTCCATCCATGCACTTTGCTGTATAGTTCTATTTATGGAGACTTCTACTTGTACATGTGCAAAAGGCCAATATTACCGGTGTCGCTATGGACTGAACAGAGTGCCTGTGCAGGGAGAGGCTGCAGCCGCCCACACCGACCAGCTACCCGCTCCGCTGAAAAACACCCAAGAGCTTCTTTCCAACATGATGGATATCCATTTTAAATAACAACCATAAGAACAACAAGCAAAAAAAAAACAGAAAACGAGGGCTACAACTACCGATTCTCTTCATCATCGATCAAATCCGACGACTATTTTCTGAATTGATTGCTACAAGCTGCTGTTCTCGTAGCTCCTGAATCTCTGTGCGATCTAATTCAAGGTTCATTTCATCTATATCGAGGTTTCCTCTTTTATATATGAATATTTAAAGAAAATCTACTAAGTTGAAACCTTTGTGAGCTCAACAGGCCTAAATAACAATGTGTTCAGTAGCATTCAAAAATCAACCAATGCATAAGCTCACGTTTCTTTCAACGCCAACATCCTGTTAGGTCTTATCGTTTTAATGTTTTTCCTTTCCAGCTTTTTGGCTTTAATATCGACATAACATCTAATAACGACTCTTTGTCCTGTTATCAAAGCCAAGTGTTAACCAGCTCTCACTCTGTCAAACTACTAGTGTCAAGGGCTTATGGGAAAATTAGTTTGTTGGGCATTTCTAATAATATTATATATATAAATATACATTTTTAATCATCCTCCCTGTCTCTAGAATAAATAACATGACATGTTCTTGAGCAGAATTAAACCCAAGTCTACATTTTAAGAATATTTGGTATTATTACAAGTATCGTTTTTTATTATTTATTAAAAATCCCAAGTTATATTTTCACCTGAGTTAATGGTAACCTAATAACCTAAGTTGCTCTGGCTAATGTTGAAGCAAATTCCTATTTATAGAATACCATCAAAGTTAGTTTGGATATAACTTTTAACCCCAAACTTTGATCCTTTAAAGAGAGTTGGGTAATAATTCGCTCTTGACTCATAAGTGTTTGCCCTTTTCACATTATGAAGTTTATTTATTGTTACTATGAAAAATCAATTTGTGCAGCTTTGACAAATCAACACAGAACATCTTCATTTTTGTTACAATTCAGCACGAGTGTCCGTCACAGCTTCATTCCTGGTTACACAAAGAGCAGATGTCAGTGATGTCCCAGTTTGGATTGAAACTCTTCTGTGACGTGTTGGCGTGGAGAGGCGGGGGTGTGGGTGTGGCGGCAGCAGGGAGCTCCGGGTTGAATCTGAACGTAGCCTGACGTTGATACTGAATTCTGTTTAACACGTACGACTGGTGCTTTGTTTGTAAAACGAGAGGGGGGGGGTGACAAAACAACGTTGCACATTTGTAACTTCCAACAGCAGAGAGAAGATGTGTTTGTTACTCGATTTGCATAAAGTATGTGTTGATATATAATCAGTAAATTCTAGTGGCTGATTTTAAAGTCACCCCAGAGATTAACCAAAGAGGTGGGATGCAACATCTGTTTAAAAAAAAAAATTAAAAAAGGACAAAAATCGAAAAGTAAACAACAACAAAAAAAGAAAGGATAAGGTGAGAGTAAGCGGCAGTGACACGGTATCTCCACAGGGGGGATGTCAACCTCCAGGCCCTGTGGTCGTCCCTTCCTCTACTTCTCCATGAGCACCTCCTCCTCATCTTCCTCAGTGTTCTTCCGCTGTGGTGAGCAGGGATGTAAATACGTCTGGTGGCTGAATCGGACGCCCTGGACCACACCTGCTCGCCCCACTCTCTCTCTCTCTCTCTCTCTCTCTCTCTCTCTCTCTCTCTCTCTCTCTCTCTCTCTCTCTCTCTCTCTCTCTCTCTCTCTCTCTCTTACACACTGTATAAACACACACAGACACACACACACTGGGAGTAGAGCGATGGGTCCACTGCTGCATTAGAGGGAGGACAGTGTCCCATTCAGAGGCAACACAACCCAACATAATGTACATAATGATTTCAGTGTATGTTTACATATAGACACAGTAGAGGTGTCCTGGGGGGGGGGGGAGCATGTCGACACACAACTCTCATCTCCAGGTTCTCTGCAGTCGCTTCACCTGAGCCAGCGAAGTCAGTGGAAGTGTGAAGTTTTTATTTAATTTATTCATTTATTTATCATTATTATTATTTTTGTTTTGCTTCACTGAGGCTCGAGACGTCACCCTCTCCTTTGTTAAAATACTTCAAAACATGTTAATTACCAGTGCTCTTAATTTCATCCTCGGCCTCTAGCGGCTTCTCGTGTTGTTTATTTGCTTGTTTTATTCTTTTGATCTGCCGGGACGTGTTGAACGTCGGCCTGGCGTGTTGTTCTTGTGCATGTGTCCTGCAGAGGCCCCCGGGGCCGTGCGTCCTTCTCACACCCGCGGCGTGCACAGGCGATGTGGGTCCTCACACGGGGCACCACTCTGGATTGGTTCTGTCTTAAGGAATACATGTCTTACTTCAGTGGAAGAACAAAACGTATATATGTATTTATCATACACATCACTTCTCGAGGCACCAGTCTTTTTCTGTTCCTTTTCCTCGGGCCTGCTGGATGGAAGTGAAATCACCGTGCAGTAGTTAGACTTGTGGTTGCTGATGTTGTGAGACACCGAGGGAAGCTTCGGTGATGAGGTGAATACTGTTTCTTTTGAACTTTGTTTTGTGTAACAGAAAAAAAAGGGGCACATTGTAACGGATGGGTTGTTTTTTTTTCCTGGCCTGCAATGAGATGTCAAAATAATAATAAGAATAATAAAAAAAAAAGCAAATTTCCAAAGCTGACAGATGTTTTGAGATCAACCCGTTTTTCTTTCTTCTTTTACTGTGGAATAAAAGCAACTTTCTGGTTCATAAGCTGGTTTCACCGACTGGAATCAAGTCTGTGTCTGAATCTGTGTTAATAACATCACACCAGGATTAACATTTCAGGAATTTCGGAAACAGACTTGTGCTCGACCACATGCAGTATTTTTATGGGGAAAACTTCCCTCACATTTCCCCTGAAGGCAAAAATAAGAAAATCTCCCAGCCATGTTTTATTAGGGGCTTCACGTCACAACAGAACTGCAGCAGAATATTGATGCTTTTTAAATGTTGCAGTGAAAAAAGCACAAGGTGATTTAAGAGTAAATATTCTAAAGAAATATGATTCCTGTTTTTAATTTTTCTGTTTTCATCCGGCTCAAAAGACGAGTGAAGGAATAATTTTCTTTTTTCCCGTGAAACCAGCCAAAATCATATCACATCTTTATTTCTTCTGTTGTGTATGTTTGTGTGTTTTTCATATACTGGCTGCAGAGGAACCACATAATATTTGGCATATTATTAAAAACAGAGCTGAGGCAATGATCCTTTAATCTGACGTAACTTCAGACAGAAGCATTTTAAACTGCATTAAAGTTTAACTCCGTATCAAAGGGTATCTCTCAGCCCTTCTTCCTTGTCTTCCTCACTTTTCTTTTTCTCACTAACATTCTAAGAGAGAGTTTAATATTCAGGTTTTCAGAGTAAAACTCAAAACAGAATCAAAACCAACCCTCAGATGTCACATATAAAGCTGGAGGATCATTTCTGCTGAATCTAAAAGAAATATAATGACAATTATAATAAAACTAAGCTTGAATTACTGATTTTTGATCTTTGTTAATTATTATATTAACTTAATGTTGATTATCAAAGAGAGTTTCAAGATTTTGATCATCTCAAATTTCATATATGTTTTAAGCTACTAGCTTATATTTAGACATTTGTATTCTTTATAAAACAATTATTCATTATCTTACTTTTTACATACTTTTCACATGTATCTCATAATTCTCACTATTTCATGAGTGAAATCATTTTTAAATCTAACTTGTTGATTGTTGTTTTGACTGAATAAGATGTAATTTGACTGATATAAACTTACCGATTTACTACGAGCAGTTTTACTTTGTCTTTTTTCCTTTTCCTGGCAGAAATGTTCTTCCTCACATGATCTCGTCTGTCATCTTCCCAAAATGCATCATTTATTTATCACCTCCTACGTATGTATGTATTTACCAGCAGGACATGGAGCCAACAGCCTGTGTCCATGCAAACACCACATGCAGACAGGAAGTGAACTGAGCTGAACACGTGAAACACTGTTATTGCATCTCTGCTGTTTCAGATGAGACGACTACAGTTTGTTCTTGATGTCTTACAA
Organism: Verasper variegatus; assembly: GCA_026259375.1. Lineage (NCBI taxonomy): Eukaryota > Metazoa > Chordata > Actinopteri > Pleuronectiformes > Pleuronectidae > Verasper > Verasper variegatus. The sequence continues at coordinate 19,967,018 of CM048049.1, forward strand.
CACAACACGACTTTACACGTTTATTTTTATTGCTTTTGAATGAAATTTAACCAAGTGAAAATTCAATCCACTGAATCTTTTGAAATTCTATCTTAAACACATACAGACTATTGGTTTATTTCAACTACACCCACACACTCTCACACACACACACACACACACATCTTCTCATCACATCACATCACTGGAATGAGTTTTTTTTTTTTACCGCTTGCTGTAATTTAATATTTTTTATTTTAGGGATTTTTGCATGAAATGAAACCTTCAGTTGAGTATTTTCATATAATTTACTTTGTGTTTTCTGAAGGGTGGTGGGCTCTATAATTCAATAAAGGAGAACATTTGAAGAAAAGAAAGGCTTCGCTGTGTGTGTCCGTGTGTGTGTGTGTGTTGTGTGTGTGTGTGTACTCATGTTGTGGGGTGTTTAGGTTACGGTTAGGTTTAGGTTTGGGTTGAGGTCACCATTAGGTTAAGGTTAAGGTTAAGGTTATGTTGAGGTTAGAGTTAGTGAGGTAAGTACTAACTGTGGTTAAGGTGAGTCTCAGAAATCATTGCAAGGCAATTGAGACGTGACTGTGTGTGTGTGTGTGTGTGTGTGTGTGACTGTGTGTGTGTGACTGTGTGTGTGTGTGTGTGTGTGTGTGTGTGTGTGTGTGTGTGTGTGTGACTGTGTGTGTGTGTGTGTGTGTTCACGCTGTGTAACCGGTGACCAGCATTTGACGCTGTTGAGGAGGGCGGGACATGAGGCGTTGCTGACGTGCCCGTGGACCAATAGGAAGCCTGGGATCATTCGCACGTTGGCACAATTGGCTTAGAATAAAGACGCTGCGTCCCGGGACCGTGATGATCGAGCCGGAGCTGAAGGTCTGAGACGATGCTGCAGAAATATTGCGCCTCCAGCTTCCTGCGGGGTTTGTGTGCGGGATTAACCGCCGGTTCTTAGCTCTGTGCGGGTGTGTGCGTGTGGTGTGCGCAGACGCAGGGCGCTCGGAGCCGCCAGCCAGCCGCGTCAGGTGGATGCGTCTGCAGTGATCCAGGTCGCCCCTATGGATCGCGTCCATGGACGTCTTCAAACCCGCTGTGGACAATAGTTTGAGTCCCAATGCGCGCGGTTCCTCGCCAGAAGACGCAGAGGCGGATGTGTTTCGCTGGCCCACACCGCGGGATGGAGTGTGCGCCGCGCCGGGTGCGGGACGCGGCGCGCCGGGCTACTGGACGGCCGTGTTCGACTATGAGGCGACTGCGGACGACGAGCTCAGCCTGCGGAGAGGGGACCTGGTGGAGCTCCTGTCCAAGGACTCCCTGGTGTCCGGGGATGAGGGCTGGTGGACCGGGATGATAGCGGACCGGGTCGGCATCTTCCCGTCCAACTACGTGAGCAAAGGGAACGGCATTCCGAAGGAGATCCGGGACACCTCGGAGCAGCAGTACCCGCTGCCGCCTCTGCACCGTGAGTATCCCAGTGTGTGAGGACTCACACAGCAGCAGAGTCTTTTGTTAAGGCCACACAGACTCACACACTCGCCTTTGCTGTGTCACGGTAGATGCAGAGCTCCCCTGTTGGCCTGGAAACAGGCTCCCAGCATCCCCACAGCTTCAGGACCGCTATTCATCCCAGCGCCTGTCAAACAAACAGCTGCTCCGGTTACAATGTGCAGCAGGATGCATGTTTAGCACATCTGCACATGCACATACCTGCAAGTGCTGCACGTACGACCCCCATGAAATATAACAGAAATCATGCTTTGGCTTGGTGTGCATTGATTTGTATGATAACTGGTGGAGCAGGAAAGAAAGAGATGTCAGATAATGCTGCTAGAGAAACGGCTCCTGCAGCTAAATGTGCAGCCAGGGCCTCAGACAGATACAGTAGGCAGAAGCCAGGACGGAGTGAGAGCACTCTGCACTTACTGCTTTTTGTGAGCTGTGTGCCAAAAGGATGATCTGCAGAAAAACCCCTCATGCAACTTACATGTGCAATCGAAGCGTAAACAGGCAACACGCACAGCATTTAACACCCTGTTGTTTTGGGTGGACCACGCCGCCTCAGCCGCCTGTGTCGGCCTCCATCTCTTCAGAAGCAGCGTGGCCTACTTTCACACACCATCCCACCTGAAATATTCATCAAGGTCAGTCGGCTTACTAGACTGTTAGGAGTCCACGACAAAACTGTTTGAAAAGCCACATGACACAGAGGCGGGTGTTCACCTTTGATTTAAACACTCGGCAGAAAGGATTGTTGTTGTTGCAGATGCCCACTCGTGCGTAGACGCAGGGGAGGATAGTTCCACCAGATTCTGTATTTGGGGCAGCAGGGTGGCTTAGCGTCCTTCAGCTGAATGACCTGGTTTTGAGATTCTTGTTAGCAAGCACTTGCCCCAGCTGATGGGTAACATATAGGGAATTCACACCAGGTCGATAGGGGCTGACCCCGAAGTGTTTAGAGATAAGAAATATGTTTGTCGCTCTAAATCTTCTCCTTCGTCTCTCCTCAGTCCTGGAGATTGATTTCTCAGAGTTGACCCTGGAGGAGATCATCGGCGTGGGCGGTTTCGGGAAAGTCTACCGCGCGGTGTGGCGCGGCTCAGAGGTGGCGGTGAAGGCGGCGCGACGGGACCCCGACGAGGACGTGGAGCAAACTCTGGAGAGCGTGCGGCAGGAGGCCAAGCTCTTCGCCATGCTCAACCATCCCAACATCATGGCTCTGCTGGGGGTGTGTCTGCAGGAGCCCAACCTGTGTCTGGTCATGGAGTTCGCCCGGGGTGGCCCCCTCAACCGGGCCCTGGCGGGGAAACGCATCCCTCCCTGCACGCTGGTGGACTGGGCCGTGCAGATCGCTCGGGGCATGCTCTACCTCCACACCCAGGCCATCGTCCCCATCATCCACCGGGACCTCAAGTCCAGCAACAGTAAGAGTCCGTCTCTGTGGAATATTAAAGTAACAACGTATGATGAAGGAAAAACTCACTGATATTATCCAGTCGTCTGATTTGTCCTTCCACTGTTTGTTTTGGTCACTTGTACTGGATCATAGTTATTCTTTACCGTTTTCTGGGTATCGTGAATTAAACCTTAATACATGAGCTCATCAGTGAACATGATGTCAGGTAGATTTTCCCTCTGCAACGTCGGTGAAGACAACAATTGTTTTGATTGTGAGGAACCCAAAGCAGCTGAAGATACATGTGGTACGTTGGAGTGATTATTCTAATGAGAGCTGCATGTAGGTCTGCAACCAACAAATTAAATTACATTATGGATTAAAATAAGCAAACTATTGAAAATGACCATCACAACTTCCTAAAGACAAAGGTGATGTTTGTTTGTTGTGTCCGACAAACAGTCAGAAACACAAAGATAATCAACTGGCAATGATAAGCTGCAAAACCTCACATTTGAGAAGCTGGAACAAATTATAGTCTTCACACTTTAGAATATCAAAAACATTTTAAAAATATTTGGTAATTTATTTTCTTTTAACTGACCAATTTATTACTGATCAATGATTGCAGCTTTACCTGCCTAGCAATTGGCAGGTGTTCAGTATTTTCATGACATTATGAGGTAAATTATAACCTGATTAATCAAATATAGTTTGATTTAGTTGAGGTGTGTGTTTTTAAAGCCGGTAATGTCATGATCTGGAATAGAAACAACTTTCTCTCTGGTATTAAATGGCAAAATTTCACAGATACATCCTGGTCAAATATTTGGTGCAACTTTAATATGTAATCTATACCATATGATCAAATATTATAATATAATAACACACCATATTCAGCCGATGCTAAACCAGTTGTGACGTGCACTTCATATATAGGATTCAGAAATGAGAGCAGAAAGGAAAATGAGTTTATGTGTGCGTTTGTGGAGCAGCTGTAATCTTGCATTTTACCCAACTGGATCCCCTAAATCCCAAGCCTATTACTGAGGATTTGCCCAGCGCTCTGCCCCAGCCTCTCTGGTGGAGGCTCCGCCAATACATACAGCCCGCTCCTTTCCTGCCATTGGCCCGTTCTCTGGTGATCAGCTCAGGCTCTTGATTTCCAATAGGCTGCTTTAAAGTGTTAAGTCGGTGTAACTAGTTGCCATCCTGGGCTCTGTGGGGAAAACCCACGTCCTCTTCACAGCAGAGGAGGAAACAGGACGGTGCAGCCGGCCTGTGTCCACCCTGCAAGTGTCAAATCCACAGTTCTCTTTCCTCTCTGGTCTGTGACACCTTGTTAAGGGGTTGTAGGAAGTTGTAAACAGTATGTCAGTGCTGATCGGGCAGTGATAAACATAACACATGCACGTTTTCACCTCTTTTCCCCACTGTGACGCTTTTCAGAGCACACACACGGCAAGGCATCGCCATGGTAACACTTCCAGCCAAGTTGCGAGCTGTCTCACACTAAAATAAGATAAGATAAGATAACTTTATTGTCACTGCACCAGTACAATACAATAAGGTTCTGTTTGAAGATCCCATTAGGATAGAATAAAATAATTAGTCAATAAACATACCATACAAATTAAAAACTCTATAAAGATATGAATAAATAAAATTGGATATATACAGTACACACTACACTGGGCAATGGTTGTATAAACATGAAGAGCTCCGGCCGCTACGTCCGTAGCCGCCGCCGTCTTCCTCTGAGGCTTTGACCTGGCAGGATCACACGCCCACATCTCAGAGCCCATCGGCTATTGTCTGACTACAAATCAGCCTTTGGTGGCAACAGCCAATAGTTTGAGGGTTCCAGTGTAGACGGCAGATATCAAAGTCAAATTTAAGATCAAGCAGGGGTCTCGACCCTGCTCCGAAGAAACTCTGGTCTAATCAGTGGTTATAAAACGTTGCTCATGACGCACTGCTGCTGTGAGGAAGAGGAGGATGTGGGTTCACTCAGACTCCACCCTGTGACGCAACTCTCTGGCAGTGGAGTGGATGGTGGCAGTTTTAAAAAAAGACATGAAAGTCAAGATTCGTGTTTTGCATCTGTTTTTTATCTCAAAGGCTCATGAACAAGGACGGTTTCATTTTTAGTTAGTCCAGCGTCGCTGCTCTGGATAAACATGAAATTCTATTCGTGATCTCCAGAGGATGAATTCTGCGGATCTCCTGCTGTTTTCTTTAGCACCATTGTTAGGTTTTCTTCAAGTATCTCGACATGCATTCGACGGATGGTCATTAAACCAAATACAGACATTTGTGTCAGTCTAATAATGAATTGTAATAACTTATGTGGCTGCTTAACTTTTTCATTTTCAGATTAAAATGTATTTAACTTGCAAATGTTACATTTAAGGTAAAAGGTTCAATTTAATCGTCCATAAAATCACTGAAATTACAGTGAACCTTTCCAACGCTGACCGCTAAAGAAATAAATACATATATAGATATACAACATAAAACTACACTCATAATTAATGAAGTTCAGTTAGACATGTTTACTGGGAACATGGAAACCAATTAGTGTGTTAGTGGTGTCATTAGAAGTATGTTAGAATCCATATAACAGCTTGGTTATGTTTTAATGATCAGTGGTCAGTGGCATTTCCCTGGATATAGATCTGTTTTGGTATCGAACTCTATTTGTAGGCTCTTCCACATCTTTGCTGATGATTGATTTTGCTGTAAATCCTGCAACTTTAATTTACGCTTCAAAATGGAAAAACACTTAAAGAAGCAACCATGTTTTCTCTCTCTCTCTCAGTTTTATCAGTTCTACTCAGTTCCTCCCGTTTTGCTTGAGTCATGAAGAAATGTTCACCTTCACCCTCTCAACTGTCTCACACAGAACACGCCATTAGCAGAAGCTCTTATCTAAAGCACTGTACTTTACAGTGAGTGCATACATTTGGAGCATGATCGGTCTCCGGGGGTGGGGGGGGATCGGCTGCTTCATGTTGCACCTTCTCAGGAGCAGGATTTTACTTCAGTCGCATGTTTCAGCTGCTTTAGGAAAGTGCCTCGGTGGCATCAGAGCCACAGCAGATGGAGGGGGCGCTTGATGTGCACCGCAGCCTGCAGACACACCCTCGCCGCTGGGCACAGCCTGGCACGGTGGAGCTGAAGGGGGGGAGAGAGAACGTGTGGTCGGGAGGAGACTTGCTCGGCTCCTCGATGTTGGGAACGGGCTGTTTTTAGAGCCTGTTGGAGCAAACAGGCCGTTCCAGTAGTTCAGCTGGAGCCTGAGTATGTTGTGTTGTGACAAATACGCAGTGAGATCATTAGCATTGATCCAGGTGTTGGTGTGTTTGTCATCTCGGTGGCTCACTGTTTCTTGGTTTCTCTGTTTGTTCTCTCTTTCCCCCTCCTCTGCTTGTGTCCTTTCATCCTTTCACCATGGCCTCCCACCAACCGCACCCTGTTGTCCTCATCCACCATGTGACCGCTTTTGTTTTTGTTTTTTTGCGTTTCCACATGCGTGCCTTTCCCAACATTTCAACCCTGGTAATGATCACCTGAAACCTTTACCCTCCCGTCAATTTGCACGAATTCCCCTCACATCCTCCAACCTCCTCCTCATCCTCCGACTGAACCCCCCCCCCACCCACCCCACCCACACACACCTCCGCCTTCACCACTTCCCACCGCTCCAGTCCTGATCCTCGAGCGGGTCGAGATGGAAGACCTCAGCAACAAGACCCTGAAGATCACAGACTTTGGCCTGGCTCGAGAGTGGCACCGCACCACCAAGATGAGCGCTGCAGGCACCTACGCCTGGATGGCTCCCGAAGTCATCCGCTCGTCTACTTTCTCCAAGGGTAGCGACGTATGGAGGTGGGCAGAGGGAGCGGGTTTGGTTCAAACTGCACCAGGTTGTAGAGCTGCTCTGAAACAACGAGCCGGCAAGAGAAGCAGTTCATTCAGAAGGGACAGGGAGGAAAGTCCAGCTCCGGCAGCAGTTTCCATAGTAACAATGCAGAGACACAGGGAAGGACAGAATGTTATGTTTTTATGAGATGAGTAAAAAGATTAGAGAAGGCTAAATGTTACTTTAACCACGAATAGACTAAACTCAACATTGATGCAGCAGGAAAAGTCATCATGGGCTCTTGTGTGTCTCTACTTTCCTTAAAAGATTTAACACTGACTTGATGTTACTGCATCACAGTATATTTTAATGCAGATTTCCTTAATATTCAGAGATTTCATTTGTCACACGCTTATGCAATATGCAATGAATTCAAGGCAGCACACTCCTGTGCCTGTGCTAATAAAACATGTATGTAATAAAGAATAATAAATAGAATACAATGTACACTGAGTAAGAATATGGCAAACTAAACAATAACATAAAATGCAATTGTACAAGGTCGTGCAAAAGACTCACAGAGAATAATTTTAAATTAATTTAAATTCTGGGTCATTTCCTTTATTACTCCTCAAGCAAAACATTGATTTATTTAGCTTCTCAAATGTGAAACTTTTCTGTTTTTCATTTTCTCACCGTAAATCAAGCAGGATATCGTTGGGTTTTGTTACCTTGACATTTGAAGACATCACTTTGAGCTCTAAGAAATTCTGATGTGCAATAAATTAGAGATAATAATTGTCAGCGATGTAAATAACTGTTGATTTCAGCCCTAATTGTAGGTTAAACCTGCTTCAGACAACTTAAGAACTCTGGAGCCAAATAGCTTTTACTCTGCATATGAACTTCAGATCCTAATATTAGGTTTGGCAACTTCACAAGTAAGAATTAAAAAAGGCCATAAAAGTAGAAGTACACGACTATCTAATGTGGTTGTGTTGTATATTTCCTCCGTTTCACACTCCAGTGATGAATCATTTGTTTTAATGCCATGTGTCATGTTTCCTTTCACGAGCTGCTGCGTTACACATGCAGCAGCTTTAAAGGTCCAGCTCGTGGGGTTTCCCCCTGTAAAACAGGATTAAAGAGCCAAGAGACGGCAGCATGCAACAAAACAGTCATGGTAGAAAGGTCAACTTCGTCCAGGGAGGGGGGGATTACTTCCCTACTCATTGCTTCTACATTAGAGTAAACCCTGTGCAGCCACATCAGGAATCGAACGTGTTTTAAATACTTCTTAATTTCTTCAATGCAACATCATGTACACCAGGAAGTTTTACTTCAAGTGTCATGTGATCCAGGTCTGGATCATTATCTGACGTACAGACAGAATCTGTGACATTCATCCCTGGTCTGTGTGATTTCCTCGTCATTCACTGCAGCTCATCAGTGTGGTTTAAATCTGTCAGCGGCTGCTTTGACCTTTTCTGTCTCACCTTGGTGTTTATATGAATGTGGTTCTAATCTCTTTTGACGTTTATTCAAATACAGTTGATTTGCTGAACATTCACACTCTTTCCTCAGAAATCACTTGCTTGACATTCATATATTCATGCACACATTTGTCTTTATAACACATTGATAGATGTGAGGTGAGACTTGCACTTACATCGAGCTCCTTATCTCGGGAGGATATTAGCATCAGATCGTTTGAAGACCTGTATCCAATATGAAGGTTTATTATCGTTTATCTGATTGTCTTTTGTTTTTTCTTCCCTCTTTGTGACTGTAAAGTTACGGCGTGCTGTTGTGGGAGCTGCTGACTGGAGAAGTTCCTTTTCGGGGTATCGACGGCCTGGCGGTGGCGTACGGCGTGGCAATGAACAAACTCGCTTTGCCCATTCCTTCCACTTGTCCTGAGCCCTTTGCACGTCTCATGGAGGGTAAGACAGGACAATATCAATAGAATAATATAATACAAATAAAGGTTTACGTCCATTAACCTAAGAAAATATGTCATTACTTCATGGGACCATTTGAATTGAGAACGTAATTTGTGCCTGAGTTGGTTATTTATCATCTGCTGCAGACTGCTGGAGCTCAGACTCTCACTGCCGGCCACAGTTCACCTCTGTGTTGGACCATCTGACGGCCATCGAGGAGTCGGGCTTCTTTGAAATGCCAGCAGAGTCTTTCCACTCTCTGCAGGACGACTGGAAACTGGAGATCCAAGAAATGTTCGATGAACTGAGGACCAAGGAAAAGGTAAAGATCAGATTCAACCTCAGACCTTTTGGTAGGATTATTGAATGCAGGTGTTTTCAAAGTTTTTTCATCCATCACCTCTTCTCCTCGTTTCCTCAGGAGCTGCGATCGTGGGAAGAGGAGCTGACCCAAGCGGCGCTGCAGCAGAAGTGCCAGGAGGAGGCGCTGAGGAGGCGCGAGCAGGAACTGGCCGAGCGGGAGATCCACATCCTGGAGCGAGAGCTCAACATCATCATTCACCAGCTCTACCAGGAAAAGCCTCACGTGGAGAGCAGGCAGGGCAAGTTCCGCCGCAACCGCCTTAAACTCAAGGATGGGAACAGGATCAGCTTACCCTCAGGTACTGCAAACAAAGAGTGTGAATCAAGATACACATGTTTTCAAATGGAGTCAAAGGTAGAGCCGGGATATTGTCTTGGCATGAAATTAGATTAGATATTTTAGTTTTTTAACTTTTTTGTCAGAGATGTTTTATACTTGTTTTGTAAGTGATTCAAAACCATTTTGATATTTGGGCTTGTTATTGTCGCCAAGCTCTGAAGGACATGCGTAAACAATCTTCTTTGGTCAGGTACCTACTCAACCCAACACTTTATTTAGATTTAGACTTTAGCCTGTTGAGGTACCTCACTACTGTAAAACTATAATTTAAAAGTATCACGTGTATAACGTGTGTTTTCCTTTGTAAATAAGGAAAATAAAATCAATGTCAGAGGTCACTTTATGAGCAGGTGTTATTTTAATCTACATTATTATCTGAAATGAGAAGCTGTGACTTCCCTGAAATGGAGATATCTGTATAATCAGACAGGATCCCTCCATAATATTGTAAATTATAAAGTATGAACTTGAAATGATATTTACTTAAAAGTTACATTTATTCTAATGTTTGTTTGTTTGTAGATTTTCAGCATAAAATCACTGTGCAGGCCTCTCCCTCCCACGATCGGCGGAAGAGTTTGCTCAGCAGCAGTTCCAGCCCCCCGACCAGTCCATCCATGCTCCCCCGCCTGAGAGCCATCCAGCGTAGGAACCATTCTCATCTTTATATTTAACCTTGACATTTTTATTAATCATTAATACCACTGAGCACAGAATCTGTGTATTCTCCAAGGACGTCTAATTTCACCTGAGCTTTACATTCTTGTTTTGCAGTCACTCCGAGAGAGGGGTGTGTCGGCTGGGGTCGCAACACAGGTTTCCAGCAGGACGATGAGGAGGATGAGAGGAAGGGGTCCAGGAAGAAGGGCAGGTCCCGTGGGTGTGGCCCGTACAGGGAGCACAGCGCTGACGCCAGGTGAAAGGACTGGAGAGATATTTACCAACTCAAAACTCTCCACTCAGTTTATTCAGTTTAGTCCAGAAGAAAGTGCTGCTCGTCTTTTTGTTGATATTCTTATTCTATCCCGACAGTGTGAAACCTCCCTATGAGTGCAGCAGGCAGCGGTCCTGCAGCGCCCCAAACCTCCGCAGATCCCCGAGACACAGTCCAGCGGTGCCTGGAGTGCCGAGCCTTGTGGAGATGGGTAAGCACGAAAAAGAAAAAAAAGGCTCAAGGTTAAATTAAAGTGGCAAACTGATTTGGGAACATGTGGGAAATTAAATGTGAGTGAGTCAGATTCCTCTTTCCCCACATGGCTCTTTGTGGCTGACCTGGGAAACTCACAGATGTTTGCAGCTGTACGAGTGTAAACAGGCTGTTGCTGAAAAGGGATCGAGCTCAGTCAGCAAAGCAAACGTGGAGGAATGGAGTTGTCACTTTAAGCCACACGCACACACCCGCACACACACACACACACACACACACACACACACACACACACACACATGCAGCATGCAGGTTATTTACAGTAGCAGTAGAGAAGCAACACCCATTAATTATTATTATAGGGGGCGTAGCTTTGACGAGGGGGTCGGATGTATCAGTTCTCAGCTCTTGTTATCTTTTCCACGATTACCAACCCGAGCTTTAACATGTGACTGATCTTCTTTTCAGAAAACGAAGACTGCTGCTTCTCTACTGAGCCGGGAGCTGCCCCTGGTCAGTCTTACCTCTGCATCCCCTTCCAAAAGGACGCCCACTCAGCTGCTCCCGCTGAGAGCGACGGGGACGAGTACTGCCCCAGCGGCCAGGTGCCAGGAACCCCACCGTGCAGGAAGAGCCACGGAGGCGGTCGGCGCTCCGAGCTGGTGCTGCTGGGCTGTGGAGCTTTCCTGGCAGCTGTCGGACTGGGCTGCAACCTGTTGACTTTGGCCCAACCAGAGGAGAGCATCAAACCCCGGTGGGAGGGCTTCTTCCACAGAACAGGGGGCCAGTGGCGAAGCACCAGCCCCCCGACTCGCAGACTATTCAGGCGGGAGAGCCCGCTGAAGCCATCGGCGCCCTCGCTACCTGAGCGAGGCTTACCCCCTTCTTACACACTGCTGTCCTTATCATCAGTGTCCGACTGCAACTCCACCCGCTCACTGCCTGCGCTCTGACAGTGAGGAAGTGGTGGTCTGCCGCCCTGCCTCACCCCCACCACAACCCTCTTTCATCCTGCAACACCCAGCCATTCGAAACCCGGTGAACCCACTGGTCAACACCCACCTGGAGAGCTTCAAGCGGAACCCCCGACAGTCTCTGACACCCACACACGTTCCCTGCCCCCCGACCTCCTCACGAGGTCTGCGTCGAACACCATCAGACGGAGCCATTAAGAAAAGCTGCCCTCCCAATAATCTGGAACCATTGCCAGAAAAATCTGCTTTACAGAACACAGGTAAGGTCTCATGTCTCCTTTAATCCATAATCCAGTCATTGGAATATGAATTTTATGTTCCATCACACTGGTCTAGACTGAAATATCTCAGGAACTACCGGATACTTCAGTGCATGTCTGAAAGCAGCTTTACAAAACCTCAGTCAAAGTATTTTTCCCTTTCTTCTCTTTTCACCAGGTGGCTTCAGAGGTCTAAAGGAAGATGAGGTCCCCCGACTCCCTGATCCTAACCTTGTGTTCCCTCCGACGCCTCGTCGCCGCTGTGCTCCTGAACGCCCCAAAACCCTAGACTTCGTAGCTCGGCCTCGGCCTTCGCCACGGGTGCGCTCTGACGTGTTCTGGCCGGAGGGGAGGCCCAGGGGAAATGGACAAAACCCGGGTAGCGGTGAATCCCCCGCCCACACCTCAAGCACGGAAACTCCCCCCACAGTAGAGTTTGGGAGAGACCCGGCAGTGCTGCCCACCCCGTTAGACGCCCCGACGCCCTTCTCCTCTCGCAAGAACGATAACCTGTTGGATCGGCAGGATGAGGGACAGTACCGGGATGGAACCGTCCCACTCTGCAAACCGGAGATCAGCTTTCCCAAAGACTCACCTTATGGCCACAGACCTGGATTCTGGTCCTAGCTCAGCACCAACCTCTCACTGGTCCAACACAAGCAGAGGGCTGCCTTTGCCTTTGGTTTGTTACAGGTCAATGGAGACAGTTTTTAGCTTTAACTGGTACTTTTGTTGTTTTACCAATGTGGCATCTGAAACTACGACAGGGTATTTGAAGAAAAGAAATCCTGAGATTTTGAGAATAATTTCATAATATTACGAGATTATTGTTGTAATAAGATGATCTTCTGATGCCACCGCCTCTAAAATGACACGAAGCTTAACGTGACGACTTTATTCTCGTAATATTACGACTTTAGTCTTTTAATATTACAACTACTCTCGTAATCCCAACATTTCCCCCCCTTTAAATGGCCCTAATACTCCGTTGTACAAAACGGCTAAAACGAACCTTGGAAAGTAATTGAAAAAAATCATTTGACGCAGGTCTGGTTGTTAATGCATCAGAAGGATAAAATAATAATTTTCTTCACCGTGTCGTTTGTCATTCAAGGATCTTTTTTCTCTTCGGGATTAAACAGACAAATGTCTTCGTAGCAGAATGACATCGACAGTTTCACAAAGCTTTACATACTTTTCTTAATTTTTGAACTTGCGTTGAAGATTGTGCATTTAATCAAGTGCACTTTTGGGAAGCATCATGAATGTAAAGCTTCAGGGTTTGTTTTTTTTCCAAAAACGAAAAACACTGTCTCTGATTATTTGTCTGTAAAAGCAACATGTGAGTGGATTTTAATCTGGACCTTCTGTGCTAGTAGCCGATGAATCCCTGTTTTGTACCGAGCACCTGTCATCACCAGTCACGTCTGCAGAGTGACATCCCAGGGACGAGGGACGCTGTTGTGTAATACGTGCACTTCTTTGCATTAGCGACCGTGTCAGCACAATAACGTCTGACGTCGTCTCGAGGTCTTTGCTGTGAACTGTTCTATAAAAAAAAAAAAAAAAAAGGAATGTCACTAAAGCTTGAGTTTGAATTGTACTGAGGGCGTCGCAATAGATCAGTATATTAAAGAACTCATTAATTCATTTGTGGCCCGTCAGAGGAGCGTGTTCGGGGCCCGAGCCGCCAGGTGAGAAACGTCTCTCCAAAACGGAGAATAAAGGGAGCTTTTGTATTTGTAACTCTGTAAATTGTCGGACGAGGGATGTAAAGTGTGTTTTAAGTTATGTCAACGACAAACTGCATGAGTGTTGAACGGCACGCGGGAGAAACAGGCCCTGGTGGCATGTGCAACTTCATTACTGATTATTTGTATCGATTTATTTAATTGTATTTATTGGTTAATTTATCTGATGGTTTATTTTTATATTTGATTTTATTTGCCTTTATTTTTGACACTTGTTAATATTGTTCATGAATGTTGTTCATGTTTGTCTGTTTCGCTCACATTGAATTAACGTGTTTCTTCTTCTAGGCTTTTCCAATTACCTCTGCAAGGGTGCAAGTAGTGTCAGTCCAACTACAGAACTAGAGCTGAAGTGATTGATGGTTGAAATAATTTTGAAGTAAAAATGCCAAACATTCCCTAGTGTGAGATTCTCAATTTTGAGATTATGCTGCTTATCGTTTCTTTATTTGACAGTAAACTGGATTTCTGGTTTTGAACCATAAAACGTTCATGATAATAAGTTGGAGTATTTTTTACTCAATAGTTGATCAATCGAAAGAATAATTGACAAATGAATCATAGAAAGGGTATTTTATTAAGATGAATGGACGGAAACTGGCTTCTGCGTTAGTTTTCATTTTGTTTCCACACTTTATTTGTCTGTCTGGATCAAACTAGAGTTAAATATTTCAAAATATATATGTTTGAACCTGCTAGACTGTGAAATTCCGATTATTAAGGGATAAGTCCTCCAAATAAACTTTAAGCTAGCAGGTAAAGAAGCCAATTCATTAACAGATATTTAAATATAAACAGAACCACTGTCAGAGTCTGATGTTAATGCCTGTTTCTCTTCTTTTATTCTCAAATGTCAAGTGACCTCTCAGCCTGAAGGACGGCTTCCTCTGTGTCTCTGTCTCCAGTGTGACCTGGTGTACATGTAAACGTGAACGCTGTTTCTCTGAGGATGTGCAGAATGTGATTGTGCTCAACACAGTGTTGCAGCTAAAGGTGTTAGTTGAAACCAAGCTGTATTGCCAATGTGTCTGAACTGTTACCACGAATAAGCTGATCTTACTGACGGAGGTTGGAAAATAATACTGATATTGACGGACATGTATTTGCACTGGAACACACTGATTTGAGTAAAATCATCGTAAACAAGCCAATGAGTTCTCGTGTTCTTTCATAAACCGGTTTACTTAATTAATTGAGGACTATGAGAGTAATTGTGGTTTTAATCACGTTTATAACAACAATGGATCATCACACCAGAATCACCTGAGTTGACGGAGTTCCAGTTGCACAGGAACAATGTTTACGTTAGCCAGCTAGCCATTACGCGGTATTGGTGAGGTTCCTACGATTTTACGAGGCCAAATTCAGACTTGAGGGGACGTTCCAGTTGCAACTTCTGACTCGGGGATCAGACATACCGAGCTCCCAGGTTTAATTTAACGCAACATAAGCTGGTTGAAGCATTTGGCATCTACAGAACCTCATATTTCCATCATTAGCCTGTGGAGAACAAAAAGCAAACTAAAAAGTGAGCAAATATTTGATTTACAGCCTTGATTCATTTCTTTCTTTACTTAGGCATGAATCCATTTTAGCTTTGAGGTAAATCTGAGTCAAAAATATAAGAAAATGAAGCTTCAGCACCGCAAAAATCAATCAATAAACACATTTATTACACACATACCTTTACAGTAAACATACAGTATTTGTTGGTACAGTAAATGCTGTGAATGAAGTGCTTCGTTTTGGCGTTAATAAACACAACTAGCTGACCTCTCCATAATATTTTCTTGTGATTTCTATCAAGTAGCCTATTTACATTTTGTGATATGTCTCTTTAAGTTCGTACTGCAATTAGCAACCGTGTGCTCCTGATGTCTAAACCAATGCATTTCATGTTAAAAACCTACTTTGTGAAAGCACCATTTGTTAAGATATATTCTAAGTATCAAAAAGAATCTTGATCTTTATAATATTTTCAAAATCAAAGTACGGTGACAGAGGTGGAAGTGGTTGTTGCTCACTAACTCTGTGCCATTCGAGAGACATCTTGTGCGAGGGCAGGTGCTAATTTACAGTTACACTCGCCCGCAGACCTGCTGGATCCCCCCCTATGGGCCGTGTTGCTCCTGTCTCTATCACAGGTGTTGGCCTGTATGTGCAATGTTTGGACTGGCAGTGCATCAGTTTGTGATGGTTGAAACGTAATCTGGATGGATTCATCCTAGATCCATTTGGTGCGGTGGCCGAGGGAGCTCAACACACTGCAGATTAAGAAGGCAAATAGAAACAACACATGCAAATTCAGAAAACAACTTCATCAATTTGATGACAACGGAAATGTTTCCAGGGGACCCAAACAATTGATGAACCTGGAAAGGCGTTTCTGTGTGTTGTGTCTCGTTCCTCTATTTGCACTCTTAATTTGCAGGTGTTGTTTCTGTTTGCATGTGTTTTATTAATTCGCAGTGTGTCGAGCTCTCTCGGCCACCGTAGTTTGGCGGTGTGTAGACAAAAAACTCAATATCTGGTACAATTTTTTTTTTTTTTTTAAATGCTTCAAGCACACATTGGTGAAGTTCAATCACAAAACTGGCAACCGGATGCTGTGCAAAGCAAAAGCAAACATAACACCACTTCACACCGAGAGATCTGAATGTTGGTGTGCGAGGTCTGGGTGGCACACAGTCGGGCTTAAAATTCACGATGGGTGAGAGGCCATCAGACAGCGAGTGCTTATGTGGCCTCTTTCTTTTCCCTTTGGGCGCTCCGGCGAATCTTCATCTCTGTCAGCTGGATGTAGCGGATGGCATTGGTGTCTGGAAAAACAAAGACAGGAAAAGGCTGATTTATTTCCTGCTCAGAGAGGAAATGTTGCACCAATATGGTCGTAAATCCTCTAAAACAGAACTTAGAATGACGTGCTAAGAGTGGATATGTAGGAATTAAGCTTTGGAAACTGCAACTGCAAAACCCAAACATGTTTTTAGTCTGGACATGGAGCCTCGTGCATTTTTAGCTCATCCTGTGCGAAATGGTCTTTTAGAACCAACACTGGAAAGCAATCACATTATCAATTGGATGAATCATTAGCAAATATTCAGTTACTGGAGATTTTTACGACAACAGCAAAGCACTTGCAAAGATATGAACCAACTGAAGCTCTGTGCTGGAGAAGGGGCCCAAAGCCTTGAGTTTGAGTTTGAGTATGAAATTATTTATCAGTTTTCCCAAGGCGATTAATTCCACCTTCACACTTGAAGATTTATGTCAGTAAGTCCTTCTCCATCTCTCTAAATAAAGAGTCTATCATTGATCCTCCAGAAGGACTTGCATGCCCTGAAGAACTGCTAAAGAGACCACATCACAAACTTTGTTGTTTCAATCGATGTAAAGTAACACAATCAAAGTGACAAACATCGTTAAATTGGGTGCTTCATCACTGTGATTCCCAGAATGAAACATTAGGGCCCCTGAGCGGTTCCTAATAGATGCATTATCACTCTCCAGATGTCACAGCAGAACAAGAAGCTATGAAATTCAATATGTTAATGGTAATATCATGGTTTAAAATAACTTTTTATTATTTTTCTGCATTGCCCGTATTTGTCTTCTTGACCTGCAAGTGTTTCTCTCCATCAACCGTTCCCTGATTGTTACACGCAGCTTTGCCGCTGTTCCCAATCCCCTGATTAGCTTCCCAGCATATGTGCCCGTCTCTTTCCTTCAGGCCTTTATACAATGTCGCAGTTGAATCAGCAGACCTGCACCTGAGCTCTTTACCTGCCTCACTTAGCCTTTGTGTACACACTCGCTTCAGGGAGGTCAGCAACGTTAAAGGTTCAGTGTGTAGAATCTAGTGACATCTAGTGGTGAAGTTTCACGTTGCAGCTGAATACCCCTCACCTCATCCTCCCCTTCCAAACATGGTAAGAGAACCTGTGGTGAATTTCAGTTCTCATAAAAGTGTGACCAGTTCAAATGAATGTAAAAAAACATGGCGGCCTCCATGCAGAGGACCCGCTCCTGATGTAAATATAAAATCTTTACATATAAAGGGCTCATTCTAGGGTAAAGAAAACAACAATTTGTAAACTTTTGATGAAACACACTAGTGACAACATCACTATTTTGTATTCTATTCGTGTTGTATTCCAGCTCATTCATCTCACTATCCACAAACCAGATTAATGGGAATTCAAGGTTTGACACTAGCAGAGGTTGGTTGTCTGATCGTTTTAATCCAGCTATTATCTGAGTGTCCTTGACATGAAAACATCTGGAGCCCCTATGTTCCAGTTGTGCATGTTTGCCATGGAAGAGAACAATCAGTGCAGCTCTGTGGGTCCTGACCTGATGGCTCCTGTTTGTGTGACTCCTTCAGGTAGTACAGGGCCTTCTGGAAGTCTCCCAGGTGGTAGTAGGCCACTCCAGAGCGGTAGAGAGCCTTGAAGTTCTTCCCTTCCTTGTAAAGCACTTTCAAGCAGTATTCTTTCACTCGCTCGTAGTTCACCAGCTCCATTTGCAAAAGACAGGCTGTGAAAGAGGAAAAGACAATATAGCAAAGACCCTGATAACACTGCATGAGCCAATGTTTGGATTTCATTATACAGCAGAATTACTGATGTTGTTGTCTTGTCGGGCATCAAACCACAATAACAAATAACTAATAATGGTTCATTTGGCAGGATTTGAATAAGAATAGTGGATATTAAAAAGAAAGGGGGACGGTGGAGTAAGCCTAAGAATGACTCATGTTCTTTATGAATCATGCATGAGCTCTGGAGTATCCCTTATTATTTCTGTAGTGTGTGTGTGTGTGTGTGTGTGTGTGTGTGTGTGTGTGTGTGTGTGTGTGTGTGTGTGTGTGTGTGTGTGTGTTTGTGTGTGTGTGTGCATGTTTATCTATAGTTATGGGGGCCAATTTTGGTTCAATACCATCATTGTGAGGACATTTTGGCTGTTTTGATTTTAGGTTAGGGTTAGGCGTTTAGTTGTGATGGTTAAGATTAAGGGTAAGTGTATTATGTATAAAATGTATTATGTCAATGCGTGAGTGTGTGTGTGTGTGTGTGTGTGTGTGTGTGTGTGTGTGTGTGTGTGTGTGTGTGGAACCTCACCGGCCAGGCTGTTGTAACACTCCAGCTCTGCGTTCTCCATGGCCCCCTTCTGCTCGTCTGTCAGGGTGCTGGACTTGCTGATGGTCGGCAGGAGGGGGGACGGGGGCTTGGAGCCGGTGTCCGGGTCTCCCAGCACCCTGCACAGCCCCTTGATCTCCAGCAGAGCGCGGTGGTACTTGCCGATCGCCTCCCGGTACTTCTTATCCTTGTAGCACTGGGTGCCCTGGCACTTGAAGTCCAGCGCGCGCCTCACGACGTCCGCGGGCTCGTTGTGAGACGGCTGCTTCCACATCGACCCACCATGATGCCTCTGCTGGAGCTGCTGCTGCTGGTGTCTGGCATCTTTGGACCGGCTGCTGCTGCTGCCGCTGCCGCTGCTGCTGCTGCTGCTGGGAGGCTGCGCGCGTTGCTGGAGCCTCGGGGAGCCGCCGCCGCCGCCGCTGTCGGCCAGGCTGCCTCTGCCGCCCTCCATCCTGCCTTCGTGTCCAGCCGGGATCACGCTCATTTCGACGGTATCACTGTGCGTTCTAATCAGAGCTGTGATCGCGCTGCAGGCTGCTTCACTGCATCCTCTCGGCCGCAGAGTCGCGTCCTCGCCTCGCTGGTGTCGCAGCTACGTCGCCTCTGTGCGCAACCGTGAGCGATGCGCGCTGGAGCCTCTTCTCGTGTTTGTCCCTGTGACGCGCCGATTGGTCGATAAACACGCAGACGTCGCTCCCGCTGGGCTCGTCCAAGAGCAGAGTTTAGATTGAATTATCTGTTTATTTGGAGATAACCTCATCGTCCGTCTGCACACGCTGTTCCATGTGAAAAGCTTGCTTTGATTTTATTTTTAAGGGATCCATTTTTGGGGGGATTGTCCCAGAAAAATAGCCCTGCCTCAATATCTCAATATATTCTGTGTTCCTTCTATTGTAGTCCGTTATAATTGTATTTCATCATTATTAAAAACAGTCTTAGTTGTTATCTATCTATCTATCTATCTATCTATCTATCTATCTATTTATCTATCTATCTATCTATCTATCTATTTATCTATCTATCTATCTATCTATCTATCTATCTATCTATCACTCTATCTATCTATCACTCTATCTATCTATCTATCTATCTATCTATCTATCTATCTATCTATCTATCTATCTATCTATCTATCTATCTATCCATCCATCCATCCATCTATCTGTCTGTCTGTCTGTCTGTCTGTCTGTCTGTCTGTCTATCTATCTATCTATCTATCTATCTATCTATCTATCTATCTATCTATTAATCCACCATATCTATCTATCTTTCTTGTTGACTGCTCACCCACAACAGTCCCACTCATGATGGGCTGTAGCCTCTAATGCAGCATGATGTCATTCACGTGTGTGTAGGGTCGTACTGGTGGTACCAGTCAGTACTAGTCAGGGGTCGGGGGAGGCAGCCAGGTGATGACTCAGGTCGCCCACTTTGCTCTGACAGGACAGCTCCTCGTTTTGACTGTTGTTTTATCAACATGGCTGAATGTGTGTGAGCTTGTTTACCCACCAAGCTCAGATCCATCTGTCCTGTCACACGCACAGGGCAGTGACCTCAGCTGTCTGGGTGTGTCTTTGGAATTTCAGCAAATGCTGCTCAAAAATAAAAGACCATGGACCATAAGAGCTATTAAATGTGACTGGTTGCATAATGCTGCGTCATTTCATTGGGTTCCAGATAAGAGATTTGCTGTCAGGAAAGATGCTCAAATAAAACATTTCTTTATTACAATTCAGTGTAATGATTTCTATGAAATGAACGATATTGCCAAATTAGGTGCAAGAATTACCACTTGATTTAGATTAACTAGGACATTTTGAATGAGAATGTACGTGGTGAGAATAGTGAAAGAGGTAAGGAGACCATTTACTTATGTAGATGTTCATTAAATGTAAAAGTACTGCATTCAACGTTATGTAAAAAAAGTATTCAATGGAAAAGTGTCCCCTGTGAGTATAATATTATTGTTAATATCACAACATTAGTACTGATTCATTCTTGTACACACAGTTCAAATGTTACATGAGGTGCAGATTAATTAAAACTATCAGAGCTGCAACGAACGAATATATTCATTATTGACTAATATCTGTTTTCTTAATTAATCAGCCAATTAAGAAAATACATACATAGATAATGAAAATAGAATTGGTCTATTACATTTACCTATGGCCCACATTCACAATACTTGTGTTTCATTCAACCAAATTTCTAAACTTAAAAAAACAATGATATGAATATAATACATATTTCATTTGTATTTATTATAAATAATAGTTTGTTAATGTTCAGTGCTTGAGTTACGTCTACCCCTGTAAAATAATAAATAAGTCTTCCTTGTGTCTTTTCGACTTTGATTTATAGAATTTTATTCAGCATTAAGTCGACGTCATCAAACTGCGAGTTAAAGCAGGAGCATGAGGACGTCATCTCTGTGAGACGCTTTGGTGTCATCATGTCGGCGGTGGATTTCAGAGGTAGAGAAATCTGACTTTTAGTGTTTGTTAGAAATAATGTGACCGTTTTTTCACGTTATGCTATTTAACAAGTTAATATGTTACGTGTTATAATTGAACCTTTTTAGATAAAACGGTTATAAATCCTCCGTCGGTGGCTTCCAAGTGAGTGCTAAGCTAGAAGCTAACTTTAGCAACGATTAGCATCTTTGATTCAGTCAGTTGACAGCTCCGTTAGTTTGACAAACAAAATGAAGTCGCTATTTAATACAGAGTCATTTCATTCACACTGACCCGTCTGGTTCTGTCATTGTTGGGTAGTTGGTACTAACTGATGGTTAACTAGTCGTCAGTGGTGGCTAATCCGAGGTGTACAGAGAGAAAAGAACTCAACACTAACTCACATTTTATTCACAAACACTTACATAACATAAATGAATCAATAACCATTAATATCAAAACAAGCTAAATAAACTGGGTATTTCGTTAAACCCTAAATAAAGCTAGTTTTTGTCAGACCTTCACATTTGAGGTATGATGATGATGATGATGATGATGATGACGATGTATAAAACTGATGTGGTTGTTGCAAATGTACTAAACTGAACTTCCTCCAGTCCAGAACATCAGTGTAACTTTGTCGTTCTGTTTTGCAGACAACCTTCTGGGGATATCCTGGGTGGACAGCGGCTGGGTGCCCATTCTCAATCCTGGCAATGTGCTGGACTATTTCTCTGAGAGGAGCAACCCCTTCTATCGACCGAACCTGCAATAATGAGGTCGTGAAGATGCAGCGTCTCACTCTGGAACATCTAAAGTAAGTTCATCTTTCACACATGTCATAAATACACATAAAACAACAAGTAGTAAAGGGGGTGATCTGTGAGTACTGTGTGTGTTGCCAGCAAACAGCTGCCGATCAAGTTACAAAACTACACATTCAGTACAAAGCTGCAGAGTTGTAATGTGACATTTGAGAAACTAAAAGCAAATAATACTGTTTCTGTTGTTTTCAGTCAGATGGTGGGAGTGGAGTACATTCTTCTTCACGCTCAGGAGCCAATTCTTTACATAATCCGCAAACAACAGAGGCAGTCGCCAACACAAGGTGAGCAGTGTAGCATCGGATTAAAGTGTCAATAAAGAATTAAACTGTGGCAGATTGATGAGTCAGTGGACAACGTGCACGACAAATACAAGAAGAAATTATGAAACTGAACAAATGAGTCCTTTCTGTCAATATCCATCGACGAGGTCACTGTCAACAAAATACTGTGTCTGGACAAGCGCTGCAATGATTCTCAAAATCCATGATTCGACTCAGACATGGGGGGAGGGGGTCATCTTCAACATTTGGAACAGCACAGAGAAGAAAACTAAAGAACATGTTGGACTTGAGTTCAAATAGATAATGTGGGTAAACAAAAAGAAGTAGAAGCTCTGCAGACGCACATCTGCGTTTCCTGGCTGCAAAATCATTAAGTAAGTCATCATATGACTGTATTTCCTTGTTTAAATACCAGCACTGTACGTATGAAGCTGTGCATCTTCCCCTGGCTCTCTCTCTCTCTCTCTCTCTCTCTCTCTCTCTCTCTCTCTCTCTCTCTCTCTCTCTCTCTCTCTCTCTCTCTTGCTCCTTCTCGCTTCCTCCTCTCTCTCTCCCTCCCTCCCTCCCTCCCACATGTGTGGTTGTGGAGGGAGATTTGTCGTGGTTCCATCTTCTGGAATTGCAACTGGAAACTGTGGTCTCGGTTTGAGAATCGTTACAGCCCTAGTCTGGACCTTTCATAATGTCTGGAAGACTTAACATTTAGAACTGCTATTTTAGTTTTAACTTAATGCCAGTGATAGGTTTGTGATTCTTCATTCATGACTGACAGTAAAATGAACACATGTTCTTGTGGAAGATCTAATATCCTCCCCTGCTGTATGTATTCATCCTCCAGTGATACCGTTTGCTGACTACTACATCATAGCAGGAGTGGTGTATCAGGCCCCAGACCTGGGAACAGTGATCAGCTCCAGGGCGGTGAGGGTTTATAAAATGATCATATAAAGTAACCTTGGAAGAGTGACTGGGATCGATTGTGGTTTAACTGTGAGTGACATGAATTCTATCTCTTGTAGTTGTCTGCAGTCCATGGAATCCAGTCAGCGTTTGATGAAGCCATGTCATATTGCCGCTACCACCCGTCCAAAGGATACTGGTGGCACTTTAAGGACCAGGAGGAGCGAGGTGAGTTTCACCATTAAAACTATTTTTAGTTTTGACATCTTTGTGGTTCTCTTATTGACAGTGGAATAGATTCTGTCGCAGCATCACAGATAGAATCCAGAGCTATGACGATGCTCTGATGACGCTCGTTGTAATTTTGCGAACGATGACTTTTTCCCAAGCTTTGATTGACAAAATGCTTTATTACAGAAAAAAACAAACCTAAGTCAAAGAAGAAAGAGGAACAGAGTTCATTGTTTCAGAGGCACCGCGTAGACACACTCCTTTTGGATCTCAGGTCAAAATTTCCACCAACATTTTACCAGGTACAGTTACACTGACTCTAAACAGCAGTCGTTGTTAAATCTTTTTGGTCTGTTCATTTAAAATACCAGGTAATAATGTGTTTTCCTTTCTGTAATTTCAGCCTAAGCCTGGTGAGAAGCCAATTCCAGGTATGATCCTAAAGTCATTATAATGTGTATACTTCAATGCTTGTTTAAGGTTTTATCGTAGATGTAGTCGAGATTGAAGTCCAGTATCCACAAATTCCACGATTTTTCCCATAAAGGTGTGTTCTTATGTTGCAGTTGAGGTGAAAAAGGAGCCTGAACCTCCTGCAGAAACTGTAAAACAAGAGGAGAGGGAACCGGCCACAAAGTCCTCTGCCACAGCTCCGCCGAGCAAACCTCCTCCTGAGAAGAGAGCAAGGCTCCAGTGACGTGAAGGTGGAGCAATGTCGTGAAACGTCCGATAGCACAAGCTCAAAAAAAAGATTATTTCTGTTCCCTTTCAAAACTGGACGATGGTTCACCACTTCGCTCGTTTGATCAGTTTACAGCATACTGAGGAAGAACTGGCACAAAAGAAAAGTGTCAGTTGCTTCCCTCGGTGCCAGGACTACTTTTACACTGTAACCTTAGTCTTGTATACTTGATAGGTTTGACGTCACAGACCATTCAGGCAGCTGCACTACGAACAGGGGGTTAACTGTTTGATGTCAGCAGGCGTTTCACAGTGGATGAGGTTTTATTGACGATAAACTGATATCATCGGTTTCAGTTTACTGCTGACATCAGCTTAATGTTTCTGTTGTAGTGACTTCAGAGAACAGTTTAATTCCATTTTCTGCTTCCCAGCGAGATGTGTCATGATGCATCAGCTCATCTGAAAGACCAAAAGCTCCTTAAACCCGGCGCCTCTTTAATTGCAAACCCTTTCATCTGTTCTTGAGAGAAATATTCTACTTTCTTGTGTTTTTGTATTAAAATTAATCATCTCTTGTATCCTCGTGTGTTTAATTGATGAAAGGTAATTTGTTTGATCAGTTTGTCATGTTTTGACCCATGATGAAGAACTCTACTCAAAATCCTGAGTGGAGTTGTGGATACATCTACCTCTGACTCTTTATGACACCTCATTACTCTGTTTGCAGATGGAAATAAAAGCATTACGTTTATTCCCTGAGTACGCAAATCAAATGTGATCATTTTCAGTCGTGGAAAGTACCTTTACTCCAACTACTGTGTATAAGTACAATTGAAAGGTACCTCTACTTTAACTAATTTCTGTTAATGTTACTTAATATTTATACTCCATCACATTTCAGATCGAAGTTTTGTACTTTTTCTCCTCTACAGATGCTTGACAGCTGTAAATGTGTCAATTTTACATAACAGTAAATTCATCTTTTTGGCTTATGGTTTCTAGTGGCTACGATTTATTTGCAGGTAGCTTCATCAAAAAAGAAAAACTGCTATTAGTCTAATTATTCACAACAGAAGCGTAAGTACAGAAGGATGAATGTGTTTTTGGTTGTATCCTGCACCATCGATCATCTCACAACCAATCTGGGTACCAACTGGAAGGAGGCTGACCATTATAGGTTGGGAACCACTGGATTAAACCACCGAAGCTGAATAGATAATATAAGAGTTTAAATGAGCTCCACATCAAACTACAGCTGCTACTCTAACGTATTCCTTCTCCGTTTTGAACATGGATTGTCTTATTCTAATGTCTTTCACTGAAATTTGAGATTACCACAGAATTTTTTGTTTGATTTTGATTTATCATGATATATATTCTTTTTGGTTTTACCAATCCTCTGTGAAGGCAACATTTACAATGGGAGGTTTTCTCCAGCAGGTGTCAACATTTGGTCACTTTTGGTCCCATCGTCCCAATAACACGTTATTTCACACATCTGTGCATCACAGTTGAGTCATGTTGAGGTCAAACACGTACAGTTTATCTTACTCCCTTTTTGCAATAAATAACAATGCAAATTAATATTTATATAATGTATATAATTATGTTGATTTGATTTGGCGTATGTAGGTGTATGAGTTTGTATATATGTAGAAATATATATATATTTATTCTTATTTTTATCATTTATATTGTATTTATTATTACATATATTTGTGTACATTGTATGTATGGAGCACAGGTAAAACATATATTTATAGATAAAGGAAGCAAGTTAAGTAGAAGGCAATTGTTAATTAAAGGTTCAGTATGTAAGATTTAGGTGAAAGGTTCTATTAGTGATGTTTTCACTAGTGTGTTTCACCTAAATTGTATGAATTGGAGTTTTCTTTACCCGAGAAGGGGCCCTTTGTATTTACATCGGAAGTGGCTCCTCTCTACGGAGGCCGCCATGTTTTTTACACTAGCTCAGACTCGACAAACTAAACACCTTTTGAGTGGCATTCAGCTGCAACATGAAACTTCGCCACTAGATGTCACTAAATTCTACACTATGAACCCTTTAATAACTGAGATGAAATAAGTTCTTCTCACTTCTTTTCGAATATGTAAACGTGTTTGATTACATTTGTCTCATCACTAATTGTAAACAACTTTTTTCTTTTTTCACTTGTTTGTAAAATGTCTCCTTTTTGTTGTTTACATGTCCGAAATAAACAAAAATGAATGAATGTATGAACAGTCGCTCAGAGAAGATGTATTTTCACAAAGACACAGACACATGAGATGAAATTGGGTGGATCATAATATCATATTTTTTATATATTATATAAATCATATGTAGAATTTATTTAGATATTCAAAGTTTTAACAGCCTTCTGGATGGATTACATATTGTTCAACATCTTTCTTTATAAAATAAACACTTTTTTGCAAAGAACAATATCAAATGTGTTTTATATTTATCATATCTTCTTTTAACAAAAACAAATTCCAACATTCCCCCCCCCAAATAATAAATAATCGAGGGTATTTTATTTTGTCGCCGCTTCCTTGCTACCGTTTAGCGAAGCCGCGAAGAAGAAGCGGCCTCTCGCAGGGCGTGGTGGGATAGCAGTCTCCTCGCTGGAGGACTGGAAACGCTGGCTGGCTGCAGAGAAGATGGCTGCACGGGGGATTTTCAGGCCAGTGTCTGGGAGCAGAGCGGCGTTTGTCATGTCCTCCGGCCGCTAGCCGAGCGTGTCAGCCCGGCCGCGTCGCCCGCTCGGTTCTCGTCGGAACTGGGGATCGAACCAACATGGGGTCGCAGACCCTCCAGATCCTCAGGCAGGGGGTCTGGGCTTCGATCACAGGCGGGTGGTACTACGACCCGGACCAGAACACATTCGTCAACGCTTTGCACCTCTACACCTGGCTGTTCCTGCTATGCTTCCCCTTCACCCTCTACATGGTGAGTCTCCCTCTTCCTCCATCGCTTCGTTATCAACGTCTTCTATTCGTCGTTAACTGTTTTTATTTGTCCTCCCCCCCCCCCAAGTGTCCGCTCCGTTAGCTGCCACCGGATACTTAACGGTGCGTCTCTGTCTATCATCTGGAGCGATGTGAAAAAACGTCTCTGTAAACTAACGGAACACGCTTGAAAAAAAGCATCAACAGAACCCGGTGCTGGTCCGGTTCTCCAGCAGATGCTCGGCAGGGAACAGACCCCCCCCCCCCCCCCCCCCCCCCCCAACCACCTCGAAACGCCTGTTATTGGAAAGTGCACCATCCATCAACTAGATTGGACCAGGGTGCTCTTTTGTGGAGATCCCCCGTGTTTACGGTTAAAATCCGTCGGGCTATTAGCACAGGCACTGGGTTAATTCCCCCCCCACACCCCCCCACCCCCTCTCCTCTCTTGTTGTCTTCTTGTTTTGCTCCTGTCGCTTGTGATTTGTGCTTCCACCACTTTTGTGAAGGGGAAGCTGCCAGCTGTGACTGCAGGAGCACATCTGGCTGCAGGGGGACGGAAGTGAGCACTGAACAAAACACTGAGGACAAGAGTTTGTTCACTTCATTTGTCACGAGGGGCTTTTTTTTTGTTTTTTGTTTCGTTTGCTCTCTGGAGGAGAAGCTCTGTGTTTACTTCTGTCCTCTAAACTGCCCGGAAAGGTCTCCACACACACACATCACTCGCAGTCCCACCTCTGCATGTGACTTGTGGACCGGCTGTATAATCCAGATGTGCTACACAGATGCCACCTCTGTCGATGTCCTCATGTTGTCTGCTCAGCACTTACTCACCTTCTATATTAGGACGATGTCAGATGTTTCATATTGGTTTGTGGTTTCCGTTCTATTCTGGGAGTGGAATATGTTATGTCGGTCAGGTCTGTGGTTCATGTCGAGCCACAGGTTTAAAAACTGCAGACAGATGCAGGGGGGTGGGGGTGGGGGTGGGGTGGGGGGGCTGTCTCAAGGACAAGAGAGACGCAGCAGCTCAGACACCTTGTTGTGGGACACACTGATGCCTGGTGACAGCCTCTGTCCCTTTTTCTATATGCGAGGCTGAAATCTGAATGCAGCAGTTCTCACACTGCCGGTGCGCAGCATAAATAATTGGTGCAATAATGTGTTAAGCTGCAGGTTCGATTCCAGCAAACACCGGGGCAGCGGTTAGAGATTTAACTCATGATCAATTAATCTGCTGGCTACTCTTTTCATTGATGTGATTAATTGTTTAATCTATGAAGCATTAAAACATTAACTGATCTAATGATGATGCTTTTTTAATGTCTCCCCCCAAACTGCCAGATATTCAGTTTACATGACAAATAAAGGCTTTTGAGAGGCTGAAATCAGATTTGCTTGAATAATTAGCCGTCCATTCATTATCTACACTGCTTATCCTGTGGGGGGGGGGGGGGGGGTAGCTGGAGTCAATCCTAGCTGACATTGTGCGAGAGGCGTGGTTCACCCTGGACAGGCTGCCAGTGTATTCCAGGGCCAACACACAGAAACAAACAACTGTTTACTCTCACATTCACACCTCGGAACAATTAATCTAACCCCTGTGAGAGAATGTCCTTCACTGAGACATTAATCTGTCAACCTGTTGTCATTTTGGATAAATAAGTGAGTAAGAAGAACAGCCTTTTGAAAATGGGGCACCAGGCAATCTATTTCTAAATATGAATTACAGCCTAATAAACCCATCAATCTGTTCCCTCTACAATATCATATATAAACAAATTTCCTCCTCTTTGTCTAATCCCAGGCCCTGCCGCCAACCATGGTGATCGTGGGAATCTACTGTGGTGTGATTGCTGCCATGTTCCTGCTGCTGAAGACGGTGAATTACCGCCTCCACCATGCCCTGGATGAGGGGGAGGTGGTGGAACACCAGGCCAAGGAGAGTCAGGGCAGCAGAGGCGGCACTGAGGGGGCTAATGATGGAGGCATCACTCGTCGGGAGGACAGCAACGGCCCCGGGTGAGTTCCTGTCTTGCAACACAGACCAATAGTGCATCTGATATCAGGAGACGTGGGACAAAATCGCTTCATGAGTGTGACTCAGCTGCTGAGATGATGAGGTTTTCCGAGAAGACTGTGTAGTAGGTCTGGGGGGGGGGCGTCATGCTTCCTGATCAGTGATCTCATGGAGCGTGGTGGCGGAGGGAATCGTGTCAATTAAAGGTTTAATCTGGAGCTGAGGTCAAAGGTCCTGTTGTCCAGTGGAGAAAGGACACAGGCTGCGACAAGGAAAATCAATATGTTCAAGATGTGAGAAGTCACGCCGAGCTGTAACGATGGTGACGTGACTTTAGTCAGGTTTGATCATGTAAACATACTTTTCATGTAGCATTTAGTTATTTACATGTTAAAATACATTTCATATGGTCGGTGTTAAATGAGTCTTGGTGTCAAGCATTGTTTTAAAATACAAATACAAGATCACCGTCTGCCTTTGACACCGAAAGCTGTTCTGTGTAGATTGTTCTCTGCTAAGCAAACAAAAGCACTGTTTACATTCAGCGTTTCTCACCGAAACACAAACTGTGTATCTTCGGGGGCGAACAAATGAATTTCCTTTCCCACAAAGTGTTCGCTGGCCTCTTGCTGTGTTTCATGATGCGTTACCACCTCCTGTAAACGATCGGCAGGAACGTACGTCGTGTTGCTCACGTTCTTTTTTTGCACAAAAACAAACAAGCAGTGAGCCCACTCACAAAACATTGCTTCAGAACGCAACTACGTGGTCCAAAAAAAATGAAATTTCCTTTGTGTTGTAGATGTGCTCTCTGCCCAAGATGCTATTGTTATCTTTTACCACTGTATTAACTGTGTCCGTACCAGTGCGTGTGGAGACCCATTGATATGAGCTCAGACAATTACATGACACAACTTGCTTGACCTTTTTCTAGCACAGTTTTCCTTTTGTAGAGCAGATGATGCAATTGTGATTTGGGATTACTGGCATGGAGTAAATACATAAATAGTTTATTCACTGTCTATTAATTGGGGAATGTGCACATTAGAGTTATTCATCGGCTCAAAATGCTTGTGATAATAAACTTAAAAAGAGAAGTACTTATATCCTGATTGGACAATTCTGCTCAGTTGTCTTGATTAGTCTTGAAACCTCAAATATTCTTAATGCACAATGCTACAGCTACATGCTAATGATACCTTAATAATGATAATTCATGAGCACATTAGTATGATGGTCATGTTCAGTGTGATCGTTGCTTTGCAGGAATTCACATTCATCATGCCATGTACTGTAACGTATCACAAAGTATGAAACAGTGCAGTGCCCCAACTCTGAATGCCAGTCTCTCCTTCTTTCTTTTTTTTATAGTTAAACTCTTTTTCAGAAGGAACAAAAGTCAGTGAGGTTGTTGCGTTTTACTGCCCGGGACTCGAAGAGGTGACTCATATACACATTCCAGCGGGAGCGCTTAGCAGGACGCTGAGGGGAAAGGCAACAAGAAAAATGAGAGCTCTCAACCACAGTGAGCAGCTTTGCCCACACATCTGGAGTTACATTCCAGGTTGTTTGAGTTTACAGTAGAGCAGGCGACTCGAGCTGAAGTCGATTTTGAAGGTGTTTTTTGCGCCTCGTCCTGTTTTTCCAGTCTCAATTCGTCGGCGTTTCGTGATGTAATTCATTACTCGGGCCGTTTGTGTTGTGGTTTGATCCATTACGAAACGTTTTTTTTGGCATAAGGAAATGATTTATAGACAATCCCTGGCAAGTCGTTTGTTTCAACATACCAACTGGTTAAACAAGCGCGTCCGGGCTAAATATAGGCTCGGGAGAAAATCTAAATGGATGCTTACATCTGTTTTTGGTCCTTCACTTGAGTTTCAATCTCCATATAAAGGATGTAAAATACAAGTATGTTTAATAAAGTTTCATGATGTGTTTTTCCTTCAGTGTGACTGAATGTAGGGAAGCAGGATAAATGTCACGTACCAGGCCTGAGACTATCAGCGATCTGAGCAGGATGAACAGCACATGTTGCTCTGAACCATTCATTTATTAATTCAGATTTGAGGGAGCGACGGCACTGTGTCTGTGCTGCTAATACAAGTGTGTCTGTGTGTCTGTGTGTCTGTGTGTCCAGGGACCCTGGAGGGGGTATTGAGATGGCAGAGTTCATCAGGCAAGAGACTCCGCCAGTGGACTGCAGTTCCAGGAACTCCTATATTGGGATGGAGTCTAACCAGCAGGTAAGCAGAGCACTGGTTTGCGGCAGACTAAACTGGGCTGAATATAATACGATCCATCCCCTCCTTCTTTTTTAGACAGAGTAGGTAAATATACCTGAATATAGTACAAGTAATGTTGTTCTTTTATTTAGAATAAAATACAGCATGAAGACCATTTAACCAAACAGTAAATCTTGTTTCTACAAAGTCAGCTTCTGTGTTGTTTGTGTCCAAAATGACTCCGTATTCAATGACCCTGTGGCGACCCGATAGCTGAACGGTGAAGGCGTGTATCACATGGGCGTTGTTGCGGGTCTCTGGTTCGACTCCCATTTACCTCATGTCATTCCCCTCCTCTCCCTACTCTCCCTACCCTGTCTCTCTACTGCCACCATTTAATAATGGAAGTAACAACCTACTTCAGAGGTGCCCTGTGGAACGTCCTTGTAAACAAACAAAAGTTACGATCTACATCCAGTGTTACTCGACTTAAACCTGTGGCTCCATCCTTATCTAAGTGCCTATACTTCCTCTTAAGAACTTTGTAGAATGTTTTAACATTGTTAGCATCCGTGTTTACTAGCTAGCTCTCTTCTTCTTTGCCGTTGTTGATGCATCGCTGCATTTATTCAGCCATTTCTGTCACCTGTTGATACTGTTGATGCCCTTTCGCCATGTCAGCGCAGTGTTTCCCATTAATTATCCTGACCCTTGATATTCTACAATCCTAAGAGATCTCTAACTCTGTGTTTTGCTCCATTTCTTCATTGAGTGACTTTCTGCAGTGTAGTTTTTGTATCATCCTGTTGCCTGACAAACAAACGCTGATGGAATGATAATTATCGATTAATCATTTATGTCATTTATCATGAGGAAGATGTAAAAATATGTTTGTTTAGGCTTCAAGGTTTTAGGGCTTTGTAAATAAAACTGACTTTACGTAACTAATTTATGCTTTTGAAAATAATAATACATCTCAACCTGAACTACGTCTGAATTATTCAAACCCTACACTTGTTTGTGCCACTAGTTTATTCACAACATTGTTCTCCTTGTGTTACAAGTGATACATGATCAGTCAACAAGTGTGACACGCTCCAGGGAACAGTGTTTTTAATCTGTTTCACAAACAAGCATCACAGCCTGAGATCTGACCACGTTTAAACCTCCTTCATGTCTGTGCTTCCTGTTACACAAGCAAAAGAGAAACGTAAGGAGTAAAAATCCAAGTTTAAGATGATTGGAGGGGTTGTTCTCATTACGTATGATCCTCACATAGTTGGCTGTCAGCAACTATTCTCCTTTTAGATATTCAAAGTTTACTTTTTATTCTGAGAGATATATTTAACCTCCGAATCCTCATGGGAGCCTTGTCTTTGTACTGCGTGTCCTTGAGTTGCTAATCAGCCACCATGTTCTGCTCAGCTGCTGTGTGCTCAGGAGGAAGGGAAGCCAAAACTTTCCCCCTGTGATGACAGTGAAGAGGCGCCGGCTGTTGGGAAGCTGTTCTCTTAGAAGATCCCACACCGTGTCAGTTTCCTTCAGGAACATTTAGCTGCAGAAATGTTCTTTTGACATGGAGACCAACTTTTTTTTCAAGTGATCAATGACGTGTCTTTTTTTTTTTTTTTTATTCAAATTTCAGATTGCGTCCAGCCATGGAAGAGCAACAGTTGCCAAAGGTAGCTATCTTCCCTCTCTCTGTTCTCTATGTGTCTATGAAACTTAAGTCAGTTCTTTTCACTGTCGGGACATGTTCCACGTCTTCTTTACAACCGTGTAATGTCTTCTCTGTTTTTGGTTTCAACACAACCTCGACTATGATCACCCTGCTGCCCAGGAGATGTAGTCTGACTCAGCGTTACTCTGACCTCAACAGTTGAGATAAGGCAGTTTTAGACAGGCACTGCTGACTGTGGGGGAAACAAGTAATACACTGAAAGATGCAGCTTGGGAGTCGTTCTCCAGGAAATCTTTATTAGAACAGCTCACTGACAAGAAGACAATAAATGAACTTGTAGCTTTGCTTTGGGTCCATTGTAGTGTTAGAGTGAAGTGGCTGCGTCATCTGAATAATTCAGTGAGTTTTGTAATTAGCTGGTGGTTGTGATGACAGGAAATGGTCTAGAATGGGACAAGGGCCCTGCTGGGCTTCAGCTTTTCTAGTCAGACTGTCCATCACCAACTCTAATGTAGTGTGACCACTCTGACCACTCGGGAAGGATTTTAGGATAAATGATTGCAAAAATGAAAGTGAATTCACATCTTCTTCTCATCTCAACTTCATCTGTTCATTCAAGGAATCTGTTCAGAACATCTCACTGGTTGTTTCAGGTTTACAACTTTAGTCGCCTCTCACAACTAATACTTTTAGAACATTACAATATTTCTTTATCCTTTTTGTCCTCATTGCTTTCTTTCTATCTTTGCAGGAAAGACCTCAGATGACATTAGTTTGACTCTTGTTGAGAGCTGCAGTCATGATCATGGTAAACACACACGACGTTCACATATAAACAAAAAGCTTTTTTTTGTCAGTGGCATTTCAACACCCTCTGCATTTTTTAATTTCTTTGTGTCCATTTAGATCTGCTGTCCGATGCCAAGATGTACTGCCTTGTCCCCAACGACTCTTTCGCCTCCTTGCAGCCGTCAACCTCCTTGTGTCCTTCGGAGCTGTCCAGAGAGCCTGCTGATATCTGTAACTCTGCTGCTTATCACTTCAGCTTGTCACACTCCTCTTGTGACACGGAGGTGACCAGTCATGCATCCATGCAATCTCAGACCTTTAGGAAGGAGCTCCGTTCCCGGGGGCTGCCTCGGACCTCTAGCTCGGCGGGTTCTGCTTTCCCCGACCCGTGTCTACCAGATTTTGCTTTGTACCCTCCACCCAGAAGAGGTGGCCTTGACCCTGTGTGTGAGCTGGAGACTGCCAGACCACACAGGTCAGCGGTGTGTGGCGAGGGGGCAGAGCAGATGTACCAACAGGACCCAGCTGTGCCCTCCACCTCTGGAATGGAGTGCTACAGGCACAAAGAACAATGCAGGGTTGCTCGCTCAGCCTCCAGGGAGGCAGGGGAAGGTACCTCAGGACTGTACCAGGTGGACGTAGGTGGTGGTAGGAAAGGGTCTGGGGGGGGAGGAAAGTCCCAGGGAGGGGAGCGCAGTGCTGACAGCCTCAGGAGCCTGAGTACTCGCAGTAGTGGCTCCACCGAGAGCTACTGCAGTGGTACAGACAGGGACACCAACAGCACTGTCAGCAGTTTTCACAGTGAGCAGACCAGCTCTACACATGTGGAGAGCCTGCTCTCACTTTCAGGGGACGAACGTCTTCGGAATAGAGGAGATGCTGTATCTGCTCCTGCAGACGGCAGGACTACGAGCCTCGGCAGTCTTAGCTCTCGAGGTCTTAGCAGTCTTCCTTCTAGGGAGGCCAATAAAAACCCTCACGCCAATGAACTGACTGCTAAACAACCTGCTGACACACCATCATCTGCAACCCCAGAGCAGGTAGAACCTGGTCGGTGCCAGGAAGAGCCTGGCATCAGGACCTGTGCTGACGGCTCTACAGATGTACCTGCCACAGAGCAGGTGCAGGAGAAAGGAGACGCTCAACCAGCAAACATTGTTCAGAGAACTTCTTCCCTGTCAACAGGGCGTAGTGGACGACGGCGGACTGGCAAGAAAAGGGCAAGCAGCTTTGATGCCAGTCGTCACCGGGACTACATGTCTTTACGCGGCATGGCCAAGCCTTGTAGTGCTGTGTTTACTGGGGGTGGAGAGGGGGACTCCAGTGATCAGAGTGAACTCAGCTGTGCCTCCAGTCTCCACTCCACCCACCACCTAAGCACAGACAGCTCATCTAGTACCACGTCCCGCTCCTGCCACTCACCAGAGGGCCGCTACAGGGCCCTGAAAGCCAAGCACACTGCAGCCAGTGCGGCCTCCTCCACGGTAAAAGCTGCGGCAGGATCCGAGGCGGGAGTTCGAACTGGAGGGAAACGGCGCCCCTCGCGCCGTACCCCCAGCACAGGCAGTGCCAAAACGCACGCCAGAGTGTTGAGTTTGGACAGTGGTACGGCTGCCTGCCTTAACGATCCCAGTCGCCTCGGAGCTCCAGCCGGGCCTCGGCCCCTTACCACCTCCAAGTCGGACCTGGAAGCCAAAGAAGGGGAAGTCCTCGATGCAGCATCCCTGCTGGGTCGGGCCTCCCAGCTGGAGTCAGTGACCCGCTCCAGAAACAGCCTGCCCAACCAGGCGGCTTTCACCGAGCCTCAGGATGCCTCTGCTGCTTCCCTGCGGGGTACGTAACACACGCAGCGCTTCAACATACTGTACACATCGCATTCTGTCTGGTTTACAACTAGTGTTTGATGCCTAGTCTACATTTTATGTTGTCAGTGTGGTTACATGAATCAGAGGAGTGGTTGTGTTCAACCCTGTCGACATTTGAAGGTACGGGTTGGTTCAGTATGTGATCTATTCTGTGAATTATCAGAAGAACTATAGGGTTGATATGGTAAATTAAAGACGACAGGAATCATTAGTCTGTTTTGATATTCTCTGCTTGTTTTTTTCAGATTGGGATTGTTTAATTACAAACTGAATGATGCTTTGAATGTGTAATCAACTTTCATTTACTGTAAACCATATATAATACTCACTTTACTAAATAGCTGCTCTCTGGCCCAACCTGGTGTGTAATGATAGAATTGATCAAATTGAGACAGTTTTGTGTGAGTGTGAGTGTGAGTGTGTGTGTGCGCACAGTGTGTCTGCCTCACTTATTCAGTGTAACCATGGTGAGTTTCCATGGAGTGACAGTCCTGACCCAGGCGTAGTGTTGCCTGCAGAGATCACTATTAGCATGATGGCACAGTGTGTGCTTTGTGCTGAGGTTAGACAAACAGCAGCTCTCTTATTAGTGTCATACACACATTCGTTCCCTCCCCTGCATCCGTCAAACTCGCTGGATGATAAGTGGTATTTTTACGGAGGCTTCTGCGTGTTGTGAAGGTATTTTATGATCTTGACACTTCTTGGGTATCTCCAGTTGACACCACCTTGGACATACAGTGGGAGAGGCAGGACGTGTCTGCACGTGACAACTGCTGAAACGTCTCATAATTAGTAATGGATTCTCCTTGGATTCCTGCTGTCTTGCTCCCGCACCAGTTCTCTTCTTATTAAACTAGGTCAAACATGAGAGTGCATTCTCATTCACAGGAGGGGAGTGACATTCATATGTAGCATAGCTTAGTTATCTTGACTTGAAGTTGACAGCATTGTACTTTAGTCTCACTTGTTTACGTACACACACGAGGCAACGTTGACTAAATTTAACCAGAGTTACCTCACTCCAGCTACAGCCTGCTAAATGATTTTACAGCCACTAATAGTCTATTTGAGGATGTCACAGATGAACCTTTTAATAGTTTAACAAGAACTAACTTGACTGTGTCTCACCAGCAGACATCCCCCCCCCAGCAGCTCTTCCCCCTCAGGCTGCTAATGTCATTACAGTAACTTCAGCTTCACACCAGCCTTGGTGGCCGCGAGTCACAGCCATGGTATTATAATAAGTAATGTGGCGTAAAAAGAGGTAGAGACGAGTCATGTAGTCAGTATTCAGTAGTGGCAGACTTTACATATCTTTTCAAAGTTTGAAACTTTAGATAACAGCCACAGAGGTCACATCAGACCAAGTAAAACTGTAGCAGCAAAACCCTGAGTACAGTGAGTTGAACAAGATTTAGTTTGTTTGCTTCTGAAATTAACTTTTTATTCGTATGAAGAAGAATGTGTTATTTTTTTTCTTTCCACTGTTACATTAAGACCAAGGAAAAGGGGGAAGATTTGAGATTTTGAGAATAAAGTTGTAATATTTTGAGGGAAAAAGTCACTATCACAAGAAAAGAAGTCTTAATTTCTACAAGAATAAGGTTATAATGTCACAAGAAGTCGAAATTAGCTACTTGTCATTTAACAGGGGTATTAGAGAAGATTAGCTTGTTGCCTGTGTTAAGATGAGGAATCTGGAGCATCTCTAAAGCTACTGACTCAAAAGAATCTTGTAGGGAAACTCAATGTGCTATTATCCGAGATCAACTTGGTGGGCGCTGTTGAGCAGATGTTATAAAACTTCATAATTTGCTGTCAATGCGACACATCTGTGTTGTGCTACCCCATCTTTTGGGGGTTCCTCTGTTTGAATGTAAGAGCAGGAGTATGTATGCAACAACGCAGGGGGAAATCGTGGATGTCGTGTCTCAACCACTGGACCACCGGTACACCATGTTTCTGTCAGTCATGTTGTCTTATTTTAAAATTGTTGGCCTCATTTTGGAGTGAAACCCTCCATTAAGTTTGTTTGAAGTTGAAGCAGCAGATTTTGTAATCGTTGTTTCTTTGTGTGTGAAATGTATCTGACCCCCGAGCATAACGTGGGATCATCGCATCCTACTTCCACATTAAGTTCTCATAGACAGGAAACGTTCCAAGCTGACTGGCCAATGATGTGTCTCACCATAACAGCCCCAGGGAGCGAGGAGACGGTCATATTTCGCCGTGAGCGTAGCACGTTTCGTCGGCAGGCAGTGCGGCGACGACACAACGCAGGGAGTAACCCCACCCCACCCACCTCTCTCATTGGATCTCCTCTCAGGTACGCCATGCATGGGGCAGGGAGTCATTTCTGTCGCTGTGTTGCCTGGCATGAGCATGCTGCCAGGTGGCGCTCTTTCCCGCCTCTCATCAAAACCCTGTCTGCGTCTTCCGCTGTGCATGACCTCAAGCAAAACGTCCGCTGTCCCTGGACGGGTGTCTCCTCTCTGCATGTGATGTCTTTGGTCCTCCTTTTCTCAAGACCTCACTCTTTTTCATCCTGTTATCACTCCACCTCGATCTTTTTCTTTTCCACGGGCTGGGCATGGATCAAAGAACAGAGTCCTCACTAATCCACTTGTCTGACAAACCGTCTCCTCTCAGAGCTGTGCACGATTCATCCAGTAATACAGACGTCACGCTCCATCAAATTACTTTGCTGTTCTCCAGCAAACTTTTCAAAGAGAGGGGATGAAGAGGATATTGATCATTTTAAAAATCAAAGGCCTGCAGACTCTGACTTTTTACTGTGTTTTTGTTATTTTGTGAGTCCGTAGCTGCTCTTCACTTGATTTTAAGTGCCTGTTTTTTCACACCAATTTTGCACAAGTTCAAAATTATAACTCAAAGGAGAAAGATCCTTTTATTTCTTTTAGACATAAATACGATTTTATAAGCCTTTTTTTCTGTCATTCTAATGATTTGTTAATTCTTAATTAAGTGCAGTTCGGCCTTTTAGTCCTTTTACTAAATTAACTTTGGCTTAATCTCTACTGTTGCAAAGGACAGTGACCTGACGTGATTGACGACCACGCTGAAGAGAACTTCAAATGCACCGTCACCGACTCCTGAGGTTGAAGCCTAATTAGAGAGTGACCGTGCCGTAACTAGGAAACGGCTTGTAGTTGCATCTAAAAAAAAACTTTGTATTTAAGCCGTTTAAAGTGGCAATACTGGATGTGTATGTTTCTCTGGTCTCATGCTGTGGATGTATATCTGGCTCCTCTCAGGTCTTTATAACTCCTCCAGTTCTGTTGTACATCTGCCAACAGCACATTCCCCTCTTGCCAAGGTGCCGTCGTCTCCTGCATGTATCTCACACAGTCACATGTTCAATTCTGAGCCTTGAAAAATGTTTAGCAAGTAAAAAAACAACATGCAGCCGGCCAGAGGTCAGTCAACTTGCTCCCTCTGCCTCTGATCTCTTCCTCTTCCCCTGTCCCTTCACTCCCTTTTACTTATTTTCACCATTTTATTGGAGCACCGGACACCTCGTGCCTTGTCACATGGTTTTTCAATGTTCCAGCACTTGAAATAAGCTTCTGACAATAATTTTTAAAGAGGAAAGGAAATGACGAGAGTCCTCTTAATGCCCTGATCCAGTCGTGATGGAATTTATCAGCATCATTGAGGATTAGTGTCGTGTAAAAGTTAAGAGGCCGTGCACTCTGGGTAGATTTTTTTCCTTTGGACACGTTCTAATCAAAAGCACGAAGAGCTAAGTCACTTTTCACCGCTTATATCCATGTGCAGCTTTTAGGAGAACTGGAAAAGGCTTATCAGTCATTTCATCTACGGGCTTTTTTCTCTCTGTGTCACAGTTCTGATCCATGCCTCTTGCCATCGTGGAGGTCAGTGATGGTCAAACTGTAAAATGGTTTGATAACCACACCTCAGGAATCATTGCCAATATTTAAAAATACATATTAGCTCCTGTATCTGTATCTGAAATGTTCTTGTTGTTATCAGCATCGATATCAGTCAGGCTTTAGAAATCATGATACAAATCACATGACACGTGACAAGATAGTTAATTTGTTGTAGATATGTAAAGGAAAAGAGCCAAAATGTCTCTTAAATCTCAAAGAATTAAAAGAATTAAGAAATGAGGAGACTAGAGTCAGTGTCACTGTACGTAGTGGGGGGGGGGGAGGGCTCCACCATGGCAACCAGCGTGTGCATCAAACCCCTCTATTGTGGAATCGCCTCATCTCCCTCCTCATGTGATGATGATATATATCAACAGTACCCTTCCCCCTTAGCCCCCCCCCCCGGGGTCCACCACTTCTCATTTCCTCCCCTTCTCCCTTCTCCTCCCACAGTCTTCAGGAGGCCCTCAGCCAGGCCTCCCAGCCTTCTACTTCCCAGGTGAAAAGTCAGCCATCCAGAACCCCGTCCCAGGTGACCGTGCTGAGCACAAGCGCCTCCCTGCTGGCCAGGAATGGAAGCACGCACCTGGAGGGTTCTCAGGACAAGGCCTCAACCGTTGGCGCTACCAGCTTGCAGGACGACTTTGGTAGGGAACGCACGGGGGGAGCGGAGATGTTGAAATAAAGGAGTTTCTCACAGACAGAGTGCTGCACGAGGAGTTTGTGCACATGGCAGATCTGAATGTCTCATCAAGTGTTTGCCAAGGAGGTTGTGTTTTCACCGCTGGTTGTTTGCTGGTTGGTGTATTTGTTTGTCAGCAGGATTTCGCAAAAACGTCTTGAAGTGATTGTCACGAACCTTGGCAGAAAGATGAGCCCCTGGGCCAATAAAAACCCTTCTGGCGTTTGTGAGATCGCATTTTTTGATATTTTCCCGGATTTCCCTGGAAATAATTAATGGATCCTGATGAAAACAATCGGACGTATTTAGAAAACTGATATGTTTATTTGTATGAAATTTGGTGCAGCGTGATTTAATTTAACGGTGCTGTTGGGCCACTGCAGAGCTTGGCACTAATTGCAGATGAGACAGTGGCTTGGAGGGTTTCGCTCGCAGAGAGCCGGTCACAGGATTCACATACATGAGCGCTGTTGTCCACGCTGTTGTTGGTGGACTGTTGCTATGAGTCGAAGCCCGAGCACAATTACCTCTGCTCCATTTATCTCTGTCTGCGATATTGTGTCTGCAGCCAGCACTTGACCTGACTTGGATGTGGATTTTACCGTTTCACCAGCATTCCCTGCTCACAGCGCTGACACCGCAGAGTTGATTGCTGCCGATGCATAAACATGTTTTGCTGACACCCCTGAACACGTTTAGTGAAAAAATGTGAGTTTTTGTTGGAGCTGTGTGATGCCCTTCATGTGAACCAGTGGTAAAGGGATTACTACTCCTACTCACAATCTGACCGGGAGCCGATTCTTGTTTTGAGACGCTTGGTGGTCGGTGTGTTCTGTGCTTGTGATCCCCGAGCGTTAAGAATTCTTCTCTATCTGCATCTGATTTAACGTCTTTGGCAGAGTCTATATTTTCATGCACTACTGACGTCCGTTTGATTATGAGAACGACGGTCTTCGGGCTGCATCTTAAGAAAATATTTTCCGTTGTAGCTTTCCTACATTGCACAATGAATCATGCCTTATAAAATACCCTGAAATAAATAAATACTCTAAGTTCTTTCACTTTATTGAGCAGTTCTCCTTAGCAACGAAACATATGGGACCAATCCTTCATTCCCTTAGATGACAAATGAGGAAAATGTACCAGAACAGTATTTTTTTTATAATTTCAGACTGCACAATATTTTGGGATCATACTTGGCTGTGTGACATATTTTCAATTAGCTTGTCATGCATCTGAAAACAGTTTTTCACTCTTTTTCTACTTTTCCCATCATTTTTTAATACTGGAACTATTAAAAACAAAACACATAAAGAGTTTGGATTGGAATCAAGGTTACGTGGACCTGAGTGGGAATGGTGTTACCATAGCAACATTTCTTATATCTCCTACATACATCAACTGGGAGGATTAACGCAATAAGGGGCGTTATTGAGGCACAGCTTGTTATGTCAGGTCACTAGTTCTTCTCATAAGCTGTGAGATGCTTTCTGAGGGAATTATGAATGACCCCTTGAAATATATAGCAGGTTTCATTTGCGTGGTTGTGCCTTTGTGTACTTCATAGTGTCAAGCTGATCACAGGATAGAGTGAAATCCATCCACATAATAGGCAACAAACCTGATTGCTCTTCCAGTGGAGCAGGAAATGACTGACTTGCTTATAGTCTCTTTGGGACGGGGCACATTCACTCGATAATCCCATTGGCTCAGGTGAACACAGTGACGCTGCCAAAGAAAACTAGTTACATCTAGTTTAATGAAATTATTCCTACGGACTAA
Organism: Verasper variegatus; assembly: GCA_026259375.1. Lineage (NCBI taxonomy): Eukaryota > Metazoa > Chordata > Actinopteri > Pleuronectiformes > Pleuronectidae > Verasper > Verasper variegatus. Next base: position 20,008,975 of record CM048049.1, read on the forward strand.
ATGAAACTCTGTGGTTCCAGTGAACTGACTGTGCTTCTCTGTCTTCTGTCGTGTTGTTCCAGGAAAACTCACTCCCTCTTTATATGAGGCTGGTGGATGTGACATGTCCCTGGTCAATTTTGAACCTGCAACCAGACGAGCCTCCAATAACCTATGGTTAGTGTCAATTCATGTACTCTGTTCTCTCAACCCACATAACAACACCTATAACAGTTATGTGAATTGTGGTTTGAGAGAAAATATATCAACATTTTTTTTTAATTATGAAGTAATTGTTTGTCATTTGCTGCTTTATTTGTCTCATGTGACAGAAAAGCGATATGTGTGGGTTTTCAATTGTTGCTCTGGTGAAACCATTCGAAGATATCACCTAAACTGTGACAGCAGCATTTGCACAGCTGTACCTTAAGTTGAGAACAGAAAATCCAAATAGCAATAAAAACATTCTACAGTGAAATTTACCTTTTGACAATTTAGTTTCAGGTTGCTTGGAAATAGATTTAATACGGTAATTGCAGCAGATGCTTTTCTCTAATCAGTGTTCTCATTTTGTCTAATGCAGGGACACCGACTCCCACCTCTCCAGTTCTACCTCAGTTCGCTTCTACCCTCATGACCTGGTGAGTAGGGTTGTTGGTGTGTTGGTGTGTGTGTGTTGGTGTGATGGTGTGTGTGTGTTGGTGTGTGTGTCACAGAGCTAGATTTGCGGAGGAGTGCTGACAGAAACAGTTCAAAAGCAAACCATGTCTGCTTTACATATTTCTGCATATTATTGTTGGCGTTCACACTCGTTGTGTTGTTCCGTTATCTCTTTTCTTTCCATATCTTTAACCTCAGGCCAAAAACAAATCATATTACACCAGTTTTAAAAATGAAAAATCATTTAAAAAAACTGAGCCCAGCATCTATATGCTCATCTGGCAATGGTTTTGTATATGAGCCAGAAAAATGTCTTCGATCATCTGATTCCGGCTGTTAATTATTTTTGCAATGAGGATCCAGATGGCTGTGAGTGGGTGAGGTGGCAGTGGTCCAGTCTTTATTCTGTGAACATACAAAATCAAATATAATACGAAGAAAATATTTAATGCTTACATTTCTTGGTTTTTATTGACTTTTTTTTAGGGCTCAATTCTTACTGAATACTGTTGTTATTTATAAATCCTGTTCGTTGAAGAGCTCTGAGTTGTGTGATGAATCAGTTGACTAACCGTGAGACAGATTTCCCTCCCTCAGATCCGTCTGAACCGTCTGCTGACCATGGACCCAGAGCTGCTGGAGCAGCAGGACGGAGATCTGAGCCCAGAGCTCCAGGATGCACCGCTGACACAGGACGACCCTGTCGCCACCTCTGCTGCCGGCAAAGTCAGGCAGTACTACCGCTTGTGGCTTCTCCCTTACCTGTGGGTCGGCCTGCACTTCGACCGTCTCACACTGCTGGCACTGTTTGACAGGTAAGGCTGCACATCATCCTCAAGTGTTAACAGAACACCAGGCACCTTTATGCTTTGTGTCCTGATGTAGCACCAAGTGAAAACTGGCTTTGTTTGTCAAACTTGATCATAGATGATGCAACGATTTAAAAATATACAAGAGTTTAACATGTCATTGTAAAAACAGCTGCTGCAGCTGCATACGTGTTTGTGCTCCCAAGTTTGATACCTGTGTGTTTGCAGATGACAAAAACGGCGAGATGCCATCTTACTTTAAACCAGAATGACACTCAGTAGAATGCATAACTCAGCAAAGGCCTAACAGTCCGTTAAATTCAATCAAGCTGCAACAAATTTGACAAACTTTTCCAGATTTGATTGGGTTCCTTTTTGGTCCATTTCCCATCCTAACACCAAATCTCATGGAAATCTGTTCAGTATTTTTACATAATCCTGCCGACAAAGAAACTAACAAATCAACCAACCAACAATGAAATGATCATAAAAATAGAATCTCCTTGGCTGAGGTGAAACTACAAAGATAACATGCTCCACAACAATAGAAATAGAAACATTTAATATAATCTATACCAGCATTAGTAAAAAGTGTTTGATGAAGATAAGTTTTGAAAAAGGATTTAGGAGATGAGACACTATTCTCTCTCCCCCCAGTCTGTTATTTAGACTAATAACACAGGTGTAACTACTCATTAGAATTCTGCCCAGCACAGCATTGACCATTTATTTAATCAGGTCAGTCCCACTGAAATCAAGGACAGGCTGAGATCTCTGCAGCACAGACACAGACCCATAAACAGCAACATACAGCTGGAGCAACAAATTCCTAAAACATTAGCCAATCACTTTTTAAACCCTTGAATGTCAACATCTCCCTGCAGGCTGTTCATTGCAGAGGTGGATGGGATAATGTTGGCTCTACCTCTGTCTGAGGGGAGATTTAATAGAAATCACTGTTTGGATTAGACTAACCCTTCCTCTGTATACATTTTGGGCAATTTATGAGCATTTGAAACGTACAAGCTTTTGCTTTGATAACGCTCTTTCCTACATGACTAATATTTATGGCAGTAAGGGTCATGATATGCATACGTTTGCCTTGAAAGAGACAAATGAGGCCCAGTTCAGACCTTGTAATCATGTCCGATCACATGAGGACAACTCAGATTACGTAGAATTCGTCCTGTGACCACTTGTGATCAGATCTTACTTCCCCCCCGCCCTACATGCAAATAAACACATATTTAATTTGTATTTGCAAACGCCAAACAATGTGGGGTTTTTTTTTTATCCAGTTTGAGTTAAGTGAAGTGTTTGTGTGTCTGTGTGAGAGGGAGAGAGCAGAACCAGACCAGGCTCAGTGAATCATTGTACGCAGCTTTACAGTGAAATTCGATTTTACCCATTTGTAAAATGGATGGGAAATGAACGTGTTGCTGGTCAGAGATGATATTGTTGCGTTGCTCAACAGTAATTTGATTTCTGGGAAACACTGTAAAAACAATAAGTGTTTAATAATTTCTATTCAAATGAAACTGTAGCGGGTCAGAGGACCATCAGTTGTGTAGGTTGTCCTTGTGGCTCAGGATATATTACTATTACTGAAGCATCTTTTCTCTGGAACAGTCCTTGTAGCTACAGTAAAGCGGCTACACAAGACTCATGTGGCACATTAACCAACATTACGAAACCCTTATCTCTCCTCAAACCACCGACGGGAACATTGGTGTCATTTTTCATTCTGGCTCATAATTTGAGAAGCAGGTCAACTTAGTTTTTTAGTTCCATTGCTGAATTGCAACTCGTAGACCTTGTGTTTTTGTCTCTTGCAGACATGGTTACTGGGATCGCTCTCTCTGTGTTGGAGTCAGTCACTTAGTTTGCCTTGTCTCGCATTCGTCTCATTCAAAATGCAGCTGCCAGGCGTCTCACTGGCACCAAGAAGAAAGACCACATCCACAGTAGAAACAGAATTGATTTTTAAGATTCTGCACTGGTTGGTGCCAGCTTTTAGCTCAGACCTCTTCAGTTCCTGTTCCATCATCCTGCCCCTCAGGCATACTGACCAATCACTTCCTGCTCCCTGAGGAAACCCAAGAACGACTGTCTGATCCCTTTCAATGCCCCCCCCCCCCACACTCAGTTTGTCTAGATCCTCCACTTTTTATTGACATTTTTAAATCCAGTCTTAATTTAGAAAAAGATATTTGAGTGTCACAGATGTTATTACAGCCACATGATTACTAATTGGCTGTCTGTGTTATCAAAGTTGTTTGCATTGGATGTTTTTCAAACCTAACTGCGAGTAAGTGTGAAGGAAATTGAGCCTTATCCTTAAGATGTGATTCGCTCTTTTTCAGTGGAGGCTGTGGAGGAGGTAGAGTGGGTCGTCCACTAACCAGAAAGCCGGTTGTTCTCTCTCCGTCTGCTCCAGTCCGAATGCCGAAACATTCTTGGGCAAGATACAGAACTCCTAAATTCCTGAAGGATGTCCTGACAGTGTGTGAATTATATAAAACTGCTGCTTATAGGATCGCTGTGTGAATGTGTCTATTTACCAGTTGCTCTCTTCCACTGTTGTCGCAGGAACCGCGAGGTCTTGGAGAACGTGCTGGCCGTGATCCTGGCCGTCCTGGTGGCCTTTCTGGGTTCGGTGCTGCTGGTCCACGGCTTCTTCACGGACATCTGGGTCTTTCAGTTCTGCCTTGTCATTGCCAGTTGCCAGTATTCCTTACTGAAGGTGAATATTTATGTAAACTGCACAGCTTCAATCAAACATGACGTTAAGAAGGGCCACAAAGAAGCATTGTTTCACAAGAAGGCAACTGGTTTTATTTTCACCAGCATGCCAAAGCACATGATATTATTTTTTTTACAAAGTTTGCTGTGCCTTTTTAATGGAATTCCTGATATTCAGAAAGTCTTTAATGCTTTACTTCCTCTGAAGTGTTTACAAAAAGAAGTAATCCAGTTTTCTGGTTCTTGTTTGTTGACAGAGTGTCCAGCCAGACTCCTCTTCCCCTCGACATGTAAGTAACACAACTTGTGTCCACATTTTGGTTTGTTTGGGGCTTAAATTCCTGGGGAGTTCACACTGAGAACAACCTGCATTCACAAGTGCCAAATGTTGGAAAAACAAACATCTGTGACTATGGAGAATTTGACCTTTACACTTTTATCAGTAAACAAATAGTCAATCTCCTTCCATGTCTAATGTGACCAGTCGGTTTTTTTTCCTTCTCTGTTGTGGTTCTTGAAAGTGATGCTGCTTTTCCCCCCGTGGCTCTGTGCGGCTCCTCCCTCCCTTGCGTCAGTGGCCTGCTCTGAAACGGCGTCTTTTATTAATGCAGCTTCGACTCCGCTGCAGGCACAAGCTTTAAATAGCCGGCCGGAGTTCAGACCACAGCGCTCTCTCTCTCTCTCCCTCTGTTTGTATCCACCTTTCTCCTCCTCTCCTTCCACCACTCTCCCCGTCGTGTCATTCCCCCCCCCCCCCTCTTTCCTTCACCTCATCTCACCTCCAAGTGTTCTCGCCTTTTCTCTTTCCCCGATGTTGTTGACACATTTTGAGAAATCCTGGCCTATTTAATCTGACTGTTGGTGCGTAAAGTGTCGGTGAAAAAGCAGGTCAGCTCGCAGCCTCCTGGGCTGAAGTTTGCTCACAGCAGACGAGTGTTCTTCATCTCTTGTAAAACCTCAGACTCAATCCTCTACCTCTGTAAACCTGTGTCACTGTCTGAAGGGTCCATGTGGCACTGATACTGCTGAATACATTATAATGTCGTATTAGAATGATCATTTTTATGGATGATGTCGTAAAATATGATTTGTTCTACGTGAGGACACATATTTTTACTACAGTAGTGCTTGCATGGCAGCTCCGAGAATTTATTTTGTCTTACTTTAATATTCAGGGCTTGTGTGCTGAATACTGAGCCGCACTGGTCCACAAAGAGAAAGTCCAGCTTCTGTAACGAACCACTTACAACATCATACCCCTTCTCCCTGCAGGGCCATAATCGTATCATAGCGTACAGCCGGCCTGTCTACTTCTGCCTGTGCTGTGGCCTCATTTGGCTGCTCCACTACGGCAGCCTGAGGACCACTTCATCCCGGATCACCCTGTACGGCGTCGCCCTCACCAGCTCCCTGGTGCTCGCCTCGGCCCGGGACCTCGTCATAGGTAAGACAGCGGCAGCCGAGCGTCGTCAGCAGCCGTGTTCCTCCGCCATCGTTATGTGCCAAATGCCATATAGATGACCAGGAACAGAAAGAAAGACAAAGTTTTGAGCACATCCTTGCACATGCACAAGAGTTTCTATTCATTGTCCATTAAGTCATTTTAGTAAAACTTTTACCTCCAACAAGTAGGTTGTGTTTTCACCTGTGTCTGTTGTTATTGTGTCAGTGTTGGGACCCACTTTTGTTCCCATGTATATGAAGAGAATGAGTTAAAAATAAGTTATTTCCATTGCAAGACAAATACAGGAAGACTGTTGCAGAGTTTGGGGACTGACAGTAAATCCACAATCTCTTAAATACATTTCTCCTAAATTTGTCCAAGACAGAGATGGATGGAAATATTTTCTATTATGTAACAGAAACAGAAATGTGCTCGTTTTTAATTTACAAAATAATGAAAGGCAGGATTCCCTAACACCTACGTTTCAGCTGGAGTATCACTAAACGGTTGAACATTGCTCTTAAAACATGAGAATTCACTTCTATGCTTTAATTACTTTCACAAGTAAATAGTCTCATCACAAGAGACAAATCGAGTTGTGGTTGCAGGACGAGTTGAGCCGGTCGCCGTGAGCCTGATGTGATAATTGTGTTTGAGCCACATTCTCTAAATGCAATGTTTATTTGTTCAGAGGATATTAACTCCACCTTTCATCAAACCACAATCGGAAGCAATTTCTGCAGTTGCCCTCGGAGATGCAGCTGTGCACCAAAATTACCCAATAACGTTTGTAGCTCCGAGCCAAAGACGCAGAACAATAAACACCAAGACGCCGTCGGCTGTATAATCTCAAACCTGATGTCTGGATAATTAAAAATCCAATAAAAAATGCATAAACTGGCCGCTGTTTGATTTTTGTCACACTGTCCCCTTGTGTTTGTCGTCCTGCAGTTTTCACTCTGTGTTTTCCCATCATCTTCTTCGTGGGGCTGCTGCCGCAAGTCAACACGTTCGTCATGTACCTCTTCGAGCAGCTGGACATCCACGTGTTCGGGGGCAACGGTGAGCGACTTGTAGATGATCAATTTCTCCACGGGGGGGGGGGGGGGGGAGACTCTGACCTCTGCAGCATGAAACAACAGACACTCATAGACACTGTCACGCCTGATATACTTTGATGGGAAAGGGTTGAAAGTGCTGATTTGCATTCTGTCTGGCCTGATGCCCGTCAGGTTCAGTGGTCTCACTGCTGACACCCTCTCTGTGCTCCCCCGCAGCCTCCACAAGCCTCCTGTCGGCGCTGTACAGCATCCTGCGCAGCGTCGTCACCGTCGCACTGCTTTACGGCTTCTGCTACGGAGCTCTGAAGGTGAGGGGGGAAACACACTCGGTTGGATTTCATGGAACTGTAATAAAAAAACCTACTCTGATGACAGAAATTACAGATTAATCACAATGTATAACTATGTCCTACAGCTAATAAGCAGCACTGTATTTTAATTCTGACTTGATAGTAGAGGACCTCAATATTATAGCAGCTTAAAAATAACTTTTCTGTATCTTGCGTCCTACATTTGAACATGGAAGAAGTGTTTTTCAACTTTCTCCCGTTTGAATGTTCACAGTGATGCTCTGGAAAATGATCACACATCATTTCACATCTGCCATCAGCATTACAAGTTTCTACATTCATTGCGTTTGGTCTTGAAAAATGGAAGAAGCACAAATTAACGAATCTATTGACGCCTTGTCCTTCTCCGTCTTTCAGGAGACCTGGGAGCCTCATCACATCCCTGTGTTGTTTTCCGTCTTCTGCGGCCTCTTGGTGGCAGTGTCTTACCACCTGAGCCGACAGAGCAGCGACCCCTCCGTCCTCATGTATGTTCACAGCCGTGCACAAACACAAGTCAGTCTTTGGTTTGATGTGACTCACAGGGGAATAAATATTAAAGTGAAACTCCAACACTTGCCTGAACATGTTTAAAAATTCCAGCTTCGGTTGTCGTGATGTTGAACTCGTCCATCTGGCAGTTAAACAGGCAGAAACCCAAAGTGTTTTCCACTAAGTGCTCGAGCCGTCAGAAATCCACATTAAAGAATAATCTGTGACTTTGCTCCTCGTACATATGGTGAGGATTATCTCAGAAGGGGATTTTGGGAGCATTTCAGAATAATGCTCAGTTGAAACTGTCTCACACAATAGTGTCAACAGTGAGTGATTACATTATACATTCCCTCGGAGATGAACTCCCCCACAGGAGATTCGTGGTGTTGGAAGCAGCTAATATCGTTGCTTCTTGCTTTGCAGCTCGCTGATCCAGTCCAAGCTTTTACCCAATTTGAAAGACAAAAACCCGGAGGACCCTCTGTCAGAAGTGCAGGACCCTCTGCCTGAGAAGCTCCGCGCCTCAGTGGTGAGCTGATCATCATTATTATTAATCTCATTAAAACCAGGAGTGGTCGAACAGAAATGGTCATTTTTAAGATGATCAGATGCACGATTACAGTTGTTAAAGCCAAAACCGATATCCGATGTGTCCTTTTACAGAACGAGCGTCTGCAGTCGGACCTGATCGTCTGTGTGGTCATCGCTGTCCTTTACTTTGCCATCCACGTCAGCACAGTGTTCATCGCACTGCAGGTAAAGGAAGCATTTTCAGTCAATCGAATAATTCCAGATATCTCCGTCTGTATGTGACTCTCATAGCTCAAGAACCGATCATCAACGTCACACTTTGCATGTAGTGTAGTTAAAGTTGTGCTTGTAGAAACATAGAGGTATTAATCTGGTCTCTGCGTCCCTCAGCCTTTCCTCAGTTATGTCCTGTATGCTCTGTTGGGGACGGTGGGGCTGCTCACCCACTACCTGCTCCCTCAAGTCCGCAAGCAGCTGCCCTGGTACTGCTTCTCTCACCCGCTGCTGAAAACAAAGGAGTATTACCAGTTTGAAGTCCGGGGTGAGTTCATTTAAAAAAAGAAACTTTGCTCTCAGCATCACTGCTTTGTTTCTAAGTCGCATCTTAAGAAATCTTAAAGCTGTGTTTTTCATTATCTGCTGGATGAGTAGAAACAAATATGTAATAACAATCTTTTTCTTTCGGTCGTGTTATTTGATCACTTCTTTCTCATTCTGTGTCTCTTTAATACAATGATCATGACAAGACACTGATGTAATATCATGTAATGAAAACTCCCCCCCCGTCTGTCTCGTCAGATGCGGCTCATGTGATGTGGTTTGAAAAGCTCCACGTGTGGCTGCTGTTTGTGGAGAAGAACGTTCTCTATCCTCTCGTCATCCTCAATGAGCTGAGTGGCAGCGCCAGAGAGCTCGCCAGCCCGAAGAGGCTCGATACAGAGTGAGAGCTCTCCCTGTTTTCCATCATCTCGTCCCTAATGTTTTCGTCTACTCTTGAGTTTGAGGTTGATCTGTGGTTATTCTTTGTGATTCCACAGTCTGAAAACCTGTAAAGCAGATATTTTACTTCTAAAGACATATTATAATCTTCACTGGAAGAATTAGTTGGAGTTTCCTGTTAACTAACACCTACGAAACCACAATTTGTCGTGGAGCTGGTCCGGTTTCCAATCTTTTTCCTAAACGAAGCTAATAGCTACTGTCTCAAGTTTCACTTCACTGATTAGACTGATCTCTGGTCTCTAACGGACATTCCTGTGTTTATGCGGTGTAGGGTCGGCGCTCTGATGATCACGGTGGCGGGTCTGAAGCTGCTGCGTTCGTCTTACAGCAGTCCGACGTACCAATATGTGACCATCCTCTTCACCATCCTCTTCTTCACCTTCGACTACCGTCACCTGTCTGAGACGCTGCTGCTCGACCTTTTCCTCATGTCCATTGTTTTCAGCAAGGTGAGGGGAAAGGATATTAACCTGCACAACTTACACAAGAGACATTTATATGCAGACATATATGACATGTAGGTGGTTTTGTGCTTGTCAGGGCAGATTATTACCACGTTCTGTTATCTATACTAAATTGACCTTTGTCTCCTTTTTGAAGCACTGATTCATGTTTTGTTTTTTTCCACAGTTGTGGGAGCTGTTCTACAAGCTGCACTTTGTCTACACCTACATCGCCCCCTGGCAGATCACATGGGGCTCAGCTTTCCACGCCTTTGCTCAGCCCTTCGCTGTGCCTCGTATCCTCTCTCTGCCGCCTGTTATCGTAATAAATTCTGCAGCGTGTGTCACAGGTTTCACACCAGCACAACCACAGCACTGTTGTAATTCCTACCTTCGTGAAGCTGGGAGCTAATTCTCCTTCTTAAATGGTATCTTGAGTGCATTGAAATGTTAAATCTGCTGATATTACAGTTTATTAAAGCAGAGCATCCGTTTATTTCTGGTGATCCTTGACTGGAGCCCCTCCAGACTCTGCCATGCTGTTTGTCCAGGCTGTGGTGTCGGCTGTCTTCTCCACTCCCCTCAACCCGTTCCTCGGCAGTGCCATCTTCATCACCTCCTATGTCCGCCCTGTCAAGTTCTGGGAGAGGGATTACAAGTAGGCAAAATAAAATAAAAATGCTTTTCCATGTTCAAATCAAGTAAAGTTTCAGCTTCTTTTAATTTTAATTATTTAATTTTAACAGCACAAAAAGAGTGGATCACTCCAACACTCGGCTGGCTTCTCAGCTGGACAGAAATCCAGGTGAGGACGTGATATTTGAGTTAATTTAAACAATTGTTCTCTGGACTGTTACTTGTGTATGAATTGACTTTAATATGACAAAGCGTTAAACCCTGATCCTCTTTTTGTCCTTTTTTCTTTCCTCCTTCAGGCTCCGACGACAACAATCTGAACTCCATCTTTTATGAGCACCTGACCCGCTCCCTGCAGCACAGCCTGTGTGGAGACCTCCTGCTGGGCCGCTGGGGAAACTTCAGCACTGGGGACTGTTTCATCCTGGCCTCCGACTACCTGAACGCGCTGGTGCACCTTATAGAGATCGGCAACGGCCTGGTCACCTTCCAGCTGCGGGGGCTGGAGTTCAGAGGTGGGGAGAGAACATGCGACACCAGACTGGTCAGGAGTTTTGTTCAGATTCATTTCCACTGATAAATGAATGAGTGCTAGTCAAAGATAGGAGGTAAAACATATTCAGGGGTCTTATCATCATAATTCTACCACCTGTTTTCTCAAGCAGGTTAAACCAAACCCCATCAATTGTTTTAGTTCTGGATTTAGATCAATTGAATGAGGAGTATTCACCAGTTCCTCAGCATTTTCCAGTTTGGTTGTGGTTTGTCTTCCAGTAAAATCCTCCTGTTTGTTACTCATCAGCATTACTGTGGGTCAGCCTGTAGTGCTGCTGTGCAACAAACCTGTGACACGCAGTGAACGTTTAACAGAACTGCAGACACTCCTCGTGACACTTCATTAACGGCCTGTCAGCAGTTTTTCAGTTTTCAATATAAAGGTCACAGTTTTCTTACAGTAAAAATAAAAAAGATCACGTTCAAACCATTTTTCAAACCTTTTTCAATTTGCCAGTTTAAACAAAGCACAGTTTACAGAAATGACCTGAGGTTTCCACACAAGCAGTGTTGTATCTTGAACCTGTTCATTTCTGCTCCTCAGGAACTTACTGTCAGCAGAGGGAAGTGGAGGCCATCACTGAGGGGGTGGAGGAAGACGAGGGCTGCTGCTGCTGCGAGCCGGGTCACCTTCCTCACATCCTGTCCTTTAACGCTGCCTTCGGCCAGCGCTGGTTGGCCTGGGAGGTGCTGGTCACCAAATACGTGCTGGAGGGCTACAGCATCACAGATAACAGCGCCGCCTCCATGCTGCAAGTGTTCGATCTGCGACGCATCCTCACCACCTACTATGTCAAGGTTGGTAGAACGTCACTGGACTGTTTGTGAGAGCAGGTCTGACTTTTAAAGTATAAAATGTTAAAAATGCATCATCCCTCTCTGGCCTCAGGGTATCATCTACTATGTGATCGCCTCCCCCAAACTGGAAGAGTGGCTGGCTAATGAGACCATGAAGGACGGCCTGCAGGCCTGTGGCGAGAGGAACTACGTGGACCTGGACCCCACCTTCAATCCCAACATCGACGAGGACTATGACCATCGGCTCGCAGGCATCTCCAGGGACAGTTTCTGTTGCGTGTACCTGGGCTGGATCCAGTACTGCAACTCTCGAAGGGCCAAGGTAACGCTGCGTTATTTCGTCCGACCCATTACAGATGGAATGCATGAAATATCTCATACTATGATCCCTCACGCGATGTCTCTCACACCACTGGTTCAGTTTAAAGATAGTTGTGAGGTTTCTTTTTGAAGCAGCTTCAAAGATCCTCAGAGCCTCGCAGCACCACTTTCATCGTGTGTCGTTATTTCCCTCAGGGATGCTGTACTTTCGTCATTTGTTATCAGATGATAGAATGAATGAATGAAGAAAGGCAACATTCAAAAATGTGGGTTTCACTCAGAAAACCAGTCCATTCATGACATTCGAGTTTTGTTTTATCTTTCCTGTCGCTGCTTTTTTGTTTTTAGCCGCTGGACAGTGAGAAAGACTCGGCTCTGGTGCTGCTCTGCTTCGGCCTGTGTGTGCTGGGAAGAAGAGCTCTGGGAACAGCGGCTCATCATATGTCCAGGTCATTGAGTCATCTTTCTCATACTTAATGTTTCATTTTTAACTTTCCAGATAACTTTCTGTCTCTGGATGAACAGTTTAAGTAACAGTTTTAATAATGCTCATATGTCTTTCCTCTTTCCTTTCCATCACAGTAATCTGGAGTCTTTCCTTTACGGACTTCACGCATTGTTTAAAGGAGATTTCCGCATCTCTTCAATACGAGATGAGTGGATCTTCGCAGACATGGAACTGCTCAGGAAAGTCGTGGTGCCTGGAATTCGAATGTCTCTCAAGTTACACCAGGTGAGACTCTGCAGGTTGTCGTGTTGTCGGTACCATGCAGGCGTTAGCTTTAGCTTTAGCTTCGTTCTCAACACGCTTCCTGTCCCCTCCCTGTTAGGACCACTTCACATCCCCCGATGAGTACGACGAGCCAGCGGTTCTTTTCGAGGCCATCTCCTCCCACCAGCAGAACCTCGTCATCGCACACGAGGGTGACCCCGCCTGGAGGAGCGCCGTGCTGTCCAACTCGCCATCGCTGCTCGCCCTGCGCCATGTCCTCGACGAAGGCACCAACGAGTACAAAATCATTATGCTGAATCGACGGTACCTTAGCTTCCGTGTCATCAAGGTGGGAACTACAACATAAATTACTACGTCTAATTAATTCATTCTCACTAGTTCAAAGATATAATATTTAAAGTGATCGTTCCTCTCGTGCTCCAGGTGAATAAAGAATGTGTCCGAGGTCTCTGGGCCGGGCAGCAGCAGGAGTTGGTCTTCTTAAGAAACAGAAACCCAGAGCGCGGGAGCATCCAGAACGCCAAGCAGGCTCTACGCAACATGATCAATTCCTCCTGTGACCAGCCCATTGGTTATCCAATCTACGTGTCTCCACTGACCACGTCCTACTGCAACTCGCACCCCCAGCTCGGACACATCCTGGGAGGCCCCATCAGCATCGGAAACATCCGCAACTTTGTCGTCAGCACCTGGCACAGGTTGGTAATTCATTAGAGATCAGTATTTGAAGTGTTGTCATAGACATCCCTGATCTTTTCCCTCAATCCTCTTAGGTAAATCTGACTCGAGTGTTAAGATATTATCTGTATTTCTCTCTCAGGTTACGGAAAGGCTGTGGCGCCGGCTGTAACAGTGGAGGGAACATTGAGGATCCAGATGCGGGGGGGCTGTCCAGTGGCAGTGGGAATGGGACTGGGGGGGACTCTCAGCAGAGCTCCGTGTCACAGGGTGGTCTGTCTGGGCCTGTCCCCCCTTACTCGTACCAGCCTCATCCTCTGGGTAAGAGCCACTCTTATCGGATCATAAGATAAATGTTAATTTCTCTGGAGCCACAGTAAAATATAAAATCTGTGAAAGACTGTGAAAAGGTTTATGCACATAAAATCACGTGAGGATGTCAGTTCCATGGCAGTAGTGTTAATTATCAGTTATCTAAACTGCATTAATACACAAATCCTTGGTGGACAGATGTGAATGCAGAGTAAGTATTATTAAGCCTGTAGAATCAGTTGTATTTTCAATTCTCTTCCTCAGGTGAGGCTTCCTTAGATCTGAGAAATTAACCCATCAAGGTGATCTTCAGCTGGACAATAATTAGGGTATTTAATCACCAGTGAAGGTCTAATGAAAGAGTCTAATTTCATATGTTCTATGTCTGACTCCTCCTCCCTGTGATCAGGCACCAGTCAAAGTTCCCAGTCAGTTCAGTCTGGTTTGGTCCGACACTCTCCTGCCCGCGCCTCCGTTGCCAGCCAGTCATCTTCGTACCGCTACAGCAGCAGCCGTCACTCCTCCCTGCGCACCTCCGCCACAGGCCTGGAGCCCTGTCGCCGTTCCTCCACCAGCCAGCTGTCCCTGCGCACGCTCCCCACCTCCCTGCAGCTCCGCCTGGGCTCCACCTCCGACCCCGCCGGCCCCTCCGCCTCCCTGTCCAGCCACAGCATCCCTCCCTGCAAACGCCACACGCTGGTGGGCCTCCTGGGCAACGACGGCCTGTGCAGCACCGTGACGGATCCCCTCAGCCAGCATCACCACCACCACCACCACCACCATCACCACCCGCAGCAACACAACCCCACCGTCTCCACTGTGCGCAGAGACGACATCTCCTACAGAGTGCAGGTTTGTGAAGATCGCAGAAAAGCTGCAATGATAATCACATCCAAAAAACAAAAGAAAGCTCTGTCATTTAAAATGAAAAGCACCAACAGCAGCATTTGTTTTTCTTTTAAATTAACTTGTGAGAGTTTTCACAAAATAGTTCTGATAATACAAAGATAATTTACCCTGTAAAACAAGCATTTGGTGACTGAGCGAGGTAAAGAAACTGCATATATCAATATACAAACTAAATTCTGTTACATAGAAGTTTCTATTTTTACCGTGTTCTACTTGTATAATTCTGAAATTAGATTAATACTCTATTGAAGAACAATCACTTTATTCTATTGCCCTCAGTGCATATCATCTTCATCACATGGCTTCATGATGCCCTGAAATAGTGTTTCAAATTACACTGCTGCTTGGGGCCGAATCCTCTTCATCTGCATCCTCACCTCAGACTGTGACCTTATGATAAACTACCAGTCGTCTCTTTATTCAAACCTCCGATGCTTACTCCTTTGTTTCTGTTTCATGGTGTGGTCCAGATTGTGGACGTGAGTCAGGTGCTGGAGACCATCAACTTATCGAAGAGGAAGGAGCTGCAGTGGCCTGAGGAGACCATGAGACTGAGAGCAGGACGGACCTGCTGGAGGGACTGGAGCCCTTTGGAGGGCATGGAAGGACATGTAAGTTGTTAGCACACACACACAGACAGACACACACAGACACAGATTGTTGTCGTGAGTCTAAGTTGTCTATTCAGCTCACACACTGTAAATATGATTATGTCATCATCATAGCGTTTATACTATCACACCCTCTGTGACCTACTTGCTCTGTAATAAAACGCCTCATAACTTTGATTGGATGCTTCCTCTCACCAAGCCGCTCGCTGTGTTGCCCCCTGCAGGTGATTCACCGGTGGGTGCCTTGTAGCCGAGAACCAGCCAATCGCTCCCATATCGACAAGACCATCCTGCTGGTACAGGTGGACGATAAGCTAGTGCCCATTATTGAGACTGGGATCATTGAGCTGGGTGCAGAGGTTTGAGACGAGCAAGCGCGTACATCGCACGCACACACGCACGCACACGCGCACACAAGACGAAGCCAAACCTCTCTGGCTCTCAGCAGAACGAGGAGCCTGCAGACAAACAGGAAACGGGAGGACTCCCCCCCTCCCCCCCGTTCCTTATCACTGAGGGGGAACGGAAGCCAGGGATGAAGTGCAAGCGTTTGGCAGAGCCGACATTCGTTGAACATCCTTTACTACATCGATACACACATCTACAGTATCTGCCTTGCTTTGCGTCTCAGAAATGCTGCATGACAGTAAAAAACCCTTACGTTACTTCTTGCTACTGGTAATTAATTTCTATGCATTTCATCGACTATTTTTTGTTTTTGGTCAATTATGACAGAGATGAGTGTAAAAAGCCTTTGGAGAGTTTTTTTTGTGTTTTGTTTGTCTTTGAAATAATTTGCCAAATAAGCCTGGTTTTGAATATCTGCCACGGTTTTTCTACATGTGAAAGCTTTTTTTGTTTTGTTTTCTGCTGCCAAGACGACGGAGAGCGTTGTGCTGCAGAACAGACGGAAGTTAAAGACTTTGAGCAAACTTCTCTGTTTTCATTGTTGTCATTCCGTTTTCGATAAGTTTGACATTTGCAAGATTACTTTGCGCAAAGAAAAATAAACTTGCACTACAGTTTTTGTTGTTTGATTTACAGTGATGCACTACAATCTTTGGAGGATATCACATTTTATTTATTACAGACTCTGAATGGCCATGGTGACTGATGCCTTGGGAATGAAACAATAAATGCAATCATCATTCTGTTTTCAGCCATTTTTATTTTACTATTTTATGTTTGATAAACTTGAAAATAACTTTTTACTGTATATGATTATATCTATATCTTTATAGTATGTATATATATATTTACACAAATATATATATATATGTATATAAATATAATTTAAATGTAAAAAAAAGATTTGGTTTTCAATATTTATTACTGTGAACATGGTATTTACACTTTGTTACATCTTTTTTTTTTTTTTCATTATGGGACAAAGGTTAATGTATTAAGGACCACTGGTTGAAAACAAGATGCCAGATTTTTGATGGACTGTTTCGCTATTTAACTTAATTCTTTTCTATATGGAGAAATAAAAGTTTGATTTATTGCTGACATCTTTAAAATGCCTCTTGTGATTGTTTCTGTATCGTGTTATTTATCCCTGAAGGTCGGTTTTGACTAAACTCCAGATAAGACAGAGTCGCTGCTGTTAGTTTGAGTCTCAAAACTGCGTCATCGACATAAAATGTACAAAGTGTTTCGTGACCGAACGTTAAAACCAAACTTGTGATAAGCAGGTGCGGTGAAGAGGTGATATTTCTCCTCTGGTTTATAAGATTTGTTTATTGCAGAGAAAATCATATGACACCGTGCTTATTAAACTTTATGGTCTTTTCAGAGTTTGTGCTGCTATTGAAGTGAAATACATCGTTCAGATTTTCCTATTTTCGTCCATCACATTCATAACTAAAAGGCTAAATGATAGAAACACAGTGTGATCAAAACTTCTACAACACAAGCTGAACATTATTTCCTACATGAAGGGAGGATCTGATGATGTATTGGACGTGATGAACTGCTAACTGAGTGTTTATCTACCACACAAGTATTTCTTACTGATGTAAAGCAACTCGGATTAAATGAAGCTTGGCTGTTTATTGTGGCATTTAATATCTTCTTAATATTGACAGTGCAGAGCCTGCAGGAATGTGTAACTATCTAAGTTTAAAGTCCAGGTTGTACCTGCTTGATGTTTTTGATATTAGAGGTGCAGTGTTGAATTCCTAAAGTACTGTATTTATAATAATTCTGCTTTTTACTATCCATTTTATGCATTTACTTAAGTAATTGTTCTTATAATCTTACTTTAAGCCTTTATTACCTTATTATTAGGTGGTTTAGGGTGTATATAAGGTAAAAGTGGAGCTCTGTTTACTTTTTACACTGTTGATTTGTACCACTTTATATTATATTATATTATATTGACTTAACTGTGTAACAGCTGTTTTGAAAGGTGTTGTGCAAAGATATTATATTATTGTTTTCACAGTATTCGGACTTGAGTTCACTTTAGACTTGATAACTCTCCATTCATCTTCATACACGACCCCCCCCCCAGCCACGCGAGTAAGGCCCCGCCCCCCCCCGCGCCTCTCCGATTGGCTGCAGCTTATCACCCCCCCCCCCCCCCCCTCGTATATAGGCGTCCCGCTGCTGCAGCTCCTCTCTTCAGTTTCCTCTCCGCAGCTTCTCTGTGAACAAGGTAAAAAACCCAGAACTCAATAAAACCAGTGCATTATGAAAATGTCCGGGCAGGAGTTTGGTCCAGTCGCGGTTCTGTTTACGCTGCGTCACGTTCTGTTAGCGCGTGGTGTCGTGGTGCGAGCGGCTCGGAGGAGGCGTCACGTGACTTCCATGCGACTTGTTGTTGTTTATCTGTCGGGTCCCAGTTGGTCTTTCCTTTCAGGTGTCACTCTGATGGTCTTTCACTGTCTCCTTCACTCATCCAGGACACCACCACCACCCCCCCACCCCACACCCGCCTCACTACCGACTGACAGAAGGGAATGTGTCCGTGGCTGCTCCTCCTGCTCGGCCTGAGCCTCGGCCTGGTCAGCGCTCTCCCCGCCCCGCAGCAGCAGGGGCCGGACGCCGGGAAGCACTGGGTGGTGATCGTGGCTGGTTCCAATGGTTGGTACAACTACAGACACCAGGTGAGAGGAGGCGGGAGAACAACAGGGAAGTGACCGACCGGCTCCTTGGTCTGTGATAAGATCCACTTCAGACAGAGTCAGAGATCATGTGTCATCTTTATGACGAATCCCTGCAACTCAAACAAAAGAGAACAATGCAGCAACAGAATTTAGAAACTTCATTAATTTATGATTCATTTCTTTCTTGTGTCCAGTTTTGTCTCTCGCTCATTCGTCCATCTGGTGCATTAGTGCTTTGTAGTGTCATATTATTTGAATTGTTCAATTTATTAAAAAAATAAAAAAAGAGACTAGTAAACAACTACTGTCAACATGTGGTAAATGTTTTCATTCATACAAGCTTTGCAAATGAACTGAGGGAAAGAAAGAAGAAATGAAAGCTACTGTAGATGAAGTTACTCTGGACCCCCCCCCCCCCCCAAGTGTGTGATTGATGGTTTTATTACCCTGATGTAATTTAAGATGTCTTTAATGCAAATGGCCGCTCTAATCTCATACTGAGCTCCTTCTTCTCCCTCAGGCTGATGCTTGCCATGCGTACCAGATCGTCCACAGCAACGGGATCCCGGACGAGCAGATCGTGGTCATGATGTACGACGACTTGGCTCAGAATGAAGAGTGAGTTGCAGTTTTTTTTTAAACCTTCGTTCTTTACTGTACTTTAATCTTTAATTTCGTAAATGTTCCATCAAGAACGAAACTCAAGTGAACATCCTCTTATCGGCCAAGAACAGAATTTGCTGATCGATACAGAAAGTAATTCCTGGCAGTCATGTAAATAAACCACAGGCTGATCTCACATGCACATGTTTCTCATTTCATTGTGTCTCTGTGGAATGTGGGTCCTGTGTTCAGAGCAGGCAGCCTGAGTGAAAGAGACGCGCTGAGAGGAGTCACAAGAAACTCATTTGAGTTCTGCTCCTGGACTCTGACTCAGAGTCTTGTTACACGGACACTGAAGATGGGAGCGGCAGTGAAAGCAGATCCGTCAGTTTCAGTCGGAGATAGAATCATTGTTACGCTCTGATACGCAGTTAACACACCAGTATGGACAGTAACGATTGACAGGTTCAGTGTGGACTTGTCCTTGATACTGTAAATGAGGAGCTTTCACTGAACTTGAGTCACGACAAACCTGCTCAAAATGGAAATTAGAGGCAGGAAAAGAAAGAAACTGGAACTTGCTCCTTGCACACGTCACTAAATGATTTACTTGGGCTGCTGCTCACAGATATTTTTGCTTGAATTAACTGATTTATCGATTATGATAACACGCTGTCGATTAACTGATCAGTTTACTGAGTCACCGTTAGCTTTTAGCGCTGGTCAGTCACAAATTGTCCATTATTCTACAGTTAAACAATGAACTTTACAATAAATATCTATAAACAAATATAACCACGTACATAGAACTTGAATTAAGGCTCATATCACATAAATCTGTTTGGCTCTAATATTGTACTAAGTATGTTTTTAGATGTGAATCCACCTCTTGGAGAAAGAAGCAGGTTAATTAAGTCGTAATAACCGCGATAGGTTGAATAATATTGTTATTATAAAAAATGTAATATCTTGACATAATGTGGGTCAGGTTTTAGTGAAAGGTTATGAAACTCTGATTTGTCTTGTTTAATGTCAGTATCCTGCTGACATCATTCAGCCTGTGTTGGTTTGTGGTTAATAAATAACATTTCAAAGAGTCAATGCCCACTTCTACTGAACTATAATAAAGTGCATTGTTGAGATTCTGCCGTGAACAGGGAAATAACGCTGAAAATCTGTGGAGCTTCTCGTCCTGTCACCTGATCAGTGAATCATACGTCTGTTGCCCTGTCATCGCAAAAACATGTTTTGTCAGCGATTTGCTCTTCCCTCTGTAAATTGCTTCACGTTTTTGTTTCCAGGAACCCGACCCCTGGGATCGTGATCAACCGGCCGAATGGCACAGACGTGTACAAGGGAGTTCCTAAAGATTACACATGGGGACGTAGGTGCTTCAACACATGTGTATTTGTAAAAGAGTTTAAATCAGGGCTGTGGAATCAGTTCTTTGTTTGATGTCTAAACCAAACTCAACTACTTCGGACTGGTTGTGTTTCTTTTGTGCAGGATGTGACTCCAAAGAACTTCCTGGCTGTGCTGAAGGGAGATTCTTCAGCAGCCAAAGGGGGCTCAGGAAAAGTGTTGAAGAGGCAAGTGATTTGAAATGAAACAAGGTGTGGAGGCGTGAATCTTACGCGAAACCTATTAAGGGCACGTGTTTGTTTTTACTAACCTTGATTTCTTTGTCTTGGCAGCGGCCCCAACGATCATGTGTTTGTGTACTTCACCGACCACGGGGGACCAGGTATTCTGGCTTTCCCCAATGATGAGGTGAGAAATGTTTTACTTCCTTCTTCTGTGAATCCAATAAACAAATAAGCTACGTTTTAACCATGAAATAGGAACAAGGCACCCTTTTAAAAGTTTCAGCGTGTTTTGTGAGATGCTTATCTTCCATGATAAAGAGCGATGGAGCTGAAGCCAAGGACAATAACAAAGGCACAAGCTGATTTCAGGTCAAATGTTTTCAGGACTTAAAAAGTGACTTTCAGTGAAACACCAAGACGAGAACTGAGAGCAGAAAGTTCACCTTACTTTAAAAAATATAAATGATTGAAATACATTATAATACATTACATCATCCTAATGTGAGACAGGAACAAGTAGATAAGACTATGGATCTGACCAGATACCATTAAAGTTTAATAAACAGCTCTGTTCATATGTGGTCAGTTCATTAGCCTGTCAAAGGTGAACATAGTCAGAGGGCTTCATTATTCACAACTACTGCTGTATGTGTGTTTATATTTATATATATATATATCATTTTTAAAATGACAGTTTCTTTTCTCTCTCCCTGCAGCTCCATGTTGAAGATCTTCAGGAAGCCATTAAATACATGCATGAAAATAAGAAATACAAAAAGGTGCGCAGCAACATGCCCATGTGTGATTTACAAGCCTACGTGTGTGTACATGTCCTGCAGCGTGTGTGCAGGTGACACAGTCATGTGATGATCAGATTGTAACTTGTTTTTGTCCTTTCTCTCTCTCTCTCTCTCTCTCTCTCTCTCTCTCTCTCTCTCTCTCTCTCTCTCTCTCTCTCTCTCTCTCTCTCTCTCTCTCTCTCTCTCTCTCTCTCTCTCTCTCTCTCTCTCTCTCTCTCTCTCTCTCTCTCTCTGTCACACACTTATTCATATTGACAGATGGTGTTGTACATTGAGGCCTGTGAGTCTGGGTCAATGATGAAGCCTCTGCCCGCTGACATTGACGGTAAGTTGAACTTTATCTCACCAGATTCAATTTCCAGTAAAATAAGAGATACTGACTCAGCACAGATCAATAAACGGCATCGACTGATGAAATACTTCAAACCTCTGCAGCATGAATTTACCTTTGTGATTGTTTTACTTCCCTTATGTCTGAATTTGAAACAACCAAAAGACATGATAAATACAAATCCCACTGAGGTCAGCACTGGTTTGGCATCTTGTTATTTGTGCCCTATAACTTAACTGGATCTGCACAGGAAATGGATCAAAGTTCTGGTTTTATTGTGTGAAACCAAAGCCTTGAATTTCTCTACTTTACTTTCACCAGTCAAATCACGTGTCCTGTGAGTCAAGTTTCAGGTTAAGACCACAAACCTCCACCAACAGTCCAGCTGCAATAAATCCAGCTGCGTCAAACTCACACAAACTGTTGTGTGATTCTTATTAAGGTTTTCATGCTGTAAAATTAAAAATCTATCACACTCACTAACACGAGAATGTCTCTGTGTTTTGCAGTGTACGCCACCACAGCATCCAACTCCCATGAGTCCTCTTACGCCTGTTACTATGACGAGAAGAGGGAGACGTACCTGGGCGACTGGTACAGCGTGAACTGGATGGAGGACTCTGATGTGGTGGGTGCCACTTGATGACTGACTGATATACTTCTAAATGTAGCTCATTGAGGTTTTCTGTTTCACCGGGTCACAAGTGGGCACACAAAGGAAGTGGTGAAAGTTTCCAACAGCTGTTTGTCTTGGAACGTTTGCGTACACATGTTGTTTAAAAACTACATTTTTCAGTTTATCTCCCACAGCAGAGTCTCAACCTCATCAAACAAAAATAGTCAGTGTCTTAATCGGTTTGTGGTGCTCACTTTTTTCTGTCTGTTTCCAGGAGGACCTGACCAAAGAAACTTTGATGAAGCAGTACAAGATTGTACGGAGCCACACAAACACCAGCCACGTCAAGCAGTTTGGGAACAAGGTGGGGGAAACCAATGAAAACATGGACTTCACAAGTTTGTTGCGACTGGCAGAATAGTGAGCGTTTCTCTCCTTCGATCACTCATCCTGAGTTTCTTACTTTCCATTTAGACATTGGGCCACATGAAGGTGGACGCATTCCAGGGTGACCACAAAGCCGGTGGCCCACCTGCTCCTTCAGTGACCCTGCAGCCCGTCAGGAATCTGGATCTGACCCCAAGCCCTGACGTTCCCCTGGCCATCCTCAAGAGGAAGCTGATGGCATCTAATGACATCGCAGTTGCAAGGGGGATGCTGATGGAGATCAGCGCACACCTCAAGGTAAAGACTGACCAAGCTCTGTCAGATGTAAAATCAGATGTAACCCCACAAACTGAGCATGTATTCATTACTGAGAATGTTCCAGATTTCTAACAGCATGTGTGTGTGTTCAGGTCAGGGAGATGCTCGCTGAGACGATGCGCCAAGTGGTTGAGGAGGTGACCGGCAGTAAGGTGGAGGCTGAGGTGGTTTTCAATGAAAGAGCCGACCTGTCCCAGCACCAGTGCTACAAGGCTGCGGTCAAACACTACAAACTGAACTGCTTCAACTGGCACAAAACCGAGGTAGAGCCGCACAGCAGGGATCGATTCCTTTTCCTTTAAATCACACTGAGGACGTCCTGCTCAGAAAGTGTTGGTGGCCACTGTAGTTGATGAGATTACATCTGGAGCTAATGGTTGAAACGAGTCACATGTCAAGTGACATGTGACAGTTTTGCATTAAAAGAGGAAACACCAGACCAGTTTCACATGTATTTTTAAACTGTTCTGTTTTTTTTTATCTTTCATTATCATGTGAAATATTTGACATTTCAGATACAACAAAGAGATTGGAGGAGGTTTAAATCTTGTAAAGTTTCCCTCACTGTCAATCAAAGGCGATGACGGCTCTTGTCACACGATGCCCTCTTGTGTTTCAGTTTGAATACGCTCTGAGGCATCTGTATGCTCTGGTGAACCTGTGTGAGAGAGGATACCCTGCAAACAGGTACGGTCAGATTCACTCTTAATTTAACAGACTTTAAAATGGGTTGCTTCATATTTAGAAAAATGGATCTCTTTACTTAATACAGTTGAAATTTTGTCCATAAAAGTTAATATTCCACTATGTTACAGAGCTCTATTTTTATCCCAAGACTATTAAAAACACATTCAATGAGCCACAGTGTTACACTGAGGACATGTTCCTTCATTACAATCAACATAGAAACTGTATTTGGGCTTTAAACAAGCAACAGCGCCCTCTGCAGTCACACAACGGTGGATATTACCCATGATCCCGGCTTCCTGAACCAGAAGATCTGCCGCTGTGACAATTCCACCAAACTCTGTTCATATTTTCCTGGTTTTTAACAACTTCTAAGTCTTTTTAACTGATCTACAGTTCAGCTTTGCTCTTCAACTCGCTGGACCTGATTCTGACAATTAAAGCTGAGACTCTCAGTTCAGTTCCACACTTCTCAGAGGAGATCGAACCCACTCACCAAAGTTACATATGACATTCAGGGTGAAGAGTGGGAATGAAAGAGGAAACATTCTCACTTTTCCAAATCAGTAATCGTCAAAAGAATTTCCAAGCTGCTATTATAAGATAAAGGTGAATTGCTGATGCATTTTATATTCCGAGACTAAATGTAACGGGTGATCTTGTTGTGTTTCTCTCTGCAGAATCCAGCTGGCCATGGACTCCGTGTGTCATTTCAGCAAGTGAAAATCTTTCTACAAATCCATCAAGTCTTGGATCTGGCTGCTTGTTCCATGTGGAAGAACCTGAGAAGATGTTTAGGAATCAATCTGACATGGACTTGATGCTGTCGTTTTATCAACACCCTTTTTTTTTTTACTGATAATTTGAATGTGTTTTTAGGATGAATTGCACTACCCCCCTGTCCTGGGTTTGTGGATCATGTTTTACTGCTTCTGATTTATTTTTAAATTTGTAAATTTGTTGTGCTTTCAGCTTTATGTGTGGCATGGAAGGCTTGACCTGAATGTTTGATTGACATGTTAAGGTCACACCACAAAATATTGAATGTTAGTTGAACCTCAAGAGACTTTGTTGTATCTTGAAATAAAATCTTACAACTAAGACTAATCTAAAAATGAGCCTTGTTTCTAATGTATTAACCTCACTGCAGGTTTTGCCAAATTTACTTTGCTATACGCGTATCGTCCCCAGCAACAGTCCCTTATTGGCTAACCATAGACGGTGCCCTGAACACTCGTTTCCCAAACATTTCTACTGAACCATTTCAAATTCCTCCAGAATACGTACACTTTCACCACTTTTTAATTTTCCGCAAACTTTGGTTAGTTTTCAAGCATGTTTAGGCGTTGAAAAGGTCAATTCATCTGGCAGACAAACTCAATTTCAATCATTTCAATAATTCTAATAATATAATTTAATATAATATACTATAATAAAACACGATATACTATAATATAACACGATATAATATAATATATATTCAGACCCAGAGAGTGACCCCCCCCCTTTCGACAGCTAGCTTCACTTAGCATGACCCAAAGATAATCTGTTTTCTTGGTTACTTAAATATAGTTTGATTCAAATTTTTAACAAGCACTCGTCTTAATTCAGCAGAGTTATTAATATTGTAAATGTGACTTCATATATAATTGTATACAAATTATTATCTTCCCATTTTGCGCAGGCAGAAAACACAGCTACCTATAAGCTCCGGGCAGGGTCCTGTACGGGAGGTCGGCCTAGTTGAGGCCCCGCCCACCTGTTTGTGGAAGCAGGAAGTCAAAGTGACCGAAACCCGTGATTCGATCATGAAAACACGTCGCAGCGCAGAGAAGCGGAGTTAGTTCGCACAGTGTCCGCGGAGAGAAGCGTCCGGATCCGAAGAATCAACCCGGGTTCGGCCTCTGCTGCGTCTTCAGCCCGCATCGACCTCTGCCAGCAGCAGGCTGCTAGCTCCCCCTGTTAGCCTGTGTGCTAACGGTGTCCCACAGCTGCTCCGGTTTCATCATGGGCTCCAGGGCGTCCACGTTACTCCGGGAGGAGGAGATCGAGGAGATCAAGAAGGAGACGGGCTGTAAGTTGAGCTCCAGGACTTTGAGTCGTCAGCTGCTGCATTTACACCTTCATGTTGACATGCGTTACACTGACCTCATCCGAGCCTCTGTAAAACCAACACATCCTGTGATAATGGGAAGTTGCACCATTAACATTCAGTGTGTGGCTTCTCTCAGCTCCGCGACTGAGACACGTACATTAACTTTATTCCAGATGCTTTTATTTTCCTATTTACATAGACTCAGATTGCAGTTTAACACCTTGTTAATGGAATGTTGTCTAATGTAACAAAGCAGCAGTGAATCCCACCTCCAGGAAGTCTTTAGAGAAAATGCTGCTGCTTAAATCACTTTGTGGGCTCTAGTCTGTGTTTCTGTTATTCAGTCAACTCCCTTCATACAAATGATGTGGAGGAAACAATTTAAATTATCCATTTAATGCACCACAAACTGAGCGTGATCACATTCATGAAGTTAGATCGTCTGCAGCACAGCCAAGTGATTGTAATAACAAGTAACAGTACTAAATACGATTTAAAATAACAACACATAGGTAAGATGATGAAATATAACATTGCCAAAGAGTTCAACTTTAAACAACCAAACCGTTGAATAAATTTATTCTATAAAGCTCCACATCAAGCAGCTACAACATAAAACAATGCTGACACACCATCTTTGAACAATCTAAATTATCTAAAGTTATATATGGTAAAAAATCAAATACGACTATTTTACATTTTGCTTAAATTTAGTATTTTTACATTATTATTTCGGTACTTTTACTAAACTTAAAGATGAGTGTTCTTCTTCTACCACTTCCATCTGAAGATGATTGTTATTATTGTTTCTTGTAGCAGAATGATGTTGGTGAAGTCACTTTGCCTGAAGCAGTGTTTGTCTGTTGTCTTCTGCCCGTTTAGTTGTAAATAACGATGTCGCTTTGGTTTCTCACCCACAGTCTCCCACAGTCAGATAACTCGCCTGTACAGCCGCTTCACCAGCCTGGATAAAGGTGAAAACGGCACCCTCAGGTAAGACTTAATGCTTACAACCATTGTCTGATTCACTGAAGTAAGCAGCAGCCGGGAGATGTGGCTGGTTAGTCTGGTTCCTTCAATCCTGTAGTTTGACCTAAAACCGGATAGTGCAGGATATTCTCTGTTCTGCATCTTCTCTCTCACAGCTCTGTGAGTTGTTATTGACGGAGGTTGTTGGCAGATGACGCCGGCTTTCATCGCGGTTTTATTCTTGAGAAAAGCACATTTTTAAAATCATTGGAAGCTGCGTAACTTTGACATATTGTGGCAAGAGTATTCCAAAACAGAATCACCTGAAAGACTAGTAACTGAGGACCAATATTAAGGGTGTTCAAATACATGTCATGGTCTTGATTGTAAATATAAAGACAAAATTTGACTTTGGCAGATTAATAGAACAATTTTCTTTTAAGCTAATTTGGATCTAAATGCACAATTGAAGGTAAATTAAGATTGTGTTAGAGACTTATTGTCATTAAATGAAGGTTTTCAGCCACAGTTCTGCAAAACATCATTCATTCTCAAATGGGTTCCAGAGCCAGTGAGTGTTAATGAACTCAGTAATCAGTGAGACCTCAATGTGACACTTCTTTAGTCTTTGATTAACTAGTCCACTCTTCTCGTCTGAGCAGAACAAGCAACAGGTGAAGAAATGGTTTAATCATTGAAGCTGCTTAAACTTTACTTTGAGAATTTGTTCTTTGACTTGGTAGAATATTTGTTTTCAGATCAGTCTCCCTGGGATAGGATTTTAAAAAGAGCCTCAACTCTGTACAGTTTAGTGATAAACTCATTCTTGTGTTTACACATCACAAGTTCTCGGCTCCACTTGTTCTTGCTCCAGTGCTTTTAAGTCACAGCACGCAGTCGGGTGCAGCCTCATTTAGGTCCAAGGTGACTTCCCTGTTATTCATTAGCTGTCCCAGTGTCCCTGGCCAACGTCTGGTCCTGCTGATGAAATCAAAACCATAATTTCATCACTTGATATCTTCCCTGCTAAAAATATCTTTCAGAATCCAAAGTTTTCATTTGCGAAACTTTTTTGTTGTTAGTTTTTTCCTGTTCTCATATTTGCAGTCAAATCAATTCAGATTTAAAATTATAACAAAGACAGTTATTAGTCCGTCACATCTTTTTAGAGTTGAGGTCAAGAATCTGTTTTTTAAATGCATTTATTTATTTATTTATTCATCATGCTGCATTCTCACTTCCATTTTCTCTCCTGGCGTCTGCAGTCGAGAGGATTTCCAGAGGATCCCGGAGTTGGCCATCAACCCTCTGGGAGACAGAATCATCAATGCGTTTTTTCCTGAGGGGTGAGTTGTTCAAAGTTACTGGTTTGTCGTCTCTGAGAGATCATTTCTGTGCAAGTAGTTGAGTCACAGTGGCTGCTTGGCTGCCGACTTGAGAAGCTCAGTTCTTCCCCACAGTTCTGTGTAAAATAAATCAGCAAGATTCTGGTTTTGTATTTGGCGGTTTGATTAATCTGGAAGTTAAAAACCAGATGTTTGCAGAGGTATCATTAAAATCCCCAAAGAAAGTCCGATGTGTAATTTCAGCCGAGGCCTTTTAAAGGTTTCAGATCTTCTCCTTTTTTCTCGATTGCTTCAGACGAACATGACAATAGAGGTGAAATGTGCTTTACCTGGTAAAATGGTGCTGGGTTACAACTAGTTTGAGTTGTCATTGTCTTTCCCACACAGCCATTTTTTATCATGAGTATAAAGGTAACACGAGCCAACACAAAAGAATCAGTTTATTGTGTATCTGATTCAGATTGCGACATTAATAAGAGTAAAGTCTTTGTTTTGTCTGTTTTTCAGAGAGGACCAGGTAAACTTCCGGGGCTTCATGCGAACCTTAGCTCACTTCCGACCAATAGAGGACAACGAGAAGAACAAGCCAGTCAGCGAGCCGCTCAACAGCAGAACAAACAAGCTGCTGTGTGAGTGCAGAGCTCGGTCACAGGAGGCGTGTCCGGGTGGAGCCGGTGACCGGTATCATGAACATTCACAGGGTTTCGTAATGTGTCTCACATGACTTATGGTTATTTTTTTGTTTTTTTTCAGTTGCTTTCCGTCTGTATGACCTGGACAGAGACGACAAAATCTCCCGGGATGAGCTGCTGCAGGTGAGTGGACGGGTTTGTCATATAAACGAGACGTTGTGTCACAGATTGTGGAAACAGTTGCTTCACAAGTAAATCAGCCAAGTGGTGAATAGTTTCCTCCCCCCCACCATTCAGACTGATTTCCATGCATCCTGAAACTGGTCTGACCACAACCATTTATCTGAGATGGGCTTTGATATTTTGACTGACAGAGGAGCGCTCGCTGCTAAAGCACTTTTGTTGACAGTCAAGATGGCTGCTGCTGATGTAGAATGTCCGAGGAATTCATTATTCAGTAGAATGCACAGCTCCGCCAAGGCCCAACCGAAACATACCCTCCTCGGTGAAGGTTATTAACCAGACGATAGATTTTCTGCAAAGGAACAAAGAACCCCTGCTGCACGCTGTCGTCTGTTTCCATTTCCGTTGCTCTGCCACACGTTCTGTTGCTCTGCGACCTTTAAGAATCGAAACTGAACTGAGCGGCTTCAGACCCGTTCACATCCAGATTTGTGTTGTGACAGAAATCCATTATTACCTCTGAAAATGTTTGCTCTTCATTCTGTGCCTGACAAGGGAACAATGCTGTTGTGTAACAGCTGTTTCAAAGATGAGAGAAGGATCTGGATGTCAATGAAGAGACTTTGCCCTTGTGCTGATAATGATGTGATATCGCTGCGTAACTACAGGTTGATCTTCCCAGACGGTCTAATATCCTGTATTTTGTCTTCCTCCGTGCTCCCTCCGTGTTATTTGTTGTGCCTCTGTGAGGCCGCGTCGGTTTCTGTGACATTGTGTGACCTGTAATTGCTGTAAGCTGGGGGTTAAATGACTCAGACAGATCTCTTGTTTTGCACAAAACATTTCTGTGTCACCTGCGTCACGTGATGCGCGAAGCCGTGAAACTCGAAAGATGCATTTCAGAGTTTGTTTGCCTGTTTTTCACAAAATAACAGTTTCACTGTTATTTATCATCGTGCGGCTTCCTACAAATTATCTTGTGCGGAGCTTAAATACTTGTTTTCAAACACTGACTCGTATTTAATCTTCACCACAAACCATTTTCTGACATTCATGAACTCTAAAGGGACTTTGTGTTGTTTACAGGTCCTCAGGATGATGGTTGGTGTAAACATTTCAGATGAACAGCTCGGCAGCATTGCTGATAGGACCATACAGGAGGCCGACACAAACGGAGATAACTCCATCTCCTTCAATGAATTCATCAAGGTGAGTTCTGTGGCCTGGAGGGCATCGGTCACCTTGACTGTATTCTGTACTTTCTAAAGTTTGTGTCCTCAACAAGTAACTACACAACAAGTATCATGTGAAATGTGCTTTTCATTTAGGTTCGGAACATTTCGTCATGAGCACAAACTGTTCATTTTAAGAAACAGCTCCACCTACCGAGAATCATGTTTCCTTGTTTCCTCAGGTCTTGGAGAAGGTGGACGTGGAACAGAAAATGAGCATCCGCTTCCTGCACTAAGCTTCATTTCCATCTTAATTTTGAGTGGAGCTTCGACGGGCCAGTTGATGTCAGGACACGACCTCCTCCAGCGTGTCCGCAGGCTGCAGCAGCATTTACACTGAGTACACACGGTCAGACCAAGCATTAGGTAGAGCGTGTCATAGATGTTGAGTTTCTGCCTCTGCACTGCTCTGCAAACAAAGGGAAACGTGCCTTGGGTTGTTTTATGCAATGTCACTTAGGAGTGTTACGATACACAGGTATTTGACCCGTTACTAAAAGCTGAAATTATGATAACATAGTAATAAAAACCCTTATGATAACAATGTGTACATGAACAAATCAAATCACTTCTGTTTATTTTCTCAGTGACTCTCACACTCCAACCGAGTATGTATTAATATTTTGTATTTTTAGTTAAATTCATTTGCCAAAAAGAAAAAAACACACTAAACTAAATTTTTACTGATGGCCTTTTAATTTCAGATTTTTCTATTGATTTTGCCATTTTATCATTATCGTGAATTATTTTGGTGACGATTCCTCACAGTGAATCTCTGATTTCGTGACAGCCCTAAAGTCAGTGTATTGGGGGTTTTTTTGGTTTTTTTTAATAATGGATTATTATTTATTAGAGACCTTTTCAGAATCACAGTTGGTACCTCTGGAATTCTATATTCTATATGTATTCATGCTGTTCTATGGATATTCAGTAGATGCTCTGTCTTTGTCTGTACAAACATGCAATGGTTCAAAGTGAAACATGTCAGACGTTGGATTCCACTTCAGAACAGACCGTGCTGTTGATGCTAACATGATCTTATGACTCCTTTTCTCTGATTTGTGGCGGAACAAGTCGGAGCAGCCGGCTCTTGGTTTGTCCCTCAAAGCAAAGCAGAACCTGCTGTTTCACTCACTGAAGTGCCATGGCTTTGTTTGTCCTTTCTAACTTATTTTGTCAACAGTGAACCGGAACTAACGGCCATGTTTGTGTGTTCCTCCTGGGTTAATTTAGTTACTTTCAATAACTTGTAATGTTTCAATTGAGTGAAATCAAAGTTTTATCTTCTGTTTTAAATCCGTTAACAAACTGGAGCCACAGCTGAGGCCCATCTCTGTCCCATGTTAAAGAAAGTGACCCACGCCACATCCTTCCACCGGGTTTCGTGGAAATCTTTCACTTGTTTTTGTGTAAACAAACAAACGGGCGACGACCTGACGTCCCTGGTGGAGGTAAAAATAGTTGAAAGTTAAAATTGCCCATGTGGCCTGCTTTCAAAATGTTTTTCTCGCTGAGGCTTAGTTCCCTGTCTAAACGTGTCATGTCCTGTACGCCATATAACGTGCTACGCTTCTGTTTATATGATGTGTCTCACTGTTGATTTATGCACCGCTCAACATTTGTCATATGAACACACAGAATCCGATGCATTAGTATGTGTTGTCTGCACAGGCTAGTGTACGTGAAAAGCAGTGGAACATGTGATAAATGTGAGTTTGTTGAATCATTACAAGAACACCCTCCAGCAGAGGAGCGCAGGAAACACAGCTCAACCGTGTTATTAATCATTATGTGATGTTAGTCTACGTGTTCAAGATGAAACATGAATTTGATTTGAATAAATTAAGTGCCATGCTTTCTTTGCATCATTTATTGAGAAGCTGATGAAGCCGTTTTCTTTTGCCTTCATGTGTCTGGGGTTGATCCAGTTTACAGATTGTATTAATTTATGGACTCTTGACGTGAGGTCCAGGTCTGACGGGGAGACTCAAATCTGACTGGCAAAGACCCACTAATTAAACAGCTTCCTGTGATTAAGTAGTTCTACTTTTAGTTCTACCTTTACACAACGTTTCAGAGGATTATGACTTATTCACTGATCTGTAAGAAGAAACGGATCAAATCAGCTGCAACATGCATCTTCACCACTAGATGTCACTACATTCTATACTCTGTACCGTTTAAGATGTTAAACAAATTAAAATAAATTGAATTTTCAGTTAATCAACTACAAACCTGCTCCAACGAGAATTTAGCTCCACCACCTAGCATATCTAACATCTGTGTATATCTCTATACTTCACAACATGATCGCATTAGCTCCTTGGTGTTTTATTTTACACACATTAAATTATATTACCTTCATTACGTTATCTTATTTTTAATCATACGTGAATTCCGGTCGCGTGAAGTTTTTATTTTTGATTGATAACTGTACTTCCGGGGCGGGCTCTAGCTCTGATTGACAGGTCTCAGGCTCAATCCCGCTCAGGCTCGTAGTAGCGGAGCCAAGATGGCGTAGGGCGGAGGGGACGAGGAGCAGGGGACGAGGGACGAGGGGACCTTCTCCTCTCCTCTCCGGTGGCATGGAGCGGAGGGGAGAGCGCCCGGAGGTCTGCGGGTTATTTTCCGGACGTGTCCCCGGCCGGTGCGGCTCCTCGTCCCGGAGGTTTCCCGGTAATCAGCGCTGAGTGTGTGTCCCCCCCCCCCCCCCCTCCATCTGTTTACCATTGTGTGCAGCTGCAGCTCGAACCTCAAACATCTGCAGCGTCTCAGAGAACAACTCGGTCCAAGGTCAGTGCTTCAAACCCGCTGCTGCTGCAGGAACCTTTGATTTGATCCAAAGGCTGAATGAAGATGTTGATGATTGATTGATTGATTGATTGATTGATTGATTGATTCTTCTGTTTCACTTCTGTCAGAGACACATTCATCCTGCTAATGGAGCAGGAGTCTGTCTTTCTGACATCTTGTCTTTCTGCCTGTCTTCATTCAATCAACTTCCAACTCATAATTCAGGGGATCCCAGGAAGTGCACTGTCGATTGGGAATTCTTTGATATAAGCGGATGTCAAGATCCCCCCCCCCCTCCATTATTATTTTAATCCAAACTAATGATGTCACAGTTGTCACATGTCATATTTCTGGGGTTTTAAGGATGAGCTGTTGTCGTAACCCCATCTTATTTTATACACTTGCTGTGATGTGACCTCACATCATCATCACGGTGACATCACAGAATGTTGCTGTGGGAGTTTGTGAGTAAAACCCATATGTTACATCTGTACAGTGGCCGACAGAGATCTGCAAATTACAAAAGGAAAAACGCGCGTGCAAATGTTTCCAGGGGACCCAAAGAAGTGATGAACCACTGACGAGTAGCAGACTTTCAGTAACTAACACATTTTCATTCTACAATGGTTTTTCCAGACGATGCAGATGAGAAACCAGCTGAAGGCAGGACTGCAGGAACCTCCAGGACTGCAGGAACCTCCAGGACTGCAGGAACCTCCAGGAATGCAGGAACCTCCAGGACTGCAGGAACCTCCAGGACGGCAGGAACATCCAGGACTGCAGGAACCTCCAGGACTGCAGGAACCTCCAGGACTGCAGGAACCTCCAGGACTGCAGGAACCTCCAGGACTGCAGGAACATCCAGGACGGCAGGAACCTCCAGGACTGCAGGAACCTCCAGGACGGCAGGAACCTCCAGACCTTCAGATCCGCCCTCGCACCACTGACAGATGACTCCCACCCCCACAGAGATCAGTGGAGGTAAAGAATGAAGCATCACTGACACGATGACCTCTTTTGGGATTTTGGCTGGTGCTCTCATTCCCGCTGTAGCTGGGACATTGGTCCTCTCTCCTCCACAGCATCCGCTTTCATCCTGGCCCGCTTCTGCAGTGTGATCATCAACGGGGACGTCTTCCAAGATCGACTTCCATCTCACACACTATGTCTACATGTAACCTGGAGTTTCTACACTGGCTGTGCTTGTCTGAAAGTCTCCATGGTTTGGGGATCTTCAGTCAGATTTGAGCGAGATTATTTTCAGGTCACATGTGAACATAGTCACTAAGTTTTTACAGAAAAATCTGTTATAGGACAAGAGCAGGTTGATGATGAACAAATCAGCTGCTCCTCTATTCTGCGAAGAAGGTAAAGACACGAGATACTGTAGCAAAGATCAAGGCCTGTGATTAAATCGGACTCACGGGGAGTTCTTCTGTAGTTTTTTGCACTACCTCAGTGCCGTAACAAGTCCAACAGGAGTGAGAGACGGGTGGGATCAGTACCTGAAGCTCGAGTAACACAGCAGTTTTAAATACTGGTCCTGGATGAGTCTGGTTTTAGTGGTAGAGGATCAACACGTGAGGGCGTCGACTGGTGAACAGGAGCAAAACAACCCAAGCACATTTACTTTAATTTCAGCCATTTTGAGTAACGTCCTCAAACTGTGGTCTCCTATGCATCTGTTCTGAAGGAAGGTCACAGGGTCGTCTTTTCACCCCATGCTCTCATTCAGGCATTTTGGGTTTATTTAGTTCTCTTTTGTCAAGTCTGCAGGTTTATTCACAAATTGCAGGTAGAGACTCAATTAGTGACACTGACCTTGTGACTTGAGATCCCAAAAATATGGAAACTATAGTATAGAATGTGTCTTTTATCGCAAAGGTCTAACCCAGTTTTCTTACTTTGTCCTTTCCCACTTTAAAAGACATTTAATTTCTCTGCTTATGTTCTCATTTGATCATTTTCCTATTCATGGTCTCATAAGAGATCTATGTACCCATCGTGTTTAAATTCTGCCAGTAGGGACAGAATTGATCCTTTGATTCCTTTCATTCCATCAATCATGAGACAAAATATTAAGTGAAAACAGCTTTTTGATGTGTCCAGTAGGTCGAGAGACACCAGTGCTGAAGTAGCACCTTGCATTGGTTCTTACATGAAGGAAACCCTGGCCCCATTTTTTTCTTTCTTTTCACATTTTTGTGAAAGATTTACTTTTAAAAATCAAATTTTCCGGGATTTGTGCAATATTTGATCCTAACTGTCATGTTGTTGACCAAACTGTATATTGTATAAACAAGTGACGAGTTGTTTGAAAGCAACAAAATCACCAATGTCTTCCATTAAGATATGTATAGACTCATGTGCATTAACTAACCTATTTAGCGGGACTGTGGTGCCAACATTATTGTAGCCATGCATGACCAGTAGTGATGCTTGCTTTATGACGAGTAGTGAAACCAGTTTTCTAGACTAAGCTGGAGCTCAAAACTATGGAAACCATTTCAGTCAAATTAAAGGGTTGTAGACTGACGTTCTAAATCTTGAAAGACACCACGTCGAGATGCAGCTTTGCCTGAAAACAAATGCAAAACCAACTCTTTGTTCCATGGAGATATGCAGTTATAAAGTATTGATTCAAGTCGTCTCACATAGGCGTATATGCCCAATATAAGTTAGTGTTGTTTTACTGTTATTAGGATTTTTATATTTAAAAAAAAAAGCTTTAGAGATATTCTAACATATTACCATGCATCAAAAGCATCAAAAGAATTAGTACATTTTTGAATAACAACCATAAAGTTCCCATGAAACGAGTCTCAGACGTGACAATGACAGAATACCTTAAAAAAAGAAGTGAGAATTATGTTCATCCTGGATTAGGATCTAATTTGCAGGTGGTGTTTCAGTCCTAGAATTAAGATCTCATCACGACATCGCATTGTACATAACACCTCGTAGTTTTGGGATTCAAAGTGTTATAATTCAATCCATAAAATTGTATTTGATTAGAGTTTTAGAAGCAATAACCTACAATAATGCATGAGTTCAGTGCCAGGGTGTAAGTGTTTAAAAGGATTCCGTGCCGTCCCGTGGAAAGGACCCACCACCACCTCTTTACGCTTAATGTAGCCGTCTATCTATTGGTCACTTTTCTGGCGAGTCGTTTAGCTTTAGAACACAGTATCTCTTCTTAAGGTTTGGGATACTTCCTGCAGAACTACGTGCATGTGAGGACTGCTGTAGCATAACAGTATTTACAAGTTTACCTGAACACTTATATTTTTCAGAGACTATTTTCCCTGCCTTGTATTTTTTAAACACAAAAACACAATAATCTAAACCAACATGAGAGACGCTTTAAATGATAATTCTTCTTGTAGCATTTTACATCCACAAAACCCCCTGTTCCTTTAAAAATCCAGATTTCCAGTAACTCTGTAGCTGTGGAGTAAGTTTACTGAACCAACTTGACACTTGCTTGAAAGGCACTTTCTCTCTGTGCTGACTTGCACCATCATCCTCACCGTCCTGTCTTGAAAACTGTAAACTACAAACCCTGTAATGCTCTTTGTGGGGATTTATAATCGCAATTTATAAGCAAGTAGGCGTCTAGTGACTTGAATATATGGGTTCAAAAAATATGCATGACTAAGCAGAATAAAGAATGATTTGTATTGCATGCAATAATCCAACTTTGTAATGTGAATGAGTGTAATTAGGATGTTGAAATGTTCATGTCAGGTGTTCTGTGACAAGGGGACGACCCGGGGGACGGTTGTTTGATTCTACATGAGGAACGTTGAGGTAGTTTTGCTCATCGGTCGTGGTTTTCACAGACTGCGCTGCACCAAAAAGAAACAACGGAGTGTTTCTGCTCTCACTCTCTGCTGAGTCAAACGTGACCGTGGCAGCGATGCCACAGTGCAGCTCAACAACCCTGATCAACCTTTGTTCCCATGGGAAAAAAAACACACACATAAGCCTGGGTAGTTAATACTTTGTTTGATCAACTTTTCCACCGAGGGGGTGGACTGTGTAGAAACTATGCACTTCAGACGGAGGAAGTGGGCATGCTGATTATGTGTAAGCCTCTTGTCTGGTTTTGTATTAACGAAAATAAAAAAAAAGAATCTGTATCAGAAATTCAGCAATAAAATGCAGCATGGTGCCAATCGGACGACTGGGTGTCGATGTTTACTCACAGTTTGAGTGGTTTAGAGGATTTCACATCATGGAAATACCTTTTTGCAATAAGAGGAAAAAGTCTAAAGCGTCATTAACTGTAATGAGAGTTCACTGCACAAAACTAATTATTACTGAACAGAAATGGAGCCAATAGATTATTCCTGGATCCATTTAATGAAAACATCAAAATAGCACAACACAGAAAACAATACATATATACACAACACACACCAGCCTGCAGAAGGCAGCAGACTGAGGAGCACAAGGAGCCTTTTCCCAGGACGAGGTGCAGTCGAGTCTACTTCTCCAAGTCGCTGGTAACGCTGCGGTCAGCCAGTCTGCTCTTTATACACAACATCCGATCCAGCTGCACCTTGAACTCATTTCTCACCTGCCGTGTTATATAAAAACAAACGTGAGATTAACATGTCAGAATTAGAATGAAGTTATGAGAAGTCACATATTGTTCTCACCTCATGCATGTTTGGTTTGAGTGGCTTCAGATCTAATGTGATTGTGGAAGCTTTCACCATTGACCTGCTGTCGAGGATGTAGCTGCATAGAGAAATTAGAGAAGACAGTTTTTCATTTAATTCATGCAATCAGTTTATGTTCTGTATCCGAAGATTGAAAGAACGGAAATCCATCCCTTCAAAATCAAAAAATGTGTGTTTAATCTCACGAGGCACTTTGTGTATTTTAGCGTCTCCAGGCTTCAGACAACCTGCACACAGAAAGTCAATATGCTCGTGAGCTCACCAAGTGATGTTTGCTTTGTGGAGGAGGAAGAGCGAGCGAATCGAGGCCCAACGCGACGGAGCTGAGTGAACGACTCTGCCCACAGACGAGCGGCAGCCGCGACACTTTAGAGAACTGTAGATGCTGAAATCACACAAGAGCAGTGACGAGAAGTAAGAAACAGACGGAAACCTTGAGTGTGATTAAAACACATGTTCCTCACTGACAGCAGGTGAGTTAAAGATGGAGGATTTACGTGTTACGAGAAGTTTTCGAAAAAACCTCACTGCTGCATCCACTCACCAATTTGCCATTTCTCCTTTGTGTCCTGACTCCATTGTGTTACTGGCGACAACGTCAGAGGTTGCTCCTGAAGAGAGACGAGAAGCAGTGGGTGGGGTTATCTAAGCAGCAATGATAACAATAGAGTATAAAACATTCTAATGTGGGACGTTACTGACAAACTACCACTGACACCATCTCTGTTTTGTGGTTTATTATATCTGGTTTGTCAATGTTGTCATTCAAGAAGCATGTTTTTCTGATCCGGGCATTTATTGTGATATATTATTGTAAAATCCATCCCTGTATGATGACATTAAAATAACATGGTTAGTGGCAGTAGACCCACACAATAAATACAAACACAGATAAGTAGAAATCGTAACATTTACACTTCCTAGGTCTTGTCCGGCAGACAGTTTGCTCGGGTTGCCATGGAGACTACGTGATGGAAAACTAGGCTGCGGGTAATCTCTATGACAACTGCGAACTACACTTAAAAAACTAAAAACACCAACTTTATCCATTTCCCACAATTAACACAAAATCCCTGTTTTGAATGTGTTTCATGAAACATTGTGTTGTGCCACAACAGACCCACAACAAGCAGCATCAGACCCGCGGTGCGGGTTCTCAGTGTCTATAACACAAACCCGGTGTGTGAAGAAGTGAACTCACGCAGACACACGATCAGGTTCATGCGTGTGATCTCCCCGCAGACGCTGAGGGAGTCCGCCATCACGGTGTTGCACATTGTGCAGTGGAAGGTCATGTGTGGCCTGGTTCGAGCCTCTTCTGCTCCCGCTTTACCACCGTCCACACGCCGCGTCAACACGCTGTCATCGAACTCCATGTTGGACAAGTGGGACCGAGTCCTGCTCGGTGCTGGTCCCGCCGACAGGAGTTTGAATTCCGGATTAGAAGGAGCCGCAGGTCCCGTCCCTCACTTAAATGGCTCCGGGCGGAGGTTTGTTCCCCCGAACCCACCGGAACTCTGTGAGATGTCGATGTTAATATGTAATAAAACCAAAGAAGCGGGAAATCAACAAGTCTGAGACAAAAAATAACGACTTTTAAAACGTTCACGTCCTCTTCTTCTTCGCGGTTGGCCTCCAGCCTCTGGTGCATTACCGCCACCTACTGCACCGGAGTGTGGGTCAGACAATACATTTCATCCCCATCGAGGAAATAAAATAATAGATTTAATGAATAGATTAGATACATAAATAAATAGGTTAGATAAATTAATGAGTAGATTAGCGATATATATAATGTGTATATATATATATGTAAAATGTAATTAGATTAACAGTAACTATGACTATTCCAGACGATGGCATATTCGAGTATTCAGTAACCATCGTTTTACAGAATTGGAAATGACTGTGTAGAACTTAGTGACATCTAGTGGTGAAGTGTCAAGTTGCAGCTGAACACCCTGGGACCTGGGGTAGCCTTCAGTTGCCATAGCAACTCATAAGGTGTTTAGATTGTCCAGTCTGGGCTACTGTGAAGTGTTTAAATGTAAAGGGCCCATTCTAGAGTAAAGATAACAATTCCTGCAGTTTAGATGATCGGTGAAAACATCACTAGGATTGTAATAAAACAAACTAAAAGGCTGATTGTGAAAAAGTACTTTTTCTAAATGCTGTTATTGTCCAATCTCCTCCGGTGGTGGCTCGTGCCCGATTATTCCGACACCACGCGAACGCACCAACAATGGATATAAATAAACGTTTCCATCTTCCCTCTGATTGGCTCCGAGGCACATCCGGTCACTGCCAGGAGCCAATCAAACGGCCGCAGCGGCTGTGTTTTGAATCGGAGGAAGTTTTAACCGTCAGGCTTTTCCGCGGCTCGAGACGAGCGACAACGTGTGTTGGTTGATTTCTCTGCGTGAAACCGAGTAAAAGTGACACGGCGACATGGATTTGGACGCAATGAAATACGCAGAGCTGCGAAGCGTCGCCAAGGAGCTCGGGCTGAAGGGAAACATGAAGGTGAGGGAGTTAGCACAGTTAGCAGGGCTAGCTCGTTGAGGCTAAAGCTAACGTTTGCATTTGAATGTTGAATATGATTGTATGTGCTGAATGTTGTTGTTGTTGTTGTGTAACAGGCGGATAAACTGTTGAAGCTGATCAAGCAGCATTATCAGAAAGAAAAGAACGAGGAGGAGGAGGAGGAGGAGGAGGAGCAGGTAAGAAACTCTCACTCCCTGTTTGTGTGAACGATCAGACTTAAACAAAGGCTTTGTCTTAAAATAAGATAATAATCCTATATTAGTCCCACTCAGGGGAAATGTGCAGTACTACAGCAGCAAGTATTATGTAGCATGCAATATTTAAGTATGAGGAATATAAAGAATATATATAATATAACTAATATATACAGTGGAAAGACCAGAAAATATGTGCATTGTGAGAATATGTACAGACAGACTATTGCACAGTTGAGACTAAAAGGGTTAATGTGCAGTACTGAGTGTTGGTGAGTGTAGTCACAATCACATCTCCACTGTTTCCCAGGGACAAGGTCGCGATGCGGCTGCTGTAGAGGATGTAAACGCAGGACAAGGAGCTGCTCAGGAGAGTGAAGACGCGACTTCTCAGGAAGAAGTTTCCAGCACCGCAGTGTTTGTGAACACGCGTCGAGGCAGAGGAAACGGTACCAAGAGAAAGATCTCTGATACTGAGGCTGAGTGTGATGTGTCTCCTCCGACTGCTGCAGAGGTACTACACACCATCATACACGCAACACTGAGCATCTTCTCGTTGGTAGTAATTTGCAGCATCAATTCTTGTTATTAAAGATTTAAACATCTGTTCTCCAGGGTGATGTGGAAGCGGCTGCGTCTGCTGCACCCCGTGGTGCGAGGCGTTCAAAGAAGAGGAAAGTGTCTTCTGTCAAAGACTCTGACAAATCTGAGCCTCGGGAGGATTCCCAGGTCCCAGAGAGCGAGCAGCAGCAGCTGGCTGACGTGACGGATGAAGCACCTGCTACAGGTGAGTCATGGTCGATTAAAGAGAATCAAGCATGTTTAGTTTGGTATTTCTGAATAGTTAATTATAATGATAATAATATTTATGTATTCCTTTAGACATACTTGCCTTTAACCTGAAATAATGCATTTTTTTTTATATATTTCCAGAAAAGACAACAAAAGTAACCAAAGCTGGTAAAATCCCTCGTTACCAAGGCCTGCAGCTGAAGAACAAGCAGTTGAAGCCTGTCACTCCCAGTAAGTTCCCCCCCATCCAGTCACCTTAGAGAAACAGTTAGGAGGTGAGGTTTCTCCCTATGATTTACTATCTCTTGCTTTTTTCTAGACTTCAAAAAACTCCACGAGGCCCATTTTAACAAGATGGAGTCCATTGACTCTTACATGCAGCGGAAGACGAAGCAGATGGACACCTACAGATCTTCAGTTAAAGAACTCAAGGTACCACGAAGCTTTCACTGACTTCTTCCCATGAAAGCCATCATGTTGATGAATGTAGTTCTTTTACAAATTCCATCTATTTCCCTTTTCAGAATCTTTCCGACAAAACTAAACTGCAGCAAGCTGATGGCAAAACCCGAGCAGTGAGTACCATCACCTATTAAACCCCCTGAATGCTTTGAGTGCAGTGAGGCTGATGAGTATGTATCTGTTCTTCAGAAGGCAAATCTGAGTCGTACGTCCATCCTCAGTCCTGTTCCCGTCAACAAGAGAACAGCTGACGGCAGACGCACTCTGCTCTCAGCGAGTAAAGCTCCTCCGAAGGAAGCTGCTGGGAAGGAAGACGCTCCGTTCAGACCCTCTGTCCTTTCCACTCGCAGGATCAATGTTCGGTGAGTTACACTTTCATTCAAGGTTTGTCTCTCGGGTGGAAAATGATGTTGTACTTCATGTAACATGACAACAAGCAAATGTGATTGTGTGCAGGTTCACCGAAGCCACCAAAGACAATGAGTTTAAGAGGTCCTTGGTGAAGACGCCGTCTCGCATGTCACCCTGTGTGGCCTCGAGCACGCCACAAATACAGACGACTGGTGAAGTCAAGTCCATCAATGTCAAGACTACAACTTTCTCTGCTGCAAAAACTCCAGGTACTTTAAATCATCCATCTCTGAATTAGAGATGTATAGGTTGTGTAGATATAATAAAGTAATTCAGATGTTTTTTTTACTGAATTCTACAGGGGCGTTCATTTTCACTGGCAACACAAGCACCGCTGAAACCCCTGGAACACAGAAGAAGCAGACTTTTGACCTGAAGGCGAGTCTGTCTCGTCCTCTCTCCTACAAGCCGCATACAGGTAATGATGGTTTTTCGGTTTCTGTGTTTAGCTGAGGTCTACTGGATCATCAGTGGACTAACCCCTGATGTTTTTAATTTACAGGTAAACTAAAGGCTTTTGGAGATGTCAAAGAAAACACGACGACGGCAGCAGACAAGTCTCTGATCTCCAACTCGCATCAGACAAATTACAAGAAGCACCAAGTCCAAACGAGGTTTGTCTTAAAAGAACAAACACCTTCGTCTGATTTGATTTGTCTCTTAAAACAGTGAAACTCCTACAACATCTGTGTCTTAAATGTTTGTGTTTTCATCTTAGGGATAACAGGAGAGAAAAACACACCGCAGACCGGAAGCAGAAGAAAGAGAGCGCGCTCGGGGCGAGACGAGGCCTCGTCATGATGTAAAAATATTGCGCTTGTTTGTAGACATTTGTACAGCCCGTTGTTCCTCTGTAAATACTTTGCTGTCTGCAGCCGACTAATCTGTGTTTTTTAGCCTTCTGTAGTAGAGAAGCTTTCATCGTTCTGTCAAGCTACTGTACTGTGTTTTTAGATTTAACACGTTTAAGTTACACTTTAACTCTGTTTAATGATGCATTTAGATGTAGAGGATCGTTCTGTTTTGCTGCATTTTAAATTTTTATTTGTTCTTAAAATTGATTCTTATTTTGGGACAGGCTGGTTAAAGACTGGTGCAAAAGATGTTCTTGTTTGCATTCGCCAATTAAATTTGCTATTGCTGTTTTCCAAAGTGTTGTTTTTTTCATTGTTATTTCATTTCCCACCAGAATATATTGCACCAAAATTATAAAGACTTCACTTGGATTTTATTGTGAAAAGGGCAGCGAGCTTTTCAGTAAATGTCCTTTTATTGAAAAGTCGTGAACATTATTTCAACTGTTTTATCTCCTTACGTGTTTTTGGATTAAGAACCGGCCTTTTGATTGTATAGTGTGAATGTTTGATTTAATTCGTTAACCACAAATATCCAAGACCTGTTTTATGAAAATGTCTGATGGGGGTGGGGGGGGTATCGCAGTACATGAACTAGAATACAGATTTACAGTGTCTTTATTTCCATCGGGCAGGATCACTCAAACTACTGAACTGATTTCCATGAAATTTGAAGAGGGTGATGCATGATCCAAAGAAGAAGCCATTCAGGGTATAGGGCTCTAATCATGGCTGACGTACGAGTCCTCTTAGTCCCCCTCCAGCTTTCCCAGAGTGCTGGATGAGGTCAGCTGTCCAACACAAGAAGTTGGTACAGTTTGTTTGTTGATAGAAGAGTTCAGCTCTAATTCAATGAGTTCATCTCCAGAGTTGTTATAGTTTCAAACTTCAGGATTCCTCTTGTAAACCTCGTAGGCAAACTCCTCGGTGTGTGCGTAATCTTTGCAGACGCCAATGAAGTCGATCTCCAGCTGGAACGGACCGTCTGCTTTATCTCCCAAAGTAAATCCAACAGTGTTGACCTGTGAATACAGAAGAATATACAAAATGTATTAGACAGTTACAGGGTAAAAAAATACCATTACATAACAATGCAAATGTACTGAACAGTGTACGGGACCTTTCCACGGCTTAGTTTATTTATATGTATTTTAAGTCATGTTAGTGTAACGTGTCCTTTGCTCGACCTTGTCCAGCCACAGATGATGCTGATCATCCTGTATCCTCCCACGATGTGTCAGGAAGAACTTGGAGAAAGGAATCTGTAA
This sequence comes from Verasper variegatus, assembly GCA_026259375.1. Classification (NCBI taxonomy): domain Eukaryota; kingdom Metazoa; phylum Chordata; class Actinopteri; order Pleuronectiformes; family Pleuronectidae; genus Verasper; species Verasper variegatus. Next base: position 20,052,924 of record CM048049.1, read on the forward strand.
AAGACCAACTTTATTAGTTAACTACTTGTCCTAAGGAAAGTCTTGTAAAGCATAAAACTACATTTTGCTCATTAACTACGTACCTTGACGTCTTGCCAGTAGGGTCCTCCTCTCGTGTACAGAAAGTAGCTGTATATGTCGTCTCTCTGGTGAGAGAAGTAGGTTTCTGTCGCGATGTTGACCATCCATGGACGGCCATCGCCGCGTACCCGCAGGTGCAGGGTGTTGAAGCTGGACCAGTCGTGGTGCTTCTTCCTGTCAAATGACAACTGGGGAAGACAAGAGAGTTTGGTTTGGTTGATTTTTAGTACAGTTGTCAGCAGGTTTTCATTTCAACATGAGCCTCACACAACCACAGGAGAAAGAGGAACTAGTCTGTAAAGTCAGCTGTTTATTTTTGAATGATTACCAATATTAGTTGATGTGTAGGCTTTTCTTAATTTTTGCTTTACTGGCTGTTTATAGGCCAAGACAACGTTATCACTGTATTTGTAAATATCTTTTTAGTGATAGAAAATCACCTGTTAAATTGCATTAAAGAGACAAAAAGTTCAGTTTGAAACTTATTTACATTAAGATGTCTCTTCAGTGGCCCAGAAGACAACTCTGACGTGTCTTTATTTATTCACTGGAATAAAATTTGCTAAATTGAAATAAACTAAGGTTTAAAAATCAACCTATAACTTCATCAGCCAAGTTTCTCAACCCCCGACATTTCCAGAATAAACCTGAGGACATGAACTCAGTGTCCTTGTGACGGCTGTCCCCCTAAACAGAATTGTGTGTTATTCCTCATGTTGTAGTACTGGCCGGGCACTAACCAGTGGCTGTTTGGAACGCATGGTGCAGTAGCCACTGTAGCGTGTTTCTCCGTCCCTCGGGGGAGTCGAGCTCAGGCTCCCGTACAGAAAACAGGTGTTGTTTTTGCCCAGCTTCAGGTGGGCTTCACTCTGGCCTCCTATCTCGTGATCTGAGGACACGGTCCACTCCTCCAGGCTCTCTGGACCTCTGAACTCCCACATCACTCTGTTCTGCTCCAGCATGTGCTCAAGAATTGGTTTGCCCTCTGGACCGACCCAGCGGTCAAAGAACTCCGTCTTCAGCAGCATGAAATGCTTCTTTATTCCCTCCAAACCTTTGTTGAAGTTAAAGTTAACCTTCTGCCATGGAAACTTGTCTTCCTTGGGCTTCCCGGGTCGTCTGTACTCCCCCTGGATCACCGCTCTTGTGGGCACAGTGAGCGGGCTGACGGGGGGGCGAAGCAGCTGCTGCTGGTGGATGGAGCTCAGCAGCCTCGCTGAGGGGAAACGGGTGATCTTACTCAGGGACATTTCACTGTTGATCTGGACGAGTCACTGCTGAGAAACATCACATGGGAAACACTTGAGTTACTGGATGATAATGAATAATCAATATTAAGTTTCATACTGTAGATCGACTTTACCAATTAGCCAATCTACAGCATGTTTTGCTTATTTGATTGGTCCTGTTCACAGATGCATTGATTATAATGACACTAAATGATCAAGAGCAACTATTATTTTACTTTCAGTGGCTTGATAGACTCTTTATAATACTAGTGTGGCTTCTTATGTCATCTATTGAATATCTGAGGTTCATACGAGTAAATAACAGCTGTTTTGAATGGGGGCTTGTATTCATGTTGACCTCCTCTGTGGAGGAAACACACCAGGACAACAACAATGTAAACAAGTGTTAGCTACAGTCTCAGTTACAGAGAAGCCATCATACCTGGAGACATGTGATACAGCAGATGAAACACTTTCCACTTACCGGGGCCATGTTGTTCGGGGGGAGCTGCTCGTCGTTAGGCTTCACTCCATCTTGAACACATGTCTTTATGTCGCTGGTGTCAATGACAAACAACTGAATAAACCTGCTGCTGCACGCTAACACACCCAGGGTCTACACACGGACCCACTCTCACCCGGACGAGCTACGGGGACGCGGCTGCTCAGCAGTTAAAGGTCGAATCGTCGCGGATCTTGAACGCAGCTCGCGTGCACCGCAAACTTCCGTCCTGACTGATACACTCGCCGTACACATGTAGTTCCTTCCTCGAATGGTTATCGGTTATTTCCCTATTTGACCCCTTTCAACTAATCTGTGAAATAACAGGAGAAGGACAAAGATGGAGATTTATTTTTAGTCCGCCGCGCGGGAGATAAAAGCCCGAGTATCAACAAAGGGCGCGCATGCTCAGTAGCGCCTTTGTGTGGCTCGACTGCAGCGTTAACTAGCTCGCTGGTGAACTAGCTAGCCTCGTTCGTTGAGACGACACAGGGGTAGCTAGCAGGTTAGCCGCGCCGCTAATCATGGTGAACGTGAATAAGCGGAAAGGTCGGGTGATCGACTCCGACTCCGAGGACAGCGCCAGCGACGATAACCTAGACCAGGTAGGCGCGAGCTTTTAGTCCGGGGTTCGATGTCCAGCGGCGGCTTTAAGTTGCCCAGCAGCTTTGAGGAGGGGGGGGGGGAAGCTAACGGGTGCTAGCTAGCTGCGCTGTGTTTGGCCTCGCTGGGGGGGGGGGGGGCGGATTTATTCACTTGTTCTTGTTGTTGTTTTTGCGTTTGCACGGAAGCGCGCGCCATTACACCGAACATCTGTACTGCTCAGTGTTTTCTCTGGCAGCGCCGCGTGTTTTGAGTTAGCGCAGGGGAAGCTAACCGATGCTAACGATTAGGTTACATTCCGAGAAACACTTAACGCGAGCAGGGTTTTTTTTCTTTTGTATGTGTTGTTGTTGTTGACACGGAATAAACGCGCCAATGCGTTCAACCCGGGTCTGGAGCGTGCATATGTTGTGTGTGTGTGTGTTTTATTAGCTCGTAAACTAAAGTAGGATCAAGTGTGTTTTGCACAAACTGAACCCGCAGTGGAGCTGAACTTGATTCTCAGCCTGGAGAGCCCGTATCTCCCGGGTGACGTCAGTGAGCGGGGCTGCCTGCCTGTGTGTGTGTGTGTGTGTGTGTGTGTGTTGTTGTCAAACAAGTTGACTTGAGGAGCTTCACAGTCCCACACGTCAGACTGAGGAGACCTCTGTGATCTGCCCCTTGTCCTTTACCTGACGGTTCCCTGCCCGGTAGTTTACCCCCAGAGGCACGTCACATGTCACACCTACAGACAATAACAGAACCACCCACTTCATCGTGTCTTTCTTCCGTCTCAGTAACAGATTCATTGTTTTCAAGCTGGTTGACAAGGCTGCACATCAGATCCTTGCATGAATCTATAGCTGATTGTTTTTGGACTTATGAGTCCACGGTGGAGATTCAACTCTTTCCACTCCCCTGGATCCCAGTGCTGCACCTTTTTTATTTTATGCAGCGCACCAGTCTAATACCAGTGATCACCTTTTCCCCAAATCCAAAGTGTCTTAATCCCACTGTGTTTAACTCATTTTTAAAGTTGTTCTAATACCTGCACTGCACACCGGCCAATACTGATTTAGTAACTCTGTAAACTCCCCTTGTTCTACTGCCAGGTAGTTTACCCCCAGAGGCACATCACACCTACAGAGAATAACAGAACCACCCTCTCAAGGCCTCTAATCAAGTTCCAGCTCAGTCTCAGTAACACTTGTTGTCTTGATTAGGCGAGAGCTGCACATCAGCTCTTGCAATAATCTAATAATCATTATCTTGGAGTAATGAGTCTCTGGTACGAGTTAAAAAATAATTTCTCCCACTCTGCCAATACAGATGATCCATTTAATATCCAGTGATCACCTTCAGTTCATCTCACTGAGTGGAATTCATTGTTAAAAATGTTACGAAACCTGGATTGCACACCGGCCAATACCGATCCAATACCAATGCATTTAAAAAATAAACTTTGGGGTCATCCTGTGTCAAATCATCACACTCTTAGGCCGCACCGACACAGATCTAAATAAAATTAATCAGATTAAGTCACGTGGATCCCAAATAAGGGAGATATGGGCGAATAAAGTTTGACAGTTTTTAGGGGTGAAAATGTGAAAAAGAAGCCCTCTCTTGCATTGTTAAAGTCTTCCTGCATCTGTCCCTGGATTTACAGAGTCCTCCACTCATATCTGCAGCTCCCTCAGTTTTATGTGCTTTGCTTTGTTCCTTTATTGATCCAACACCAGGGAAATTCTCTTGTTTACAGCAGCAGATTGTCAGAATCAGGGTTGACAAGAGAACACGTGAAAGTACAAAATGAAATGGGCAATAAAATTCAGTTAGATAATATCACAGAGACTGCGCAGTAGCGTCGCCTTTCACTACAGGCGGAAATCTATTTGTGGAGAAATGTACTTGAGCAAAGTGTAGTGGCACAGGATGATTGCACGGGAATGTGTGTATATATATATATTTATTATGTGCAAGTCGGTATTGGAATAAACGTATAGATATTTGTGTTGAAGGTTTTATTTAATCCAGCTGGTAATTATTTGTGTTGATACATATTATTTAACTGGTGTTACTCACTTGTTTGGATCATATGTTGGTAGCGCTGCAGAAACCATGGTTTCAAATGGACAATAAAAATGTACAACCGTTGTCGAGGCCTCTTTAAATCCAGAGGCTCAGGCAGTCAGCCAAACGTTCTGAACCCATGAAAGGTTTTAATGATGGTTTGCATAATCCTGCTAACAGACAAACGCAATAAAAACATAACCTTGGTGGAGGTTAATATGCATTTGCTCCAGCCTGTGCTGCTTGTCAGGGGGAGTTATTGGGCTGATTGAGAAGCTGGCCCCTGGTCCATCCTTCAGACCCTGTCTAAGTCAGTCGTGTTTGTGGGATGTTTGCTCTTCTTTATACATGCTGCAGCGTGTGTTCGTCAGCCCTTTGGTATGACCAGCAACGCATTCACTCTGTATGAGGTCATAATCAGTTACATCTTTATCCTGAATGTGGTTTGAGTTTATTCACAAGCAAGGCTACTATTGCAGCATATTGCAGCTTTTACAGTTACTCAACTGCATGTTTTTTCTGAACTTTTTCTGTTCAGGAGCTGTTGTCACTGGCAAAGAGGAAGAGGGTGGATTCAGGTGACCAAGAGGAGCCAGTCAGCAAACCTGCAGCGTCGACAGACTCGGAGACGTCCGACAGTGATGATGAGGTACGACACTCTGGGTGCTCTTGTTGTTATAATGGATAATCACCTTTTTTGGCCGGTTGCAATTATTTGATGAATAAAACTGATATATTTTTCTCTTTCTAGTGGACCGTGGGTGGAACCAAAGGTAAAAAGAAAGTTAAGCAAGGAAAAGGGTCTGAGAAGAAGAACACTACGAAGAAGAAAGTTGGTAAAGCAACAGCGTCCGGCAGCTCAGATGGAGACAGCTCGGCTGAGAGCTCTGCACCTGAGGAGGGTAAGTGGAGAATCATTAATATTCAGAAAGCAAACTTTTCCTAATTTAATTTCTTTCCCACGTTTCCAAGGTTCTTCTAGGAACCAGGAAGATTAAGAATTGTTATCTTGTAAAAGCTGCTGTTGCTTCTGTCACGTGTGTGATTAAAGGTTTAGGGACCAGAGATATTCTGAAGTGTAGATCAGTCAAATCACTGAGTGCCGTGTCCTCAGGTATTTTAGGCTGGGATTAGGTGAGTCACTTGCTCATCCCCTTTATTCCAACGGGCACTCAGTGTAGCATCTAATCTGTTTGTGTATTTGTGTTGCACTGGAGCCACGTGGTTATTTAAAAAAGGGAAAAGTCTTTGAGGAACAGTTATGGATCAAAAGGACATGTTTCAGGATGATAATGATATTCTGGGCGAGAAAGTGAGATAGAGCCTGTATCACAACCAGTGTCAAATATAAATGCAAAATGCATAACTGTGCAAAATCTAAGAATTCCCAAAATCTGTAATTTAAGCAATATAACTTTATAAATTCATTCATGGGTTCAAGATTAATAAGGTCAATACTGGGAGAAAACAAATTAAATACAAAGAATTCACTCTTAAACCAACTTAAAGCATCTCTCAGGACATCCAACCCTCAAATAGTTTAGTTTGACTTTACTCTGACTGTGAAGTGATTCCTTTTAACGTGTGTGAATGTCTCTTTCTCAGGCGAGGTGTCTGATTCAGAGAGCAACAGCTCGTCCTCCAGCTCAGACTCGGACTCCTCAGAGGACGAGGTGTTTAGGGACGGCTACGACGATGACTTGATGGGAGACGCGGAGGACAGAGCTCGTCTGGAGCAGATGACGGAGAAGGAAAGAGAACAAGAGCTGTTCAACAGAATTGAGAAACGAGAGGTGCTGAAGAGACGGTGAGTGGAGAGAACATCTTCTAAAAGCTACAGAAACACCATGTCATTGATTTGAAAGTATCCGATGCATCTGGCATTTTGAGGTCATGAGTTCACTGTTTATTGATCTGAGACTACACATGTTTTCACAGCTTTGAAATTAAGAAAAAGCTGAAGACGGCAAAGAAGAAAGAGAAGGAGGAGAAGAAAAAGAAGCAGGAGGAAGAACAAGAAAAGAGGAAGCTATCTCAGGTTCAAGACACACAAGTGGTGAGTCCAGAAAAGGTTTGAGACAAACATGACAATCACACACACACACACACACACACACACACCGATATGTCGATGTCTCTTTGTGGGATTTTAAATGCGCTCCCTTCTCTAGGTCATGTCACACAACAAGGAGAGACGATCCAAACGTGACGAAAAACTCGACAAAAAGTCCCAGGCAATGGAAGAACTAAAGGCTGAGCGTGAGAAAAAGAAAAACAAAACAGGTACGTGGTTTGTTTTACTCCGCCGTGACTTGATTTTTGTGGCGATTCATTCAGTTCTAATTACTGATGCTTCCTCTCTTTGGTGAGCAGCTGAACTTCTGGCCAAACGTATGCCCCTGAAGACGAGTGAGGTTTACTCTGACGATGAGGAGGAAGAAGAGGAAGACGATGACAAGTCCTCAGTGAAAAGTGATCGCAGTTCGCGTTCATCGTCTTATGATGATGATGAGTGAGTGTCGTTCATTTTGTAGTGGAAACGTTTATCATAAGACGACCCTCTCCCTCTGCTTTAACTCTTTATGTTGCGTTTCTGCTCGTAGGAAAGAAGAGACTCCACCCAAGTCGCAGCCGGTCTCTCTACCAGAGGAGCTGAACAGGGTCCGTCTCTCCAGAAACAAGCTGGAACGCTGGTGCCACATGCCGTTCTTTGCAAAGACCGTGACCGGCTGCTTTGTGAGGATAGGGATTGGGAACAGCAGCAGTAAACCAGTTTATAGGGTGAGTCTGGAGTCTTTTACAGTGTTTAATATTTGACAGCAGTGTGCTCTTGTGTAGTGGTGATATTGGGCCTGATTAGTGAAGTTGGGTGTAATTTCCTCTCTTGTTGTTGCAAGGTTGCTGAAATTATGGATGTAGTGGAGACAGCAAAGGTATATCAGCTCGGAACCACGCGAACGAACAAGGGATTACAATTAAGGTAGGTGTATTGTCAGAAAAATCATTTTTACATATCAAATGAGTTAATCGGGAATCAGTTAATGAACCTCCTCCTCCTTTGTTCCCGCTCCCTTTCTGTTGTGTATTTTCTCAGGCATGGCGGCGACACACGGGTTTTCAGGCTTGAGTTTGTATCAAATCAGGAATTCACCGAAAGCGAGTTCATGAAGTGGAAAGAAGCAGTAAGTGTAATTTAAAAGAGGAACAATTTGAACCAGCAAAAATCTATGATCTATACAGTGAGATTAAGAAGGAACCCGTCGATTTTTCTCCTTTGCAGATGATCGTTGCCTCGATGCAAGTCCCAACTCTTGATGAAGTCACCAAAAAAGAGCAGTCCATCAAAGAAGCTATGAACTACAAATTCAACGACAAAGACATCGAGGATGTGAGTGTGTTTCTTTAACACGTGTTCACTGGTTTTCCTCCTGCATCACACACAGAGAGAGAAATAAACAAGTGTTTCCTCTGTCGTTACTTTCTGCAGATCGTGAAAGAGAAGGACCGATTCCGAAAAGCTCCATCGAACTATGCCATGAAGAAAACGCAGTTATTCAAAGATAAGGTAAAAGAAATCAGTGGAGAGTTGTGGTATTTTCGGGCACCGGAAAATGATAAACAAAAGATGGTGTGTTGCGTGGACTGTACTAATATGAATGTTCACTCTGGGTCTGGAAAGGGACACCAGTGTTAAAGTGTCTAAAGCCTGTATTCTCTTGTTTGACCAACTGGTTTTAAAAGGCAGTGATGTTGAGCTCTCAGTCAGGCTCTTACTGTTGTTCCTGTGGATTTGTTTGGATTCCAGGCCATGGCAGAAGAGAGCGGAGACGGAGACAAGGTGAAGGTGATCCAGGACGAGCTGAACGTGCTGGAGGAGAGGGCAGAAGCACTCGACAGACAGAGGACCAAGAACATCTCTGCCATCAGGTACATGAGCAACACCTATTATCTTCTTTTGGATTTAACATGTAGAAGTTTGTGGATTCTGTTTTGTGTTTTAAAAGAACATTGTGTAGAAATTAATCAATGTTTGTGTGACCGAATTCAATGAATGAATAGTTATCGTCTTATTTAAAAAATAATCTGTCCTTAACAGAACCACAGCTAATGTTTTGTTGTGACTTATTCACGTATATTTGTATTTTCCCTCCAGCTACATTAACCAGAGGAACCGAAGCTGGAACATCGTTGAGTCTGAGAAAGCTCTCGTGGTAAGTCCTGGTCTCTGTTGACACCTTTATCAACCACATCGCCTCTGTTCCCTGTGAGAAGTTTTAATATGAAGTCAGGAATAATGAAAATGTAGGAATTGATTGTTAAAATAAGTAGTTTTCAAACCTGCCACCTTTGTGAATGTAGAGAAAACCAATAAAATGTTCCCGTTTTTTATTTTTGCTGCGGTTTTGTTCATCGTGAAGTTGGTCTTGTTATAACTTGGATTATTATTGTTATTTCTTTATTCTGTCACAGGCTGAAGGACAAAATGCCAAAAACCAGCAAATGGACCCTTTCACCAGAAGACAGTGCAAACCCACCATGGTGTCAAATGTAAGGTTTCCACAATGATTTGTTTGTACAATAAAGTTTGAATCTGGATTTCTCTCCCCCTCTAATCTGGTGTTCTGTTCCTCCTGGCTCCTGCAGGCCAGAGACCCGTCAGTCCATGCAGCTATTCTCGCTCATCTCAACCAGAAGTACGGCTCCGGGTCAGCAACAGATCTTAACGGTGCAGAGATGAACGCGCTGGTAAGCAGAGCACTTCCTCCACCCTCCCATGTTCACTTCTTTACCTCCGTCAAGGTCGTTATGTTTTCAATGCTCCCTGTCGGTTGGCAGGTTACACAAAAACTACTCAACCAATTTTATTGAAACTTTCTGGAAAGTTTATGGGCAAAGGAAAAACCACAGCTTCTTCAGATTGTTCTTTCATCTCTTAATGGGCAATCAACATTTTTGCGACTCTAAAGACAAATCATGCAGAAATCTTGATTAAATAAAAAAGAAGGCATATGTAAAGTGCTAATATCTATGATTGGGTGGAATTGGAAGCAGACTGTTTTACTTTAAGCTGTGGAACAAACCAATGTGAAGCAGAAAATAACTAATTTCGTTGAATGAAATGTTCCTGCACAAACCATCTTAGTTCTGTCTTCTTCACCCAGAGGAGCTCACACATCTTTTGCTTGTTTCTCTGTTAAAGGGACAAATAATCCCGAAAGATAAAGACGGCCCCAAGCCAAACACTGACCTCTCAGAGGACTTGTTTAAAGTTCATGACTTTGACGTTAAGATCGACCTCCAGGTTCCCAATGCAGGTGAGATATCATTTGTTCTCCTTCGTATTAAAGTTCTGATGATTGAGGGAAGTGACATTTTGTTGCAGCACAAAGTGGCTGTTGATGTCAGTTGTATTGATTTAGCACAGATTTATTAATTTTGCATTTGTGCTGTGCAGAGGCAAAGTCTCTGTCTGTGAGCTCCAATGCGCTGCCAGTGAAGGACGGCGCCCCCCGCAGGTCTCTGAACCTGGAGGACTACAAGAAGAGGAGGGGGCTGATCTAATGTGGCCAGTCCATCATTCAGAAACCACATTGCATGTGTAATTGGCTGTGTGAGTGAGTGAGTGAATGTGTGTGTGTGTCTGTCTGTGTGTGTGTGTGTGTGTGTGTGTGTGTGTGTGTGTGTGTGTGTGTGTGTGTGTGTGTGTGTGTGTGTGTGTGTGTGTGTGTGTGTGTGTGTGTGTGTGTGTGTGTCTGTGTGTGTGTCTGTGTGTTTGAATGTTGATGCAGCAGAGTGTCTATCCAAACAGAGGAAATACTGATTTAAGCAAAGACAACATTTCTCTCAAAGGATCTCTCAGAAGAAACCTGCCCAGAAATTTGTTGTTCTGTTATTTTTCGCGTTATCAAACAAAAACTCTTATATTGAGTTGTGTTTTTTTATGTATTTAACTCCTCCCCCTCTTTTGGATCCTCTGGAGTCCACTCCTGTTTTTTTTTTTTGTTCTCTCATAAGGACTTGGCGACTGTGGATTATTACCTTGAACAAGAAGGACACTATTTTAGAAGACTTAGATTGTGGAGGCTTTTTTGAAATTACTGGACTGGTCATTTAATGGAGTTGACGAGCAATGAACTGAATTACTGTTGTAAATGTACCCCCCCCCCCCCCCAACTGTGTGATCATCTGCCGTTGCAGTCCATCCTAAATTTGAGTAGCCTCTGGTATTTTTGCGGAGTGTAGATGATCACCATCTCTGACTGGACAGTGACGCAGCCTCTACACGGCCAATATGAAAAGTTCAGTACATGTCTGCTGGACATTTGTCCATTTTTAAGTCTTTGAACCAGCCCATTTTGAGAGGAACCCTTTTTCTATGGCTGACCCGGTTATAAAAGTGTTTCTTCATTTCTGTCCACAACCCCATGGTTGGTTGTTCATTGGATAAGTCCCTCGCCCGTAACCCCCTGAGAAGATTCTACGTGTTATCGATTGTGTCCATAGTCAGTTCCTGTATTGATGTGGCATGCCTTGTAAATATGCATTTTGGAGTGAGTGCGGAAAAAATAAAGAGGCACTGTTTCATAACTTCAGTGTAATTTTTTTTTTTTGTAACCTTTTTTATATTTTAAGGTGATAGTGCAGCAACACAATAAAAATCAGCTGTTAGTTTATCTTTTATTTTGGCAGCATTAAACAAAAATTCCAGACTGAAGTTACCTGCTTTTATTTTACACATGTAATGAAATAAATTTTGTGTATGTTTGTTTAAATCTAAGTGTACTTCATGACAGGCACTGTTGCATTTATTAGAAACAAGGGTTGTTTTCATCAGCATCGTGAACTTACAATACAACCTAATTCTTATTCAGTTATATTTTACGCAATTCTAAAATAAAAGCAGGTGGCTATTAGAAAAAGTTTAGTACTTATTCTACCACTGTTACTTCCATTTAATGTTTTTTTAAAGAACAATACTGTTTTATAGGATTTGTAAAGGTCTGAGTCTTCTATTTCACACACATGCAATAAATTGTAAATAACTTCATCAGTGGTGGAGAAGAATTACCAGTAAAACACCTCCATTTAAAACTCACTTTAGATAAAGGACAACATTTCGAGGATAATCTACTGTATATTATAATAATAGATTATAACTATTGATGTATTCATGTGTTTAACTGGTAAAGTTGGGGGTAATTCTGATTTATTTGTGTACTGGTATGATGGACATTTTCACCCTGAGGATCAATAAAGTCTTATCTTGACCTGTTATAATGCATCACCATTTATTTGTTTATCAAAATATTATGTATGACTCGTTAAAATCTTCATCTTTGCTTGTGCAGTGATTTTATTTCCAGGAGCAGACAAACCAGCCGGAGGCGGTGGTTCCTTTTTGATCAGGCGCTTCAGAAGTCGCTCTGTTGTGGGGTCCTTCGCCAGCAGCGCTTCCTGGTCCACGTATAGAGAAGATCATCAACATCCCCTGTGACAGATGATGAAACTGGACCGTGTTTATCCGAACTGGTTTAATTCTCCGCCTCCACCCGTCAGATCTCGGCTATAGCCGCAGGAGCTGAGTCGTTCTGGGGCTTGAACGTCGTTTCAAACGGTGCGTGAGGGGCTCGATTCCCAGTGAGCAGCTAGCTCGTTAGCTTTAGCATCGATGCAGTTTGTGTTGAAGCTGCTGTGTTTGTGACGGCGACGGGAGCTCAGCCCCTTTGTTTACACGTGTCCGAGTCACAAACAACATGTTGTGTGTTGCTGATTATTTATTTAGCTCAATATGCGGCGTTGACTTTGTTGGAGGTTGTGTTGGCGTCATAGCTGTGTAGAAACTGTGGTTTCCAGTCCTCAGTGCTAATAATGGCTGGAAGATTATTCACTTATGAGCCTTAATATATATATAATCTTAACATTAACGATATGTCCCCCTGTTAATTTAAAGGGCTACAATCTGCTGTCCAAGGGAGACAATGGGATGGGTCTTAAAGTCCAAATCATTATTTAGCAGCACTCAGACCAAATCACATGTTTCCTGGGGTTCCACAGATTTGTTTTAAATGCATGGAGGTAAAAGGTAGATTTTGAAATACAGTAAAATACAATCAAAAGCTCGTACAGCGTGTGTAGCATATGCATAAAGCGATTATAACCTTTGTTTATTCTGGGTAGGAACACCCTGATCACACACACTCACACACGGAAGCTGCCCGGGACTGTACAACCACCGTCTGATCTGTTGGCCACTAGAGAAATTAAAGTGTCTTGCTCTTGGGAATAATGACGTAGGTGTAAATGCTCCATTACGTTCCCTGGCGAGATTAATTCTCCTGGACGAGGCATCGGACTGACGAGCCTTACACCGCTTCTACCCTTAGTTATCTACGGAAACCAAATTAATTAGTTGTGTTTATGTACATATGTGAAATGTTTAATCCTCAAACTTTGTTGTTGTTCCTGACATTAGGATGCAAAATGTCTTGGTTTGCTGACTTGGCCGGGAAAGCCGAAGACTTCCTGAATAAAGTGGACCAGGGAGCCGCCACGGCCCTGAGCCTAGAGCAGACAACAGCTTCTTCCTTTTCATCAGAATATGAAGGAGAATCATTGGTCAAACCCGACTACAACACTGCAGGGTATAAGACCGACGCAGCTGTGACACATCACACCTATGCATCCTCCCATGATGCATCGAGCTTCATCTCTGCAGCAGCTGGCAACATCAAGAGATCCAATACAACTTTGCTGTCTGGCACGGCCAGCATGGCCCTCTCTGGTTCAGGCAGCAGCGCTCCCAACTCTGCCAAGACCTCATCTGGCTTCGTGAGGCCCAGGAAGAGCGAGCAGGATGTGGACGATGACATGCTCTTTGACTTTCTGAACAGCTTGGACCCTCCAGCCAACAATAGAAGTGATTCTAGAAGGGAGCTTGTGACGGTGGCAGTTACTGAGGCCCAAGACTCTACACCCCCCGCTTCCACCACTCATACAGTCCCCTCTGCCCCACCAACGCCCCCCTCAACCCATGGTGTATCCAGGGCCTCGAGCATGAGCTCGCTGTCCGCTCACAGCATGAAAACCTCAGAGGAGAGCTCTGCTAAAGAGCAAAGCCAAGGTATGATTAACAAGACTTGTACATGTTAGAGTTGTTATCTTATTATCTTCTGTCTGGATGGAAAAGTTACAACGCTTGTATAACTTATGTAACCAAGGGCTTTTGAGGCATTTATGGCTGGATGTTTTTTTTGTGTGTTCTCTCTTTGCACTTACTCTGCTGCTCACAGAAACACCTGAGAGTTCGGACTCGGGCTTGGCTGTGCCCCAGGAGTCCAGCAGACAGGAGCCTCCTCCCCCCACAGAGGAGCCACAGAGTCAGATCCTGTCCAGTCTGCGTCTGGAGAACCAGCTCCTGCGCAGTGAGGTGGCCTCCCTCAACCAGGAGATGGCTTCAGTCATCCAGAGAGCAAAAGACTTGCAAGACGGCAAGAGAACTGTTAAATTAGGAATAACGATGACCTCGATTTCTGCACATCTGCCTCCTTATTGACTAAGTTGTTTTCTACTCTTGCAGAATTGAATCAGGCCCGAATGCGTGCAGACCGGTGGAACTCGGAGCAGTCTCACACTGACCGTACTTTACGGGAACATCGGTCACAAGTTGAGGATCTGACAGAGGCTCTTTCAGCCAAAGACGGTCAACTTGCAGTGCTGAAAATCCGACTTGATGAAGCTGATCAGATACTGAAGTCCCGCAGCGCTGCACTAGAGGAGGCACAGAAGGAAAGATCAAGGTAAACTCTTTTGAATAGATAAGATTTAGTTCTTGAAGAAATTAGATATCATATTACAGTTGTTTTGCTTTTTAGAATTATGCTGGACCACTCAGAAGGGAACAACATGCAGTCCCAAGCTCTTGAGACCATACAGGAGAGGCTGCGAGAGGCGGACCTGGCTGTCAGGAGGGAACAGGACAGCTACCGGCAGATGCAGGTACGGGCAGTACTGCTTTGTCTTTACTTTGCTCATAAATGCCGATAAAAGACTTTATCAAACCTATTATGTTTCTGTAGAATGAGTATGCTGGTCGACTGTCCAAACTGGAGGCTGAGAGGCAGACCCTTGCAGAGACGGTGACTGCAGCAGAGCGACGAGCTGCAGAGGAGAAGCTCAGGGTTGATGACCTCCAACAGCAGCTGAAAAGTGCCAAAGCAGCAGTAGAGTTTGGGAAGCAGGAGTTACAAGACTACAAGCACAAAGCTTCACGCATCTTACAAGTAAGACCGATCGAGGCCCTCTGGAAAATCATCTTTGTCATAGGGAGCGTCAGCACTAATTCTAACTTAACAACATTTACTGTGCAACCAAGAACCCGTCATCTTTTGAACAGATTTTTAATGATGTTGTAAATGTTGTTTTTCTAGTCCAAAGAGAAGTTGATCAGCAGTTTGAAGGAGGGATCTGGTTTGGACACTCTGGACGGCAGCGGGACAATGGTTCTGGAGCTGGAGGAGCTGCGTCACGAGAAGGAGATGCAGAAGGAGGAGATCCAAAAACTACAAGCGCGAGTGCACACGCATCGAATGGAAATACAGGTGAGACGCTGTAGATGGCAGGAAAAGAGAAATGATGTTGGTGCTGTGTAGAAAATCTTTGTGATGTTGGTCACTCAGTTGCTCAGCTGAGTCATGTGTTTCTCTCTCAGGATTTGGAGAATCAGGCGCTGTCGGAGGCAGAGGCGTGGCGGGAGCAGCAGATGCAGTTACAGGAGCAACAAGCCTTACAGAACCGAGTTAAACAGGAGAATGAGGCTGAGGTCGAGCGCTATAAACAGGTAAAGTTATTCATAAATATCCATAAATTAAAAAATACAAATCAACTCTGATACATTTTTCTTGAGAGATGCGTATAGGTGATTTTGTTTTGGTATTTTTCCTTAAATCATAGGAGCTGCAGTACTTAGAGGAAGAGCAGCATCGAGCCAAAACCTCTCTGCAAAGTCGAATCAAAGACAGAGAAGATGAAATCCAAAAACTCAGGAACCAGGTCAGTCTATTGTCATAGAAGGAAGTTCTACCTCTTTGCCCATCACAGGGTGCCAAAAATATTTCCACCTTTAATACACTTATTTGCTTTTATGATCCATGTCCTGGTCTGTATTTACTTTTCCAGTTGACCAACAAGACTCTGAGCAGCAGCAGCCAAACTGAGCTGGAGAATCGTCTCCACCAGCTGACGGAGACGCTGATCCAGAAGCAGACGATGCTCGAGGCTCTGGGCACAGAAAAGAGCTCCCTGGTGTTCCAGCTGGAGCGTCTGGATCAGCAGCTGAAGAACGCTCAGGGAGGACAAAGTGGAGGGTCGGCCATCAACATGAGCAGCTTAGAGGGAACCGGACCAGGTCAGGGTCACAGTTATTTACCGTCTTACAGACAGATGATGAGGGAGGCAGAGATGTGAGGCAGTTGTATCAACATGATAAGAATGAGATTTGGTTGATTACATAAGACCATAAATGTCATGTGGTTAGAGTATCATGATTAAAAAATGAAAAAATAATTTGAAGAGTTCAGATTTGTGCAAATGTTTTGATAATCAAAACTAGAGTTGATCCAGTTTCTCTCGTTTTGATAATCAAAACTAGAGTTGATCCAGTTTCTCTCTCTCTTCATTCTGACTCCACTGTTAACTCTTATCAAGATTCCTTCTCTGCGTTTTGGTCATTTCAGGAGCACGACAAAGAAACACACCAGTCCTCTTTAGTGATCAGGACAGTCCAGGAATGTACGGAAAAGTACGTAAGGCAGCCAGCACCATCGACCGTTTCAGGTAAAACCTTTTGACTATAGTTGCCATAGACTGTTTATAAAGATTTGGTTGAGCGTGTGCGTCGATGGGACCTTGATAGGCTCCACACCACGATTCCCACAAATCAGACTTCGGCTCCAGAATACATCATCAGTGCAAGAAGGCAGCTTTCTTATCCTGGATAGTTTGGCTTCATTTCTGGATAGTGGGAGGAAGGGGAGACACCTCATTCATCTTTATTCACAGTTTACAGTAATTGCATTGTTGTCTATTGTGAAATCATTTCCCCAGTGATGAATAGAGAATTTTGTCATTCCAGCATCAGACTGGGAATCTTCTTGAGGCGTTACCCGATGGCCAGAGTGTTTGTTATCCTCTACATGGTGAGTATTGAAGAAATGGGATTTGTTGTAATTGTTCCATCTTGATTGACACCGGTTAATAAAAGAAATAAACAACCTTTCCTTTATTTCTTTACAGGCAGTACTGCATCTGTGGGTCATGATTGTTCTTCTGACGTACACACCAGAAATGCACCACGGTCATCCTGGCGGAAGATAGAAAGCGTGAACGTTACATTGGAGATTTTAAAGATGTTTCTCTTTATTGCCGTCGATGTAAGGATGGTACAAGCTGCTGGAATATGGGCTCTGAGACCTCACTCTCCCTGTTTTGCACAGAAATGCGACGAATTAAAGACATTTCCTCTTCTCCTCCTCTTCTTCATTACCGTATTTCCAACTGAAGATTGATAGCTGACAGCTGCATTTAGTTTGAAAGGAATACCAGAGTGATATATTGTATTGTTTATCTGCTGAATGGGACATTAAATCATGACTTCCTTTCCCCTCCTGGTTTCAGACATCTATTCTCTTCAGAGATTGTATTTAACACTATGTAAAAAAAAAACAGAGACTCTTTTAATAAAGATGTTAGTGACAAAGCCTGGCTTCTTTCTGAGGTTTTCTGGGTCGTAAAATAATGTTGCATTTACTCCAAAAATGTCACTTTTAGATCTTATGTAGAAATGCACAGTCTGAGGAAAATCATCTTCTGTGTCTAAGTGGGAACTTCTTCAATGTTGAAACAGTAGCTGCTGATGGTGTTGTAGTGACAGCAGTGGGTTATGTAAGCTTATGTAAGCTCGGGCTTTCAAACTATGAATTGATTTACCTGTTTGACAAACACAAGCTGAAGGTGTGGAGTTTGAGTTTGGAGTTTCAGCCCTCCCTTCTTTTATTTTGACATTTCTTGTCTCTTTTCAGGGGGTGGTATGGTGGTGCAGTGGTTAGCATTGTCGCCTCACACCAGTAAGGTTCTGGGCTTGAATCTGAGTCCAGGCCCTTTTATGTGGTGTTGTCATGTTCTCCCCTTGATGATCCACAGTACCGAGCTACTTAAGTTATAAAGTAATTGAAGTGTCGAAACTGTAAGAGAGTGTAGCATGTATGTATGAAGTAGCAGAAAATGAAATCAATTGATTTTGGTTACTTCTATGGGATCTGTATTAACACTGACTGGGGACCAAAGCCGGGTCCTTATGATAATAATGATGCAAAATGTAATTTCTGAGCTTCTGGGTCAGATGTGGATTGTGGTCAGGGATTGGCTTGAACTGGTCATGGTTGAACTTAAGGATTTGGTGTGTGAGTGTGTGTGTGTGTGTGTGTGTCTGTGTGTATTAAAGTGTAAAATAAAATATTTAAAAGATGTCTGATCCTATGGATTCTTCACTCATTACAGATAATAACAACAACCATAATAATAATAACAACAGCAACAATAATAAGATCATTGTTATGATTATTAATCATATTATTATTATTATTATTATCATTATTATTACTAATATAACTGTGGGTTTAGAATGTTCCTGACTCTCAGCTCAGGCTCCTGAACGCCCCGTGATGTTGTTGGTCCTCCAGCATCCCACAATGCACCGGGCGCGGTCCACGTCACAGCTGACAGCCTGACAGTGGAGATGATAATGGCTGCAGTCGAGGTGGCACTTTGTGGACGTCGTGTTGTTCCACTTTGTTAAAAAGCCCACTGAAATACAGGATCCGGGCTTCGACCCGAACACCTGCAGCCGAGGTTCGAGCTCCGTGACCCCGGGATGAAGATGTCGCTGAAGCCGCTGGTCTGGACGGGTTCCTCCGGGCTCAGCTGCTGTTAGCCGGCGGCTCGCAGCTCAGTGAGCGGCTCTCAGCTCGGACGCACTCGGTTCTTTTCCCCCCCGGTGGTGAAACTCAAAGTCCACGGTGTCTCTGGAGGTCCGCGTTCACAAGCGGAGCTCCATGACCGAGCTGCCCGGTCCAAGCTAGGCTAACTCCGCCTCGCCCTGCTCGGCCTGCTGCTTAGTTTCTGGGTGTGTTGTCCCTGAAACCCGCCGGAGGATGTCGTCCTGGCTGGGGGGACTGGGCTCCGGCCTCGGCCAGTCGCTGGGTCAGGTCAGCGGGAGCCTGACGTCCTTCACCGGGCAGATATCCACCTTTACCAAGGACATGCTGCTGGAGGGAGTGGAGGAAGTCGGAGGTGAGTCGGTGCTGGTGATGGCTCATTTTACCAATAAATACTTTGTGTTGTTTTATAAACATATTTGATGTTTTCTCAATAAATCATCAATCAATAAAGTTAAAAGTGTTAAAACCAAGAAAACACCATGAAGATTCTTCATCATAACAATAACAGCTGTTACTTAGATGAAACTGTTCGTATTATTTGATATTTAACACAAATGTCACATCATTACTTCTTCTAGGTTTAAAGACCGATGTGAGTGAATGTTGTGGTTTTAAACCTCGAACATTGAGATCAATTCGTAAACAAGCAGAAGCTGTTGTTGTTTTGCTATTGATGAAATTGACTTTGAGAGAGTTATTGTCACATGAATACCAATAAAAACAAGAATATAAACAGATGTAAGGTTTCTTACTAAAACATACTTAACTCTTCACAGTGAAACTTTTGTTCTGAACAGTCACAGAATCATAAGTAATGTAAATATTGGCTGACTGGTGACTTTTATATACTTTTTCATATCGGTCAACACAATATCAATATTTATCACAATAGATTTCCAATTATTAGATTCTTAAAGTGTAGATACTGGTTTTTGCTCGTGCGTTGGAGGTTGTGGTTTTAAATTCTTCGCCCAGGACCTAGTTTGTCTTCATGTTTTTCAATCCACATCATAGTTTAGTAGACCAGACTCTGGGTTTAATCCTATTCATAAACTGTTTAAAACAACAACTGTTATAAACATGTTCATTCGTTGTTTGATTATAAAAACAGCTAAACTTCTTCTTCAGTTTTTGTCAAACAAGCTTTTAAAAAGTAAACTAAAACGGAGCTGCCACAATGAGAAGCAAATTGATAAATATATGAGAAAACTGTGAATTTACATTAAATACTTTGTATTGTGTTTATGTTATGAACAGAATATCAAACTGTTCTGTATGTGCTGCACTTATTTGCCGGCTGGTGACAATTAATCTGCCTTTCAAATCTTTCCAGTGGTAGATCCGGAAAATTCAGGATCTACCACTGGAACACTTAGATATTCACATAGCATGAAAAGCAGATGTCATCACTAAAGTAGCCACTCCACTAAAAAGAAGAGAAACTGGAATTTAGTCAGAAACCAGAGGCACAGTTGCTTCTCCCGTCAACAGACGTCAACAGACGTCAACAGACGTCAACAAGAGAACCTTTAAAAACCTGTCCCTCTTTCATTCACCGCCAGCCGAGCTGCAGGAAACAGTTTTATTCCAGTTTTAAAAGAGAGCTTCTCATGATCAGGTCTGACCGGAGGATTGTAATCGCGATTTCTGGTTTCCTGTCACCACTTGAATTGAAGTGTTTTAGAAAACAGCAAACAGACGATGAGTGATAAAGCAAAGAGAACTTTGGCCACAGATCTCCACCTCACAGCTGCAGTCATTCTTATCTCTGTGTGGGACCACAGGAGCAGCTGTGCAGCAGAGGGCTGCATGATAAGGCCACAAATTGAATTATAATCACAACATATTATTGATTCTTTTTTAGTTTAAAGACTGTTTCCTCCTGGGGGGTTGTTGTGGTTTTAAACCCAAGTTAACTCTGAAGAGAAGACATCAACTCTTATGTAGTAACTGGAAGGCTTCAGTTCAGTTTGTGTTGTGGTGAATGTTATGTGTCGACTGAGCCTCGTTCAGCTGTTGAGATCAAGTAGCTCAGACAAGATCGCTGGAAATCTTAGCCTGCTCAGCTGTGCATGTTTGTTTGTCATGTGAGACAGAGCTAACCAGATCTCTGTGTGTGTGTGTGTGTGTGTGTGTGTGTTTCTGTGTGTGTGTGTGTGTGTGTGTGTCTAGAATGTGCTATGTGCTATGTGCCATTGGGGGAAAACCAGAACAGCCTTTCTTGTTTTGAAATTCATGTTGTCAGCAATCTGAGTAAAATAATCCCGATCTTTCTGGTAAATCTTCTGTGTTTATGGAGAAATATTAACCATGTTTACAGATTTTCTTTCATTTCATTCCTGCTGCATGTTTTCACTTCTGAATATAACATCCTCAGTGTCTTGATGTCTGTCGATGTTTTCAATTCAATTTTTTCCCTGTAACTACAGATGCTGCCACAGAACTGCACGTGTCCAATTCCAGGTTGGCTGAAGTCGAGGCTTCGTTTACCTCACAGAAATCTGAGGTTAGATTCTTTGTTCACGCTCACAATACAACTCTACTTCTTTTCCGCCATCGACAACACGTGTAACTAATAACGTTAACAAGGGATTTGTCCTAGAAAACCCCGACAGTGAGTCAGTAATGTAAAGTAATGCTGTCGACCATGAAAACAATGTCTGACCATCCCGCACATGAGAATAAATTAATGTTTATTTTTGCCTATTTTCCCTTCCTTGTTTCTCTGTTTGCTGCAGCATGACAGATTAAGGAAGCTGCATGCAGAGCTGGAGGAGAAGCTGGAGGCTTCAGAGATCCAGAACAAACGACAGTCTGCAGAATACAGAACTCTCCTGCAGCAGAAAGACGTACGTAGTTCTGTTTATGATTAAAGCTTTTAGATCACATTTCTGTTAAGTTCATGTTTGAAATGGTGCTACGGTACATGTGTGTCCCACCAGGTGGATATCAGTCACCTGAAAGCCCGGCAGAGTGGTCTTCAGGAAGAAGTCCAGAGGCTGCAGCGGTCGGCCCAGTCGGCCTCCATCTTCCCCGCGGTGCTGCCTGTCACCACCACTTCCTCCAGCACCACCTCGTCTACTTCTTACCTTTCACGGCCCTCAGAGTCCCAGCAGGGTTACCATGGCGACGAGATGGATCTCAGTGATGTCATCTGGTCGCAGCAGGAGATCAACCGCCTGTCGACAGAAGTCGCCCGTCTGGAGGCAGAGGTTTCTCACTGGAGGCGAATGTCTCAGGTAAGAATGATTTCCTTTTGTTGATTTTAGCAGAACAGGCGGTCTTTCATAGTTTGTCTCAGGGAATCGAATATGTAGAAGTTAATACTTATCATAGACTTCCAAATGTATTCTTCTTACATCTGCACTTCTTTGGTTTAATGTAGTATCTGTAGTAGTTTTAGACACCAGATGTGCACATGCTACAGAATGAGAGATACCAAAATGTAGACAATTGTAGGTATTTTTCATACCTTTAGTTCATACCTACTGCATTTTGGTTTCAGGCGTCAACAACTGCAGGATCTGGCAATGGCGACCAGGGTGAGACTCACAAATTTCAAAGAACTATAAAGGTAAATATTAAGCCTTCTCATAAATAATGTGATATCGATCATGTTTTAAAGTAGAATGTAAATGTGAAATACTGAGACGCCAACCTCGATGTCTTTGCTTCTTCGGGACAGGAGCTGCGAGAGGAGATGGGTCGTGAGGTGGACGAACACCAGCACGAACTGGCAGCGTTGCAGGACGCCCAGCGGCAAAAGATGGCCGACATCGCTCGAAGACACAGGGAGGAGCTTGCAGAGTACGAGGAGAGGATAGAGGAGCTGGAGGAACAGATTCAGAGTGGTTAGCCTCACTTTGACATTTGTTATTGTAATTCTAGAAACTTTAAAGTGGTTTTATTCACAACGTTATATAGGTGTTTGCTGGGCCTCCCTTAGAGTACAGCGCCGCGTTGCTGCTCAGGTACAACACACAAAGTAAACTCTCTTCTCCACGTCCTTCTCTCTAGGTGGTCAAACCAGTTCCTCGTCAGACGCCTCCAAGCTGCCTGAACTCCAGAAAGCCATACAGTCCCTGCAGGAGGCGGCAGAGCAGCGGGAGAAGCATCTGGCCGAGCTGTCTGCCAGCCTGGAGGAGGCTCAGGGGAAACGGGTCGAGCTGCAGCTGGAGAAGGATGAAGTCCAGGAGGAAAACGCCGGGCTGCTGCAGAATTACACGCGGCTGCAGGCGTCTGTCACCGAGCTGCAGGCACGAGTACAAGAGCAGGAGGGGAAGACTCTGCAAAAAGCCCAGTTTGACCACGAGATCCAAGTGTTGAAACAAAACCTCACAGGTAAACTGTCCTTGTTTTGATTCATGATGATCTTTTTAATGTGATGTTTTTGTTACGCTAACCTCATAAAGATTGACATTTACTTTTTACAGTTGTTTTACTCCATAATAGAGCTGTTTATTAACTAAGATTTCTACTTTACAGCGGCAGAAAAAGAAATCGAGAGACTGAAAAACCTGTCTGACGTAAGTGTGAATATAAATAGTTTGAAATACATTATGCTACATATTTCTCAGAGTTTCAGTGTATTTCTTCCCTGGTTTAATGGCTTTTTAAACATTTGATTCTCTTTTTTAATTCAGGCTGAACCAAAGGAAGAAGTTGAGCATGCAGACATATTGGAGCTGAACACCATCATTGGGCTGTTGAGACAAGAAAAGGAAATCCTCGAACAAGAAAAGGTTTGTTTATCTGATGCAGACATTTTATTTTACTGTAGTTAAATGCACAGAATGTCTAAATGTACTTAGCTTCAAAGTAAATCTGTCACATACAACTTAAACAGCTTTTTTTAAAGACATTAGTATGTGTGAAGTTATTTTGTGAAACAGAAATTTCATTGATTAGTTGCATTTTGCAGTCTTGTTACACAATGATGTCAATAATATGGAATGAAAAGAACAGTCAAGATGATGTCAAATCCTGAGGGTCTTCTTCATTTTGTTACAGCTCAATCTGCAAGAAAGACTCAAAGTCTCAGAGGAACAAATGGGCGACAGTAACGTTATTGATTCTGGAGAATTGGAGTCACTGGAGGATCTGAGAGTCGAGCTGGAGAGAAGAGAAAAGGCCCTGAGAGCCACTGAGGAGGAACGAGACACTCTGATGTCTGAGCTGGAAGAACTAGACCAGCAGAACCAGGAGGCAACACAGGTCTGAATGATCTGCTTGGTTTTAAAGTCACTGACATTATTTTGTACTTGATTTGCGCATTCGAAACAATACATAATCATTTTGCAAAATAGTACATTTATTTATAGCCTCTTTGTACATCAATGTTGAAATTTTACCCGTTTATTGACTTTGGGTTTTGTTTCTATTTCTCTCTAGCATATGATCTCTGTGAAGGAGCAGCTCTCCGGACAGCTGAAGGAGGCAGACGCAGAACTGACGAGACTGACGGCCGAGCTCAACACAACCAAAGGCCAGAAAAGGACACTGGAGAAGGAGGTGGAGATCCAGAAGGAGAGAACGAGCCAGAGCGCTTTCACCCTCAACGATATGCATATGGTTAAACAGCAGCTGGAACAGACGGTGAAGGAGCTGAAAGACAAACTGGGACATGCACAGGAGCAGAGCAGAGAGGCACGGAGAGAAATCACCGAGATGAAGAAGAGTTTGCAGGAGAAGGAAGAGCTGTATTCTGCTGCTAAAGCGGAGCTGCACCAGGCAGGGGAGAGAGGAACTGAAGCACGGGGAACTGAAGAGGAGCTACCAGGGAAAGAGAGGGAGTTGTCAGACCTCAGAAGAGAACTGGACGAGATGAGGACCTCTCAGGATAACCTGAAGTCCGCAGACTATGAGTTGAAGATGGAGAACGGGAAGTTGAAGGCGGAGAGTGAGCAGGCTCTGGGTAAAGTAGAAGAACTAACCAAGCAGATGAAGGAGAGCCAGGCTGCTCTGAACAGGACGATTCGAGAGAGGGAAACTCGTATCGAAGCCTTGAAGCTGGAAAAGAATCAGCTGGATGGTGATTTGAGGCAAACTGAGACGGCACTGAATGAACAGGCCAGACAGTACCAGCAGACGATTGAGGAGTTGACTCGAGCTCGCTCCATGGATGCCTCGGCTTTGCAGATGGAGCACGAACGTGCCGTCAAACTCAACCAGGAGAAAGACATGGAGATAGGACAGCTGAGGAGAGACATGGAGCAGTTGGCATCTGATCACAGAGACACCAACGAGATGCTCTCGATCACAGTTTCAGGGCAGAAGCAGCTGACGGACCTGCTGCAAGAGAAGGACATTTTTATGGACACTTTAAAACAAAACGCTGCGGATATACAGATGGAGATGGAAAACAGTATCTTAGTCGCGACCAAAGACGCCGAAGCCCTCAGACAGGCGCTAGAGGAGAAGGATAGACAGCTGGGGGGTATGAAGGAGGAGAACAGCCATTTGAAAGAAGAGATTGATCGCTTTAGAGATCAGCAGAGCAGACCTCAACCTCTGGGTGAACCCAGGACCCTGGACATTATCACAGAGCTGGAGACGGAGATCACCCAGCTCAAGACCTCCAGGAACAGCCTGGAAGAGGAGGTCCAGGCTCTGAGGAGAAGCATGGAGGAGCAACAGGCCTCGCTCCTCCTGTCACAGCAGTCCCTGCAGGGTCAACAGGGTGAACTGGAGCAGGCTCATGCTCGCAACCAGCAGACCACTCTAAACTATGACAGACTTATACGCGCCAGAGATGAGGACATAGCTCGGCTCCAGCAGACTGTAGATCAGCTCAGTGGGAGTCAGGGTCGTGCTGACTCTCCACCTGTGCAGGGAGACGTCATCCTGGAGGAGGACAAGACCCAGACCCTAAATCAGGAGAACGGCAATGAGAAGCACGACCTGTCCAAGGTAGAAATAGAGAAACTGGTGAGAGGCATCAAGGAGAAAGAGACTGAGATCTGCCAGCTGAACGAGAAGAATCTCTCGTTGACCAAACAGCTGGATCAGCTGGTGGTGTATCGTGATGAAGTGGGTAAACTCTCCCAGATGATCCTGCAGAAGGATCTTGAGATTCAGGCGCTTCATGCTAGACTCAGCATGGTCGGAGGCGGCGGACACAACCAGGATGTCTTGTTCCTACAGCAGCAGCTGCAGGCTTACGCTGTGGAGAGAGAGCAAGTGCTGGCTGTGCTGAATGAGAAGGCCAGAGAGAACAGCCAGCTTCGCTCAGACTATCACCGTCTCATGGATATGATGGCAGTTAAGGAAGCAGCTCTGGTGAAGCTTCAGCAGGAGAATCAGCACCTCTCCAATATGAGTGACCCCTCAGGAAGCCATGAGATGTTCAAGGAGACCATCCAGAACCTGTCCCGCATCATCAGGGAGAAGGACATCGAGATTGATGCGTTGACTCAGAAGTGCCAAACCCTGGTGACGGTCCTGCAGACCTCAGCAGGAGAGTCTGGTGCCGGCTCGGGAGGAGTCAGCAGCAACCAGTTTGAGGAGCTGCTGCACGAGAGGGACACGCTGAAGCAGCAGGTGAAGAAGATGGAGGAGTGGAAGCAGCAGGTGATTACGACGGTCAAGAACATGCAGCACGAGTCGGCCCAGCTGCACGAGGAGCTGATCGGACTGCAGGGTCAGGTATCTGCCGATAGCGACTGTAGCTCCAAGCTGTCCGTGGACTATGCTCGGATGATCCAGAGCTACGAGCATAAGGAGAGGAGACTGGGAGGTCTGAGTCAGGAACTCGCACAGGTCCAGCAGACCATCACCCAGCTCAGCTCCACCAAAGATGTCCTGTTGGGTAAACTCGACAGTGTGGCTCAGTCCCCTGAAGTTGTGGTTGCTCAGTCCAGTGGACCCTCTCTCACAGCCGAGGCTCCCGTCCACGGGACAGATTCACCTGTAAACAATGACAAACTGCAGGAAGAACTTGGGCGATTGCGTGGACATCTGGCCGAGAAGGAAATCACCATCAGGACTCTTCAGGAGAACAACCACAGGCTCTCCAACTCGGCATCTGCCTCGGAGAACGAGCAGAGGAGTCAGGCCGTGGAGGTGCGGCAGGTCAGAGAGAGGCTGGATGCTCAGCAGAGATCAGTACGGGAGAAAGACCTGCTCATCAAAACCAAGGGCGACCAACTGGTTCAGGTCAGCGAGTCGCTACGTAACCGCGAGAACGACAACGAGGTGCTGAAACAGGCCGTGACCAACCTGAAGGAGCGGGCTCTCATTCTGGAGCTGGATGTGAAGAAGCTGAAGGAGGAGAACGAGCTCGTGGCTGCACGCTCCCGAGAGAAGGAGTCGGAGTTCAGAGCGCTGCAGGAAACCAACATGCAGTTCTCCCTCCTCCTCAGGGAGAAGGAGTTTGAACTGACTGCAATGAGCAAGAAAGCTGCAACTGTGGAGAGGATGCTCAAGGACAAGGAGCAGGTCAGTTGGCACCAAAACATAGATTTTTACAATAACGAATAAATGAAATACAAATATAACTGAAAACTGATCTTCTGTCATCCTCCACTCTGACTCTGACTCTCCACAGGGTAAGTCCGGTGAGCTGAATCAGCTCCTGAACGAACTGAAGTCCATGCAGGAGAAAGCTGTGGCCTTCCAGCAGGAGAGGGACCGGGTGATGATGGCACTCAAGCAGAAACAAATGGAGACGACTGCAGTACAGACTGAGGTAGGAGAACATGTAGCATTTAACTGTGGAGGCATTGCATCTGTTTCTTGTCAAGATCCACGCGTGACACTGGTTCTGTTTTCTCCACAGCTTCAGCACGTGAGGGACAAAGAACAGCGTCTCAACTTGGAGCTGGAGAGGCTGCGTAACCACCTGTTGGAGATCGAGGACTCGTACACGAGGGAAGCGCTCGCTGCAGGGGACAGGGAGTCGGAGCTACGGAGGAAGGTGGCCATGCTCGCCTCCTCCTCAAGTGCAGTGGAGAACGCCAGGTTAGCATAAACCACAACGGCGGTTTGTCTCTTAGATATGATGCTGAAATACAACAGTTTTCATTTCTATTTAACTGTGTTTCATTGGCCACATCACAAAACTGAGCTTCCTAACTCAACCTACAAATCAAGTCCTAGAAATGCTGCGTTAGAGAAAAGGGGACATAACAAACAGTGAATTTGGATTATCTTCCTGTGACTTTAAAGTTTCCACGACAGTTTAGTTGTTAATGTCGTTCCTCCTGTGCTTCTCCTTGTCTCCAGCCAACAGGCGAGCATGCAGGTGGAGTCTCTGCAGGAGCAGCTGAGCGGAGCGGTGAAGCAGAGGGACGACACGCTCGCACAACTCAGAACCTCCCAGGATCAGGTCAACCAGTATGCAGTGTCACTGTCCAACCTGCAGATGGTGCTAGAGCAATTCCAACAAGGTGAGACGCCAGGCTTTAACTTTCTTATTCCATCAGTTTCATAGTAGTTCTTGTAGATGATGCCCTTTTGTGTTTGTATTCTGACAATGAAATTCCATAATTGTAATACCAGTGTTATTCTCTCTTTCCTCTCTCAGAAGAAAAAGCCATGTACTCCGCAGAACTGGACAAGCTCAAGAGGGAGAAGGAGGAGTGGAAGAAGAAGGCTCTGAGGCTGGAAGACCAAGCATCTGCCCTTCAGGTAAGCAAAAATCCACCAGCTCCAAGTAGAGTGCATACGTCAACAGCTTCAATTCAACCAAACCACACCAAGTCACACACATCCGCAGATATCAGTCCCTTAAATGTGCCTGATTTCAATTTTTTCATCAAGATCCATTAACTATTATCTGGGAAATTGGTGAATATGTCAAAAAACTTTAAGAAACCCATAATGCATCCTTCCACCACGTTTTGTGGGAATCCATCCAGTAGTTTTTGTGAACTGCTGCAAACTAACAGACAATAAAACAAATGCTGACGAAAACATAACCTCGTCAGAATCCATTTACATTCACTTTATTTACATCCAACGTTTGCTGTCACCGGCGAGGCCTTGAGGTGAAAACTCCTTCATGTGTCTTGTTGACAGCGTATTAACAGCTCTGTGTTCTCTGTCAGATCAACCTCGACGAGGCCACCTCTGCTCTGGATTCAGCGTCTCGTCTCACCGACCAGCTCGATCTGCAGGAGGAGCAAATTGAAGAGCTGAAAAATCAAGGTGAGCAAACCTCCTCACATCTGACGCAGGTTTGATTTCCACGTAAGATGTCTAATAGGAAATGTTTGGTTTTAACTTTAACCTCTAAATAAAAGGTGTCTTCTCAAGGTTGTAATAAAACAAATGTCTTAAACGTTGTTTTCTATCTGTTTATATTTAAAGCTCACAGCTCTGCTCTGCATATTTTATCTGAGGTGAAGCATCCGTCATCCCTTTGTTGACTTTCTCTGGCTCGGCAGCTCATGAACATGTTTTTGTTCCTTTTCCCCAGGGGTCGTATTTCTATTCTCAACCTTCACTGATAATCTCCCGTATTATTTTTTTGTGTCACACTCAGCAGATTTTCCTCTTATCAGTCTCAGACATGAACATTAGCTCACAGCAAATTCTCAGACTAAGCCTCATGTGGCTTTATTATCACTCAGTCACATATGGAGAATGTACATCGGTTCTATGAATAGTTGATTAACTGTGAGAATGTGCTGAACCACACATTTATCAACGAGAAGCTGATATCGTTTCCCCCCTTTTTAATGTCACAGAGCTAAAAATCTGATATTCAGGAAAGTAAATAATTGTATTAAACGTTGATCTTTTACTTACTTACTGCTGTTTCTGAGATTTCCAGAATCCTCTTCGGAAAATATTCAGTTTGCTGCAGTTTTTTGTGGAGCTTTTATTTCGTTTGAATCATTTTTTACTGTTTTATCTCTTTTGTGGCCAATATTGTTAAGAAAAGTGTAAATTAAGTGTATTGATTTATTGATATATTCTTATTCGTGTGTGTGTGTTGCAGTGGACGTGAGGCAGGAGATGTTGGAGGAGGCGCAGAGGAAAGTGATGAACCTTCTGAACAGCACAGAGGGGAAGATCGATAAGTACGTTCACTTTCTGTTTGGATTAAATCGCGCTCTGTGTTTATTCAGTGAAATGAGGTTCTGGTTAAACGCTCGTATGGTTTTCATTGCGCTGTTGCGTGCACTGTTCTGTCATCATCACAGCGACACCTGAGTTATTGTTCCTGCATCTTTTTAGCTACACAACACATCAAAACCCTCGTTGAATTTCTAAATAAATCCATCCCTAGAAAAGTGAAAACACGACTGTTTCTTGGCTCGTAAAAGTTTGCCATTTTGGAGATGGGACAGTTTTCACACAAACAAGACAAATCCTTTTGTCCTGAAGTAACTTCTCTCAAGTGTTGGACTCACTAGAAATAAATCTGTGGTGCTTGTTACATTTTGGATTTAGTTATGATTGATACAGCTGTAAAATAAAAAAGTTACTTCATGCAGTGTTACTTATGTTGTTCTGTCTCCAGAGTCCTGATGCGAAACCTGTTCTTGGGATACTTCCACACACCGAAAACCAAGCGTGCCGACGTGCTGAGGCTCATGGGAAGTGTTCTGGGACTGAGCCGAGAAGACGTAGAGAAGGTGAGAGATTTCTTTTCTCAGGGTTTGACTGTAGCATGAACGTCTGTGTCTATGTGACAAATTACCAGACTCGTAAATCTGTCAAAACTCAGTCTCTGCCTTGTGTTGGTAAACTTAACGTAGAGTAAATCTGACATGAAACTTAAGACAATTTTTTACATCCTCTGACTTATTTAAACACGTCCGTCCAAAGCCATCAACTAGAAAACCCGTTGTGTGACAATCAGGTTTAACTCCAGCAGCCTCTGAAAATCCTCTCAGAGCTTCGGCCCTGAAAGAGAAAACATTTTCTTACGCAGATCTTCTGGCAAGAGCCCTGTGGGACTCCGTCCAGCGATTCCAGAGTAACTTACCCAACACTCTTAAAGGAAAACAGATACAGTGTTAGAGGCAAATGTGCTTACAACTGCTCACAAGAGCCTTTTTTTTTTTTAATCGTGTTGGAGATCGCTCCACTTTTTCTTTTTCTTTTTTTTTTTCAACTAGCCATCATCTCCTGTTAATGCTATTTGAATTTTCCACTCAACTCACGTTAACAGCAGCCAAGTGTCCCACAAAATCAGCCATAGTTTCAGAATTGGCCTCTGGGGAGCAGCTCTGCACTCCCACTCTACTGCATATTAATCCAGAGCTGGGATCCTTGCTCCTTCCTTGTATCGGGTCCCTCCAGCTGAATCCTGTCAGGCAGAGGAGGCTGATGAGTAGGGGGAGTATGAATGACAGTGAATTATAAAGCCACAAGCTTCTTGTAGGAGTTTGGGCCGTCAGCAAAGAAACAGAACAGCCGGTAGAAGAGTTTAACGGCCGAGCGGGTCCACAAAATAATTTTCCAGAGAGTGGTGGAAACCAAGAGCAATTAAAACTGGAATAATCTGACCGCTCTTCAGAAAACGAGTCTGAGATCAAACCACAAATTGTTCTTGGCCAAGTTAGTATAAATAACTTCTGCCGTTGATTTTATCATCAGAAATTTGGAGTCTGAGACGTTTTGGAGCATTTTTCTTCCTGTGAAAAATTCCTCAACCTTTGTCCACACTTCCTTTACTTCTCATCTGTGTCCGTGCAGATGTTGGAGGATGACGGACGACACGGTGTGACTGGATGGGTGTCGAGCTGGATGGGGAGCAGAGGAGCACAAAGTGTCCCGAACACCCCACACAGGCCCACCGGGGCTCAAGGACTCAACTCGGTACGATACACCTACATACAGGAAGTTCTTTTACCACAGGGACACAGCTTGTATTTGATATACTCTATTCTAATCTTAACTGTAGAACACAGAGAAGTACACATGTATGATATGTTTAATAGTTCTGCTTTGTGAGGTATAATATAAAATGATCACACTTCCAATGGTCTTTCAGCCGACAAGACGCTGAACATGGCATCAGCAAATAGCCAATCAGGAAAGAATTACTCAGTCATTTATTGTTGTTACATTTAAACTTTGGTAAATGGACTGTGTGGACTGCCGGCAGAGGCGTCAGAGGCAGTTTGGGGTTTAGTATCTGTGCAGGATCTAGGGATCGAACCACCGACCTTCTGGTTAGTGGACAACCCTCTCTACCTCCTGAGTCCCCTCAACCTTTGCAGCAAAAGAGCGAAGTGAAGAAAATGCAAACCTTTTCAAAAAGTTCTTTCTGCAACTCGGAGGGTTGTGCTCTGCTGAAGTTTCCTTGAGCAAGACACTCCCTCTCCACTCTGGAGTCCAGAGGATATTTGTTGGGTCAGTGGAGGATCTCAGCAGTGCAGTTACACGACACACTGTGCTCTCCTGTTTCTTTCAGTCCTTCTCAGAAATGTTCGTCAAGTTCCTGGAGATGGAGTCGACTCCCTCGCTGCCGGCAGCAAAGCTCTCAGCCCACGACATGAAGACTCTGAGTGCTCCGCCCCCGAGAAGAACCGGCGCTGCTGCTTCCAGCAACATCGCAGGTAAACGACTCCTCTGGGAAAACCCACCGCCAGGATGATTGTTTCTCACATGTTCTTAATCATGTCGGACAGGAGTTGTTGCTCCTTTTATTACATCCTCAAACCTTATTTAAACTCTCCCCCCTCTCTCCCCTCAGGAGCTGCAACAGCCAGCAAGCGGGCCGGCGAGTCCAATCCTTTCCTGGCCCCCCGCTCGGCGGCGGTGCCTCTGCTCGCCGGTTCCAGCTCTGGCGGCCCAGGAGGTCACCTGCTGATGAAGCCCATCTCTGACGCCCTGCCCTCCTTCACACCCGTGCCGGTCTCTGAGTCCAGTGGCGGAGCTGTGCTCAAAGACTTGTTGAAGCAGTGATCGGCCCGTTAAACAAGACGTTTTACACAAACACAGACTCTGGAATATTTGAGCAGGTCCGCTACTTAATATCTGCTCCTTTTTATTTCCTGCAAAAAAATAAATGATCAGTTCATAAAGGTTTAATATTCCATTTTGGGGGGAGGGTGTTTATTCTTTACAGTTGTAGTCGTATTGTTCTATGCAACCATTTCCATTAACACATCAGTATGTACGTATTTCCTTTATTCTACATTACTGCGAAGGTGCTGACCCACAAGTTTGGAAATGATCACAGACGGGAGTCATCGTGCCAATATGCTGCGTGATGAGGACATTTTTAAATCTGTGGGTCATTCAGAGTGAGTTTCTATTTTCACAGAAACTGTCCTTTTTTACGTTTTTATCCATCGCACCGGTTCTGAACTCAAGTGACCTTGTCAGCTCACGGTGTGCAGTTCCATTCGTGTGAGTTTAATCCTCACCTCTGTTTGCAGGAGGAACCAAACTCTCATGTCCTCTCATCCTTTAACTTCTTAATTTTTTTTTTTTTTTTTTTGTCGTGTCTTTTGAGTATTTTTATTTTTTTTTTTTCAGCAATGCAGTGAACTGATCCAGAACTTTCCTACAATCTCTCTGGCAGCCGCCTGTGCAGAGATTTATGTGGTTCAGTGCATCTGTTTAAATCATAAAGACAATTTCTTTTTTTTTTGTTGTTGTTGCTAAATCTTGTCTTCTCCAGACAGTCAGACTGTGATATGCAACAAGCGTTGTAATTATGGCTCTAACTGCTGCCTGTGGTTGATCAGAGGCTTGAGACTGCTCTTGAGTTTAAGTGCAGTACTATTATATAGTTATATATATGTAAATGGGTGGCGTTTTCTTTCCTATTTATAGGCACCAGGAATGTTCTGGAAGTAAAGTGCCTGCAGTTCTTTTTGCTAATTAGATGGTTGTAAAATCGGGATTGTAAATGATTGAGATATATATATATATATACACTAAATGTAAAAAACAAAAACACTGCACATTTAAAAAGTGTTACCTGCTCAGAGTCGGGGGCCAACTTTAAGGTGAGCCGCTCTGCATTTTTGTATAGACTTCAGTCAGCCTGCAGAAGGAATGCTTTGATAACAATGTATAAACTGTAAAGGAATGTTTTCCAACCTGGAGCCCGGAGGTGTTAAAGGAAACCGAGTCTGATGACCTTGAACTGGGATGACCTCTGGCTGAGGTCGGAAACCTGCGGCTTAATTTGGAACTTCAAATCAAATAAAAAGTTCTGCTGACCCTTTTCCTGCTTTTGGGGTTTTTGTCAATTCTCTCTTGCAACGCGCCTTCACGCGATCCAGATGTGGCGGCTACTACACCGCGTGCATCTCTCGCGTTGGTCGCGACAGATGTTCAGAGTTATGGGGGGGGGCTGTTTGTATCTTTGGAAAACAGACACTGTGAATATGTGTGTGTGTGTGTTTTATGCCGTTTTGCCCCCATCAGCTCAGGAGCAGCCGCCTGTAGAAGTGAGTGTGGGGCCACTGTCTCTGGTTGGAGGCGGGGGGGGCTGTCTCTGCGTGATTGAATCCAGCTGTTGTGGAAGCGGGTGCAGGGGGGGGGGGGTGGCCCGTCAATTTGCATAGCTAAATAATCTGTAGAGCCGACGGGACCGGAGCAGGAACCGGAGCAGATCCCTTTGAGAGAAGCCATTCTTCACCGAAGCCTCAGCTCGAGCAGACTTAATGAAAACCTGGTGTCGGCCCGTGCGTAAAGACGCGTAGTTGGAGGAGGTGGTGAGAGGAGAGGAGAGGAGAGGAGAGGGGGTTTAGGAGAGGGGGTTTAATTCACGGCTCCTTCTGAATCTTTCTTCCGAGAGCTCAACACAAACCATGCTTTTTGAAATCCGCAGCCTCAGGTCCTGCTCTTCTGCAAGGTGAGGGAACTTCATCCTTTCCTCTAGCCGATGCTGATCCGTGCGTAAATCAGTTTTTTGTGTGTATCTGAATGAGATGCAAGAAGCTCCTGGTTTTTCCTCAGTTTCACAACATGCTTGTCTGCCCCTCTCTCTCTCTCTCTCTCTCTCTCTCTCTCTCTCTGCAGGATGTTGGCAGCTCTGGTGTGTGCTCTGCTCTGTATCCAGCCCGGACACGGACAGGTAACACAACACCTTCCCTCATCTGGGTCACATTTTCAGGGTGTTTCCTTCATGTCGACCAAGGTCATGGTCGTGAAGCTTTAATGATCAGAAACTGATGAAAAGATGATTTTTAAAGAGGGGAGGCTGTGCTCGTTAATATTATTGAGTTCATAATGAATCATATTGCATGACTAGTTTTATATCGTAACAGCTCCAGATGACTTAAATACATGAATTATTAATATATACCTCTGGACCATCTCTCCACAGGCCTGCACAGAAGGGTTTGCATATGACCGCAGGGCAAGACAGTGTATAGGTGAGTGACATGACTGCTACTGTCTTATAACGTTAAAAGTGAAAATATTTCTTCTGCATTTTATCCACAAGCTTAATCTGGAATGGAGAGAAAATCAGTAAAGTGTGAACTTGAATAAGTTTGAACAGAGAAAAGTGAAGGAATAAGACGCCCCCAGATGTGCAGGATGCAGGAATGTCTTTATCAGTCCATCGCCTTGTCCTCCAGATGTGGACGAGTGCCGTACCCTGCCAGATGCTTGCCGAGGAGACATGCGCTGTGTGAACCAGAACGGAGGCTACCTGTGCATCCCGAGGACCCTGTACAGCCAGCCGTACAGACCAGAGACCCCGGTCCTGCCGGAGCCCGCTTACCCGGACACCTTCCTCCCGGTTCCCAGGTCTGTGGAGCCCAGCTACCCCAGAGTGGGGAGCACAGCTCAGTGCCTCCTGGGATATACTCCTGCAGAGGATGGCACCTGTAACGGTGAGTCCGCAGACATGGCCTCTGATTCAGATCCTTCAAGTAACAATACAAACTAAAATGTTCAGAAGTATTAAATGCACTTAGAGATTCAGTAAGTAAAGCTGCTTGTTCTGCAGAGGATGTATATGCTAGATATTAGGTTGTTCATACAGAGTCATTTATATAAAAGCAGCATTTTAGTGTTGAAGCAGCTCGAGGTGCAGAGAGTTTGAACTGATTAACACTGAATCCAGAGCAGTAGTTTAACATGGAGGTTCCAGTCTGAGGGTTTGTGTCCTTTCCAAAGGGTCAAGGATCAATTAGTGAGCTCCTGATTGATGAGGCGGGAAAGAAGAAAAACAAACATGCATAAACATTGAAATGAAACCATCTGAAACCAAAAGCTGAGACATTGATGCAACTGCCCCGACTGGACGAATGCTTTTAATGCAAAACTTTCATCTGGGAAGTGACTCAACTTCTTAATGCAGGAAAAAAATACGTTTTCCTTCTGAAATGTAGTAAAGGCATAAATTGTCAGAAAACAGAAATACTTAAACGTAAAGTACAAAGAAAAGTACTTGACTAAGTATACAGAGTTACTTGTGTACTACTACTTGTACCCATGTGATTTGCTTTAACCTCCTCAGATGTACACAAGGATTGTAAAAAAAAAAAAAAAAAACACCCAGTGAAAAATCTTCATGAAAGTTAAGATATAAGAGTGTTCGGACGAGTGAGCAGCTCAGTCGTTTTAAAACCCAGAGGATCAATGTTATTACATTTCATCCTGAGCGGTGGTTCGTAGTCATCCATCTGATAATTAGATCTAAGCCAGCAAGACTCATCTTCTGGGGACCACGATTGTACAACTCTTCTTTGTAATCTGCCCAATAACTGTTGGATTGGAAACAGCCTTTCTGCCTGCATGGACAAAAACCCCTCTCAGATTTATCTTCAAAACCATTTTGAATACATTTCAACGTGCAGCTGCTTGTGAGAGATGCGGAGAGCGTATCGTCTGCTGCAGCTGTGTGCGGTTTCTCGTCTCTGTTGTGAAGTTGTGAAGCCACCACCTGACGTTACGGTGAAAGGCATAAGAGGTCAGAAAGTCCACAGAGATGGTGATTTAACTCCAGGGAAATGCAGGCTCTGGGTTTCAGCTTGTGTGCCGTCACCCAGCCAGAGCTCCAGGCCCTCCAATCTCCTCTCAGGGAGGAAATCTGCGCTTTCTGAAGGATTCTGTTGCACGTCACAGCCACAAGAAACCCCCCCCCCTCCCAGTGTGTAGAGCAGGAGAAGAGCTGGTGAAAATGGGCCCTGTCGTCCATTTGAGGTGTTTTTTTTCTGTCATTCTGGATGAATCAGACCTGTGATGAATGGAAAATGTACAGATGCAGCTTTCTCCTTCTAAAGAGAAGCGTGGAGTTTAGGTCATGCACAAATACGGACTGTTCCTCTCAGCAGGGGAGAAGCCTGTCAGGGAATCGGCTCCCAACCTTGTTTGAGTAAATTGCGCCATCAGGATGCCAAACATGAGGTCATGTGGAGCCAAATCTGTGCCCGAGAACAGGCATGGCTCTGTGGGGGCCGATGGTAACAAGCCCCTCCACTGGCTGAACGCCGGAGTGTGTGGTGATGTAATGGACTGTTGTTGATTGATGCAGCTACGGGGCAGAAACTACACAGACTGCGACTTCCTGTCTGAGCCTGTAATAAACATGGCTTTGTCTTCAAATTAGTGCTCCAACAGTCAGTAATGGCACCAGTCTGGTTAAAAACAATATAAGAAATGGGCCCTTAAAGTGTGAAGTTTGAAATTATAACTCAACAACCAGGCTGTAGGGATTCTGCTGCATCCAGCCACAAGAGAGTTAGTGATGTTGGGTGATGGGACTTGACAGTTGGTCTTTTGATAGTTGTCTCCACTTACTCCCTCTAATGAAGCTAAAATATCCTGCACACGAACGCTGCCATCTTGTCCACGCCGCGGGATCAAGGTCCTGTCGATGAATGTGCTCGGCCAATCACGAGCCAGTCTCAGCTGTCAATCGTGATGTTTTGTCCTGTTTTTATAAAATCTTCAAATAAGTAACTACAACCAAACTTACTGGAGGAAAACCTTTTTTTTAACGTACACTTTGAATGTTTCAATTTGGTCCATGTCCCAACCATTAACATGGACATGGTGGCAATCAAGACCCTATGGCTTCACTTCTGTGGAGTCATCATGTCGTCATCTTTCTAAACACTCGATGGGAGACCTTGTTTGTAGCTCTACACATGTGGTGTGGCTCCAGGGAGGTGATGTTGGTGCATCAGTGCATCTCTTACTTTAATCCTGAAATATAAATATTTGTCATATATTCGTGCCCCCTGCTGAGGATAAATGACCATGACTTTGGTAATGTCTTAACTTTTCATCCTGCAACATCAACAGGGCAGAAGTTAAATTTCTAACATTTCACTCAGCCTCAGCTGTACTTTGTGTTTGGTGCTAATTCTAACATGCTAAACTCAGACAGTGATTGATCCCAGATTAACATCAACATGGTAGCGTTTAGCTGATGTCAGCATTTAGTGCTTCACAGATCTGTTAAATATGTAATTTGTGTGAACTGACCCTTTAAGCAGGAGATGTATTTATTCCTCAAATTCTGCCTCTGGACTTCACCTCATCTTGTGTTTTTCATTTCCCATGGGAGCGTGATATTCATTTCCGCTCATAACTCCAGTAGGGGGTATTTTCACTTAAGTTGAGGGATTACAGTCTCGTCTGTGGCTTGAGAACAAGTTTCCAACCTCGTGGGCTCATGAAACCCTTTTGATAAACTCAAAAATGCTTCATAGTCCAAATGAAAACAACAAACATATCTGTCATTCTGCAGTTCTCAGCTGCTTCTCCTCCCACTCAGGGTTTATTCTGCTTTTCTCTGTAGTTTGAGAGGAGATGATGAATTTAGCTCTTGTCTCGCTGGAGATTAGATTGAATCAGTTTGTGCACAAGTGTCTCAACTGTATTTCATACTTTTGACCGACCTTCCACAATCTGTCACGTCTTCTCTGACGCTGACGAGGACCGTGAGCAGCAGCGCAGCTCGTGGGCAGCTCATGAAAAGCTCTATATAAGGAGCTGAGCTGCCACACTGCACTTTGTGTGTGTTTACTGGAGATCAGGCTACACATGGGGTGCAGATGAGGGCCCTTCACAGAGGTATCGCCTGCTAACGGCAAGCAGGTGCCGGGGCTCGCTGTAGCTGTTGGCCGGTGGCCGACCGCTCTGGGCCTCCTCCACCCCCGTGAAGGGCGAGTGGTCCAAGTTGGCACAAAGGGCAACAGTCCCACCGACAGACGTTATCGCTCCTCGTCGCTGCCTGACCAAACAAAGAGCCGGGCCCCCACCCACTTCCCCCGCCGGTTTTTCTAGAGATCTGTGACTTCATGGTCTGAGAACCGTGAGCACAGGCTGGAATTTCTGATCTGTCATATCCTCATAAGGAAATGTAGCTATTATGATGGAGAATGTGAGCCGCTCCAGAGGCGTGAAAGGAATTCAGAGCGTAATCTGAGAAATCTCTGATCCTGTGCAAAAGCAGCAGTAAAGTGATAGTGTTAACTGTTGTGTTAAGAGGCTTTCAAATACAGGGCGGTGAAAACCTGAGCGTTGGAGAAACAAAACCTTTGACTCCACGCTTGTCTGTGAAACCCCCCCGAGCCAGCAGGAAATAAATTCTAGTCTGGCAGATGTGCATTGCTTAGAAGTGACTTGCTTAGAACGAAGCTCGGGAATATAAAGGTTTATCTTTTGTTGAGTCCAACAAAGGATAAACGTTGCATGTTATAAACACTGACATGTAAAACTCCTCGATGCAAAAATGGACCCATTTTGCACATTGTCACTTTATTTCTGCATCTACATCACTGGGCTCACTGAGTGATGCACACCAGAGGCTATGTAGAAATGGGTTTATGCTACGCTGATTTAAAAAGATGCGTGTATAAATGCCGTGTGCCAGCATATACCCTGCACCACACCACTGTCTGTAGGGGCTTGATAACAACAAGCTGCACAAACAAGATGATTGCAGGGTTCATCTTCATCAACACCAGCCCCCGACCTGTGGAAACAGCTGTAGCCTCACAACAGATCCCTTTTAATCTGCATGGCTGCTGGACTGTTGGTGGTGGTGTTGTTCTTGTTGTTGTTTGTACACAGGGTAACTTCTGGTTGTGTGTTTCAGGGCCACTCTCACTGGGCAAGATGCTCGTGTTAGTGCGACATCTAGTGGCAATGAATATCATATATGTAACCTTTAATGCCTGTGGTGCTGTGGGACACTTCTGACCTGCCTGTTGATTCCCACTCAGGGAATCTTTTTATTATGAAAGAGGATGAAACACTAACTTCTCCTCCTC
Organism: Verasper variegatus; assembly: GCA_026259375.1. Taxonomy (NCBI): domain Eukaryota; kingdom Metazoa; phylum Chordata; class Actinopteri; order Pleuronectiformes; family Pleuronectidae; genus Verasper; species Verasper variegatus. The sequence goes on from CM048049.1 coordinate 20,092,534, forward strand.
CTCCTCTGTTGCAGACATCGACGAATGCGAGACCAACTCTCATCACTGTAACCCCACCCAGGTCTGCATCAACACGGCCGGCGGCTACACCTGCTCCTGCACCGAGGGATACTGGCTCATCGGTGGACAGTGTCAGGGTGAGTGAGTAAAGCTGATTATGTTCACAGCTGGTTCACAGGTGAGGTTTATTTTAATGTGAATTTAGACTGTGAATTTGAGGGTTAGGGTTAGCCCCCCCCCCTGCTGGCAGTTTTAGAACCTGGTGACAATAAATCTATCAAGCCGGTTTCTACTCTCTTCAATTCTTAAAGCTATAAATAATAATGTGATTTAACATGGCTTCTCGTCTTTATTGACAAAAGTTTTTCTGACTTGAAGGCTGTAGCTCCTCCTGTAGGTGAACAGCGCCCTCCTCATGCTTTGAGTGGTAATGCAGCTCATCAGGGTTTCACGTCAATAAACTGTCTTATTTTCTACTTTTCAGAAAACACATACACGTTGTGGTTCGTAACCTGTTTGTGTTTTTCTTTTTTTGACCAGATATTGATGAATGTCGCTATGGTTACTGCCAACAGCTGTGTGCCAACGTCCCGGGCTCTTACTCCTGCTCCTGTAACCCCGGCTTCATCCTCAACCCAGACAGCAGGACCTGCCAAGGTACACACACACACACACACACACTACACACTCTCACACTCACACACTCACACATCTGTTCCAGTGTCGTGTTAAGTTCCCTCCTTGTTTCTCCTGCAGATGTGGACGAGTGTGCAGATGAGCCGTGCACTCACGGCTGCTTCAACACCTACGGCTCCTTCATGTGTAACTGCGACGAGGGGTTCGAGCTGGCAGCTGATGGAACTTCTTGCATCGGTGAGCAGAGCCACATTAAAACTGCCGTTTCATGACTTCCATGCAATCTGTCAGGAGATTTGTTTCCATATAACGAACCTTAAAGGTTGATAATATTCTGTGTATGTGAGTATTAAGCAAATGAAACATATCCAAATACATATACAAACCCTGTGCAGCCTCACAGGCAGACTGGAGTCAGTTCCAGCTCAGTGTGGATGTGAGACTGTCATTTGTTTCCCCTGTAGACTTGGATGAGTGCAGCTTCTCTGAGTTTCTGTGTCAGCACAGATGTGTGAACACCCCCGGCTCCTTCTCCTGCATCTGTCCGCCCGGGTACTTTGTGTTTGAGGACGGCAGGAGCTGTGAAGGTAGGAGGACAACGACACGGCCCTGACTGTACAGAGACTGAACTGAAGGCAGTTAAACACAGGACAAATAATCTGTGTGTAAACATGTCTGATGAAGCTGCTGAGAATTGCTTTGTTGTGTACATCTTTCAGGAAGGTTTTGAACATAATGTAGTCCTTTTTTACTTTAATCCATTTTCCTTAATCTGTCACCCAACATGTGTAGTATAATAAAGTAGAAATCAAGTAGAACTGGTTGTACGTGTGTGTAACATCGGTCGTGATCAGTATTTATATCAGATAATGTTTAAAACAAATGTTATTATGATGATTTTCTGTCTCATTCTCACTCACTGTTTTGTTGATGTTTTCTCAATGTTGTTTCTCTGATGATGATGATGATGATGATGATGATGATGATGATGATGATGATGATGTTTTAACTGACCCTGACTGTTGTGTGCTTGATTTTGAAGATATCAATGATTGTGACACTGGTAACAACACCTGTACAACAGCACAAGTATGTTTCAATTTCCAGGGAGGCTACACATGCCTGGATCCTTTACAGTGTCACTCTCCTTACGTCGAAGTTAGTGACAAGTGAGTGGTGACCCCCCCCCCCCCCCCCCAAATAACAGCATCTTCACTCACAGTCACATACCGAACACAAAGTCAATCAGTTGATGATCTGTTGCTGGAACCCTGACCTCCCCCCCTGTGTGTCCTCCTGTGCAGTCAGTGCATGTGCTCAGCTGAGAACCCTGCCTGCAGGGACAAGCCCTTCACCGTTCTGTACCGACACATGGACTTGTCTTCGGGGCGCAGTGTGCCTGCAGACATCTTCCAGATGCAGGCCACCACGCGCTACCCGGGCGCCTTCTACATCTTCCAGATCAAGTCGGGCAATGACGGGCGAGAGTTTTACATGAGGGTGAGTACGATGGACGAGACACTGACCTGTAGATCTGATGGTGAGGAATCAATGAATTTACAGACAAAGGATACAGCGCCCCCTACAGACACTCCATCATCAGAAAATCCATTTCAGAGCCAAACTGGAGCTGTTGTCAAAGTCATAAATAGTTTCACTTGATCATTGCACTTATTTCTGAGGTTATTAGTCCCCAAGTTACATCAGAATAACTACAACTGTGATGCCACCGCTTCAAAAAGTCCACAAACACTTTCACAATTCTGTGGTGAATAAGAAACCACTTTGTTCTGGCAGACGTGTGGTCAGACGTGTGGTCAGACGTGTGCTCTGTTGTTAACCACGTTCACCAGTGAGGTCACAGGTGCTCACACACGCTCAGGTTAAACCACCAGATGTCAGCAAATACCAGATGTGAGCCTTCATTTGTTTGATCTGTCACTGAAAGGTGATTAATACCCAAACACACAAGTTATTCATCAAGAGGCGCAGCATCAAGTCATCTGTCAACCCATGTTTATCACGTAATGTCTGACCTATTTTATATAAACATGTAGATTTGAGGTTATAAAACTCCCGTACAGAATGAGAACCTTGTTGGAAACATGAATTATTCTGTTCTCATGTCATTAGTTTACGTCCCTATACCCATTTTTCACAGAAGACATTTTGACATGTTACAGTAGGAAAACACAGTTATGTCATGTTATTAGTAAGAGCTGTGTTTTTCCTCCTATGACAAATCAACAGGCTGTGAAAACACTGAACACAGTTATACACTGAGCTCAGTGACTGTGCAGTGTGCAGCCAGTAGGTGGCGTCCTACATGTGTGTATCTCAAATTAGTTCAATAGGGACACAGGGAATAAATAAAGAGAATAAAAAGAACAGAATACAGTCGTCTCATTTCACTGCTTCCTCCTCTTCATCCTTCACACGTCTCTTTTCTCTTTCATATCGTAGCAAACCAGCAACGTGAGCGCCACCCTGGTCTTGTCCCGGCCGATCAAGGGCCCCAAGGAGCTGGTGCTGGATCTGGAGATGGTCACCGTCAACAATGTCATCAACTTCCGAGGCAGCTCCATCATACGCCTGACGATATTTGTGTCGGAGCACCCGTTCTGAGCGGGAACCCCCCCCCCAGAGAATCCTGTTGTTTGCCCCACTGCAGCTGATGTAATGCTCTGGTGTTTTGAGACAGCTCATCACTTTTTTGTTTTTTCCGTTTTAAAACGTTATGTCATCCTCATCCTGTCAATAAAGACGCGTCCGATAAAGAGTGAGCTGATGGGAAAGCATCTCCTCCAATCCCCACCCTGGTTTAATGGACACTGAGCTTTTTTATAGCTGCGATATGTTCTTTCAACACAGATGGATATTTATGTTGTACCATTTTTGAACCTCCTCTATTTAGAAAACGACCTGAAAACGCCCCCCCCCCCCCCCCCCAAGCTGTAGATGAGCTGAAGTGTAATTGTGCATTCGGAGCGGTTGTATTTGAAATGATGTAACAATCAGTCATAAGCTGAATTATTGATCACGGTGTCTTTAAGTTCAATAAATGTCTTTACCACAGAAAATGACTCGAGCAGGAGCCTGGACTCTTACTGATACAGATTCAGTTCTGGGATTATAATGCTGAGGCTCTAAAAGCCTGTTGGATCCATTTAAATCAAATAATCGTTTTAGAGACACTAAACCAAATTTGGAGGTTTTAGAGGCAACATATTACTCTAATATGATATCAGCACATTGTAGAGCCCTATTTTCGAGATGTATATTATTTTAAAAAATGTTATAACAACTTTGGGATCATAACAACACATTGGGGAACACTACTGAATGAAGGGGATTCTGTTTTGGGGGATTTTCACTGGTGGTGCTTCTGGATGGCTGCAAGAAATTGTGCGATCAAATTCAACCCAATGGAATTTATCAGTTTTACAAATTTGGGGGATTTAGATGCAAAATATACATTTTAAGGAATAAATATTAACGTTAATAATTCAAGTTTATGTAAACAAACTTTTGAGTCATACCAAATGACAGGTTTGGGTTTTGCAGATGAGTGGAATACATGATAAACTCATTTATAAGCACTAAACCCTTTTGTGGAACTGGAGGAATCAAAATGTGGGATTTATTCAGTTAGTTGAATGAATTTTGACGGATTATTGGAATTTTACGATTGTGGGAGATTTTGGAAAACTATAAATATCTGGGACCCTGATAATTAAGGATATTTGTGTGTCAACACCCAATAAAGGTCCTCACTGAATAGATGTTTTACTGCCATCATTATCACCTAAGTAAGAACACGTCAATAAACCAGGTCTGTTAATAAAGATGTGCTGACCTGTGTGGTGGTCAAGTTCCCACCAGTCCAACGCAGCCTGCTGGGATATTGATCAAGGAAGAGGAGAAAGTTAGTAAATGCAGTTATTATAAGTGGTGACCAAAAATCCCAACCCAGAGTGGTGCTGTCACGGTCTGTTCGGGGAAGGAAGCTCACAAAGTGTTTGTCCGGGAATTAAAGAGTCGAGCAGTGAGAGAGGAGAAGAAAGGAACAGGGAGGGAGGGAGAGAGGGAGAGAAGGAGAGAGAGAGGGAGGGAGAGAGAGGGAGACCTGTGAGACCAAGTGCTCAGTAAACCTGAGCTCGGAGGCATTTCTCCTCAGTCGGCCTGTGAGAATGAACAACACTGGATGTACACACTCGATCTGCTCTCCCTGAAAAACACTGCAGGTGTACCGAGGTAACTTTACTGTTTTAAGCTTTTTCTACGTAGAAGTAATGAAGCTGCTGTTTCCTGTTTTGTGAATGTGGCTCGTTTACACTGGAGTGAATTCCTTCATAGGCCTGAAACAAATAGGTGAAGGTCAAAAGTGTTGATATGAAGTGTGTTTATCTCTTAAGTCCAAAGTTTTGGGGATTCAAAATCTAAACTGAGCAATGGTGTCAAGTTTTGAATGACATCATTTCAATTTCATTCTTTGTTTATATAAGTTCTTGAAGGATTTCAGTGACTTTTTCAATTTTGGGATCAAAACAATAAAAACATTTCATTGCACTTGATCAAGTTTGGGGAATCTGGACACATGAATGCATTTTGGGGTTAAGTTAATTGACTTTGGTTTCTACTTACATTTAAAGGCACCGAAGGAAGAAAGCTTGGGATTGTATGAAATCAATACTTTGGGTGGCAGTGACCAAATTGAGAGATTGTGTGGGATTATCTCAAATCATATTTGGGGCTTTACTGATGTTTGGAATAAAAAAATATAGAATTTTAATGTTTTTATACCAATACAATGTTGAATTACTTCTAGTCGCAGCCATGGAGTGCATGAAAAACTGCTGCAAGAAATTCCTGAAGCAGAAGGGGGACTATGAGACCCAAGGTAAGCAGATGTTCTGCACGGCTGCATCTCTCACAGACTGTTTGTCAAACTGATCGTGAACTTTTCACCGTTTCCAAGTGATCAGACTGAAGATGCCTCCCATCAAGGCACTGACCTCAGGACAGGAGCCAGAGGAGGTGAGGAGGGGGGTCACAGAAGATTACCTCCTGTCCAAGCTGCCCCCCGACGGCAGGGACGTGCCGTTTGTCCTGCCGACCTTCAAGGCCTCTTACGTCCAGCCCAGAGGCTCCCGCTTCCCCGCTCTACAGTCCGGGCCGCAGAGTACGTACCGACTGCAGAAAGCTCCACTACCATTAAGATTATTATATTATCATGTCGGCAAACAGGCTGTGGTGAGCAACCATTTAGAAACCGGTCTTAAGTGTTCGTGTTGACTTAAAGGTTGGGTTGGTAAATACGTCTACATCTAAGTGTCTCTGAACACGCTCACTGCACAATGTGTCACTGCTACTTTTTAAAATTCATTCAATCAGAAAAACCAAACGTGAGAAGTAAGGTTTTGAGACTGTAGAGGTCAGGGGAGGTGGAGGTGGAGGAGGAGGAGGAGGAGGAGGAGGAGGAGGAGGAGGAGGAGGAGGAGGAGGAAGTAAACACTTTCCCAGAGGAGACTGGATTGTCCCTTTTTTTGTTGTTGTTGTGTTTGTTAACTCAACACCTCCTTCAAGTGGTTGTGTTTTCACCCCACTCAACAGAAGGATAATTGTTGGGGAAGAACCCTTTGAGTTTAGTTTGCCGATCCCGGATTTTCTTTTCATTTATTTTAACATGGTAAGATACAGTGTTTTTCAACATATTCACCCTTTTCCCCAGGAGTCATAAACGGATCTTTATGCATATTTAGGAAACTGATATCTATGAAAACTGTGTGAAATTTGCAGCAGCTTGACTGAATTTCAGTGGTGGAGGTATGTGCTCTGCTGAGTGAATGTTTTATAGTTATTGTCGGTATTTCTTCTTTTTTATTTCAGTTTTAAGTCACGGTTTGGTCGGTTTAAGGGAGAGAAACTACTCAGTTTATGTTCTGTTGTCCTTTGTTAGCGCTGTTTGATTAAATTTATAGAGCCATTAGGCCTCTGTTGGCTTTGTCCGCTAACAGATTGGATGATTATGTGTGTAGATGATTCCCTAAAGTGGTGCACAATAACAACACTTGTAATTATCACATGTAATTACTGAGCATTTGTCATTAGTTCATCTAGGGTTTGAACAACATGTGTGACACGTGTTAACCTTCAAACAGGGTTAGTTAAGGTAAAGGTTCGCACGTTTCCTCCACCTGAGGTATAATCTGAACGGACCAGGACATCCTGTTTCTAAATTAATAGTGTTTCAGTTCAGTGGCTGGAAAGAGGAATCTGGTCCAAATGGAGGCCTCCTCACCTGCAGCCCTGCTCTTTGTCTGCAGGCTCCGCTCGCTGCACGTACGCAGAGAGGAAGGCAGAGCTGTTGGGCTCCAGTCTCTTCGCCTACAGCCCAGAGTCCAGCTTCCATCGGGGTCAGATGGCCGAGTACATCTCCCCCGGCTCGACCCGCCGCGAAATCTGCGCTCCTCCAAGCCCAGGTAGCCCCGACCTTCTGCACACAGTCACCAGAACTTTATACCAGATCATTTCTGCAGAACAATCCCCCAAAATAAGTAAAGAAATAGATTTTTGTGCAGCAACGTACTCAGCACAGGGGGATAAGGAACACTCAAAATAAATGGTATTCATTGCTAAGACAATAATGCATTAAAGTAGAAACTAATATTTCATATATTGAAAGTAAAAGTACATTTTTTGCCAGTTAGAAATCAATCACCTGCACATTTACATACATATACTTATTGAAATAGTTTTAAAGAGTCTATGATAACATTAAGTTGTACATTTGAGATGCTAAATATATAATCATTCAGTTTACGCACGTATACGTCAGTAAAACGTCACGTGTATGTTGATCATTATATAACTGTGAGTCTCGATCCAGTATCTTTGCAGCTGTTGAGGGAAAAGTGCTGGAAATGCAAGGATGAGAAATAACATGTGTCCCCGATGTGATAACAGACGACCACAGACGGACGTGTGATTACAAATGAATGGACTTTATTAAACTGGTGGTCCCCCCCCCCCCCAGGTTTGAGTCTGAAGCCGGGCGTCCAGCAGCGTCTGAGCAGCTCCATGTTTGATCTGTCCAGTCCTCAGAGTCACATACAGGTGAGAGCGCTCTCTATCTAATCTGTGTTCACACAGCGTTTCTCACCCTGTGTCAACCCAGACTAATTATAGTTTTACAGTTTCCACTGTCCCCGGCAGCGTGGTGGAAAATTGCCGACGGGCCAAACAAGCAGGAATTTTGATTTGAGGTCACTTCACCCGGAGGTGTTGAAACCGAACATCTGAAAGTAGTGACGTTTAGATTATTCTTGATTTCTCTATGGATAGAAAAAACTTTGAATACTGCAAGTAATCGTGGTACATTTGATAGAATAATAAGTTGTACATTTACCAACTGTTCTAAGTTTGATGGAATGATGCTTTTTAAACGGCGTCTCTCGACTCTCTGTGAATTATATAAATCGTACAACTTGTCAAAGACTATATTTTTGATCTGTGTCTCAACTTCTTTAAATTTGAGCTCCAGCTCTTATTCCTCCAGTTGAGCTCAGCTCTCCCTGAATGATTCAGATCCAGCCTCTCTGTTGATTGTCTCGGGCCGAGAGCTATTTAATCACCCCAGAGAAAAGAATGACAGAGTCGGGGCGTGAGTTTCTTTGTCACATAAAGGATGTGGTGCCGTTTGTCAACATCTCAATATCACTTGACATGAATGGCCAAGGACGTTCAATCAAACATCAGAAAATACCAAAACGTCTCATTCAGGGGCCTCACTGGGATCAACATGAACATTTTGTATTGTTCGAGACAACACGGATATGCTGTGTTTCCACCTTCACGCCTGTTGATGTCACCCTGCAGAGGGTTTACAAGTTTCAGTTCAATTAGTTCAAATGTTTAGCTTGGCACCGCTACGGGCAAACAGTAGCAAGTGATGAAAACATAAAAGTCACAGCAGCCTGGCAATAGATTTACCAATAAACAAATAACCTGCTGTTTCTACAGGGAACAGGGAGGAGGAGGCTCGTTGTTGGTTTTTCCACTATTTTACTATATTTGCTATAGAAATACTGTTTGATGTACTGTGAAGACATTCGTGGTCTGAAGAGGATGAATCCCACTGACTCTGGTGATTCTCTGACTTTTATGTATCCCACAATGCATTGTGAAAACAGCCGGTGTGAGTTTGGAGTGAGTTTGGATACAACCTCTGTTTAATGATAAAGTTTTAAATGTGTCTTTTGCTTTGTTTGCTCTGCAGCGTTTCGACTCGGTCTCCAGTGTCGTCAGCAGCACGTCCTCAGTGATGGGCTCCATTGAAGGCAGCCTGGGTAACTGAAACACACATTTATCTCCACGTTATCTGCACAACACTTTCAGTTCTGGATCTACTTTACTATTGTTGATGAGGGAGAAAAGAAACAAGATCTTAGCTCTTACCTCCCTGTTTTCATACGTGGGTATGGTCGGATTGAAACCACTCGGCATTGTGCAAACATAAAAGAGCAGACACACTAATCACTGCCATTGTTACATAAAGATTGTGTTGTTCAATAAGGGGATATCAGCTTGTTAGGATATTAAATAAATCATTTGTATGAAGATAAAGTGTTTTTTTTGAAGGTCCTGCACTTTTATGTCTTATAATATGAGGAATTAGTCTGTGGAAAGACACTTTGAACCCTTTCCTCTATTGGAAAAACCACAAAAACTGTCATTATTTGAATTAATTAAACTAAATATCACCAACAAAAACATGTTGAACATCATCTTATTAGATTCAAATATTTGGGGAAGATCAAAACACTAAAATCTTGATTATACATTAAAAACCTTTTAAACTTCTCCTTAACATCCTCTCATTGACTTCATATCATATATAATAACACATCATAAATAATAACACCATGTTGAGTAGCTTGTTATCGTTCTGTCTCCTGGATTCAGACTCCTTCACCCTGTCTGGGGATGAGCGGGAGCTGGGGAAGGTTTGCGTGCGACTCAGCTACCAGGAGGCTCTGGAGCAGGTGTGGATCACGCTGGTGCAGGTAAGGTGACACTCCCAGATGATGGGGTGAGCACAGAAGGCACAATAACCTCCATTGTGCTCCTGTGTGACTCTTCTCAATGGGGCCTCTGTCTCTGTGCGCTCCTCTCGTTGCTCTATTAACTTTGGCTCGGACGGTTCGGAAGGAAAAGGTTGACTTTTAAAAGTGTCCCTGATGAGAACACTGTGCAGCGGAGACAGGGAGAGTTCAGTCAGAGGGAAACAGAGACAGTGTGTACGTGTTGAGCATCTACGGTGCAGGGCCGTGCTCTCATTCCTCAAGGCACGAGCTTCCCATCCCAGGTTAGAGTTTTGGTTAGGGTTCATTTTACTGGATTTCTTTCCTCAAGATCCATGAACGATTCTCTGTGAAATGAGTGAAACTGTGAAAAAGAACAAACACTCACCTTTTGGAAATGAAAGGGAAAAGTTTTTCTGGATCCAGACCCAAGTTACAAAATCCAAGTTATGTGGAAAGTATTTGCACCAATGACGGAAATCTTGTTGTTCTGGATTCTTTGTTTTTTTTGTATTTGATTCTGAGGTTTCTTCTGTACTTTAGCCTTTGACCTGCTTCCACTCACTTCTTCTCATTCTTCTTTTCTTACCAGTGTTCGGACCTCAACCTTCAGCCGGACGGAGCAGAACCACCCAAGTTTGGATTTAAAGGGATCATCACCATCCCCAAACCCATTCAGTTCAAGAGCTCAGTGAAGGAGTACAGCCAGGTAACAGGGTTTGGAATACAGAGATGTTCTGTAAGATACCTGAAGCTTGACTTTCTGTTTGTTTATGATCAAAAAGTCTAATTCTAACACAGGTAATAAACTCCTAAATTTAAGAATATGATTATGATTATGTTTTAAATTGTACTAAATGTAACTTCACAAATCCCAATTTGACCCCTGAAAGACTTTACTTGCTATCAACTCATTTCCATTCTTAGAATAAAATGAAATGAACTTTTTTCTTTGCAGGTTGATTTTTCATCCCTGAGAGACTTGTGGTAGAAACAGTCTAATCTTTCCTTTCCTCTCCCTCCTCTTCAGGACGTGTCCTTCATGGAGACGTTTGTGTTTGCGCTTCATCTCCAGCAGTTGCGCTGCAGTGCGTTAGTTCTGCGTTTGCAGACGCACAACCCCAAGAAACGCACGGCGGCAGAATGTGTCCTCTCCCTGCGGCAGCTCGGTCCTCAGGAGACGGACCACTGGCTCGACCTCAACTCTCCGTCCAAATCCTCGGTGAGTGTTTACCTCACGTGGTACGAGTCGGCAATGTGGCACTGACGTCCGGTGTCTGTCGTTAAGTCTGATTCGGCCTCTTAGACCAGTGACACTGATACAAACGCTTGAACTCAGCTGTCAATCATGTGTCACCCCATTTAAATTCATCAGATATCGAATTAAAACCAAACTTTGAAGAAGCACTCGAGCAAACCTCAGTGTGATAAGAACTATCTAAAATGATGGAATCCATCCAATTTGATGTGCACTTTAACTTTTCAGTCTGCCACATGTCCCATCTACTAACATGGAGGAGGCTGGGTTTATGGCCTATACTGCAGCCAGCCACCAGGGGGACTAAGTGTTGATGATGGAGGTTGATCTTTAAAATGCAGAGAGCAACGTAACAACTGAAAATAAGAAAATTAATAATGTTCGCTGACTCATACTGAACCAACCAACCTTGGTAATTAGTTCCCGGTTCGATGTCCGACCTCCGTAATGGCTGCTCGTGAATTGACCTCATATATTCTGCCGCAGCTGATGTGTTTCCCACTGTCCAGCTGTTGAGGCCAAGAGGAAAAAAACTCTGTGTGGGAATATTCCAAACTTTTACTACTTATTCTCTTCACCATTTCCTCTGTTGGCTGTTGTCTTTTATGAGCCTGTTGTGTACGAACAACGCGCAGTGTGAGCCTCATAAAACTGTCCCTGAGACGGATTGCAGCCAACAGGCCCGCCGTACTTTCTGGGAAAGATTGAAACAGAGCCAAACTTTGTGATGTTGCATAACCACAGGAGAAAGAGAAAGGGAATTCATTATCAGGAGAAATTGGGAAACGGGCTCTTTATTGGACGGAGGAAACCAGAGAGCGGATTCTGGAAACGTAAGAGCTGGAAAGTGGGTCAAACCTCAAACCAGAGAGTGGCTCTGCTGATAAATGGGCAGCCGTCTGGCCAGTGACTGCATGATGTGAAGTGCAGACGGTGAGTCATCCATCGATTACCAGAGGGGACGGCTTCATCCAGTCGGTGATTTCACACCAGCTGGTGGACACAAAAGAGCCAAAGTGTCCAAATCACGACGGCTCGGTGGAGGCCCTCGGGGGCCAGAGACCTTCAACGTCTGTAGAATGAAAAAATATCAACAGCATTTTGGGAAGAAGCAGAGGAGTCAGCTGGGCCTCGCAGCTCTGTGAGGGTGGACTGTAGAAATGCCAACATATTGATATTTAGCAGATATCATTCCCAGTTTCAAGAAGGTCGCAGTAAGAAAGTTCCTGGTTCGAATCCCAGTTCGACCCAGTCTTTCTGTGAGGAGTTATCATGTTATCCCCTTGTTGCATGACCCAGTTTTCTCCAGGTACGCCAGCGCCAACTTGAGTGTGAAGGGTTGTTTGTCTCTACATGTCAGTCCTGGGTGCACCCCCGCCTCTAAATGTCAGCTTGTATTGGTTCTACCCCCCCCCCCCCCCCCCCCCCCTCGCGACCCTGAACAGGATAAGCAGTACAGATAATGGATGGAATTTCCAGTTGTAGCATTTGCTGATTAGCACAAAGCAGACGATTACAACTGTGGCTGTTGGGAAAGTCCAATATTCATAATATATCATAAATATATAAATATTTATTTATAAGTTAATGCAAGTAGCTGTAAACATGTTTTCTTGATGCTGTTAACTTCTTTGCTCAGTGACCACTTAGGAATCTGTTTATTCCTTTTCAATATGTTTACTGACGGATATACTTCCCAAATATCGGTGTCGCCACCAGGCGCCAAAAATCCATCGGCCAGGTTCTAATTAATCTTTTATTAAGAGAAAATAAAAACTGTAGAAATGTACTTGTGTGTATTTGTGTATGAAATCTGAAATGCACATGAAAGATGTAACTGGATACGTCGTTTCAGGTCTGTCACTCTGAGCTGCATCTCACCACCTGCTTCCAGCCGGTCAACGGTCGCATCCAGCTCCAGATCCTCGCTGCCCAGAACCTCCCGGCAGTCCTCCTCGCCGCTCACACAAGGTAGGTGTGATGGGAGCTGCTTTCTGAACGAGTGGCTGTTGTGTCCCCGCTGACTCTGACCTCCTCTCCTCTGCCCGTCTGAAGCCTTTTTCGTCAAGGCCGAGATGCACCACCTGGGGCAGGTGCTGATGAAGAAGAAGACCCGGGTGATGAAGGCTTCAGGTGGCCAGTGTAAGTGGGCGGAGACCTTTCACTTCCAACTGTCCACGTTGGACGACGCCTGCTCGCTGACGGTCAAACTCTACAGCCGCAGCTCGGTCAGGAGGAAACAGTGTCTCGGACAGGTGAGTCCCCCTGATGCCACGTGTTACAGGAGGAAATACTTTTTATATGTTTGTTTTACTCTCATTTATTGTTGAGATCAATAAAAGAAGTCACTTTTTATTAGTTTGATTGTAAAAAACAGTCAGTAAATCAATTTCTCGTAAAACTGTAATCTATAAAGTTTGAAAGGTTTAAAAGTGTTTTAAATACTTTAATCTTTCCCACAATTAATTAAAAGCTTCAAAAACAAATAACTTACTTCTTCTTGCTTTCCGGTGTTTTAATGTGAGGATGTTTTGAACATCGGCACAAATGAAAAACTGAGGTGATCTTGCGGTTGTTCCTCTCAGTTCCAGCTGGGACTCGACAGCCCAGTACCAGAGGCCGTGGAGCGGTGGAAGGACATGATGGCTCACCCGGAGAAAGTGGTGACAGCGTGGCACCGGCTGAGCACTTCCTGAACCTCTTCCTCCTCTGACTTCCTCTTTACGTATTGTGGATGCTCTCGGGTCAGGCCGCGTCTGCTTGCTGCTCCGGTCGAGCGGACCACTGACACACCAGTTGACTGACCAGACTGTAAAACACTGGACGTGCTCACTGGGAGAACAGGTTTCCATGGAGGTGCTGCAGGTGATTGTTTGTAATTAGAGGTTTAGAACAAAGTTTTTCAAGAGGTTTTTGGTGCAGAAAATAACATTTCTAAAACAACAATTGCTTAACTAACATTAATTGAGCTGTACATATTGCTGTGTTTTCTAAGTCACACAGATTTCTAGTGAAGGCTGCATCACTTTTGGCAGGAAGGACAGTTTACAGAGAAAGTGACGATAAAGCCAAACGTACTGTAATAAAAACTTCACGTATAAAACTCCTCTGAAAGGATCATTCTGCCAATTCTGTGTTTTCTTATTGTCAACAAACCCAGAAAAAAAAGACCCAAACCATCGTCTGTTTCTTTTGGATTTTCTCGTCCAGTCGTTTCCACATGATCTTTAAAAGTGGGTCAAATATCTGGAGAATCGAGTCTTCAGGTAGATTTAACTTCAATGGGAGTAAACACTGGGCTGAACTAATTCAAATGCAGGACGGTGATTTCGACTCAAACAAACGAAAACGACTTGTGTGTCCACTTTCTTTATAATAAAGGAACACGTGAGCCCAAGCAGCTCAACGGCTCTCTGATCGCTTCTCTCTTGGTTTGGGTCTTTTCATGGGATTCACTGACAAATACAGAAAACATAGAAAATCATCAGACTCATCGTTGAGTTCTCTAAGAGGTGAGGTAGATCGTAACTTTATAGGACGTCATGTTACTGTGCAACACTGCAGCAGATGTACCAAAACGTAGCTGTACGCTTTTTATATAAAGCACTTTAATTTTGTATGTATTTAATGTTAAACATTGACAATTAAAGTAAGTATAATATGAAGTGAGTTTGTGTGTGTTTATTTGAACAAGTAGATTCTTTAAGTATCTTTGTTTCTCAGCAGAATCTAGTAAACGAGACAATGGCACATTTATTTAATCATTTAAATGTGACCATGTAGGACACATAGACTTTCTTCAGTGTTTTACTTGTAGCACGTGGAGGGAAACCAGGCCACGGCAATTCTTCAGCAATAAGTACGCAAAACACCCAGTGTGCAGGACTTGTAAAGTGGGTCAACAACCATAAACCACTGTGTCACCATGTCACTCTTTATCGAAGAGGCCACAGATTGAGAAATCTCAAGGCAAACATCTTGGTTTTCCATTTCACCTTTCATTTAAAAGACAATCTAATGCTCTTTACGGGCGATCTCACGGGAAATCCCCCCAAAAATGAGCTGCAGCAATTTTAGAAAGTGTGGAGTTTTATTTCTTTACGACGTGTCCATGTTGTGACATATAAAACAAAACTTTAAACCATCCTAGTTTTTCAAATCGTCACTTTTGAGCCCAAAGGAAGGAAAGTTTGTTGTATTTGTGATTAAAAGACCCTCAGCTGTATCATCCCAGACGGATTCCTGTCTCCATTTCAGCCTCACTGAAGAATGAAAGTAACAACCTGCTCCGTGTAACCAGCTGTAGACGTGGACTCACGCAAACACACGCCCAGCCAACAATAAGTGTGTGGTCCAGCGGGTGTTTGCATTTTAAGTGTGTGTAACCAGGACAACCGGGCTCTCCACGTGAACTGATTTGCGTCAGAGGCCTCCACATCCTGCCGTGCCAAAAAAACCATCCTCTCTCCTTTGACATAATTAATGTTTGATTTATGGTTAATGTTACACAGAGGGCATTCCAGACACACCTTCGCCTGTGACTCCACTTATCGCTGGGCTCTCAGCTCCGAGGAGCTTGTTTGACTTCAGCTCAGCGAAGGTGCTTGAGTCGCACAAACAGGATTCGGGGGGTTATTGTTTCCTCTATGTGTTCAACCGATTCTCCTCCTGACACTCGTTTGGCTGTTTGCCCAAATGAGTCTGCAACACATTCCAGTTGTCTAATGAGCACATGCCTCCGTGTGCAGGTTTCCTCACTGTGGAGACACCGGGGTGGGAGTGGGGGGGGGGGGTCCCATCACATGGAAGATCTTTAACTGGGTTTCATCCACAATAAAAGGTTGATATGATGTCATACGATCCTCTGAGACAAATTCAAACTTGCTGATGGAAAATGTAATCTTTTCAGAAATCTTCTCTCAGGTCCTGCTAGTACTGGAATGTGTATATAACCGACCTCATGGAGTTTTATGGCTGACACGTCTTTCATATGTGACAATTCCACTCGTAAATATCAGTGCCCCAAAATATGCCAGATTGTTTTTAACAAGACCCATGAATTATTCATGAAAGTGTTGAAAAATGACCTTTCTCACTGTGTTCTGCCCCCTGATTCTGATCTGCTCCACATTTAATGAGTTCTTCTCTGACCTTTAGCACATCCTGTCAGCAAGTTTCATGGTGGTCTGTCCAGCAGTTTTTGCAAGATCCTGCTAACTAGCAGACAGACAGTTAAAATACTGTATCTGCACAAAACTAATATCGACATCATAGCAGCTTGGGCAGTTTATAAGTTTACCTCTTGAAGAATGCAGAAGAGATTCATGCATGAAGGTTTTTATACAGATTCCTTTGAGGAGGATCATCTATCCAGTCTTTTTCCTGCTGCATTTTGGAGGCAACATAGAGGAAACCTGCATGAATTCAACTCAAGTTAAGATATGAGCTTTAAACTTGAGTAACTTATAGTCAACGTAACTTAAAAGTTCATATTTTCACCCCCTAGAGAGGAGAAAAGATTATACTGAAGACTTAGAAATAACAAAAGGCCTTTTTCACAGCAGACACATTTACTTGTTCTTACTTGCTGGTGCCTTTATGATATGAGCATGAATAACTCAGTTTGAGACATGACTGAGTGACTGTGAGTCACACATCAAATGTGGTTCCTGGTTCATGGGTCATAATAAAGTTTAACCACCTCCGTTTTAAATTTCCTGGTGGTGATGATGTAAACACAATGACATCAACTCCAAAGCTCTAATTATTCTAATCACTATTATTTTTTAACTTTAAGGTGACGCAATCTTCTTTCAGGAGAGTAAATTAAATGACTAAGTGTGAATCCTGTGGAGGTTGAGAGTCAACATTTATTTATACAGCTCATTAAAAACAATAGGAGTTAAGCCAAAGTGCTATTTATGACAAATGAAGGCAACACAAGATAACTTTAAACTTATATGAGAGGACACTGGAGTCCATGGACAGACTTTCTCATGCAAGAACCAGGAACCAGGAAAAGAAGGAATTAATAAATAAGCTGTGCAGGACCACATGTGGCTACAGAGGCAGGAGTCTGAGCAACAATCCTCTTTCATGCTCAACGGGCCCAGGATTCTCATGAAGCAGGTTCAATATGTGCACTTTGCAGGAATTAACATGAACTAAGAAGTGGTCGAGCACCAGCTGACAGTTTTTCATCAAAATGGGATCAAATAAAGAATGAAGCTCTACGTGGTCGGAGGCTGTTTCCTGCAGGATGTGGATTCTTCTCAGGCTAAAAATGACGGAGAATGAAGTTGTGGAGTAAAAAAACATTCCAGGAAACATGAGTCGTCACCAAAAACCTCTTCAGAGACCACGAAGAAGGAGTCACTGCACCCTCGTGTGATTATGGGAAGAAAGTGCAGGAGTGCCTGGGTCGCCCACTCAAATGTTGAGCAAGGTGTGTGTGTCTGTGTGTGTGTCTGTGTGTGTGTGTGTGTGTCTGTGTGTGTGTGTGTGTCTGGGTGTGAACAGTGTGACACATTAAGTTGAGGGGGAAAAAAATCTCAACTCCACATTTATAACCTGAACAGGCAGGAACAGGCAGAGCTCAGTCGCTGGACGTCATGGATGCAGACAAGAACAACCCGGTCCTCAGAGAAGGATTCCTGGTGAAGAGGGTGAGAGATTCTTGTGAAGCACATACAAATACCAATGCTGTAAAATATAGATTTGACTGAGTCCGTGTGGCAAAGAGTTAGAGAAGTATTTGGAAATAGAGTTTTGGTTTCTTCAGGGTCTGAGATAAAATCTATAACGTAGGTTCCTGTTTACACTGTGATTAAGACAAAATACAGATTGTATAACTGTTCTATCTTCTCCAATTCCAGGGTCACATTGTGCCCAACTGGAAGGCTCGCTGGTTTGTGTTGAAACCAGACAAGCTGCTGTATTATAAATACGAAGGAGGTAGAAGAGACTCGTGTCAGCGAGGGAAGATCCCGCTGAAGGACTGTGTGCTGACTTGTCCTTATCTGGAATATGAAAATCGTCCGGTGAGTTTTTATCATATTCAAACACCAAAAGATTCGAAAAACATTCCAGACAACTGTTTTTTAAAAGTCTTTTCATTTGAACAATGTAGACATGTTCTGTAAGAACCTATTTTTGAAATCACCTATTTCATTCTATGGATTCAAATTACTCTGTGATATTTTTGGTATTTAAACACTTGAATATGGATATTTACAGATGTATCTTCCTTAATAGAATCAAGAGACAAACCCAAAGGAGGATATAGGCATAAATACGTGGTATAATATAGAGCACACAGGAGGAGGACAGATTTGACCTGAAGTTATAGATTTAACTCAGCACACGTTCTTCTCTTCTAAGTGTTTCCCTGTGTTTATGTTTTAATTGGTGGAAACCACACTGGAGGAGAGGCCTGACTTGAGGAGACAGGAAGTGGCCTCAGGTTAATGTTCTGTCAGGACCTGAGTTCAAACATCTTCCAACTTCGGAGAACAATTTGTTCCCCATAAAATAATGAATTAGATTCCCAACAGCAGTACATAGAAACTGAAATAAACACAAGTCAGGTTCAGCACATTCAAAGAACCATAGAGTCCTGAGTCTTCACCAGAGAAAATCTCCTCTCATGTTATGAGAACAATTATTTCCTCCAAAGGAAATTGACTCTATAAATACTTTTAAAACCTAGATTCAAAATAATTCTTCCTATCTGATGATAAAACCCCAAACATAATCTTTAAAAGTGTGAGTTTGAAGTAAAAGTTCAAAAGAAGAACAAGTGCAACTGTTAATGTGAATATATTAATCTATATAAAATATGTTTTTCAATAGCTGGTGTTCAAGCTCCAGACAGCGAACGGGGTGGGTCATTTTCTGGAGGCCTGTTCCCGAGAGGAGCGAGACGAGTGGGCCGCTGACATCACGGCTGCAAGCCACAAGCTGCGCACGTCCGACGGAGGGACGGTGACGAACCAGCAGGACCCTGCGTCTCCACGGTTACACAACATAGACCTCAGGTAAACCCAGGAGCTCTCCCACTGACCTGAGGTGTTTCCACTGCCTCACCACGTGTGTTAATGACCAGATTCAAACCTCTAAACACTTCGATCCTGCTTCTTCTTCTTCTCTCTCTTGAAGTAAAGTGCTGGACTCCATGTACGATGTTCACAGTGGAATCAAGATGAGCAGCCACGTGGAGCAGGGCAGCACCTACAGCAACTGTTTCTCAGGTGACACAGTGAAACTCTCTCGATTCTTCTCCAGTTTGTCACTCAGCTAAAAACTGAGTTGAACTGTTTGCTGTATTTAATTTGATTGGTGATTATACAAAACAGAATAAATACTTGCTCTGTCTGTGGATTTACAGGGTTAACGTCTGAATTTATGTCTTTATTTTCTTTTCTTTAAGTACTGCTATTTCTCCATATAGTTTAATTCATGCAAATGTGTTTATTTATACCTTCTTTATGTCATTTATTTATATATATATATATATAAATGTAAAAATATGTTTCTCTCTCCATGCATACATCAATGTCTGTAGTACTCTATGTACTGCGTTTATATTTAAATTTCCAAAACAATGATACTGCACATTTACATCTGGCGACTGGATTTATTTGTCAGCCTTATGTCTGATTCCCTATCAGAATACAATATGAACATGTATAAATGGGTGATGTGCCGGCAGGTTCAGCCGTGGTGGACTGGCTGGTGTTCATTCAGCTGGCCGGGAACCGTGTGGACGCCGTGACGCTGGCCTCGGCCCTGCAGGAGGAGGGTTTCCTGCAGCCTGTGGGAATAAGGAGCGTGGAGGCCCTCCGCACCGCCGGCCTCAGCCAGCAGTTCATGGACGACTCCACTGCGCTGTACAGCTTCGTGAGTACCACTGAGTTTGACCCCTGACCCCTGACTCCTCTGTATTGGATTGCATTACACACTGAATTCAGAGTAAATCCATTCCTTGCTTGAACGTGCGGAGGCAGATTCTTCTCGGTTAACGTCAGGTTTGTGTTTGATCCCAGTCCGACAGTTTGAAGAAGAGAGGCAGCGTGAAGGCAGAGACGTCGATGTCTGCAGTCGAGCTGAGTGGGAAAGTGGTAAAGAGAGGATATCTGCTCAAACAGGTAACACACACTGCAGTGCTAACATGCTGGAAGTCATTTGTAAAACTCAAATCTTTTTTATTGGAACATGGGACCATAACTGTGAAGAGTTTTGAGGTGTTTCTATTTCTGGACATTGTGTTGGAATGAATTAGTCAAATTAAAAACGTTGATAATCTTCAGGGACACCGAAGGAAGAACTGGAAGGTGCGACTGTTTGTGCTGCGTTCAGAACCAGCGTTCCTTCACTACTATGACCCCACGAAGGTGAGTTTACATGAGGGACCAGCATCAGGCAATAGATGGTTTTGGTCTGTGGTTAAAACTTAGAAAAGTGCATTCTATTTACAGAAGAACAAAAGATGTCATGGCCTAAATAAACACTTAAGAGATGACAAAAGTGAACAGAGACAGTTTTAGTTCAAACAAACCAGTTGTTTTATTTGTCTGTGATGTCATCACTCTTAATACTCATAATATGAGTAATAATACTTCAGTCTGATCCTCTTCCTGTCTGATGTCACGTGTCAGGATGAGCTCAGCCCCGCCGGCGGCTTCTCTCTGCGCAGCTGCCTGGTGTCGTCCCTGAACGATAACGGAGTTCCCTCAGGTGAGTAAACCTGAACAGGTTCAAACTCACACTTTGCTGTTTTGTTGTGGCGACAATGAGAAAACTAAGAATAGTACAAGAATGATAAACTCTGTAATTTTGCACAAATTTGTATATATGTTGTTTATATTTGTATATCTTTAATCTTTATCTCTCCCCTCACCTTCTACTTTCCACTTTCTACCAAATCAAATTTCTTGCTTGTGAAAACCTACATGGTGATTAATCGAATTCTGTCCTTTTCTTTCCTTCTGTGCAGGTGTGAGCGGAAACATTCAAGGAAACCTGTTTAAAATCATCACTCAGGGCGACACACATTACTTCATCCAGGCTCCGACCAACCAGGAGAAGATGGACTGGATAGACGCCATCAGGGAGCAGACGTAGACTTCAGCGTTTCAGCGTTCCAACATTTCAAACAGACTTTTCATCTGTGCTGAAGAAAACTGAAATTACACATTCCATGAATGTACTGTAGCACCAAACTGGGCCCGTGATTGTAAATGACATCACACGTCTGTTGATCTAATCTCCACCCAAAAAAAATTTGTTGAAATGAAATAAACAGATTATTCTATATTTAAAACTTTGTATAAGGAGGATTTAAATTTATTTAAAAGTCCAACAACTGTAGCAATGATTTTGTGATTTAAGTTAAAAGTTTTCACATGTTTTCTTCTGTATTAAAAAAATATATATTTATATGTTTGATTGAATTCTATGTGGTATCAAACAGGTCTTGGTGAACTCTGCAAAAAACCCGGCTGGAGTATTTTTACATGGTTTTATGTTGTACGTTTACTTACCTGCAGGATCTGATGACAAGAGGAAGCACATGTCGAGACAAGAAAAGCCAGAGGAGACGTTTTCCACTGTGTTGTCTGTGCCGCTGCAGACGCTACGCTCCCTGCAATCACAGAGAGATTACTCTCACTCAGCCCGATGAGTCCAACCCTTATCTGAGTGACTCAAGTGTTGGTGTTCCAGCGAAATCATGAGTGACGCAACACCTGAAGTGAACTTTGAGGCCGTCCTGTGTGTTTTGGGGTAAATTGAATCAGACGTTACGTGACCACAGAGTGAAAAACACACCAAGACAAAGATACCAACAAAAGTGATTTATTGCAGTGAAGTAAAGTCAATTTGTAACGTTCCCATAAAAAAGTGCTGGAGGTGAAAGAAAAGTACAGAAACCAGTGGGAGTCAGAAGCTTGTGAGTAAATCCTTTAAGTTGAAGTTAATGGTACAAGAACAGAAAGTGGGACTAATCCTTCCAGCTCTGTGTGAAATCTGGAAACAAACACACTCGCCGACATGCACTAACGTGGGCTACTGCAGCTGTTATACATTATTACACCTGTTACCGTACTGAGTCGGCCACAGCTGGTTCCAGAAACATTCATCTTCATGCAGGCGCTCGCAAAAAACGTAAGTGCTCTCAAAGGTTAGCTTCGGAGAAAGTAAAGACACGTGTCTGAAATCTCGTTTCAGTGCACAAAGACTGACGCAGCGCCACGTTTCTCCACCGATGCATCAGGTTTGTGCAAATGTTCATCGAAAAAAGGGGAAAATATTGTCGCTTGAATCTCATTGTTTACGACTTAATTCAGTTCAAATCACATTCAGTTGGTTGAGTGTTACATTCCGTCTCTATCTTCAAGTCCTCAAACAGGTAATCTAGTGAAGGCACTTTGTCTTAACACGTGATTACGAGGCAGGGGTATAAACTATTTGTCTAGAAAACACAACAGCCCCATCGTGGGTCAATTTATTCACTCAGGAGGTGGCGCTAGTCCTAATCTTATAAACGCAGTCCCGGGACGTCCTCATGTTGTCTGTCTGTGGCCTGAGACGCTGCAGCTAGGCCACCTTGGTGAGCTGTAGATCCCCAAAGACTCGTAAGGAGGTGAGGGAGGCGAGCGGGGAGATCCGGTGGGTGAAGCCGCACAGAGGCTGTCCGTCCACCAGGATCCGGAACTGCTGGTGCTCACAAACGATCTCCATCTAAAACAGTCAGAGGGAACGTACAGGAGGTTACGATGTCACCCCCCCGACCAGTTTGTTTGTGTGTTGGTTTATATTTTGTTTGTTTGTAAGCAAGATTACACAACAACAACAACTCGACGGGTCTCTGTGAAACTTGGTAGAAGGATGTGGTTTGGGTCAGGTACAGTATAACCCGTTCCAGTGGGCACATTCTAGATCTATATTTAAACGTCCCATTCATACTTCATAAGAAGTCATGGGTTTGTCATCTGTGCCTTTGGATTACGGGGATTGACAAAACATATTTGCACAATTTAAAGGAGCCCTGCGAAGCTTTCAGCCACTGTCGGCACTACAGAGACGGGTTTGAATGACTGGGTTAGGGTGATCCCGGTTTTGTTTTCACCTCAACTTCTTTCTTGACTCATACCACATCCTCCCAACACGTTGTGTGACAATCTGTTCTGTAGGTTTTGTGTAATCCTGCTAACAAACACACAAATGCAGGAACAAATATGACATTAAACAGCTTAAAAAACAAGTCTGGCTGTGAAACAGAAGATGCACTTTAAGTTTCTTTTTACACATAATTAAAGGCATTAAAATCTGACAGTGTCAACGCTACCTCTCAGATCTCACTCATTACAAAAGACCTGCACTGATAACCACTGGAGCAACAACAGGAAAACCAGGAAACATTTCATCATTTGTCTGGTTGAGATGTTGACAAAAGGAGTTCAAGCTTATTCCACTGTTCTAATCCCTTCCTCTCTAAGGGATCAAGTTACCTTGAAGGGTTCTCCAGGTGCAAAAGGAAAGAAGGACAGGGTGTTCTCAGACGGACCCCACTTTCCCGCCAGACGGGCGTTGCGTTGGACGGCCTTGTCCATGAAGTTGACGTTCAGCTGCAGACCCACGTCGGCCTCCGTGTCCTCGTCCTGAGGTTTACTGGACAGAGTCACCTCGATGCTGAGGAGACGCACACAGATCAGGGACACGTCACGAAATATCACGACGTCAAACAAAGCAGGAAGAAAAGTTTATGTACCTTCATCTTTCTTTCTTTCTTATGTGTAGTTTACATTTTTATTATTCATATTTTCCTTCATCTTCAGATTTGAACTGTTCTTCTCTTGCATATAGTTTCATTCTATTATTGCACTTCTTCTCCTTTTTAATCCAAACTTGTGCTTCTTTCCTTTCTTCTTTCCTGATGTTGTTAACATGCTACGTAAATAAAAATAGACTTGACGTCTCTGCAGCCAAAAAGAACTCCTTTCACATAAAATAGTTTATTTTCGCATCTTAATTATGGTGATATAATTTAGGACTAAATGGATAAACAGCCTGTAGTTATTTCCGACCAAAGAATTTCCAGAGTGACTTTGAGATTTCATGGGATTTGAAACTTTCCCACGAACATGCACTGACTAATCTATACTCAGGAAATTCACTGACGTTATTACTCAGATATTTTGTTACTGTGCGGTTGGTACATGCACCCAAACACACACTACTACACTTTGATATTCAGTTTTACTATCATTAGCATCCCTATCTCTAACTTCGGGTGTGCAACAGGCTTTATCAGTAATGCATATTTCTCTTTTTATAGTGGAATGACAACATGTGTGTGTGAGTGCACTTACATCTTGGGTTTTTTGTCAATAATTCCCATAACAACCAGTTTCATTGAAGGCCGCATCCCTCCCTTTATCTCTCCGGTGAACTCCCCCTGCACGACAATAGAGACGTTCACGGTCACACAGGATGAGGCCCGAGCCGCTGATCAGCACCAGGCACTTTATCACAGGAGGATGCAACTGCAGCTCCATCATCATGCAACAATAGCTTCACTGATCCTGAACAATGAGTGACTCAGCTGCACAAAGTAAACCTCCGGAGGGTTGTCTCACCAGGCTGAGCTGCTGGTGTCTCTGAATACAATCCTAATTTATGCATAGACATAGAATAAATTGAATGCACACAGTGTAAAGCAAAGAAAAGGAAGCTATACGTACATTTTCTTTCTTGTCCTTTTCTTCCATTCCACTCAGAGATGTTGCGCTGTGGAGGTTTGGAGCTGTGATGATGATGATGATGAAGAGGATGGTGAAAACGGCAAACCCCGCCTGCGTTGTCATGGAGACAGCCGGTTTGGCAGAGATGATGCTGGGAGACGAGGAAGAAAGAAAGAAAGGAAGAAAGGAAGAAAGGAAGGAGGGGAGGTAGAGATGAGGGGTGTGATCCACAGTCTGAAGAGACACATTCATTTAACTGATATGTGACAGTGAAGCATTTGTTGCAGCTTCCTCTCATTGTCTCCTCGTTACTAAATTTCACTTCGGGATCATTGTTTTCAATAGATTCCGTGTCATGTGACCCACTGATTAAAAAATAAAAGTCAGATATTATTGTTTCTCTAGATAAATGGGATGCACTATTTTTCTTTTTATTAAATGTTACTCCTTATTATATATTTAAATTAATAAGTATTGTTATAAATTAGCTGCACAAAGTGAACACACCTCTTTCTAGTAGATTTTGGTGCTTCGAATATTTTATATTTCCCAGTTTGTCATGAATTTCCCAGTTTGGGATCAGCATAGTACATCTATCCATCTATCCATCATTTGGATATGAATATATGTTTTATAAATCATATTCTTTCAATAACTTCCTTGACAATGCTGAATTGTATTGTCATGGATAAACAAGGACTATAATTCCGGAAAGAAAGGGGTGTGTCCTGTTTGTCTAAGGTAGGAACACAAGTCAGGTGTTTGGAGTCAGTGAAAGAAAAACATGTGTATTTTTTAATATCAGTCTTCATATAAAACAAACGACATGTTAAAATCAAAAGTGTCCTATTTATCTGTAACACTAATATCTGATAGGAGTTGGACTCAGTGTGTCACATGATATGGAAGCAATTAATATTCATACCTTTTCAAACAGGAGGTTATTGATGGTCCCTAAGTGAAAACCTGATCAACCTGAAACTAACTTCACTGCTTTTCACTGGTTTTAAGTTTGCATCCATACACTGCATCACATGTGTGAAGTATAAGTTAAAAAGTTATGAAATCTCTTCTTTAATTTATTTTTGGAAACATTGCAAATAGACGAGTGACAAAATTGCTCAATATTTCTAAGTTATTTCTTTTCCCCTTGACTTCATCATTTAAATAATCCCATGATTCAGTGTCCGGGTGAAACACTTTTGGTTTGTTCTGCTCAACCAGGAAATTAATTTAAATGTGACCTGATTGGTTTTTTTAAGTAGTTTACGCGTGTGGAGGCACCGGTAACATCCACACGCCCCCTGGTGTGCGGGAACGCCCACCTCGTGCCAACCTTTGACCAACCAGCGCTGCCCTGGAGGAGCAGCTGACGATGTCACATGACCCCGGCTAACGCGCAGCTAGCCGCCTAGCATAACAGCTGATGTAGCAGCCCAGCAGAGACCAGCTGCGGCTAAATGTGCGCGTCAGCCCCCCCCCCCCACCGGGTTTCAATCGGGGTTCGACACGAAGACATGAGTAAGTCACGTTGGCGAATAGCTCGCTAGTCTCCCCGCTGCGCAGAGTGTGTGGGTGCTGCGGAACTTAGCTTAATTAGCTTCATGTTACCAGCTGCAACAAGTCAGCACTAGTGCAGCTAATGCTAATGCTAACTTGACACCAGGGTGGCTGTCAAATCTGAGAGGAGACGAAACGGTGAAGATGATTTATAACGTTTTAAAAAACCGGTTCGTAAACTGCTGTTTGTTTGTTTATAAACATTTAATACTCCTGCTGTTTGTTTATAAACGTGTATTACTCCTGTTGTGTGTTTATAAACATCTATCTATGCTGTTGCGTGTTTTAAATTGTTTATAAACATTTATAACTTCTGTTGTTTGTTCTCGGTTGTTTATAAACATCTATCTCTGCTGTTGTTTGGTTTGAATTGTTTATAAACATTTATCCATGCAGTTGTTTATAAATGTATAAAATACAATGTAATATATGTTTGTTTGTTGACACACTTTATAGGTTAAAAAATATCCTTTTATGGAACAAACATAAGACCAGAATGAGATGTTATGAGCGATATATTTCATTTCCTCATATTATGTTTGTTTCAACTAATGTGATGTTTAAACTATATGAAGTCAAACCGCTTCATCTGTCTGTTTCAGGTGAAAACAGCTGGCGCATGTTGGTTGGCTGCGTGTTGGCGAACGTGTCCCTGCAGTTGTGACCAAAGTGGCCATGTATCCTTTCAGCCGCGAGGCGGAGACCTCGCTTCAGGACCTGTTTGAGTATTTCAAGAGGTGCCTGCAGCACGGGGAGTGGGAGCTGGCCAGTGCCTGTGTGCCACAGCTGGTCCAGTCAACACACTCGGAAAACCTGCAGGACATTATCAAAGCTATCATCTGCCACCCGTACAAGTTAGAGTGAGTCGCACATCTGTAGTTTCACGAGACACCAGGTTTTTGACTTGTGTTCGAGAATATGAACTGATGTGTTCTTATTTCGTAGATGGGAGACTGTGGGCAGTCCACACAGACTGGCTTGGTTTTGGCTTCAGGTTTTGGAGAAATGGACAGAAGAGAAGGTAAAGATATGAAGAACTTGAATTTGACGCCGGCTTTGTTTGTTAACACGTTCTGGTCAAATTGTCTTTAACTGGTTTGTTGAAAACACTTTTCTTGCTCTTCACTTCAGGTTTCTCCCGACATCAGAAGAGAGTTGGAGTTTCTTCTGCTCCTGGAGGAACTTGGTTCCGAGGGCATAGCAGAGACTGTTCTCAAGGTCACCTTTGCTCTTGTCTTCTGTTATAACTGTAGATGATAATGACATTTTTTTACCCACGCACAAACAAACATTTCCTCAGATCAAGAATGATTGTCCGGATCTGTTCTTCCTTACTTCATGTTGTGACTGTCCTGTTCGTTGACAGAATACTGAGATACATTTCCTTTCAGCAGGAGTTGCATCAGGCCTACCTGACCAGCCAGCCGGACCAGAAGGCTGCAGAGGGTTCGGGATCAACACAAGCTGCGGTTGAGTCCTGCCTCCGAACCTTGTTGGAGAAGAAGAAGCCCAGACTGGCTCAGTCTTTAGCACATTTCTTACAGGTAGAGTCAAACCCTGAGTATCAACACTACAAAATAAATAAATGCACATGAAGATATTAAGTGATGATGGTCGTAGAAGTCAGTCAAGACAAAACACATAATTCACAATCTAAACTGTAATACAACTGGTGGAATTGGAGTTTTTAAAGCATATTATGTGGTTTGGTGGAAAGGTGGTTCGGACTGTAGGTTCCTGGATCAGATCCCAGCTTGTTTGGGGCTTTTCTGTGAGCTTGCATGTTCTATTCGTGTCTACGTGGGTTTTCTCCTGGTTCTCTGGCATCATCCTACAGTCCAAAGACTAAACGGAGAGTGAATCAGAGTGTGATTGGTTGTTTGTCTATGTATGTTGACACTTTGATTTGCTGGTGACCCGTCCAGGGCTAAGCTCAATATATAACAACGGACAAAGTAGAATTTATATTTGATATATATGGACAAAATATATAATTTGTTGTAAAATTACTGAAATGATTAATAGGTTATCAAAACACTGGCTGTTCCTTGTTTATGCTGTTATTGAAGCTTCACTTCCCCTTTATTTTCGTTATCTCCTGCAGGACCAGTCACCCACAGAGGACCACACTCTGCAGCACACGTTCATCCAACACCTGATGAAGAAACTGGCAAAACCAGAGAAGAAGGTGGAGGAGATATATGCAGTGTTGGCCGTGATGCCGTGGAGCTCTGGCCGGAGCGCTGGGCAGTTTGAGGCTCTGTGTGAAGCGCTGTGGGCAGCCAGAGACGGACCCCTGAAAGAGGAGAGGATCCTGAGCTCGCTGCTCCGGCCTCAGTGCGACGCTCTGGTCTCTCTGTACTGCTCCACTGCTCTGAGGCTGCAGAGGGACCATCTGCTGAGGAGCACGCCCGACACACAAGGTAGTGGTTCACCTCTGAAAATCAGAAAGGCATTTAAATAGTGAGATGATTCTGTTGTTAAAGTGGTCGTGGAGGTTCAACAAAAGTTAGACATGATGTGATGTTAATAGCTCTCTTGCTACGTGCCACAGATTTAGTCGTGTAGGATATGTGATATAATCAGAAATCAGTTCCTCCTCTGAGCTCATTTTTAAAAGTTAAGATATTTATGGTCTGAGATTGAGGCTTAATCATTACTCACAGTGTCGGAGGGAAACTGTTGGTGTCACCGCTTTCCTCTTTTGATCCCACTTCTGCTTCTGAGTGTCGACTCATTGTAATGACATTCTTAACATGTGACAGCTTGTTTAGTCTTAGTCACAGACTTTTGATTATTATGTCCTTTTTTTACACCACATTTGAACAGTATTTGTTTTATAATGTGGCGTAACACCAGTGGTGATAAATGGGTGAATTTTTTTAATGTACATTTTTTAACTAGTCACACAGATAGATCAAGTAAAAAAAGAATGACACTGTTATGTCCCCTATACTTCCACTTTCTTTCTGAAAACTTCCATTCTTATTGAATTCACTCACGTGTTTGTTTTAAATGACTCTGCAACTGCAAAGGATTCCCTTGTAATAGCAGGGTTTCCTTAGGATCTCAAATAGTCTAAAAGGCCTAAAATGTAAGAATCTGAATTAAAGGCCTTAAAGTAATTAATATGTTAAACAAGTACTAGGTCTTAAATACGTTTAGGTAGGTCTTAGTTAGTTTAACATTCATTAAATGCTACTTCCGTTGTGCTTTAAGAGAAATGTGGCATAAACAGTTTGTGATGTATCGGTCATATTGGCATTGGTCTTAAAAAGTCTTAACTTATTGAAACCGGCAGATTCCCTGAATATATCGTGTTTTTTAATTATACAGAATGTTTTATGGACATTTTAGTTTTGTTTGATGTGCTTACACTATCGGTGTTATTTGCATCCCCCTCACAGTGGAGCTCCCTGAAGCAGAGAAGCTGGCTCTCAGTTTATGTTGCCACAAGGATCGTCCATCCATTTGGAAGGCCATCTATTTTGAGTGCCTTAGCAGTGGAAAGCACTTCCTGGAGCAGGTCTTGGTAAGTGAGGAGCGACGACCGGAAAACAGTCAGCACTGAGTTTGAATAAGAAGTAATGAAGTGCAGGCCGTCCTCTCCCTCAGTAGCTTTGTAATTCAACATGTTTTTGTTGTTGGTCCAGTAAAGTTGTTTAGCAGCTGCATGTGATGAAATTCAATAATGTAATGAGATTGGTTCCTTCCTGTAGGTTACTGCACTTGACCTGGTTAAACACGAGGAGTTTTCTCAGCTGAGAGAATTAGTGCAGCTGGAGTTTCAGCCATTGTCTCGTCTGCTGTTGCTGCTCGGCTGGACTCAGTGCCGCAGCCTGAGCTCGGCCCAAAAGCTGCTCAGTGTCCTTCACCGCGAGCAGGTCGGTACTGAAACCCACTGAAAAGCTCTCCAGACGTGTGTGTGCACCCCCTCCTCTACAGCAGAGACGAAACACATCTCCCCAAAGAACAGATTAATTAAACTCAATTAACACAACATCAAAAGTACACTAAATCATTACCAAATCACACTGATACATACAGGATATTATCACCAGCAACCCAACAGAGGAAAAACTAATTTATAAACAAACACAATAAATGAATAAATGCAGACACATTGTTTCTTTTTGCAACATGTCCCTGTAACTGTCTGTTTCTGAAACCAAATACCAGAGAAAAACAAATCTGGTTTCAATCATAATGTCATTTCAGTGCACATTCCTTCAACCTCCCACCAAAGTACAGGATCAAAGTGTAATTTAGAAGAAACTCTGATGAATATTTTCAACATAAACATGTAGTATTGTGCTGATACTGTTTCTTTAGGCACCAGCCAGTGACTCTGTTCTGCAGGAATTTGCCAACCTTCTGTCCTCTCAGCTCGGAATACTCGAATGGTGTAAAAACAACAACCCGTAAGAATCTGCTTGTTCATTTGTGACATTTAACTGACATTGAAGTCCATCTTAGTCTCTATTCTGATGCTCCTTTTGTGTCTTGTTTTGTTTCTATTCAGAGGTATTTCCATGGAGGCCTTGCTGACACAGCTTCACACCCTGGACAATCACTCCGCTCTCTATATTCTGCATACTCTGACTCCTCTGCCTCAGTTTGAGGAGCGCAGGATACTGGATCTGTTGCAGCAGCTGCCAAATCCACCAGGACCAGGTTTACATCACCCACTTGTTGTTGAGTGTGAAATATTTCCCTGAACAATCGTGTATTTGATGTTTCATGGTGACGTTACTCTGCCTGTCGTTCTTTCTGTTTCTCTTTTATTTCTCACAGACGACTCTGAGGCCATCAGGACCCTGAGCCCTGGTGCACAGAGGAACATAGTTCTGTTTCAGGGCTTCTGTGTCATGAAGTACACCATCTATGCTCTTTGCGTAAATGCACATAAATACTCAAACTGCTCCGAGTGTGAGTCCATGCATCATCAGCAGCAGCAGCAACTGCCTACTGAAGCAGAAACAGACCAAACTCAAACCTCAACTTCCTCAGAGGGTATGTCTTTCCTGTCTGTAGTGTTTTAGTTTGGTGTCACATGTTGATGCCTTTTAATACCTAAGCAGTTTATTTTGGCTCATTTATATCATTGTATATAATCAGAAAGGACCAGATATTGTTAATTTGCTGTGCAGATACGATTAAAAACATTATTTCTTGCTAAAACTGAAAGCCAGAAATAGTTAAACAAGTAAATCTGCAAATAAAATATGATGCCAAGCAAACACGAAGAAAAAATACATGAGCAAGACGTGTGTAAACTTACACTAACGTTCATCAAATTCATGGTTGAGACATGTCAGGAGACACAACATTAATCACATGTGATATTTTCCAGGTTTCCATCTGCAGTTCCAGCACTACCTGTCAGAATGTCAGCTCTACCTGGAGGCCGTTCCAGCCATGTTCCGCCTGGAGCTCCTGGAGAACATCTTCTCCCTCCTCTTCCTGTCCACCGCTGACTTCACGCAGCAGATTCCAAAAGACACCAGTTTGAATGCCAATCAGGACTGTTCATCAGACACTAATGTAGATTTAGGAGCCAAAGCACAGACAGATGAGACTGATCACTGCAGGAGCCAGAAGCTGTGTTCAAGTTCCCCAACATCATCCCACCCTAGTCACCTGGACCTGGGACACTTCGTCCAGGGCTGCAGGGGTTTTGTGGTGGATGTTGCAGCCATGGAGGGTTTCCTGAAGCTGCTGAAGGAAGGGCTGGAGGGCATGTGCGTGGTGGGTCAGCAGGAGGGGCAGGAGGGGGGAAGGGCCCTGCCTCGAGAGGCTGAGGCGGCGGAGAGCCTCGGCTGCTCGGTGACGCCGGAGACATTCGGGACTCGTCTGCAGAGGTTGTCCAAACGCACTGCAGAGGCTCAGTGGAGGCTGCAGATCATCACCAGCAACCAGGGCAGCGAAAATGGTATTTCCTTAAGTTTTTTTGATACACACTTCTTCTGCGTTGTGTGTATCTCTTTGCAACTTGTTGGTGAATTCACTTGCAGGCTCAGAGGGCCGCCTCCCCATGTCGACGGTCGGCTATACTGCGACTTCTCTGGAACGCAGGAAGAACTCCAGTCTGAGGAGAAGGAAGAGACCAGGGAGGCGCGTAGCAGAGAGACAAACCTCCATAGAGAAACACAATGGAGAAGTCGGCACCAGTGCATCAGGTGAGCCATACGTCTGTTAGAAATGTACATGCCCCATCCTCACGACTCCGATCTGGGCCTTTTGTCCTTCAAGGGGCTCCAGAGTAACTCTTGTGAAGATGTGTATTATATTTGTGGGTTGATGATGAGTTCATTTGCCCTTTGTCAGACGGTGGAGGAGGGACAGTGACACCTTGTGTAGAAGTGGAGGTCTGTCCTTGCGGAGGTCCCCACAGCTGGCTGGTCCCTGCCATGTTGTCCCCTCCAGAGTCTCTGCTCATGTCCTGCATCCGCCGAGGAAACTTCATGGAAGCTCATCAGGTCTGTTCGGCAAACTGGACTTAACTTGTCCTTGTTGAGGTGGTTCCGAAACAAACCTTGTTTCCACAAATACAATATCACTTCCATTAATAAGTTACTCCTTACTCCGGCAAATTATATAATTACTACTACTGCAGTATCTGCTGATTATGTTTATAATAAACCTTTATTCAACATGATACATTGACTAAACACATTATAATTTACTACCTTCTACTTTATTGTCTTCACGTTGAACATCTGTATTGTTTATTTGCTTTAAGTTGTGGAGATGTACAGGATTTGTGAGTTCACTTATCAGATTTTCTGACTCTTTCCATTTCAGGTGTCTCTGGTGTTCGATCTGGGGGCGTCTCCCTGTTGTGGCGAGTTGGTGTTCATGGAGCGCTACAAAGAAGTTCTGGTGGAGCTGGAGCGGGTGGAGCAGAAGATGGATAACCAGCCTATGTCTTCGTCGTCCTCCTCCTCAGAGGGGCTGGGGTCAGCGGCTGCGTCCGGCACAGGGAGGGCTCGGCTGGGCAGCAGCGGCCGCTCCACGCTGCAGGCCATCGGAAGTGCTGCTGCTGCAGGTGAGATCTTCTGTTTGACTTTTTCCCTGCCATTCATCTCACCTAGTAACTAAGTATGTTGCCTTGAATTTAAGAAATAAAATGTATATTAAACCAACCATTGAGGCCTCGTTCAGTGTTGGTCTTGTTGCCTCAAATCAGCTCTTGTGTGCTTGGACCGTGTTGGACCTGCTTGTTTGTCTTTTGTAGTATTTTTAAGATGAAATGTAAAGGAGTTGTAGAAAGTTCTGGATTAGACATGTGGGTGAAGAGAGCAAGAGTTATCATGGTTGAACCCCCGGGCTTTGCTGTCTTTCCCTGCAGGTGTGGCTTTCTACTCCATCTCGGACATAGCAGACCGTCTCCTCAGTTCCCCCGCTCACCCGATGCCATCCCTAGGAGGAAGAGTACTGGCTGAGCTGCTGCTCCTCAGACCCGTCTGGCCTCCTCACCACGCTGCTGGAGGAGCTGAGCCCAGCAGCCATGGCGGCCTTCGACCTGGCGTGCTGCCACTGTCAGCTTTGGAAGACGTCCCGGCAGCTGCTGGACACAGCAGAGCGCCGGCTCAACAGCAGCCTGGAGACTCGAGGTATGAAGACTGAATTTTAGGGTCATGGTGATTGCTAAAGAGCTGAGTTATTCCAACATGGTGAATGGAACAAGAACAGCTACAATTTAATGTGTTTTATCAGCAGCTTTGCACGGGTATTCATTTTGTTTTTTCTTCTTTAATCCCTGTTTTCCTCTCCAGGAGTAAGAATTGACCCCAAAGTTCCTCATTCTCAGGGGATCTGTGGATTTCCAATGGTGTTACAACAGATCAGCAAGATCCTCAGTCACTTTGCAACAAACAAGGGCTCCGTCAAAACAGGTGAGTGTAAATCATGTTGTTAGGGAAACAAGGAAATTCTTATTTTTAATAACCCACTTACACATTTCCAATTCAGAATAAAAAGTCTATTCTACTGGTCAAATTATTGAATAAATGAAGGTAGATGCAAAATGAATCTCCTGACCAGGTATTTAACATCAACTCTTTATACAGTGGAGTTCTGTTGTTACTGATCCACTCGTTCATCCGCTCTTGTCCATAGAAGCTGTTATGGAGGACCAAGTGTTTTCCAGCCCGTTCGGCTGCTGTATTCAGGAAGTGCTCCTGTGTTGCAACCCGACCCTGACCGAGGAGAGCATCTCTGCTCGACTCAGTCTGGCTCAACGCTTGGAGACCACCCTGCACATTCTGAGCACCGCTACAGATAATACAGGTCAGCAGATGAAGTAAACATTTTCCTATTGTCAGATTTTGGTAACTTAAGAGTATCAGAGGAGTTTCACAACCTTTTATTGTTTTAAATATTCTTTGAGAAAGTCTGAATGT
This sequence comes from Verasper variegatus, assembly GCA_026259375.1. NCBI lineage: Eukaryota > Metazoa > Chordata > Actinopteri > Pleuronectiformes > Pleuronectidae > Verasper > Verasper variegatus. The sequence goes on from CM048049.1 coordinate 20,127,218, forward strand.
CTCACAATGTCTGATGCCTCCTCTCATGACAGAGGGCAGCACGGGCAGTGCTCTTCTGGCTCTGTTAGTGGAGCAGGCCAGCCTGAAGCAGGCGGAGCTCGACGTTCACCCTGTCCGCACCAACATGAAACAGCTGCTTCGCTCCCTGGACCAGCTCTGCCCCTTCGAGCCGGATGGAGACCTCGCCAGACCTGATTACGTTCGCAGTTTCCTTGACTACGTCAACACGTTAGCATCCGTGCTGGTGCGCAGCCTTGCTTCAGAAGGTAAAATCAAGTTTTAGCCTTTTTCACATTCTTCTGTCTTATGCATTTGCCAGTAGCAACTTCTAACTACAGCTTTTTTTAAATGTCACCATCTCAATTAACATCTTGACACTCAGACATTCTGCCTTGTGACAACACGAGGGGACATCGTTGACTCTTTTCCTTCTTTTAACCTGGTTTTCTTCTGATTTTTCTCTCCTGCTTTTTGTCTCAGACCAAAGTGGTGAAGTGAAGCTTGGGAATCCACTGCTCGTGTTGCTTCAAGCCCCATTTCAGCTCCTCTCCCACCTGCTGTTTGACAGACAGGTGTCTCCTGACAGGTACGCACAGATAATTGCTCACAGCGCTAAAGAAAGTGGGAAAAACTCCTGGATCTGCCTCTTTTGCCGGATCCATCCCAAAATGTAATGGTCCCTTCCCCATCCTTCCAGCAAGTCTTAAGAAAATAGTAGTTTGTGTAATTTGACAGTTAAAACATAACCAACTGAACAGAGGTAATGATACATTTGTGATAGAATTAGTTATTCTATGACCGTTTACTCTGCCAACAAGAGTCAGGATAGAGGAGCTGCCACAAAATGGGGGAAATTGCATCTTCCAGCGTTAACATTTGTCTTAGTTTGACACTAAATGAACCACTGAGTAATGTGACCTACTTCCTGTTCCTGTTTCTCTCCAGAGTGCTGTCCCTGCTGCAGCAGGAAGGTCTGCGACTGAGCGTCCAGCAGGTGATTGTCCAGCGATGCTGTGAGACTTTGCCCTTGTGGTTCTCTTGTCCAGCTGCTGAAACAGACTCTGATCCAACCAGAAAAGATGATGGAGTGTTCAGCGTCGGCAGCTTGTCTGCTCTGCTCCAGCAGCACGCTCAGGAGCACAAGGCAACTCTGGGAATCACAGAAGCTCCCTCAGGTACTCAGTCAGATGCAAGCTCGGACTCTGAGGCCTCAGTGGAGGACAACACACCAACCAACCTCTCCACCTCGCCTCCCTCTCAGTCCTCCTCCTCCTCCTCCTCCTCCTCTTCAAACTCTTTCCTCCTCACACCATCGGCCCTGTCTTTCCTAAAGTCTCGCTCCCCCTTACTGGCCACGCTGGCGTGTCTGAGTGCATGTAAAGGAGAAAACGCTCGGGCACAATCCTCCGGATGGTCGGGATATTTCCGCAGTGGACGTAAGGAGGTTGTCCTGGACGGTGAGCAGATTTCTCGAGAAGCGGATACTCTCCTGAAAGATTTCCCTATTCTCTGGGCCTATCTTCACTCCCTGGCTGAACCGGTGCTGGGCGCCCCGCTGACTGAGGGAGAGGGAGGCTCCGCTGGACTCGGGGCGGTGATTTGTGGGAAACCTCTCGTCACTCTCCTGCTGTCTGGGCCACAGGAAGGAGTTACCCGGGCTGTGGCAGCTGAGGCCTTCCAGAAAGCCCTTTCCTCCAAAGACCTGGACCGAGCTCTCAGCCTACTGGAGCTGTATGGGCAAGGCTGCAGCCAGGAGGGGGCGCTAAGAGACCAGCTGCTTGCCTACGCTGCTTTGGAAGGTGAGGAATGCTGGTAGATGTATTCTCTTGCATGCTGTAAATAAATGATAATATGGTTATCAAGTATTGATTAATCTTCATCATAGATTATTTATATTGGGAAAAAATAGGAAAAACTGAAACAGTTCAGGTTCTCATAGGTTTTTTTTCAGAATGGCACCACAATTACAGGAAATATACGAAAATAAATAGTATAATACAATGTGAATGTCGCAGTTGTTTCAAATATGAAACCTGTCTGTTGATCTGATTGTGTTCAGATGGAGTTGAAGGCACAGGTCAGCTGTTCCGCGTGCGGGACGCGAACCTGCGAGCCCGTGTTGCCCTGCAGGCTCTGGAGCGATGGCCCCTGTCGTCCTGCCTGGAGCTGCTCGACTTCTGCCTCAGTGACCTGAACACTGTGGCCTCGCTGAGAACCGACTTGGAGCGGAAGAAGAAAGAACTGGACATCTATCGCTTGGTACAGTGTTAATCACAGAAACAGATTCTTCCCTGTGCTGTAAACGGCCAATCTGACAATGACGGGCAGGTCTGTTGTGTGTTGTGAGAGACAGAGACAGAAAAGGATCTATACAGCAAAGCAAAAATACTCACAGCACAAGAAATAGTAATGTTACAGCTTCAACTAAAAGATGTGAAAGCTTGCGTTAAGCTTGAGGTACACATTCCTGATTTCATGCTTTTACTTGTTCGCTGTTCTTTTTTTGCGCATGAGGATCGTTTTAATTTGACTTCAGTTTGCAGTTTGGGCGTTTCATGTCTTTCATAACCAAGCCCTATGTTGGCCTGGTTTTAACTTGCATGCCTCAGTTATGTAATTTGACTTTCCATTGTGCCAAGTTTCTGTGCTTCCTTCTCTTCTCACAGATGTTGAATCTACAGCCTCGGTTGCCCTGGGTTACGTGGCAGGAGCTGAGGAATGAGTCGAAGACAAACCCTGAGCACATGTTGTCCCGGATGCTGAAGGCAAAAGTAGGTACAACAGACCTGCAGCAGTGTAGTTAATAAACTAGTAAACTAACCACAATTTAACAAGTACCTTAATCTCCAAAATACATATTTATTCATATAATAACAATATTACTTTGCAGGAGTTTTCTCTGTGTGCACAGTGGGTGGAGCTGTACCCTGTGTCAGAGCAGCTGAGGCTGCAGCTGAAGACTGAGCATCTGCTTCATCTGCTGGAGAAGGGACAGACAGACGAAGCTTTCCAGGTAAAAGTACACAGTTTCAGGAAACTCGTACCAAATGCAGAGGAAAATCCTATAATGGATTGAATATACTGTACATTCATACATGTACAAATATATAGCTTGTCGAGTACAACACAATCTTTGAGCCCATTGGCTACTGTCTGATGACAAATTGGCCTTTTGTGGCGTCGGCCAATATTTTGCCCAAATCTTGTCCCTCACCAGTTGCCTGTATCCCTTGTGTCTTCAGTTACTCGAGGGCCTCTCTGATTTCGTGGTCGGCCTGGAGATTTGTGAGCACGCTCTGGACCGCTGCCCCGGCCTGGCTGCCTGTCACTTCCTGGCTGACTATCTCACCCTGCATTTTCAGAGGCAGGTGTCTCCCGCGCGACGACAACACATCCACGCTCTTCATCTGGGCTCGAAGGTTTGTGAATGTGAAGATGTGCACTGTAGGATGAGGACAGGAAGTGTAGTTTGTGCTCATACATCCCATTAGTTGTGTTTTCAGTACCTGGAATTTCACTTGGCATCATCATCTGTCAGGGTTCAAGAAAGTTTTTCTTGAAACTCGATGACACTGTTCATGCTTCTGGGAAGTCTGACTCCATTCATTAGAGATCCCCCCCCCCCAGTCATTATATAATATATTACATAACACTCAGCATTAATTCTTAATTTCTGCTTTGATATAGTTTTTCCACCACTTTTTTTAATGAGCATATTAAATATAACTAAACTTGATGTACAAATACTTTTTGTTTCAAAGGCTTATGAGCTGGACACTGTAAATATGTTATTATAACCAAATGACATGTGCACAGTAAAACAAAAACGAAAATTCTGTTTTATACCATAAGAGCCTTTTCCTTTGACAGCAGCTGAATTGCTTCATATCGTGATGTTGTGTTAACGTCAGTGACCGTGTTTCCTCCTCCAGGTGCTACTGACTCTGCCCCCAGCAGCCAGGCACGATTATTTCCCCCTGCTGTCCGAGCCTCTGCTGATGCTGGAGCAGCTTCTGATGAACCTGAAGGTGGACTGGGCAGACATGGCAGTGAGAACCCTGAGGAGCCTCCTGGTGGGTCAGGAGGCCGGCTTTGGTGCAGAAGACATCGATAATCTCCTGGCGGACTACGCCTCCAAAGCCCTCGACTTCTCCTGTGCCCCCAGAGAGCGGAGCAGATCCGGTCAGAGCACAGCACACAGTGGCGATGACGTGTGCAGATACAACTCAATACTTTTTTATTTAAATATTACCGAAACTGTTATTGTAGTAAAATCAGTTTTTGAAGCTTATTAACTAAAAAGTGAATCTTGTAGAAAACATTGACACAAACATGCTGAATGCTGCTCTCAAGCTCAGTTCAGTAACTATTCTCACATTACTGGCTTTTCTGTTTCACACATATGTCCATGGCTATAATGATATATATGTAATTTTTCCAGACTCTGTGATCAGCCTCCAGGACTCGCTGATGCAGTGTCCTGCTCAGGACAGCTGCTCCCTATCGTCCAGTCAAATCGAGTCTCCCACGCCCTCCACAAGTGAGACATTTGCACATGTTTAACAGCGATAAAATAATCATGTGATACTATCAAGGGAATGTCGCTGTGTGCTGTCTGCTGGAGGTGATATGCTCTTCCCTCAAGGACACGTTAGTTAACGAGTCTGTTTTTTCACAGTTGGAAATTCTCTCAAAGCACAGTGTACATATGAAGATAATGTTCTTATGTATCTGCTGTAAAATGTTAGTTGCACTTGTGCTGATTTAGGTTCCTAGTTTAAACAGTGTGCTCTTAATATTTCATCACAGGCAGCACTCCTACACACACCTCCTCCTCGAACAGCTTGGACAGGGAGAGGGATCGAAGCTCAGCAGGGAGGAAACGTCGCTCGCCTGCCAAGTTCCAGCCTCCGGATCAACCCCCCGGCCGTAAAGACTGGGTCCCTGACACCCAACAGCATGTGTGCATGGTCTGCCACCGAGAGAGGTTCACCATGGTGAGTGGGTCAAACGCTGCGAGACTCACTGGCGTTTTCATAAATCACAAAGACGTTGGTCTTGAATATAATGCCCTGTGTAGTTATAAAAAATGTATTTGATTACACAACCTTTTCCATAAACAAGATTTGTTTCCTATTCAGGCCAGTGTGCAAAATGAATGAAAAGTTTAACTTTTTGTTCCACTCTATATATTACATTTTTGTGTTTTTTAAAAGGAGGAGGAGGCTGAACTGCTAAATTCAAATTAAGAGATGAATGTGCCAAAAAAAAAAAAAGTAACATCACGGTTGATTTTAAAAGAACAGAGGAGAAAAAGTCTAGGATCCAACATGTAACTTTTCTCTGTTAGTAATTGTTGTCTTTGAATTTTTCTCCCCTCACTTCAGTTCAACAGACGGCATCACTGTCGGAGATGTGGCCGACTTGTTTGTCACGCGTGTTCTGAGCGTAAGATGCTGGTAGAGGGAAGTCCAGGAGAAGAAGTCAGAGTCTGTGACCAGTGTTACACCTACTTTCACCCAGAGTAAGATCCTGTAGAAATCACTTTACACTGTTTCCCAGTAGTTTGAAAGAATTTTAATGGAATAATATATATTTTTTTGTGATTGAGAAAAAACAAAATGCATATATATGCTAATATAGTTTAATAGAATATAGTTTAATTTAAAACATATCTTTTACCTTCAGAGCATCTGACTGCAAGATGCTGCTTATGCAAAGGACTGGAATAAACGAGTTACACCACGTTCAAACACATGAGCAGTTGTTCCTTATTATAGAAAATCATGGGATTTTACCACAAAATTGTGAACTTTGCACCTTAACGCTGCGATTACGGGTTTGGATTCATGTTTTAAACAGAAATGTTCTTGTGATTTGAATTTTTTTTATTTTTTATTGCAGTTCTGACGATGAGCTGGAACAAGCTGAAGGTACGAGTACAACATCAACTTCCTCTTTGCTGTACTAGAGAAAGAAAACAGTAATTTCCAGATAACAGGATGCAGAATTTATCTTGTATAAAGTGTATAAATGCAAACATTTCCAGATCGGTAAATCAAAGAGGTCGTGATGTTGAACTCCTCTTGTGTTGCCTGTGCAGTGGCTGGTAGCCTCATGGTGACAGAGGAAGCCTTAGATGGGATGATGCATCTGCCTGAAGTGATCCAGCGACAGATCCAGCTCAGCACAAACTCTGCAGAGAACCAGCTGCTGCAGAGCGAGTTCTACTACGAACAGGTCTGGATCTGAACATTTAGCACCACACAGGGTGAATACGACTGAGCTGTTTACACATTCGTCGTTTTCTGCTTGTTTGCGTTGAGAGCAACAGAAGCTGAAAGATCTCAAAGACTCGTTTTCACATCTCTCTTGTTGTTCTTGTCTTAAACTGTCAATTTATCACTGAGTTTGGTGCAACAAGCATAAAGGTTAAGGTTGTTATGTTTCCAGCATCGTTAAAAGCCAGTCGGCCTCTTGTGGCCGGAGGATACATGAAGATTAACGATGTTCTTTTGCCACAACCTTCTAGGCTCCCAGTGCATACCTCTGCGTGGCCATATTGTCTCTGCACAGTGACCAAACAGCGTGTGGACACCAGCTCATCGTCCACTGCCGCTCTCTGTCCTGCAAGCTGACCAACCCGGAGGTGGACGCCTGCCTCCTCACCGACATCATGCGGCAGCTGCTCTTCAGCGCCAAGCTGATGTTCGTCAAGGTCGGCCGCAGCCAGGATCTGGCCTTGTGTGACAGGTGAGATGTAGCGTGAGGTGAAACACAGCATATACACCAGCAGGAGAGAGAGGGACCACAGAACTTTGCAGTCTTGAGCAACATGAGTGAAAATACCTGTGCAGCTGCTGTAAAACTGATTTGAGGAGGTTTTTAGCCGCGAGCAGGCAGAATAACAGTAAATCACACTGATGGACAATTATCACCTCATAAAGTTCTTAAAGCGACGCTACACAACTTTTATTCTGAAAACAGCAGCTTTAAACTGAGTTGGATGGTTCACTGAGTTTGAATTGGGAGAATGTTTCCTCTTTTGATTGTTCTTAAAAAAAAGATTATTGCAGCTGAGGATGTTGTCTCTTATCTAATCATGTGACGAGATTTGGACATTTAGGAAGCTCAGATGAGTCGTCTGCCACAGGAAGTAAAAGTTGAAATCCCCTCCAGTAGATCTGAACTCTCAGGGCCCTGTGTGTCACTGTCACTTCTGTTTCTCTCACTCACTTTTGTTTCCACAGTTACATCAGTAAAGTCGACGTGCTTAAGATTCTCGTGGCAGCAAATTACAAATATGTTCCATCTCTGGACGACATTCTGGAGACGTCTGCTGTCACGCGTCTTCGTAATCAGCTGCTGGAGGCCGAGCACTACCAGTTAGCGGTGGAGGTGAGGCTCGTGGTGCCTTATTCATATTATTCATGGTCTCACATGTGTTTGTCTGGGACCCTGCACAGAATTCTGCTCTAATAAACAGTAACTACTGTCCAACTGCAGAAAAGTTTATTAATCCACCGAACCTAAATTAGATAAATGTTATATCTCAGAAACTCAACTTCAAGGCTGCTTTTAATTTTCCTGGGTGTTTGGCTGCTAGGTGTCTACCAAGAGCGGCCTGGACCCTGGTGGCGTGTGGCAGGCGTGGGGGATGGCCTCTCTGAAGGCAGGGAACCTCTCGGGGGCGAGGGAGAAGTTTTCCCGCTGCCTGAAAGCTCCAGTGGACAGAAACCAGCTGAGCCTGGGTCCTTTACTGCTGCAGGAGATCGTCCAGCACCTGGAGACCATCGTACGACCCACTGTGGCCACGGTAGGATGATGCCGTCACTGTGGTGTTGTTACCTAAATGCTACTGCCACTGTGTAAGGCTGGGGTCGATGATCCATGGTTAGCCACAATGACTGGCCACAAGTACAGCACAACAATTGGAACTTGTATATATGAACATTATGAACATTAAATATCGGTGACTATTCTATTTTTGTAGCTCTGTAATTTTATGATGACGCTTAGTGGTCAGGTTGAGTCACAGTCTGGACTGGTCACACAGAATGTGCACAGCTACACCACCCTCCTTCCCCCTGGTACATGAAACCGTAGGAATCTCACACGTATCGTCCGGTGCCAGGGGACAGATGCTATAATTTAATATATTAAATTATCTGTGGTGTGTGTTGACCTGGATTCATGTCCGTGGTTTGCTCAGTTTGTTTGGCTCTGCATTTGTTTGTGGTCAGTGACACCTGTTCTGTCTGACCCCATTATGAACTTTGAATAAAAGCAGCACTGCAGTATTCTTCATGATGTGTGATGTTAAACAACATATCCATCAGAGCATAATTTCACAACCCTTTTGTCTTCTGTTTGTCTCTGCGTCAGTCGTCTGGCGAGGACATCTTGGCATCGCTGCGGGAGCTGGAGGACGCTCTGAGCGACACGAGTCCTGTCGAGCGACCAGAGGGACCAACGCAGAGCGGCGACCTCAACCAGGAGTGTCTGTACTACCTGAACACATATGGCACTCACCTGGCACTCATCAGCTTCTGGGTGCGGCATGACTCCATGACCGAGGCCCTGACGTACCTGCTCAACAAGGTAAGACATTGATCACTGGGTATGTCTGGCTGGAATTAATCATAGAGCCCTCTGCACAAATTTCAGATTTGATTTGATTATATATATATATATAGATTGACCTGATGTTAATAATATTAATCAAACTCTAGCTTTAATACACCTTGTAAAGTACGGGAAATCAGAGCTCTTAGCAACAACGGGGAGTATGTATGTATATATATATATATATATATATAACTGAGATTTAAATCTGGCATCCGTGGCAGCATTCCTGTGTTGCTGCACTGCTAGCAATGCATATTACGTCAGTCAGCAATGATTGGTTTACCAGAGCTAAAAATGGGAGCATTCATTAAGAGAGAATGCTTGCAGACGTATCTAGGGTGTAGCGTTCGACGAGTTTCTGATAACGAGGTCATGAGTTATAATCACATGTCGACGGTGTTTGTTGAAATACTTTTACTGCCAGAAATGTTCTGCCCTGCGTGTTTGCATGTTCCCAGCAAAGTTTGTTTATTCAAATATCAAAGTGTTTATTTGCCAAAAATGGAGTTACGTGACTAATTGACCCACGAAAAGAAGCTGATGTGTGTTTTCCTGCTTCGTCATGGCTCAGGAGTGCCCAGAGGAGGTGTTTCTAGAGGGTGTGTTGCAGCCCAGCCTGGAGTGGGGGCGTCTTGGCACCCTGCAGGGGATACTGGAAAAACTGGACCCAGGCCTGGAGACGTGCAGCCGCTACCTCATCGCCTCCTGCCAGTTCCTGCAGCGGCGAGGATACTTCAATACTCTCTACCAGCTCCAACAGTTCATGATGGTTAGGAGTCTTTTCATGTTTTTACATTTGTTTTTTTATCCCTTTAGACTTTAAGTAGCATTTGAAAGTAAAAAGAAAGACAAAATTTCTGTCCCTCAGCCAATTCAACATCATCCAACCTCAAATTAATGTCAACTCTTTTCTCCCAGACAAGCAGGCTCTTAAATCTCTTTGTGGCTTAATGGTTAAGATATGCACGTTATATTAAATGATATAGTAAAAGCATCAGATAGTGTTCGATTCCTGACAGATAATGAAATCGTACCTCTTTAGTAATACTTCAAATATTGTGTACGCGGACAGGATCATGTACGTGCAGCCATGACCTGTATCCGATTCTTCACACATGGAGCCAGTTCGTACCTTCAGCTGGGAGAACAGCAGGTATGTCTCTTTTTCCACAGCTATGCAAGTCGGCAAAGTTTTTACCGGCTGTTTCCTGCTTGTTTGAGGACGTGTGTCTGCCTTTGACCTTTCACAGCGCTGGCTGGTCAGAGCCAAAGAGCACCTGAGGGCGTATCTTCAGGAGCTGCAAGGTCGGGGCGCCGGGAGGAGAAAATCTCAGGTCAACTCGTTTAGGAAGATGATGTCGTCCAGTGACGTGTCCAGGTTATTTCATATATCTTTGTCACAGGATTTAAATAGATCCGCACTCTTGCCTATTTATCGGAGAAAAGAAAGTATTGTTTACATGTTTGCTTCCTGTCAAGTAGACTCTTATGTGTGGACCTCTGCTGTCTCTCAGGCACATGAACACGATTGAGCTCCAGCTGGAAGTGACCCGGTTCCTCCATCGCTGTGAGAATGCTGCTTCCTCCAAGACGCCACAGACCAGCACACCTTCCTCCAAGTCCTCTGCATCCAGTCCACCACCCACACTGTTTGGAGGAAGTCCGATGAAGGTTGAGGTCGCCTGTAAGGTGAGGTTTCACTCGGGGTCATCCCAGTGCTCCACAATCAAATGCCCCATTAGATTAAGGTGGTTTTAAAATACTGACTGACTTTATTCTTCTGCCAATAAAACCCTGAGTTAGAGAGTAATGAATTCATGAGTGCAGATATAGCAAAGGAATGGGTTATAAAAATGAGAATACAGTAAAATGTATGTGTGAATAAAATATCAAATACCTGTTTTTCTATGTTTTGTGTAAAATCCAGTTAATATGCCTTTAATTGCAGGTCATGCTTGGAGGAAAAAACATAGAAGAGGGGTTTGGCATTGCTTACAGAGTCATACAGGTACGTTCCTACATGAGTCAGTATTGGTTCTGCTTTTCAAACCGGATTTATTTCATCCAAGGGACAATAAACGCGACTTTGACTGTGACCTTGAATACTGTTTACTTACTCATGCCAAATAAATGTACTTTTAACAGGATATGAGTGTTCCTTGTCAGAGTTTAACATTTCCCTGTTTCTTCCTCGACCAGGACTTCCAGCTGGAGGCGCAGGCCGTCTACATGCGGGCCGGTCAGAGGCTCGTCAGACAGCGGCAGTATGGAGCCGTGCGGCAGCTCTTCAAGTGTGTCAGCGAATCAGGCACTGCCACCAAAAACGACTGCGACGCCCTCATCCTCAGCTGTGTGTCCATCGCAGATAAGGGGGCGTCTGATGTGAGTGGCCGAGGCCCTTTGAGAACGTTAGATACCGACGAGAGTTTATTATGTTAACAAAGTTCGACCGTGACTTGGCTCCATGTTGTCTTTTTGGTCACAGAGACGTTTGTTGTCCTTTTTCTGATCTAGGCGAGGGAACTGGAAAGTCTCATTCTAGAAACCAAGAGCACAGAGAGCAAGGTAGTGTGAAGCTGATCATGTTCTATTCTCCTCCGTCTTTCAACGGGAATATTTGGTTTTACAATCGTCCTGCTGGAGAAAAACATGAACCTCTCTTCACATCTCCCGTGTGTCTGCAGATCAAAGCTTACCTGCTGTGCGGTAAACTGCGGCCAGCGTACCTGCTCGCCGTCAAGCTGGAGGCGAGCCGCGCGGGCCCGTTGGTCCAGGACGTCCTTCAGGCGGCCGAGGGAGCGCAGGACTCAGTGATGCAGAACATCTGTCGCCAGTGGCTGTCTGAACATCACAACAAGTCATCTCAGCAGCGCCCGGCCCGGCCCACGGCCAGGTAACGGCACACCGGGAGATCACACGAGCACTTGAACTGAAAAACGGAGCACAAACGAGAGGATTCAGGGTTTCTGATGTCACACAGTTCTATAGATGTGTGGCTGAGTGATTAGCTTTGAGATCAATATGACTGCATCTCATATCTGCCGTCGATTATAGTGGATCATGATTGAAACAGCACATTTCAATCCACTAGTTTATTAAAACATCAGAAAATTCAAGATTGAACCATTTTGGAGAGATCCTGTGTTCTGTGATGAGATCGTAGAACCTCTCCCTCTTGGTCTTTGTCTCCAGATGCCTCAACACCAGCATAAACTGTGTAGCTAGGATCTAACCAAGCATTAAGAGTTTCCATCTGTTTTAGCATCAAACTAAAATAACGCCCTCCGACTCCTGATGGACAGTTTGTAGAAATGCTTTAGAATCGATGCAGCAGAACCAGAAATATCTTCTTCTTCTTCTTCTTGTCAAAACCAGGCTCCTACTTTGCCCATTATGCAACTTGACTGTGGACAGTTCAGGCAGATGTTTGTTTGTTAGGGTAACAGAGGATCATTCTGCTCTGGTTGCTGGCCTCAGATGAGGAGTGGCCTTCTTCCGCACCGCTTCCCCAGCTGATGTGACTCAAATGACACTCGTTAAGGTGATTTATCCGATTTTACGCAGCTCCCAGTGGAGACACAACCGCTTTCATACAGCAACATCAGACTCTGGTGTGTAAAATTCGATCACTATTAACCAAAGTAAGACGGTTTTTAATATTTTGTAACATGTGGACTGTAGGTTGGAGCTAGAATGAGGTACTGGAATAAGAAAGAATGGATTTGTTGTCTATGCTAACATTTGACTAAGTTGTTAATTCATTTGAAATCGTTTTTTCTGACCTCCAGTGGATTTAAGTCTGACCTCGCTGCAGTGATGTATAGTGTGTGTGTGGATTCCTGACTCGAGCCCTCGGGACCAGTCAGGACTTGTCGACACCCGATGAATCGCGCTGGGGTTCGAACGGAAATGTTTAAAAATGATATTCAGGTCACAAAAAGCATAAAGTCGGGTTCGGGTCGGCCTCGTTCTCTCAGGCTCGGTCGGGTTTAGACAGAAAACTGCAGCCTGAGCTTCACTCTGATGTACAGGTGAACTCAATGACCCTGTTAGGTCGTGTGTTAATTAGTTCACTGTTTCAGCGGAGGCGTCTAGAACGAATCACCAACGTGCTTTATTTAGATTCTTGAAATATGTTGCTGTTATCTCTCATCTGTGGTGAACTTGAGAGGTGTTTCTGCAGTGGAGTCACAACAGACCCAGTTACACAACACAAGCATATCTTTGCAGTGAGGCAGTATTTGACAAAGGTTCGTCTCCTACCTCAATCTAAAGGGAAAATGTCTTGGACTGACTGGAAAGCCTCTTGATACGTGAAGGTCTTTCTTCTCATTTCTATTTCCTCGTTGTGTGTGTGTGTGTGTGTGTGTGTGTGTGTGTGTGTGTGTGTGTGTGTGTGTGTGTGTGTGTGTGTGTGTGTGTGTGTGTGTGTGTGTGTGTGTTTAAGTTTTTTTTTTTTTTTATTCAGGCGTAAAAAAGAAGTGTAATCTGCCAAGAACTGTACATGTGAAAAAAGAAGTCCGTTTTTTTGTTATCCTGATGAGGCTGTTTACCTGTTTTCCATTGTACAGCACCTTTTCTGTCCAGGTTTCAGCAAACGTTCCCTTTTAACAAGGGAAGTCAAACAGTATTTAAGGGCATCTAAAGAGTTTTAGGTTGGATACGCAAAGGGACCGGTTATAGATCAGGTTTAATTCATCATCCATAGAGTCAACTCTGTCGTGATTCGTCCCGTCTCCGGATGGATGGTTTCTACGTCTCCTCTTGTGTCATCGTGTGTTTTGGTGGTGATTACCGTACTCAGAGTTGTTGCTCATTTTAAATTTGGGCTTTGTTCTCAAGTCGTAATAATTAACTTACACAGATAATGAGTCGTATAACGTTGCTAAAAAAGGGATCTCACCGTGCTCACGTGATGTCTGTTGATGTGTTTTGTTGTTTCTCCTGTTTTTCCACAAAGTTTAGTGCAAACGTAGTGACGCCATGAATCTTATCTTTTAATTCACTCACACGACAATCACCCATATCGCTGAAGCTGCCTTGTTGAGAGTGTTTATTTCCGAGCTGTTCTGATCTCATCAGGAAGTACGCCTTCATTCCAGAGGAGATACTGGGTTCTCTCTCTCTCTGCCTTGAGTCCCTGCGCTGCACTGGTCTGAGGACTGACGCCCACAGTTCTCCCTGTGATGTCGAGTGATAGAAAGAAACCAGTTCAGACTTTTGAGATGTACGCATACGACATTCTTGCACTTCGACTGTTGTCTCATCACTGCCGCACTTTATATTAGTGAGTTTAAAGAAAACTTCTTTTGGGGGAAAAAAATGAAAATACAGAATAAAGAAAGTCATGATTTAGAAATGTACTGGATTTTGCCATCCCTTGTAAAGTATAAAAAATTAAACAATAAAAAGACATGTAATTAAAACTGAGTGTGATGCTTCCTGGCTTCTTAAAATTTTAACAAAAGTTAATCATTTGGGAAATGTGCTTATTTGCTTTATTTCCAGTAGTTAGATAAAAAGAACTTGTACCACTTTTTAGTTTGTTTGTTTGATCAACACCAAGCTAATGCTAACTTATCGTGAAGACTGAGTATTCCAAATCTTTAAACTTAACTTGTAATAAAGGGAATAAACGTATTTCCCAAAATGCTGAATTTTTCTATAATATTTTAGTTGAGTCTCTTTACACTTCTCTTCTATGATGATGATGATTCAACTCCATGGGTAAGAGAACTCCTCCTCCTCTTTCCGGACGGCGTTTAGATGAAGATATCAAAGGATTGACACAGCAGCCTTTTTAGCAATATTTCTGTTTATTTACATCAAATGTAAACATTCAACTCTTAACATGAATGTACGTGTAGTAAAAGGCATATTTCACTTGTATAAAACACAGAATGTAAACTCTTGGCAACCTTGTGTGTGAATGCTGAGAAGGAAACATGAGGAGGGAGGGAAATCTTTACAAATGCAAAACGGTTCCTCCGGGAATGTGCAGTTTTTGGCAATGACAATGGAAAAACAACTCTGTAAATATTGCAGTGTCATGATTCTAAATCTTGGTTCAAATAGAAAAAAAGCTTTTTTTGTAACCTACATATTCTACGATTATCACAAAATACATTTATGCAATTCAAGCAGTAATCGTGGGTCAGACTGATGCTGATCTCCAATGGTTTACTAATTACATATATTTTTTAAGTCGAGCTGGAAACACCGTAAGAAACCCTGCAATTGTTTAGAAATGCTGGCACGAAAGTGAAGCAATTTAGCTGCGATTTCTGAACTCTTTCAAAACACTTCCGATAGAGATGCTGGTCTTGAACCCTGGCTTGACCCTTCACAGTAGCCCACAAGCATTACAATACGTCAAGTTGCTTCTTTTTTTTTTTTTGCCTGCACGGTCGTCGCATTGTGTCACAAAAAAAATAGATCGGGTCAACGCGTTATTGGTGATTACGTGACAGTACCGTCGAATGGTTTTGTACAGCATCAGCATTTTCAAGTTTCATCGTATTGTAATTACTTAGTTATTTCACAAGAAAAAGCAACTTACAGTCGCTCTTACAGTTACCTGACTGCCTATTAGAGAATCATCAACGTTCAGAACATCAAAACCATAATTAAACAAATGAAATGACTGATGGCAGAAAGGATGAGAAGTCCTTATTGAACCGAGGCTGGCTCCACATGTACACAGGTATTTATTAAAATGGGTGGGGGGGGGTTTAATATATAAATCTATGTCCCCATGAAAATGCGAGAAAACACGAGGTCCGTATCGTACCAAACCAACAGGTGGCGCTATAACCCCAACTGGTTCCGGCAGGCGAACGACAATGACATCACACTGAAAACTGAGTTACTGAACATCTTCAACCTGGGAGGAGTTTTAAAAAGGTTCAGTTTTCCGTGACCTCAAACCTCAGTGTGAACGAAACACTCGATTTGAAAAGAAATACCCATGTACGTGTGAACGAGGCCTCGAGAGAGAGACGAGGGTTCAAAGTTCAATCAGTCCCACTCGATAGCGAGAAGCTCACAGCTGATGTCCCACAGTCTCCTCGCCGTCTCCTCACTTCTTCCCTGTGGGGCGACAAAGGCCGGGGCGCAGTCGCTGAAAGGAAAGAGGGGGGGGAGGATTATTACGTAAAGGGCTTATGATAATGTGAGTCACACACCCCCCCCCCCCCAAGGAGCAGGGATCTAATTTGTCTTTCACCTTATGTGTGGTGGCAAGAATAAAAGAGGGGGGGGATCTCTACTGATTTTCCAGTATCATCACGTCACATGATCGAGCCTAACTTGTATAATGACAATTTAAAAATGGCTCTCGTTTCCTGAATATACATTTAGTTTTTTAAAGTTTTAATTGAACCGATTCATCTAATAGGGATTTATCATTTTATCAAGATAGCAGGATGGTGATGTTTAACAGTTAATCAGTTAATTGATTACATTTGGAACGGACATCCATGGTAGGATAATTCCTAGTTACTTTGGTGATCCCGACTTTCTTTAATCAATTAATTAATACATTTGATTTGGTTTACAAAGTGCTTCACAGACATAAAAACATAACATACACAGAGTAGTTAGACATTAAATCAGTTTCAGTGCAATAAAGAAATGGAAATGATGAAAATCTTGAGATTAAATGAATGAGTAAATAAATAAAAGTAAATTGATATGATCCAACTGGTTGCCACCCACCTGAAGTGTTTCCCAGAGACAGAGTGCAGCTCCTCGGCCACAGCACAGTAGATGCTGGTCTGGGCTCCCTCCCGCGGGGTTTTTACAAACGTGGAGAAGAACGTCATGAATATCGTCATGAGGGTCGAGTGTCGGGTCAGGTCGGAGTTCACCGTCCCCGGGTGGACTGAGTTCACGGTCACGTTGGTGTCTGCGAGAACAACAGATCAGGTTCACGATTAGGGCCCGAGCGATGGGAGGGATTAAAACATCCAATTACGATAATCAGGCCAATATATATATTTTTTAACGATTCCTCAGATGTTGTTTTCAAACCCTGACAGTTTAACCTTAAACTTTACATGAATAACTGTAATAAATAGAAAACACATTTCTTTGACATAATTTGATATAAATGCTCTCGTCACACTGAGAGATTTCGTTGGTTTCTCCTCTGCAGTGTCATGTTAAATACTTAAAGGAGCTGTAAATAAAATGGTCTTTAAATTATTTATAAATTCACTTCTCCCTGTATCCAGCACATTGGCTTCCAACATGCTCACAGGCACAGTTGGCATTTGTATAGTGTCATTTAGAAACAATGATACCTGGTCAAAGGGTTAGTAAAGACCATTTGTTGTCGGCCTACATTTTGCATTCATCTCTTCCCTCCTCTTCCTCATCATCACACAAAGCATCACTAACCCTCTGCTACTACATTTGCCAGAGAACAGCCCATCTGTGTGTTCTCCCATGTTTTGTGTGTGTGTGTGTGTTTGTTTGTGTACCTTTGAGTCTACGAGCCAACTCTCTGGTAAACAGCACATTGGCCAGTTTGCTCTGGCAGTACGCTAATCCACTGTTGTAGCTGCCCTGGCTGTGAAGGTCGTGGAAGCGGACCCAGCCGAAGTTGTGTGCCAGAGAGGAGACCACGATGATTCGGGCCGGCCCGCTGCGCTTGAGCAGCCCGATCAGCAGCGACGTCAACAGGAAGTGACCTGTCAGAGGTAAGACAGACGTACGCTGAGCAGGGTGAACACTCTTTACTCTGATCCTGGGCATTTATTAACTAATGGACAAATGTTTTCTCAGTATCGAAGATAAATTTATACTTTCTTGCCGAACGTGGCATCAGACGTACGTGAGGGAAAATAACAGCAATGGAAATAACATGAATTCATTGTATTTGTTAATATCGATAACCTCTCAGGGTCGATCTGTTATTATCATGCACATATTACAAAATTAAACTATCGAGCAGAACTCTTCAAAGACTGCGTTGCCTTTCCAGTTGTGCATGAAATGTGCAGAATGATTTATTTCCATTGGATGAATCCGATCAATCAGTTTATCTGTGAGATTTTCAGTCCTGTTTAAGGTTTGAATGATTCGTGGGTTCCAGTAAATTTCCGTGAGTTCTTACCCAAGTGATTGACTCCGATGTGCATCTCAAAGCCATCAATGGTTTTGGTGTAAGGACACATCATCACGCCGGCGTTGAGGATGAGGATGTGAAGACGATTCACCTCTGAGTAAAGAGAACATCACATAACAGAAACATGGCCGCTGTTATACCTGTTAAATAACAACTCTCTGGAGCTTTGTAGGCGGATGTGAGCATTAAAACCGCCTCTGTGTGGTCACCTCTGAGGAATTCCTGTGCGAAGGCACGTATAGAGCAGGTATCTGCCAAATCCAGCTCTCGAACCTCCACATCTGCATCGGGGCACGCAGCTCGTATGCTGGCCGCAGCCTCCTCGCCCTTTTCCACGTCTCGGCACGCCATGATCACCCGTGCCCCTGCCATGTGAACAAATCATTATGTAAACTGTGACACTAGTCAGGAAGGAGCCAGTTATATTTTGATCCGGATCAGGGGACGGATCCAGGAACCTTTTTAATTTACCGTTGTGAGAAAAGACGTTTCACAACAGTTTAGTTGATTTCTGAGGGACATTATTCATGGTTCTTGATGAATAAAATCATTCATAGTTAGAGGAATGATTAATGTGTGTAATTTGGTGCAGCGTGATTGAATGTAACGGTACTGTTGGTACTTGGTGAGTGTCATTCTAGCAGTCGTGTGTAGGATTGTTCGGCCTTGTGCTGATTTATTGTCAAAAATCCTGATTTAATAAAGTATTTATTCTTCATAGCATCATTATTTGAATCTTACAGCCTCCCCCTGTATGAGACCACAGTTTGGTCTTGTTGGATGTATTGAGTTGGTGTTGTGCTGAATTTAAATCCTGTATTCAAGGGTAAAAACCAAAAGGTCACCTCTCATCACCAGATCCCGTGCGGTCTCCCTCCCAATCCCAGTGTTGGCTCCAGTGATGAGGACTGTCTTCCCATCCAGACGAGCCGGGGACCTGCACACTCCTCCTGCTGCATAACTTCTGTTGATGCACATCACAGATTAATACTCAGATCTCTGCCTTGCCCCAGAGCAGACAGTCCCTCCCGCAGCCATAAAACCCTGTGTCCCCATTGGAGTTGGGACATATGGACCCACGGCTCAATAATTCACAGAGAAACTTGGGATGAGGCCACAGCTGAGCGTCAAAGTCGTGCGGCCCTCGCCACTGAGCAGGGAGCCGCCGCAGCCAATGGGAAAGCACAGGAGCACACCTACTACCCCACGCTCGGGCTCCTGATTGGCCCAGCTCAGGTGGAAGACACCCGGTTCATCCGGCTGCAAAAAACTCCCACAGCTCCATCATCCTTTCTGTTGCATTGATTCTCTGCTCAGGACAATACATCAGCATCGAGTGGAGGATTTGGAAATAACCCTTAAATATGACATATGACTGAAATAGACACACACAGTGCTTTTTTTTTATATATATAACGGAAACGCATCCTTAGATATAATAACAGTGCAATGTTCTGTCCTGTCAACCAAACCACAATCCAGCCCTGAGTGGGTTCCATGAGTGCATTGGTCGCCGCTCACCTTATGTGTGATGCGAACAACAGCACCAGCAACGTCACCGCTCCGAGTCCAGCGACTATCGCAAAAAACAACATGATGCAGCGGATCCTCTGCTCGTCTGTGATTCTGAGGCTGAGAGAGGAGCTGCAGCTGAGGAGGAGGAAACAGCTGATGTCAAGGCAGAAAGGGGGGGGAGGCGTGCACACATACCGCCAGGGGCATCATGGGATTGTAGTTTTTATAGCCTGGGTAGAAGGTAACACACAGGCTGGTTTAATTATATATATATATATATATATATATAATTACATTAGGATTACTAACTATTTATGTTGGTATGTTGTGTTGACTTTTATTGTGGCAACTTGTGTTAGTATTTTATCATATTATATGTTGTTTAATTAGAGGGAATTGCATTATTTTACGATAAAGAAGATTGTTTTTTTACATTTTAATAGATTATGTGTCTCCAGAGGCTTAATCTGACATTATGATACATATACACAGGAATTCAACCATATCAATACCAACATGAGAAAAGAAAAAGCAATGATCTCAATAAACAAACATAAATATGCTAAATTTTAAAAGGTGCTTAATATCTCAAGGGGATAGAAAATGAGTTTACATCCCAAACATTTTTAATTCAAATGAATTGAATAAAAATATATTATTAATTAGATTTTTTTTGTAATTACAATTTCATTAAAATCTAATAATAAAACTTAATTTCCACTCAAAACATGTATAATAAAATGAATAGTCAATATTAATACAGTTTTGTCACCTTATGTTTGAAAACTACATTTCCCACAAAGCTCCTGTCACCGCCTGTCTACGTAGCGCCTGATTAGAATTGTCATCGGGTGGTTTTTGAGTTTCCTTCACTCAGATCTGTTGTTATTTTCTAAATAGTGTAAGTTAAATCTTGTCTTATTCATTTGTAAGTATTAGTTTCACCAGGATATTATTAAAAACCTTGTTGTTATGGTTGACTTCCGGTCAGGCGCTGGGGGGGGGGCAGTCGGTCACGAGGTCCATCGAGTCGATGAGATCTGAATTAGATCGAGTCAGTGTCGTGATCGTTATTCGCGTTTTGTCTGACAGAAGAAATTAAAACCGACCACACGTCGACCAGTCGATTCGAGATGTCGTCGGAGGAGTTTGAGAAGTTGCACGAAATCTTCAGCTCGATGTTCGAGGAGCTGAAGCTGCTTCCAGACCGAGCTGCGAGGAGCCAGGGAGGTAAACACACTGCTGCTGAGGTCATGTTGACGTCAGCTAACCAGCTAACCAGCTAACCAACCAGCTAACCAACCAGCTAACCAACCAGCTAACCAACTGACGTACAACACAACCAGTTCTCCTGGTGATGAGTTATTTACTGTCATGAATTAACGCTTGTGTTGTTTCCGCAGAGGAGAGGAAGAGGTTGGTGAGGACCTTCGATGAGAGAAATGGGGAAGCTGAGGAAGTGGTGAGCTGCTCTGATTCTTCTGGACGTGATTCTACTTTCACTTTTGAATTCTAGTGTTGTTTGTTCTTGATGAACTTGTTTAGTTTTTAAAACCTTCCCTCGGGTTGTGATTTAAAAACACTGTGATTCGAGTTGACAGAGATGAGCTGGAACTTTATTGATCATCACAGAAGAACTTTATTGTACATCAACAATCTGTATAAACATTCTACACACACACCTTTGAGAACCAGTGCGACGTTGACCATAACAGAGAAAGGTCCCGTGCTTATCTGTCTGCAGTTACAAGGAATGGAGGAGGAGCTGCGCGGCGCCCCGTCTTCTTATCGAAATGGAATGGCTACGAAGCTGCGCCTGTACCGCCGGGATCTGGGCAAACTGCAGAGGGACATGAAGAACTCTGCCCCCGGGTTTGGCTCCTCGCCGCAGCCAGTGGGAGGAAGTCATCAGGGCATCTACTCATCAGAGAATCAGCAGAGTGTGAGGCTGCTTGAGCATTTCACCGCGAGAGGGGACAGACCCAGGGACACCTTACATGTCTGTGTGACTGTTTGCAGTATGGTTATTTTAATCGTTGAAGGACCTCAGTCTCCTCTTGAAAGTCCTCTTCTTCTCATTAAGGAGGGCTTTGATGTCTTTTGTTCCCCATGTAAATGTAAAACAAAAGACGTCAAAGCCTCCTCACCGATCCTTTTCCTCTGCACCCCCTGTGGTGATGCTGCTTTCAGCGCCATCAGCTGATCCCTGGAGTAAACAATGTGGTGTTGCCACGAGTGGCAGAACAAAACGAGTAGTTCCACCGTGAAAAAACAGAACAAAACTCTCCACACAAACATGTTTGGAGAGGACGCAGCTTTAATAAGTTACTTACAAAAGAAAACTTTTAATATGTCAAAGAAAAAAGACAAAAAGTTTGAAAATATAAGAAATATAACACCTTGATTATGTCAAAATACTGTTATTGGTTATGTTTGTATTTCTGGTTTCGCTGTAAATTATTTATTCCTGTAAATACTGGCTTATATAAAATGTATTTACAAACAGACCGTTTCAGTGTCTTTGAAAACGACATTTAAAAGCTGTGTGTTGAGAAAATTAAGAAAATAATAAAAAATGTTAATGTTTGCACACAGAGATCAACATTTTACTGAAGAACTAACTCACGATAGGTGATATCTAAGGGAGCTGAACAGTTTATTTCCTCCTGTAAATATGTTTTGTTCAGCATCATTTATCCTGTTTTGCTCTGTCCCTTCTCCCCCCCACTGAATGCAGACTCACCTGCAGTCCCAGAGAACCTTGCTCCTCCAGGGCACAGAGTCTCTGAACAACGCCAGTCAGAGCATTGAACGCAGCCAACGCATCGCTGCAGAGACGGAGCACATCGGTACCGACATCATCGAGGAGCTGGGGGAGCAGCGCGAGCAGCTGGACCGCACCAGGAGCAGAGTGAGAATCAGCACGGGATTAAAATGCTATTTCGATTTGAATGTGTCCAGTTAACAGGCTTTTGGGTTGGTATAATTTAGTCTAGTTGTGGTCGGTCTGAAGAGAAGCAGTTAAATATGATGTAATCTTTCTTTTTAAAATCTCTTCTGTCTTTTTGTGTAGTTGGTGAACACCGGAGAGAACCTCAGTCGAAGTCGAAAGATCCTTCGGGCCATGTCTCGGCGGTGAGTGTTGTCCTAGAGGAGGTTATACATTTAATTTATCTTGTTACGTTCAATTTGATCAAATAAGTGAATGGATGCTCAACTTATAAACAAGTAAAATGAAGATTCTTCTTCTCTTCAGTCAATACACAAATTGAGCTCATTTTCTAATCCACAGAGATGATATTAGTTTCAATAAACTCATTAAATAAAATCTTCCTTGTGAATGATTGTGGAATAATGACCAGCGCCTCCGCTTATGTTTGATTCATTTTCTTTCCGTCTTGTAGGCTGATGACAAACAAGTTGCTGTTAAGTGTGATCATTTTAATGGAGTTGGGGATCCTGGGCGCTGTGATTTACCTGAAGTTCTTCCGGAAATAAACTTCCCCACCTCAGAAGAGTCTCAAGCTCCTGATCCAAGAGCAAAACCCCCGATTCTCTGCATCTGTCTCCATCAACTGTCCAGTAGCAATAATGCTGTTCCGCTGTCTCCAGCCAACTGTTTCATATTAGTGCAAAGAAGGACAATAGGAAGACTCAGGTTGGAACTGAAGCTTCGCCGAGAGAAGATTTTGTCCCTGAGCACATGAAGTTCGTTCAACGGGGAAAAACAAACCTGTCAATGGACTAAACCTACAGGACAAACTGTGAACTGAGATTTGCACTGTTTTATCAGACTCTTAATGCCAACGATGCCCTGTGGGGCTGTGTTCTGACTGCTGCAGATTCCAGAGAGGATCCTGGATGAGTTTGGTTGAATCACTGCATCATGTAAAGATTCTCTGGTTTGGTGACGGTACTCATGAAATGACAGATGTTTGCATATCAGCTCTGTGAGTTTTTAAAAATTATCTTATTGGGATACTTTTCTGTTAGTATTCTACATTATTGTATTGTTTATTATGTTTATGAATCCAAACGACTGTATGTGATGAAATGGCACCAGCCCAGTGTATTTTCCTAGAGTCTTCATGCTCAGTATCCAGATGGTTATTTTGAGCTAATTTTCTCAATTCTCTGATGTGAGAATAAAGTCAGTCAGAGGTATGAATGTGTGAAAAAATGTTCTTAACAGTTAATGATGTCTAATCGCTGTATAACACAAAAATCTCTTGTCAGAACTAAGCGTCTTTATTCTCTATTTGACAGTCAACACATTAAAGGTAATGTTTAACCTCATCTTGCATCGTACCTGGTACTTCCAGGGAATGCAGCCAAGCAGGCCAAAGCTTTGAAATAACATCCGCTGTGGAACTGACGTCACAGATGTGGATGATTTCCAGGCCGGGTCAGTGCTGGGTAAACAGCATCTGTTACTATGGAATTAATTCTCAAATGATAGGTGATAAGGTTATTTTTAGTGACGGGTTCTTGAAGTGGCACATCTGCCACAGTGTTGTTCTTCTGCGTTAGAGATCATGCCTTGCTGCAGTGACCTGGTTGTGTGGATGAGGGGGGGGGGGGCATTTCATAATTTATTTAGCTTGTATTTGAAATGTGTTTCTACATTTCCTGAAAACCTAAAACACAAGCACACCTGTTTTTCTGTCCTTAAGTTCCTTTCTTTTGTACAATGAATTACTTTTTATTAGTGCAAGTAATCACCAAAGCTCCATCCGGCCATGATAAAAAAACTGAAAATCAATTCATGGGTCCGCCTGTTTATCTGAGTAATCTTACACAACCTTGGCGGAGGTATCAATGTGACCATTGATTCTCATAATACTGTATCTAGTCCCAACATTGGCCTCGTAGCAGTGGCCTTGGCGGCAGCGTTAGTCAGTCCTGACTGAAACTCAATATCTACTGATCTGTTGCCATTGCATTCTTTCCACAGTCAGTCACGGTCATTGTCATGTTACTGCAAATATTAACATGTTAAGTAACATGGTCCACGCTAAAGGATGTTGACACACAGTGTGTGGGCTCACAGACTGTTTCATGTTTTGTTCAAATAGATATTTTCGAAGTTTTACTGGATTCCTTAATAATGTAAAATGAGGGAGTCAATAATACAACTGTACACATGAACCAAAAATGTCAGCACATTTATGGGAGACCAAAATATAAACTCTGTTACAAGGACAAGTCATTCAGTGGCCTCATCACGTCAAACATCGGTCACTCACTTCATTTGTGAGCAAAAACTGATTAATCATCAGTTCATATTCATACACACAGTAAGTCTAGTACATGTACTGTACTAGTAGGTTCAATGTGTACATACAAAAACTCTAAAGAAAATACAGTAACCACACCTGGTCCAAAAGTGCAAACACATCATTACTAGTTTTTTACTAACTGGCACAGACACCGTTTTCAGAATCCATGCTGTGGACTTCAAACTACGTCTTGATTCATCATACCTCTGAGGCAGGTTCATTAACTTGTAAACCAAACACATCATAAATATGTGGCAACTGTGTCCTTGAATACTTAACTTATTACTGTACATACAAAATAAGTTAGCATTACAGTGAGTAGTCTTCCCACCAATAAGAGTAGTGGTTTCTAAAGGGTTAGGGTTAATAATCTATGTAAACGTCTCTCACAGGTTTCATAAATCCAGACGTAAATAATTTTTTTAAAACACTACAATAAACAGCAAAGAGATGGGAACAAAATATTTGAGCTACTGTTAGAATCAGTCTTTTCAGTCTTGAACTGGCGGAATGCTCGGGGATGACGATGATACAGTCCATAGCTTCACTGTACGCCCTCAGAGGCGGAGCTGCTCTGTGTCGTCCTTCGCAGACGGAATCTCATCGATGGACACGTGAGCCCCTTCTCTCGTCTGTCCAAGAGACGACGCGATGACGTTGACCGCTAAAGAGGCGGTGGCCTCCACGGCTTCTTGGTTGGCCCCTAGCATGGGGTTCACCTCTACCAGGTCCATGGCTGACAGCAGGCCTGCACAGCAACACAGTCACAAGTTAGATACTAACACTAAGACCAATGGAAGTGTTTTATTGACAACATGGTGTCGTCTCTTTAAGCTGTTGCAGACATGCATGTATTTGTAGTTTTTTGTACCTGTGTTATGGATTTCCTCTGTGATGTAGATTCCCTCCCTGTAGGTCAAACCTCCATTCACTGGCGTTCCTGTGGCGGGGGCGAGAGACGGGTCGAAGGCGTCGATGTCAAAGCTCAAGTGGATCGGCCGCTGTTTTCTGTTCGAGAAGGTGAGAAAGAGAAAGTTTGAATTGATAGTTCAGACATGGACAAACTTGACTTAATCACATAAACAGTAAAGTACATTAAACCTTATTGAAACAGTCGGGGAATATCGTCGTCACTTGAACATACCTTGCCATAAGATGGTCAAAAGTCATCTCCATTACCCTTTGGATGCCCAGTCTGTCGATATCCCTCATGGTGAAGTACTGGATACCCAGGTTCTTCAGGATGTTGCTGCAATTAACACAATTCAATTCAAAAATTGAAGTTAAAACTACTTTCCCAGTGCTAAAGTGTGGGAAGTTCACATCAGCCACACACAGTAAAGTGCTGGTATCTACTTACTGCTCTCCGGGGTCCACGTCCCGCAGACCGATGTAGACCAGGTCCCTCGAGGAGAGGAACGGCTTCGCCCAAGAGAACCCTGGGATAGCTGGCATCTGTGGTGGATGGTAGATTATAGTTTAATATGGAATTCATGCAAATGTGGGGAATAAAATCACCCCTCACCATCAGGTGACATCTAGACTGTTTATAATGTTGGCCCACAAATTTTTCACAAGTCGAAAGTATTTAAAAAGACGACAGAAACATTCAAATTGTGAAGATATCTAGTTTCTTTTACTGCATGATAGTAAAATATAGAAAGTAAATATAAAAATGGTTAAGATAGCACCATATACTGTTGCTGTGCATTTGTACTTTTTATGTTCTTAAAGACAGAGGAGAGTTTCCACAAGTATCTGGCTGTTTTTAAATATGAATGGTTAAATATTTGAATACATACAATAGGTGAAGAGCCATTTGTTTGAAGAAAGGTACACTAAAAGCAGCCCGGGGGGGGGGGGGGCGCGCCGGGTTATTGAAGAGCATTTAGATTTGGCTGAAGGCTTCTCCTCACCTTGTCTTGTAGTTCTTTGAGCATGAATGCCACAGGCTGGCCGTGCAGGTTTCCTGATGGAGAGGTCATGGGCGTGTTTATGTCTGCGTGAGCATCGACCCAGATGAGACACAGGTCGGGACACTGCTGGGCGTGACCGCTCACTGACCCGATAGCAAGGCTGTGAAAAGGCAAAGACAGTCTTTTTAACATCTGGTGTTTCTCGGGTCGTGGTTTTAATTTTATAGGCTTGGTTTTGAGAATAGAACGTCTGAATGTGTTTGTGTGTGTGATGTTGGTGGAGGTTTCCACTTCCTCTTTACTAATATTTATGTGTATGCACTTTGATTATGATTTTGATAACATGGTTTGCCATTGTGTGTTTCTTGGGGGTGGGGGGTCTTTATTTCGATGAATGAACTGCAGCCTTTGGACACTTAGATACTACAGAAATCACACTGCATGATTCCAGGCTCTTGGGTTTTTCAGGATCTTGAGTTGCAGTACATTCAGCGCTCTGTAGATCCCATAATCTGAGCTCATTTACCTGTGATCAGCCTCCGAGCATGACGAGGGTGTGGCCCGCTCCGATGGCTCTGCTCGCTGCTCCAGACAGCATCTTATTGGCTGCACCCACAGAGCGAGGGAACTTCACGTCCATGTAGGGTTCATCCTTCTCCAGGTGGTGGAAGCTGAGGTCTCCAAAGTCATGGACAGAGTAATCTGAGGAGCCGACAACAAGCTGCCGTTAGATGGAGACACTTTGTGCAGGGTCACTCTTTCGATGCAGTGTACAGTGACTCCGCAGGTGTTCAGCGTGTCAGCCTGTGACATGGAAGCAACCTGGCATCTGATGCTTCTTGACAATCTCTCTAATCCTCAGGACACATCCCCGGTGTCTGATTTGAAAGAATCGTTTGTACTTTGACGACTGCAGGTGCCGCTTTAGGATGAAACCTATGGCTTCAATCCCAAAATTCCACATGCACGAACTTGCAAAGTCCGGTGAGGCTGAGTCATTCAACGCAAGTGGAACTTTAGTGACAGAGCACTTTCCATTTGCCCCGTTTCCCTCCCCAGCTCAGGTTTCAGTCAGTGTGCAGGCCACCCTGTGCATTGGCTGTTGCAGAATTTAAAGACGGGGGGGGGGGGTGCCGACTCTGAAGTAAACAAGTGATGTGATCCACCATATTGAGGGTTCATCTGGCAATGTGAGCTTTGATGGCAGTGTTGCGTTACTCTGCTGATCCAAGGGGAACCAAACAGATTCATTGCCATTCGTAGACAGGACAGGAATAACCCTTGTCTTCTCGCAATCCTGAACACCTATTGCAAGATAATTCAAAAAGCCTGTTAAAGCAGTTACTGTCAAATTCTATCAAAGTTTATAACTGCTGTGTTTACTGTAGTTAAATCCCAGTGAGTGTTGGTTTGATTATGTGAATGTTTCATTCAAACTGTTTCTACAAAGTGAAAAACCCACCATGACGGTGTGATGGTCGAGGCGACGTGGTATTTAGTTCAGAAAACTAAGCACATTTCAAAAAACTAAATTAATTAAACTCAAGGTTTTTTTAATTTTGAAGTAATGTTGAATTTCAGTTATGTTACTATTTTGTATTATAGCTTCATATTTTAAAAAGCAAGGGGGTCATTGCCATCGTTATGATCATCCTTATAATAAATCAGGGGCGACCTGCTGGTTAAATGGTTAGAACACACACCACCTGGGAACTAGTACCCTAAGAAGAGACTCCCTGGTTCGACCCCTGGCCAGTTGGCCCATTTCCTCTCCCTGACCACACTGAGTGTTGATAATAATATGGCAGATTTGTGTATTTTTGATTTAATATCACCATGAGGCTGTGGCAAATAACTGAAATACAAAACAAGTTTTAAAGCACATTACTCATGGTTCTTTCTAAACAAGCCGTGGATTCTCACCCATCTGCCGCTAACCCGTCTACAACATTAAAAATGTGTTTCATGTCTTGTATTCTAGACCAAGATTTTAACCTTTAACATATCTAATGCTGCTAAACTGCAGTGAAATAACTAACTACTGCATGTAGTTGTGACAGAGTCAGTTCCGGAGAAGTGATGTTTGGGGGGGGGGGGGGGCACTGAGCTGAGCTCAACAGCTTGTGTTTACAGCTGATAACCGATTACCTGGCACATTCTCTGCCTCTCTGAGTCCGTTTAATAGGCTCCAACAGGGACTAATGGCCTTAACTGTCACACACCTGAATTATCCAGTGCATGGTCACACAGCTCATGTCAACAACCACTGATCTCTCTCTGTTAGATTCACATGGGAACTAAGAGTCCGTGGGACTCTGTGTTCATGTGAACTGTGGTATCATGACAGTAGGCTTGTATCCCAGGTCAAATATTCTGCAGTCAACACAGTCTTGAAACATTTGGAGTAACTTGTGTTTTGGTCATGTTAAACTGTTTTTTGAAAGGATTATCTAAAGTCTGGTTTAACTGGTTTGAACAGATGTTTGTTTTTGATGTTTTCGTTTATCTCTCTTATTCTGGTTTCGCTGTTTTCAGTTCCGTTTTATTCTGATATGTTATGCAACACACTTTGTAGCCTGAGTGATATAACACCGTTTTATTATAATTATCTTAATGAATAAAAACAGAATAATTTATCATTTAACTCCTGCACATTATAATGAAGATGAGGATCATGAGATGAAGCCCTGTTGACTTGGACTAAATGTATTTAGTGTGTGCTATGGCAGGGTATTAATCTGCAGCGTCCTTGGTGCTCATAGAGGACTTAACTGTGTCTAGACCACAAATAGACTTTAAGCACCCTAGGCCTGACGTGATAGTGACCTGATCATTCTCAGTGGTATATTTAAATCCCCCCTACAGCATAACTCCTGTCCTAGCTGTGGGACTTTTCTAATTCCAAGCACAATGCGAACTCGGTGACCTAACCTCGCTGGAATAAAGGGAGGATTCTTTCCGCTCGAGGCGTCCTCTTACATCTGCAGAGCAGCAGCAGCAGCTCTTCCCCTTTTGTCCGCAGAACAATAACGCCACGATAAAAAAAAAAGGGGTGGAGTGTGGTTACAGTGCAGCTGAATGAGTCTGCAGTGACGCCAGTGGAAACAATCCTCCTCTCAGAGCACGTTGAGCTGGGAGCCAGTGACTAAACCAGACATGTGGCACCACGAATAACGAGAGATGACAAATCACCATTAGTTAGAGTCGAGTCTCGTTTGGTCTGTGCTCAACCATTTCTTCCCCATTATCACATTTCAACCGGGATTTCCATCATTGCGTAATTTCACTGATGGAATTCGTGCACTGCGCCTGTTTGGCTTTTATTCTGCTGTCACACTACTTTGTAACGTTCACAGGGAATAAAAACCGGATGATGGTGATTCAGCCTTTTTAAACTATGTCTTTAACCGTGGTAAGTACAGCATATTTAAGGAACCAAAAAAAGATCCTGTTTCGGTTCTCACGTCAGTTGTCTCCCGGTGATTTGAGGTACCGACTGAAGAACCGGAGGCTCTAAATAACAGCCTCGGTTACATAACGAGCCCCCTTCCCCTCACCTACCCAGCCCGGACAGCCTCTCGATGAGCCCCGCATCTCTGATGACTTTGGGTCCGTGCTCCACTCCTCTCCTTTTCTGTCAGACACAAAACAACCCGCGAGGAAGCTGAGTGACCGATTAACGGTTTTTAAAAAAGATCTACTGAAACTTCTCACCGAGCTTTTCTTACCTGTCCTCTCGAAAACGGGGCCCCGAGCACCGCCACGGACTGGGCCCGGCTTTGAGTGCAGCAGTGGCCGAGTTGAGTCCTGAGGAAACGGTGTACATGTCCCCTGAAAGCCATCTTCCTCCGCGGGATGTGACGAGCGAAAATGCGCAGACAGCCTCCAGACAGCGCGGCGGAAAGAGTCTGATGAAAGCGCGCCGGGATGTTGCGCTCTCTGTCTGATGCCGGGGGCCGGGTCTTAAGCTTCCTCCGTCCGCTGAATATTCATGAGCTGCCGGGGCGGAGGGACCGGGTCACCGATACCTGGGGTCACCGATACCGGGAGTCACCGCCAGGTTCTCCCGCACTTGACGCAACTTTAACACGCACACTGCGCTGAAATAATCCGCCGCGATGCGAGCTTATACCGCGTTTTTCAACGCGAACGTCCTGTTCCTGACGTCAGAGCCCACGACACACCTTCGCGCCAGCCAATGGGAGGCGGCGCAGGAAGTGGGTTCGTCCGGTGGGCGTGGCCTGCGCGGTAAGGCCGTTTCCCCATGTGTTTGTTGTGAAGCGCCCTTTTTCTTTTTTTTCTTTTTTTTACCGCAGAGTTTCGTCGAGGTGGAAATTTCCAGAGACGCAGCGGAGCGGGGGCTGATCGGCTTGTTTACATTGAAGTGTTGGTCCTGATTGTGGGTCCACACGAGTCCAGGAGCCAAAAACAGATCGGGTTTCAGGTCAGGCCCATTTCCAGTGCCCACATCTTTCCACCTATTTCTGCAGGAACAGGTGTCAGCTCCAAGTACAAACCACAGCTTACATGTGTAAAATCCTATGCGTATCTTTATTTTAGATTTTTGTATATCTCTAGTTTTATACTCCAAGTTTTATTCTTTTCACCTTCCATCTGCTGTACCACAATTTCACAGGCTATGTTAGTCTAACGCACAACTTTGAATAGCTTCAGTGCTTTATCTTTAAATCTGTATTTATATTTGGCTTCAATACTCTGCCTCTGTTACTTGTGTCTTTCAATCACCTTATACTTGTACAATACAAATATTTGTATTGTCAATATCTCCTTTAGCTCATATTTACAGTGACAGCTTTGTAGTAGTTCTGGTGGTTTGACTTTTATCTCACTGCACTGAACTTATTCTGGACCTATTTTGACCTTTTATTATTCTTATGCTCTTGTGATAACTTAATTTCCCTCTGGATTAATAAAGAATCTCTCTATCCATACCCCAGAAATGTTGACGTATTCAAAAGTAAAACTAAAAGTAAGTTTCATGTGTTGGATTATTATTACTCAGACACTACTGTATAACTTTCTTTGATTGATCCGGACCTTAAGAACTAATGTTAACTATAAACTACTGGGTCATTTATTACAGTTTTTAATGGGATTGTGGGTTTGTCCGTGTTATCTTAACACGCACAGTAACTTATTATTGAAATGGCAGCAGTGTGAAAGCAATAAATCTTGATAAGGATCTTTTGACGGTTCCTCATAAAGCTACTTTAGAAACTGCTGGGTCATTTATAACATCACAAGTTATTATGTTTTATGGTGTCCTTTGTTTTTCATGTTATCTTTAAGTACAGCTGTTTATCAGATAAGTTAAGGGGGGTATAGTGGCACAGAAACACTCAACTATAGTAATCTACATCTGCCATATTATGTAAAGTGCAATGTTATTACTACTACTACTACAGTTGTTGTTTATAACGTCTTATCTTATCTCAGAACTTCTCACCAGAGCCTTTTGTAGCTGCCTGGGCTAAGATTGAAACCACAGGACTATTCATCTTATTGTGGAACAAAATATGGTTTAGTTTAAAATATAGACAATTAAAACACAAATGTCAACAGTTTATTGTTTAGTTATGTACAAAACCTAAACTAATATTAAATGTAAATGTTTAAACATCGTAATACACATAGAACCTGAACCGTAAACCTGTCAACATGTTAACATGTGACATCTGACAAACTTAAACATTTGGCGCCACCAAGCGTTTTAAAAGGGAAACTGCAGAGAATTAAAATGGGGGTAAAAAGATTTTAGAGCCTGTTTGGTAAAACCTCCCAGAATTAAACCACGCCCACAGACCAGTGAACTCACCTGTGACAAAAAATTATAATCCACACACTGTACATTATTTAAATTAATAAAGGACAGTATTATAGATTTAGTCGATTTATTTCAACTATCACTTAATAGAACTGTTGGACATTTTGGGCATGTTGTATTTTTTTTGACAGATGTTGTTTTGCCTTGTTTTGTTCTGTGTTATTTTAGTCCCGTGTATTTTGTAAAGTGCTTTGTGACCTTGTTTGGATAAGTGCTATGGAAATAAAGTTTATTATGAGGATGATGATTATTGTTGTTTTTATTTGACCACTTTAAAGGTTCAGTGTGTAGGATCTAGT
Organism: Verasper variegatus; assembly: GCA_026259375.1. Taxonomy (NCBI): domain Eukaryota; kingdom Metazoa; phylum Chordata; class Actinopteri; order Pleuronectiformes; family Pleuronectidae; genus Verasper; species Verasper variegatus. The sequence goes on from CM048049.1 coordinate 20,159,830, forward strand.
GGTGAAGTTGCATGTTGCAGCTGACACTTCACCCACCTCTTCCAATGAAGGAGATGAAGGAGAACCTGCAGTAGACTTCAGTTGTCATAAAAACTCAAAAGGTGTTTAATTTGTCCAGTGTGGCCTACTGTAAAAAACATGCTGACCTCCGTAGAGAGGACCCGCTCGTGATGTAAATATAAAGTATTTTTAATATAAATGGGCCCATTCTAGTGTAAAGACAACAACAGTTAGAAAAATATAGATGAAACACCCAAGTGATGTTTTCATCACTAGGATTATTTTATATATTCAATAGATCATTTTCACATAAATCTTACACACCGAACATTTAAATAAATTTAGATTACTCAATTAATCCCGAAGGAAATTCTTGTGCCATCTTGCTCCAAGATTACAGTATCAACCATATATAATAGAATAGAATACAGTGAATAAAACAATATAGTATTAAATCTAACAAGTAGTATAAAGTGTATTGTAAATGAAAGAAAAGCATATATAGGAAATACAGAGTAATCCAGACCCAGTGCCTACAACTAATACCAAGATAAATAGTACACAATTTAATACAATGCAATAAACCGAGACAAAGATCAATCAGTGCAGTATTAACAGTTTTATTAGACAACAAACAGAAAAGAGGAGCTGAACGAGTCAAGGAGGAGCTGAAGGAGTCAAGGAGGAGTTGTTGTTTTATTTGCCTGAGAGACAGAACTCAGGGCAACAAACCCGCCCATTGGGCCGCTCCGCTCTCCCATGATGCATTGCGCGGGGAGCAGGTCCCAGTTATTAGCGTTAGCTGCAGCTGAACCGCGCCGGTCGCTGCTATCGCGCTAATCTCCAGTGGCGTGTTTCCCCCCCAGTTCCCCCCCCCACGCACACGTTTAATGGGCTTTTATCCGGACGACACGTACTTTTGTTAACGTCTGCTTCTTTTTTTACCTTGACGCTCCACGGGCGGGTGAGTAACGTGTAGCGTGTGACCGCTGCGGCTAAACGCGAGCGAGCCAAGGCCACAGAGAAGCGTTAGCTCCCCTCTGAAGCTAGCTGGCTAGTTAACGTTGGAAACCTGCGCGTGTGTAACGTCCCGTGCAGGCCCCCCCTCCACCACCACCGGGGTAGTGTTGTGGTGGGAGCAGTGGGTTTGCGTGGCGGATTGTTGACATTGTAACACTGCGCTGAGTTTCACGTGACCTAGCTTCACCCCGAGATGATGTCGCGCTGCTGCTGCTGCTCCTGTGCTCAACATCCTCTCTCTCCCTCTTCTTCCTCTTCCTCCTCTTCTTCTTCTAGTTACCCGTTAATCTGAAGGATGTCGTACCCTCCTCCCCTCAACCGCCAGCAGATCGGCCTCCCCCAGCTGCCCCCGAGGATCCCCCCTCCACAGTATGCGGGTTTTGCCCCAGGTGTCCCCCCAGGTACACAACACAGCCGTGGGGTCGGGAGTCTGAGTCCTTTAGGGGGGGGGGGGGTTCCTCCAATGTAAACACTCGTTGGGCATGTGGGGTTTGATGACATTTGCAGGAGCGAGGATTCCCTGTTTACACCATCTCAGGCCAGTTCTTTGACAGTGAAGGTGCAGAGGACAGGGGGTCATTGTTCTGTGACAGCTGGACTCACAGGGGACAAGAACCCAGTTAGAATACATCTTTAAGAGAACCATTAACACAGAAACAAGTTGGAAGTAGGGTACTACAGTGAAAACCCTGCAAATAAAACCGAATGAAACATTAAACTCAAGGGCTCAGAATTCATGGTACAAACTAAGCTTCTTACTAAAACATAGGTTATATTTTGGGCGTAATCTTACACAGCTTCATATTATGTCTGTTTGTGTGTATACTTTAATATTTGAGTGTTGTGTTTTGTTTCTATTTTTCAGGTACCCCCATGCTCCCACTACATATGGGTCTAGTGGCCCAAGCCCCCACAGTGAGTTGGAAACAGGTCTTCCTACCTACTGCATACAAAGTGACGCGTCATCCATTTAATCCATACTCTTGATACACGTCAAGACTTTAACCAAGTCTCATCCATTGTTTTTTTGGGAAGTTGAAGGCACTAAATTGCATCTCTATTCTGCAGGTTCTGGTCCCGACCACAGTGGCTGTAGCACAGAAGCCGATGCTTCCGAAGAAGGAGTCTGGCCTCAGATTGAAGGATATAGACGACGGCAGTGGCCCCACCACCACTGTGTTTGTAGGAAACATCTCTGAAAAGGCATCGGACATGTTGGTCAGACAGCTTCTAGCGGTGGGTGGATCTCTCCCTCTTCTTATTCTGAGTGTACTGAAATGAAAAAGAACAGGCAGCTTTAGGAAATTAGGAAAATAAAGCGCTACAGGTGACAAATTCAAACCTAATCTCTCATCTCAGGTAACCACTAACATGCCTTAGAGCAGGGCAACCTTTCTGCTATCTTTCTTTTCTGTGATTTACTAATCATTGATGGTTGGCATCTGTAATGCTAGATTTAATGATTAAGTTTTTCTTGTCCCTTTTTTCGATGTAGAAATGTGGTATTGTCCTGAGCTGGAAAAGGGTCCAAGGAGCCTCTGGGAAACTTCAAGGTAACTACACAAAAAACATTCTCAGAGTAAATGTACTTTATGTAAATGCAGTTAATCTGGAGATCTTGGAGACTGGACTTTTTATTCCATTGAATTTAGATGTTTGTGTTTTTTGTCAACGATAAAAAGGAATAGACTTTACACATTTTGAATTGCTGCATACAAAATGTAAGCATCATATTCCAAACTGCTTTTATGTTGCATCTAACGTAGGTACAGTATTTTGTCTTTAACATCTGTGGAACTGTTGTTCTCCTCCTCAACTCCTGGAAGCTTTTGGCTTCTGTGAGTATAAGGAGCCTGAATCCACGCTGCGAGCCCTCAGACTTCTGCATGAGCTGCTCTTAGGTGATAAGAAGCTGTTGGTCAAGGTCGATGCCAAAACCAAGTCCCAGCTAGATGAGTGGAAAGCCAAGAAGAGGAGTTCCAATGGGGTATGCAGTTCACCTGTTGAGTTAAGGACGAATGGTACTTTTGCTCAAGTGGGTTTGTAAGTTTGATTCTCCCATTTTTCCCCTTCTGGATTTAACATAAAGGGAGCCAGTGTTGGGTCAAAGAACGACGAAGACGAGGAGGAGCTTCTTGATGAAGAAACCCTGCGGCGGGATCAGGTTGTGAAGGGGGCGATAGACGTCCTCATCCGAGAGTATGCAAGTGAACTCAACGCTCCCTCGCAGGATCCTGACAGTCAACCTCGCAACAAGAAGCGGAAAGAGAAGAAAGAGGAGGTAGAGATGCACATGAAAACAAAGACTGGTGCAACATTCTCTTGTGCTGTGATTTGTAGGAACTGTACTTAGTGTTTTTGTTTCCTGTCTTTCCCCTTCTTTGTGTAAGGAGGATATCAATGCCATGGAGATGGAGGATGACAAGAGAGATCTGATATCCAGAGAGATCAGCAAATTCCGGGACACACACAAGGTAATGTATCAGACTGCTGTTATTCATCTGTAATGTAGGATTTGGAGGAGAAATCCACAGTTTAATTAGAAATTCCTCAACAGAAAATGAAGATGCAATTTATATATATATATATATATATACATACATGTATTTTTTATGGAGATAGTTGCTTTTATATTTAGTTATTGAAATTTAACCGTTAAAGGAATAGATGATGATAGTTGATGTCAAAATATGTTGTCAATTATTTCATATGATCTTAAAGGTTTAAAGTGTTGAGGTACATCAGTCGCTCAGGTGGCTTTATAGTATTTATTTATATTTTCAATTTGGAGAAGAGTTCTTATTGGTGTTTAAAAACTGATCTGAGACTAAACGCTCTAGCTCTGCATTAAGCTAAATTCATCACACAGAGTGCATGGATACAATGTTAAATTCCATCTTAAGCTAATCTATTGATTAAACCCCACCAATATGGTAGAATTCATTTGATGACTAGAGCAAGATGAATCTCAGAATCTCAGCTTTGGAAAAAGTTGCGAGGATAGGATGTAAGTATGAGCCTTCCTTTCTTCTTTACTCATGCTGGGCGCTCCCTTCTGGAGGGTTTGCAGAGGGGCAACTGGCTCTTAATTCACTTACATTATTTAAATTTTGGAGCTGTTTGCATTTACAAAACTGAAAATAGATTTGACTCAATGACGAAGCTGGAATAAAAGCACCATTAAATCCGTGTGAGTGCGGGCAGCTCAGTGAACCCCTGCAGGTCCTCAGATGGTGAATGATGTGTTTAAAGAACACACACAGACTGAATGAGCCTAACCACTGCAGTAGTTTGAACTGCAGCCTGTAGTTTACCTAAAGTAGGGAGCGCCTCTCCACAGCACTCTGCGGTCTGAAGACTAACTAGGTAAGTCTTCATGTGTTTGTTTACTTCCTCTTGAGTTTCTTTAATCTTTCTTCTTTCTTCTCTTCTGTGACTTCTTGGTAACTCCACTCCCACCCCTTAGTTTAACAATTAGATAAAAAGGAAAATTAATGAATTAGTTTGAATAGAAAGGACAAAGCTACATGATTTATTTTTATCTCCTACACAGGGTCAGACAAATTAATGCACTCATGGAACATGGGCCCGGATTTTACCTCTGAGCTCGGGACATGATCCCACTTTTAAACACTGCTACAGAGGGGGATTGTATTAGGATCAACATTTATAGCTGCTGGATATAAAAACGTCATCTGGTCTTCTGTGAACCAACAACATTGAGATAATAAATCCAACGGGGCAACATAAAAACCATGAGAGCAGATAACAACACACCAGTGACAATAATGGAATGGAAATGGAAAGATGTGCGTATGAAGATATCAAGGTAATGATGTATGGTATTTCACTATAAACTTATCAGAGGTGGTATTTTGACAGATACTTCTAATTGGTGTTCAGCTTGATATATTTAATTAAATACAAGATTAGTGAATAAATCAGCCATTTCTTTCACAATGGAAAATTTGAACAAGAGGTAAGTTTGCAACACTAAACAATACGAGCCAGAGAATAAACCAAAAATCTTATGTCCATTTGTAAAACTTCTCTTCTCTCTGAATGGGAAAAACTGCGCTCAACAGTTGAATCCTCCCCGTAGCTAAATTACTCTGTAGATCATAGCTCATGTACAACAGGGAGTTCGAACCTCTTTCATCCTTTCCTCTTTTTTTTTATTTTTATCACTTGACAGCATCAGACCCACATTTCCAACAGCGTTCTCTGAATATTGTGAACCAGTCCAGCTACTGGCTGGTTGGACTGTTTGAACTGTGGGTCTGACTCTGTTGAGGATCTCTTACATTATTTATTGGGGTTGGAGAAGCCAAAGAGACACCAGAAGACAACCTGCAGGTAAGACTGCTTCACTAATTTCCTTGTGGCACAATGGAATACAGTTTCTGATCTGAAGTTTTTTCCAGATGTCATTTGTGTGATTGAACTGTAATTAGATCAACTGCCTCATCGGTATCATTTGGACATTTCTCATGGTTCTGTCTTTACACTTGACCTGCTTTTCCCTCCCACATGTAGCCTGTAGGATGTGTAGGGGCAGAGAAGTGCTGAAACCGTAGTTCATCACCTGTAAGTTGCACGCCAGTAGCTCTGAAACGGTCTGTAGAACACGCCATCATTTTTCTGTCAGCCAGTCAGGATGTGGACAGTTGGTTTACATTTTGTGTTTATTCAGACTAAGTCTGAGCAGGTGCAGAGAATTTCTCAGGTGTTGTGAAATGTTCCAGATAGTCTACTAGTCTAGTTTGGGCCTGAGGGAGTTGCTCAAGGTAGCTGCAGTATCATCATTCCATTGATTCCACAACTACAACTTTTTTAAATTACTCTGCTGTATACCACCAAACCACAGTGCTGCAGGGGAGCACTTGCACTGCAGTCTGTCTGTCACTGCTTCCGTGCATCTCTGATTACCGGGTAAAAAAAAAAACCCCACATGGGAGCTGGTTATGTAATTCACTTAGTTGGGCCATTTGCCGTGTTAAGCCAAGGCTGGTTTCAATCCACTTGGCACATAAAGGGATAAGCCCAAACCAAAGAACTATATAAAAGTGATCTTAAGTTTAAATTGAGTTACTTAGTGAACCTGACCTAATGGTTAAAAGCTTTCTTGTGGACACTTAAGTACTTTATTACCATGAGCATGTTTAAAGTGTGAGAAGCAGCAATTCAAATTTAAAATCCTTTAACTTAAGGAATTACATAACGCTTACTGCAAAGAGCATTAATTTAATGTGTTAATGCATCATATTTATATACATAATACAGTATGAAGTAGTCAGTACCACTTATTTCTATGGTGATGCTACATATGATGATATAACATAACTACATGTCAGTTATGCATTTTAATGTACAGCATCTCCTGCACCAGGTCAGATCCATCGCTTTGAGTGCACATTGATTTGGAAAAAGGGCGGATGTGCCCACAGTTGAATTTTTATTGGACTGGCCTCTTGTTACATCAGAGCATAATCTTAGATCACCATAGAACACAGAGTAACTGCAGAGGACAAGTTGACCTGTTACATATGTGAGAATCATTCAGTATTAGTCTATGGGTTAAAGGGCAATATTGAATTCTGGAGCCATTTCCAGTTATGATCTTTCTATTACACTTTGATGCAACATCAATACAACAGAGTTTCCTGGTCTTAACTTCCGCCCCCTTTGCAACCCGTCGTATCAACAGTTACCTTAATTATTTTGGTGTCTTTTCACTTATGAACTGCAATGTATGGTTTTACACACGTATGTCCTGAATTGATCAGTATCTACATTAAACCTGCTCAAGCAGTGGATTACTCTTCCAGGAGGAAACGTCAGGGCTAGGAGGACTTCCTCACACGCAGCAGCCAGGCTCTCCAAGGCAATGAGTCATGGCAGTATGTGAGCATGTCTGGCCCCGGGAGTTTAAAACTACTTCTCATTATTATGTGCTGTTCACGTGTATTCAAGGATGCTGGTCTTGTTATTGTTTTGAATCAAGTGACACGTTCTCCTCTTTCTTCCTGTCGGGCTCCTGCAGAAACTGGAGGAGGAAAAAGGAAAGAAAGAGAAGGAGCGACTGGAGATCGAGAGGGAAAGGAGAGAGAGGGACAAAGAGCGGGAGCGCGAGAGGGAGCGCCGTGACCGCGAAAAAGAGAAGGAAAGGGAGAGAGAGAGGGACAAGGAGCGGGAAAGAGACAGAGATCGTGAGCGGGAGAGAGATCGCGAACGGGAGAGGACGAAGGAGCGCGAGCGGGAGAGGGAGAGGGACAGGAGTCGAGACGTCAGTGAAGACCGCAGCAGGTCGAGGTCAGTGAGAGGCCAGCGATGACACACTTGATGCGCAGCTGCTGTCATCAAGCATGACTCATTTTGACACCATTCTGTCTCGTCTGTGAAGGGCTGTGATTACAAGTCAATATAATTAGTTAAAAAACAGTCACAACAGTCGGATTGTGATGAAATTTTAAAGGATGATTGCATCTTTCGCAGGCAGCAGTACTGTTTTTAAATCAGTAGCCAGATAATCAGATTGTATTCAGTAGTATTTTATGATATTGGAACCAGAGAAGGACCAAAAGCAATAATGTGTCTTTCACAGAGAGAGGGCGAGAGACGATAAAAAACGAGACAGAGAGGATGATGAGGAGGACGTGTACGAACGGAGGAGACTTGAGAGGAGGCTTCGAGACAAGGAGGCAGCTTACCAGGAAGTATGGAGATAAAACTCTTCTAATTTTGACCTTTTGAATTAATTTAATGACTGTCTGACTTTGTTGAATAATTTATCTCTGTCCTCTTAAAGCGCCTTAAAAACTGGGAGATCCGTGAGAGGAAGAAATCTCGTGACTACAGCAAAGAAATGGAGAGGGAGGACGAGAGGCGCCGGGAAATGGTAAACGTAAATATATAACACACCAGATTTAAATATTAGCAAATAGTTTTTCACATCAGATCTCCACAGTTTCAGATATCTGAGAGTTGCGTGCAGGATTTATATATTTGCTTTTATACTACTTGTTTAAAATCAGATGAAAGAAGCCAAAAGACTGAAAGAATTCCTTGAGGATTACGACGACGACAGAGACGACCCAAAATACTACAGGTACCCCTCTATCTGCACATACAGGGGGGTGGGGCACTCTGTTTTGCTCTTCAGGTCACTTCACTTGTTGTAATTCTCGTTTTCAGAGGCAGTGCTTTGCAGAAGCGACTTCGTGACCGAGAAAAGGAGTCAGAGTTGGACGAGCGAGACCGGAAGAGGGAGAAGGAGGAGCATGAGGAGATCAGACAGCGACTTCTTGCTGAGGGTCACCCTGACCCTGATGCTGAGCTGCAGAGGGTGAGTCTGACTTAGTGCACCGATCATTGAACTACCAACCGTCCCCACACGAGTTCCTGACACATACAAGAGACTGAAGTCCGGTCTTTTGTGATATGTTTTTGTGTAGATGGAGGAGGAGGCAGAACGCAGACGACAGCCCCCTCTGAAACTGGAACCTGAGGAGGAGGTGATCCAGGAGAAGGTTCATCGAGATCGAGACCGAGACCGTGAACGGGAAAAGAGAGGGTCAGGGAGGCCCGTGGAGCCGCCACCGCCGCCTCGACCCCCTCCGCAGCATTCGGACGACGATGTGGAGGAAGGGGAGGAGGAGGACTACCACGACGGAGAGGACTCACAAGAAGCCAAGCCGCAACTCAAACCCATAATGCGACCAATCAGTACTGCTCCCTCAGTGTCCTCCGCCAGTGGGAATGCGACCCCTAACACGCCCGGTAACGAATCTCCCTGCGGAATTATCATTCCTGGTGAGAACTCGCCTGAGGTCCAGCCTCCAGAGGAACATCGGCCCAAGATCAATGTCAGTCTCAAGCTGGGTGAGTGGAGAAGCAAATGTGGGACACAAGAGGGTCTATTTCTTTAGCTTTACTGCTTCGTGCCAGAATAAACTGACCCTGTTCCCGTTTCTCTTTTCCAGGGGCCACCAACAGTCCCAGCCAGCCCAACGTAGGAAAGCGAAAGAAACTGGCGACATGTGGAAAGTGTTTTCAACAAGTTTGATGACGAGGAGGCTGATGAGCAGCCTCGCAAGAGGAAACTGGTTCCACTGGACTATGGTGATGACGACAAGAGTCTGGGGGTGGACGGGGCCGAATTACCAGGGGCCAAAGGCAACATCAACACAGAAGAGAAACGCAAGCACATAAAGAGCCTTATTGAGAAGATCCCCACAGCCAGACCTGAGCTGTTCTCCTACCCTCTGGACTGGACTATGGTTGACTCGGTAATAAGCTCGGACAGTTTAGATTTCAGGCTCTGTTTTATTAACTTAAATGTTGAGTGAAGTGAGTAAATATTCTAACCTGTGATAACTGAATGTTAAACCATTAAACCATTGGGTGTTTTGATTGTTCCTCTGCAGACTCTGATGGATCGTCGCATTAAGCCATGGATTAATAAGAAGATTATTGAATACATTGGCGAGGAGGAAGCCACTCTCGTTGATTTTGTCTGTTCAAAGGTTGGTGATGATTCTGTGAAACTCTGAACTGAAAACTTGAATAACTTTTTATCAGGAAAACTACTTTCAAGTTTCAGACTAGTCAATTTTTTATTTTACTTTGGTCACTTAAAGGAGACGTATGATGCATTTTCAAAGTGATGTGTAAAATCATGTTTATAGTGAACTCCTAGCAGCTAAGTTGGCACGTCCCCTAACAAAGCCAGGTGAGCTTGCTGCTCACTGTAATCGAACGTCATTTTCCTTCTCTTCCCAGGTGATGGCTCACAGCACCCCTCAGGGTATTCTTGATGATGTTGCTATGGTAAGTTAAAATTGGTTCTGGATCCCAAACCTAAGCCTCCACGTCCAAAAAAGGATTAATTGCTTAGATTTCTTGAGCAGTGAATATTAATGATCTGTTTGTGTTCAGGTTCTCGATGAAGAAGCAGAAGTTTTCATAGTAAAGATGTGGAGGCTGTTGATTTATGAAACAGAAGCCAAGAAGATCGGACTCGCGAAATAAAGACCAGGTCTCTCGGACTGACTTCCTCAGCTCACAGCTCTGCCACCTGCAGTTTTCTGGTCCAGTCTGTAAACATGCGCCCATGCACCCCTCCATTCCTTCAGCAAGGAGCTGCTGCCGTGTGTGTATGCGTGTGCGCGTGTGTGTGTTTGGGGAAACTCTGGGCTGCAAACAGACAGAATTTGCACCAACACTCTGCATGATAAAACCTAGGTTTTATATTTCCCCTTCGTTGAGGCAGAAAACAGTTTCATGTCACCCGTCTGTTCTGCAATAATTTGGACACATTCAGCTTTGATTTATTGTCGTCATGTTGAGGCACTGCTCCATTGTGTGAACTAATAAATATGCTTTTTTTTTTTAAAAACAAAATGTCTGGTTTTCTTTAGATATCTTAACTACCCTTTTTCACCTAATTTGCCTGGATTTAAAAACCATAATACTTGACGAGCAGGTTTTATATATGATTGATTGATAGATAGATACTTTAATGATCCTGAGGGAAATGAATGAGGAGGAAATAACGTAAATATCCCCTATTGTTTTTGTATTCTCTAAAATAGGTGATTTAAGTTTCATCACAAAATGATCAGACTTCTATTACAACATTAATGGGGAGTTATATTAATATTATAAATATAGATAAACAGACATGTAGATAAATTACCAGTTAAAAGAAATAAAACAGCACAAACAGTAAAAACATATGTAACAGTAAATACAAAGAGCTTATATGAAAATAAAAACGTGCTCAATCATAAGACTGCATAATAGAAAGTGACAAACAAACATGTAGAATAATAACAATCAGTTAAACATAAATAAAACGTGTAAAAACATAATGTAACAGAAACACAAAGCTCCTCCTCCTCGGAGACGTGGCAGCGGCCTCACGGGATGAACTCTGACCCGGAAGCACCTTTCACAATCGGCACCTAACAACACGGATGTGCCGTTAGCATCTGTGCCAGCTGCTAACCAAGTCGGGGAAGTTGCAAACATTCCCCCTGGAAACTGAATCCCGACGAAGCTGCCGAGGATCAACGTGTCCGGTGTTCGTGCGCCTGTGAAGTTTAAACGGCTCCGGGTATCACCGAAGCTGAGTTAGCTTAGCATTAGCCGACGCTAACCGAGGCCAGACGGCTGCAACGTCTTGTGTTTTAGCCAACGTGGATGTTTGGTGTATGCATGTGGTTTAACCAGTATGTTAACTTCACCACGGCAGCACGTGTTAACTGTGTAGCTGGAGGTTTCATGGTTTAGCTCGGCAGGAGATTAGCCCAAGAGAAAAAGGAGCTAGCAGTCATGGACGATTTCAGCTCGATCAGCCTGTTGTCTCTGGCCATGTTGGTGGGATGTTACGTGGCCGGGACGATACCTCTGGCTGTCAACTTCTCAGAGGTAAGTTCCCCCAACAAGCTGGGATCTGCACCACTGCTTCCTCCAGGTGTGAGCATCTGGAAGCTAACTCGTATCAACAGCTGCCCATGAACCGTGTTGTCGTTCATCATCAGTGTGTGAGTGTAAATCAATGGGACCCATCTCGTGCTGATGTACTGGTTGTGTGTGTGTGTGTGTGTGTGTGTGTGTGTGTGTGTGTGTGTGTGTGTGTGTGTGTGTGTGTGTGTGTGTGTGTGTGTGTGTGTGTGTGTGCGCTCCTGCAGGAGAAGCTGAAGCTGATCACGGTGCTGGGAGCGGGGCTCCTCTGTGGGACTGCCCTGGCTGTGATCATCCCTGAAGGGGTCCACGCACTTTATGAAGAGATCCTTGAAAGTACGGTTCACCAACACAGGGGTTACAGTGTGTTTTCATAACAGTGTCTCTCTCTGCAGCATCAATGTTTAGAACTGCTCAGGATCTGTTTTGGATCAGATGTTAAAGGTTCAGTGTGTAGGATTTGGTGACATCTAGTGGTGAAGTGTCACGTTGCAGCTGAACAACCCTCACCTCAACCCCCCCCCCCAGTTTAGGTGAAACACACAAATGAAAACATCACTAGGATTATTATATATTTAGTTTCTGCCAATTTATCCTTTTCACCTTAATCTCACACACTGAACCTTTTTAAGATTTCTGGCAGAACTACATCAATTTCCAAGAGCAACTGGAAAGGGTTCAAACGTTTTATTTAGAATCATTGAATTGAATTACACAGCTATTTTAAACACTTTATGTCAGTGCAACTTTCCAGGCATGCGTGGGAACATTTACTAAACACAAAGTATACGCACTTTAAACTAGTTTAAGCTGCAATAATAGTTTCTGTTGCTCCAGATTTCCGTTTGAAAGTCTGTTCTCTTTTCCCTTTACAATCTTGTACATGTTTGTACTTTGCTGGTGTCAGCGCCTGTTTGAGGTTCCTGACCTGCAGAGTCCAAAGTTTAAAAGGATCTGAGGTTACACGTCCTGTTGGTCGAGCGGTTAAAGACATGGAACCTGTGGCTGAACATTTCTAATAAAAGCAAAAAGTGTCTGTCAGACTGTGAGGAGTGCCTCAGAAAAACACACGGGTACAACCAAGTGCCATGCTTATACGCTCATTGACACCACTTTATTAGGAACACCTTTGTATCAGCGTATTAATGCAATTACCCAATCACGTGGCAGGAGTACAGCTACTGACCTGTATTTAATACTGTAAATACAGGTCAGGACATGAATTTGCAGCTAAAGAATCTGCAGCAATTATATGAAACAAGTCACATCAACATCTTATGAAATTCACATCAAGAAGAATTGAGCCATTGGAGGCTTTACCCAGTGTTAGTGTCGGGTTGTAAAATACTCTGAGCGTAGACATATATAATATATAACATATGTAAACTGATTAAATATTAAATGCAACCAGTCGACATTGTCAACCCCAAATGTTTTGTTTTGTGATCATTTGCATTTGAACTGAGTCAAGGAGAAAAGCAACACGTGTTAATGTTCTCTGTGCCGCTCTGTCATCAACCTGAAGATGTTTATGTGATTTAACAGTGACTCTGCCTCTTTCTGTTCACTCCTCACCCGTGTGTCTGCAGGTGGGCATCACGGCCTCAGCCAGGTCGGGGGTGCAGGAAGGGTCCGACTCCAAGGTGAAAGCAGAAGACGGCCTCGTCATTGAGAAACACGAGCACAGTCACGAGCAGCTCCACGCCTGCATCGGCGTGTCTCTGGTTCTGGGCTTCGTCTTCATGCTGCTGGTGGATCAGATCGGCAGCTCTCACGTGCACAACACCGCTGAAGGTGAGCGTGAGAACAAATGCAAAGGTTAAAGCAGCGTATGGGTTTGATTGTTAGAAATGAACAGATCCAGGAAGTCTTTGTGGAGACTGTGGTTGGGAAGATGGAGGTTAGTGACAGTAGCTTTGTCCTTTTGTCTCATCCTGGTTTAATATTGTCTGGAAGAAAACAATGTAGTTGAATCACACCCAAATCGCCTCCACACAGCTCAACGGCAAATCCTGTTTCCCCCGGATGCTCCCACGCTCGGAGCTAAATCATCTCAGGACTTTTATTTGAGCTGCAAATGCTCTGCAAACAGTTTTTAAAAGGCAACACATGAAACCACACTATTCTGTGTGGAGACGCTGATGTGTAATTATATAAGTTCGATTTATTTCTCTGGTTCAGATCCAGAGTCAGCGAGAGCCGCCTCCTCAAAAATCACCACCACCCTGGGTCTGGTGGTCCACGCTGCAGGTGAGTCCGGCTTCATTCATCTGTCAGAATAGTTTGACTCTTTACATCCAGTTCAACAAATCAGACAAATCCTGTTTGACATAATCCACTCTTCTTCTAAAACCTGCTCTTGGTTATTCCTAAGTTTACTTAACTAATCTTTTATTTGAATTGTGTCCTGTGTGACCAGTTTATAATTTACTGTTAAAGCGACTCTCACATTGAACTGAGCTTCAGAGTAAATCTAAGCCCCAATCTGATTATTTCGTGTCTCAGTTTTTTCCTTAAACAATATCCTCACCGGGACTTGATGTGTAATCTGTGCTTGCAGCTGACGGCGTGGCGCTCGGAGCTGCGGCCTCGACCTCTCAGACCAGCGTTCAGCTCATTGTGTTTGTGGCTATCATGCTGCATAAGGTAATAATGGTTCAGATCATTATTTAGCAGCAGCGGAGCAGGAACTAATGTTTTTTACTTTAAAAAATATCAAACATGCATCAGATCTGTGAGCATTAGCTTATTTTCTTTATCCTGTTTGTAGCAGGTGCTGTTTTCTGATGTATTAATTAATAATAATAATAATAGTAGCTGGCAGGGGTTTAAATTCTCTGTTACGATGACAGATTTCCACCAGTCTGGTTTTAGAGAAGCTGTTTATGAGATCATTGTTGATCTGAAGGGAAACAGTGAGGGGAGGGGTGTGTGTGACACTGTTTGTGCGTCTGCTGTGTGAGACATGTAAACTGTGGACAGTGTGACAGTAAAACAGTTAATGACCCAAATATTGATCCGGCAGCATATTCATGAGTTTTGATCCTCAGCAACCTCTTTTTAAATGTATGTTAAACAGCAGTAGCACACTGTAAACATGAAACAATATGAACTGTGCTGCTTTGTCGTCTTCAGGCTCCAGCAGCGTTTGGTCTGGTGTCTTTCCTGATGCATGCCGGTCTTGAGAGGAACCGCATCCGCAAACATCTCCTGGTCTTCGCCCTGGCGGCGCCTGTCCTCGCCATGATCACATTTTTAGGCCTCAGTCAGGTAAATATTATAGTAAATAGAAATAAATAAATGTTGTTAAACTCTAATTGTCACTTTGTATTTTACCATGAAATTTCAGTTGGGGTTTCACTGTTTTTTCTGGTTATGTTCAACATTTCTTCAGAGCAACAACATGCAACTAAACCAGTATTTCCTGTCTGTCACTGTAATTACTTTGGATCTGAACGTTTCCTGGTGGAACATTTTGTCTCACGTCGTTTCTGTGTCCCCCCCCCCACCCCCACAGAGCAGCAAAGAGGCCCTGTCAGACATCAACGCCACCGGTGTGGCCATGCTCTTCTCCGCCGGCACCTTCCTGTACGTAGCCACCGTCCACGTCCTCCCTGAGGTGGGGGGCGGCGGCCACAGCCACGCTGCCGCCGGAGGGAACGGAGGGAAAGGATTGAGCAAGGTGGAGGTGGTAGCTCTGGTGCTGGGCTGCCTCATTCCACTGGTGCTGTCTGTGGGGCACCACCACTAGAACCCGGCTCAGGATGGGTAACAGACGGGTGAACAGGGAACGAAGCTGAAACAGAGACTTCAAACTTTGTGGATATAAATGTCTTATTGCTTGTCGGCTGATGGACCTCGTGGACCAGGCTCGTTTCGGGCTCATCTCGTGTTGACGGGGGGAGCGAATGACGTTCGGGAAGTGAGAGGTGAATGAAAACGACGGCACGCAACATGGTGGTTTTCTCCTGACACCCGCGACAGATCCTGGTACAGCTGCTGTGGAGTTTTCAGTGTTGCTTTATCGTTGCTTGTCCAAAGTCAAAGAATCAACCCTGATTTCGGTTCCGTGATGTTTTGCTCGACGGCTGTTGCTGTCGTGGTGCTGAGAACGTTTTTTTAAATTGTGTGTAATTGTACAGCTCTCTTAAAGTACAGAATCATTGGAACTGATTTTCAAGTGCCATAATTGCAAGTTTGAAACGGACCCCTGATGAAACGGCGCTGTACAGACTTAAGGTGTGTAAATGGATATTGTTGTGATGGACACTTGTGTGTTTTCTACAAATGAACACGTTCAGATTCATGGTCCAACCTCCAGCGTCACAACAACAACATCCGTCACTCTTTATTTGACCTGATAACCTTCTGGATGTGCTCATTTCTGTTCTGTTTAACTTGGAGGTGAATCATAAACAGTTGTTAGGAAAACTCTGTATTGTTGTTTATTTGGAGGCGGGGGGGGGGGGGCGATTCCAGCAGGTGAAGGTTCCTCAAGGTCATTAACTCACTGAACTCGTGTAGGGACCATCGGCTCAGGAGGACACATGTATACAGTTTTTTGGGGGAAAACTTAATTAGTTTGCTCCTCGAGGATTTATTAATTATACCTGAGCAATAATTGTACAAACTAAAAGTCACCTTTTCCTCCGGAGTGCAGCCGAGTCTGAAAGTGGCACAGAGGGGTTAGTTATGTGATTCAAACACCAAGACCCACCTGCTCCCGTGAAACGTTTAACAGTTGATGCATTAAAGCGTCAGCAGGCTTCTCCCTCGGGTGTCAGGACTCAAAGCAGCGCTCATGTGTTTGTATATGTACGTTACTCACAGCATCCTCTTCCTTCTACAACTATCATCGTCTCCTGTGTGAGATGTATCTGCTTGTATCTGCTTTTAATTTTATGTTGACAGGGAGGAACTTTGCAGCACAGACACAGAAGGTGACAGACGCTCTCTGTTAAATGTATATATTTAAAGATCTTACACTCGACTTGTCCGTTAATTCCGAACTTCTACGACGAGAGGAAACTCACCGCGGAGGTTTAGCTTCCCGGCGTGATTGAGAGAGAGAGAGAGAAGGTGGCGAGTCGCGTGCCGACCAGCAGCTGCATGACTGTTTTATTTTTTATGAAATACAAAAGGGAGGAAAAAAAAAATAACATTGGCCGACATCATGAGTGTGCAACTTCATCTGAAGCCCTGCTGACATTTCATGGTTTTCAATTCCTTTATGTTAGTTCAGGATTCACTGTTCACTGGTGTGTTGTGAGTCCACGAAACCAAAATAGAATCATGTGACATTCAGTTAATGTGGTGGAGGCGTAACTAAACCAGAAAATCCTCACATTTCACAAAGTGGAACCCTTGAAATTCTTTTTACAAGAAACTAGCGATTATATTGTGTGTGTGTGTGTGTGTGTGTGTGTGTGTGTGTGTGTGTGTGTGTGTGTGTGTGTGTGTGTGTGTGTGTGTGTGTGTGTGTGTGTGTGTGTGTGTGTGTGTGTGTGTGTGCGCGTGTGCGTGCGTGCGTGAGATTTGCATCATAAATCAAACGTCTGGAAACTAATATGAAAGTATTTCACTAAATATTCAGACTTAATGAACAGCGACTAAAGTTAAACATCAATAGAACTCAGCTCATCATCAGGTCTGCGGCTGCAGGATGATCACGTTGGACTGATCCAGTTAAAACAAGCTTCGCGTCAAACCCCAGTTTAAAGGTTAATTCACGTTGGGTCACATTTTCAGGAAGAAGCTGAAGGAACGAGGGATGAACTGCTTCTAAAAGTTAACAGTGATGTGTAGTAAAATTAAAACGTAGTCTGTGAAGTTATCAGAGGGGAAACACATGGGTGGGAATATTTAAATACTGCTCCGGTTAATTGTCTCATAAACACCTGTTTGATTTTCTGTGTCACCAAGCTAGAGAGAAGTCGATGTTTAGGACAAACAAGGTTTTAGGACAGAGACGGTTTGTTTAATTGTGTTTTTGAACATTGTTTAAAGGTTTTTTATTGAGTGAATTTATTAAAGATGTAAAATACAGGGATTTGATTGGCCGTCAGCACCTGCCCTTTCAAAGTAAAATAATGTAAACGTGAAGAATCTAATCAAATAAACGAGATAATGTTTAATCAGGTCAAATGTTTTTAAACTGATGCAAGTTATTAGTTTTTTATTAGATGTTTTGCTCATTATGATCAAAATATATTGAAATATTTAAAATTCACCTTGTTCATGTTTCATGTCTTGTCACACATCTTGATAAACAACTGTAAAATATCTGCAGGTGAACTTTTAACACGTTACAAACAGGAGGAGATGACGTCACATGTCGAGTTTTGGGATCAGGTTAATATTTGGAATTGTTTCTGTTGGCGTTTCTTTATTTTATTTTTCTTTCATTTCTGCCATTCCAGAATGAGTCTGCCTTATTTCCATCTTTCTGATTGTGAAAATCGGTTGTAAAGCAAAGTGTTTTATGACAATAAAATTAAAGTTTTTTTAAACTGGTGATGATGGTTTTGTTTTTATTGATTCACACGTGTTTGCTGGATGTTGCTTTATTAAAATCAGTTCTCTGTATGAAGCACTGAATTCACCAAGGTAAGAAAACTCGTTAACTCATTTTTAACAAATAATGAAAAGTGTGAACATAATATTTCAGAGACCGTATTTAGAAATATTCCTTAAATTCCTGCAAACTGCATAAAACGAGTCTGTGTTCTCCCGTGTTCCTGTGAAGCGGCTGAGCTGTTAATATCTTTATAATCTGGTGTCCATCCAGTCTGACACATGTTCTGTGAATTAATCTGATACTCACGACTCTAAAGCCGCATGTTAACCGCTCGGATTCTCCATCCTCTTTGCTCGAGAGCCGAGCGGCAGCGGCAGCGGCCACAGATGTTCCCCTGATTCACGGCTGATGCTCAGAGGGACGCAGAGACCAGAGAGCTGCCAGGAGCTGGAGACCTGTCCTGTGACTACAGTATGTGAATAACAGCTTTTACTGGCTGGGACTATCGACTGGGTTCAGATTTCCCTCACCCATCACCTCCCAGTACCCCTCCTCCTCTCCCTCTCCCTCTCCTCTCCTCTCCTCTCCTCTCCTCTCCTTCTCTCCCTCCCTCCATCCCTCTGTCATCCCTGCTTTCCTCTGGTCTCTGCCGTCAGTCTGCCTCCAGCCGATCAGCGTATTGGCAGCTGCATCTTTCCACCCGGCTGAGTTATTGGAATTTGCTTGCTACTTTTCCTGCTTTGTATTGAAGCTGCACATGCACATCTGTGTGTGTCTGTGTGTGTCTGTGTGTGTGTGCTATCGGGTGTTACTGGGCTAATTGTCATTGATTGAATCTTCTGCTTTATTCTTCTATTGATATTTCCCGTGTCGCTCCACCTCCCAGGGCGAGCTACTGTCAGAGAGGATGTTCTCGTCCTCGTCCAGAAACTCTCTGTTCTCGCCCTGGTCGTCCATGGAGCAGTCGGACAGCGAAGGGCTGGACATCAGCACCAAAGTGCAGCTGCACGGCGTCCTGTGGAAGAGGCCTTTCGGACGCCCGTCGGCCAAGTGGTCCCGCAGGTGAGGTTCGATTTCTGTCTGAGGTCATTTTTATATATTTTATCTTCCAACTCCACAAAGAGCTTCATGTTGGTGCAGCTACAATCCTGCCTCCATCACATTTTGATGGTCGGACTCTGGGGTAAGTTTAGAGGAAATCCTACTATTATTTAGTTTTAAAAAGTTACTTTCCTCTGAACGGCAATAAAAACATGAAATATTCACAAATCAACGCCTCGAGTGAAAAGTTCTAATCGTCTCAACAACAGTTAAGAATAATTAAATTGACACGTGTGAAGAATAAAAACATTTTCATTTGCTTTTCCAGCCACAGTTCAAAATGTCTTTGCTTACTGTTTTCCTCCTGTTGAATTATTCACATCTTTCCCTGTGGGGGTTTTAAAGCCAGACTGTTGACGTGTGTATTAGCGGATTGCTTTATGTAACGACAGGATAAACTTGTGCTCAGACATTTTTCCCGGCCCGGCCTCACTGTGTCCTGAGAGAATATATTTGGATGGTAAAGTGCCTGGATTGGTTCCTTATGTCACGATAATGCTCTTAGTTTTACATAACGGTTCAAACAACAATACAGGGGGGGGGGGGGATCCAGAGAATCCATTTGCAGCCCAGTCATGTGACCTTCGCTTCCGTCATAAAGGTCAAAAGAATTTGAATTTGCCAAAACAGAGACTCAGCGGGTTTATGAAGTCACCAGATTAAAATCGATCCAGTGTCATGATGGTGACAAACCCTCTGAGTTATTGTTTACCTCAATGTAGAAGCTTCTAATTGAGTTTGATGGTTCAGTGAGTGACAACGTTTCCTCTTTCACTCCCTGAACGTCTGTTCGATGTAACTTTGGTGACTGGGTTCGATCTCCTGTGAGAATCAGGTCCAGACAGTTGAAGAGTGAAGCTGAACGTAGATCAGGTAAAAAGACAGAGTTTATCTCCAATATTCAGCAGGAAACTTTGAAAATATGAAGAACTCTGAACAGAGTTTGGTGGAAGCTGAGGATCATGGGTAATATTCAGTGTTCAGTGAGTGGGACTACGCTGTCAGAGCTCGACTGACACCACGTGTGGCAGCAGGGGGCGCTGATCCTCAGTTCAAGTGACGTACAGTGTTGCTTTAAACAAATTTAAAGGTACAGTCCAACAGTTTATCGCAGAGAAGACGAAATCAGTCGACGTCACAAACATCTGAAGCTCAAAATAAACCAGCAGCAGTAGAAACAGAAAAAACTAAACAGGATCAACTGTGACTTGTTATTTGAGCCAAACACAGACGAGTTAACTCAAACTGTGATGGTGGAATTATTTAAAACCACTTCAACTGTAAAACTGTGTGTTGAAGGTTTAGAATAAAGAGAAATCTGACTTATTTAAATATGTTTAAGTAAAACATCTATATGGTTTTACTGTAGTTGAAGCTGGACGCTGTCGCCGCAGTGACAGACGGTCACATGACTCCTCTGTGTTGCTCAGCAGACGTTGCTTCCTCTCGGCTCCTCAGGTCTGACTCACTGCTGCTTTATCCTCTTCCTCGGCTCAAAGGTTCTTCATCATCAAAGACAGTTTCCTGCTCTACTACTCCGAGGGTGAGAAGAGGAGCTTCGACAGCAACAGATACTTCAACATCCACCCAAAGGTGAGCGGCTGCCTCCTCCACCACACTGACACCGTCAGGTGAAGGAGGAGAAAACCGAAAAGATGAATATCTACATTTTAAATATTTAGATATTAACATTAAGGTGTTTTTTGCCCCTTTATGGGAAAACAAGTTATTTTTCTATTCAAATATGTTTCCTCATTTTATTAATAAGACAAGTTTTCTCACATGCACCTCAACAAGTGGGTTTGGTTATAATTTGAAAAGATGAAGAAGCTTTTTTCTTGCTGTTAAAAAGTAAGATATTGGACCTGATGATATGTGATGTGATATATATATTATTATGGTATGTGTGATGTGTTTGTGTCTCAGGGCGTGATCCCTCTGGGAGGATGTGTGGTGTCGGCTCAATGAAAACATGGGGATGCCGTTTGCCATCGTCATCAACCTGGAGGATTTCACTGTAATAACTTAACACAGACGTGCACGTGCAGCTGCAGACACACAACAGATAACAACAAATAAACACAAAGAAGGCGACGTTTGATAAATACACAACGTTACCTTCACCAAGGAGGTTCTGTTTGTGTGACTTTCAGCAGGATTACACAAAAACTACCAAAACGGGTTTCTTGAAATTCAGAGTAGTAGTAGTAGTAGTAGAGTAGTTGTAGTAGTAGAGTAGTAGTAGTAGTAGTAGTAGTAGTAGTAGTAGTAGTTAGTAGTTAGAGTAGTTCATCTGTTGAGCTGAGCAGAACCTTCTTAATTCTTCTTTCATATAAGTAATACCGTGAAGAACCCGGCTGATCCAGACACAAACAGGACACGTAACAAACTGAGGTTACTGAGACACGAGCGAGTTACATCATCTCTATTTTCTCACTTTGTTAACGAGACGATTGTTCATCTGCTCCTCAGGGAACCATCGTCCTGGCTGCGGAGTCTGAGGAGGAGCAGCTCCAGTGGATGGAGATGCTCCAGGAGTCGGGGAAAGTGTGAGTGATGTGACACAAACTATTAGAAATCCTCAACTTCTGAAGCGAACAGTGTGTTTAACTTTCACTGATCGGTTTCTGCTCCTGTTGATCTGACGGCGTTAACCCCCCCCCCAGCACGTGGAAGAACGCTCAGCTGGGCGAGGCCATGATCGAGAGTCTGGAGGCCCAGGGGCTGCAGCTGGCCAAGGAGAAGCAGGAGTATCTGGGTAAACATGGAGGACGTCGTCTGAACGCTTTACAACCAACATGAAGCTGTTTGTGTGAAACTGTCTTTTTCTATTTCTCCAGATAAACTGATGGAAGAAACTGAGGAGCTCAGTCATCAGCGGGCGCAGACAGAAGTGAGACTCACAACAACAACAACAACAACAACAGCATGGTTTTAGTTTGTGCTCCATAGATGTTTTTGAAGAAGCAATAAAAGGATTATAACTTGTATTCTCACTTCAGATGTAATTCATGTTTATATGAGTCATTTTTGTCAATCAATAATTCCCCCGATTGATTAATTGATTATTTCCGTTCTTGTATGTTGTCACAGAATCTTTTACTTTTCAAGATTCACTTATTAAAATAGAATTGTAGAGAAAGTGTTTCTTCATGTGCAGGAGCTGGAGCGTCTCAACCAGGTCCTGGAGGAGGAGAAGATGAAGTTTGAGGAGGTGGTTCTGGAGCTGAAGTCCGAACAGGAGAAAATCAAACAGTAAGAAACTCTCCTCTTGTCTCCTCCCGTTCGGCAGCGTCAGTCAAACCTGTAAAGTAACTTGTTGTGTTGCTGGCAGAGACCTGGACGGAACCACTCAGTCCCTGAAAGGAGTCGAGAGCGAGAAGGAGGAGCTGAGCAGCTTGACTGTGATGCTGCAGAAATCCATCGAGGTAGGAAAATAAAAGGTCAAATCAAAGTTCCACAGATTCTCTTGTAGTATATATTACAGTATTCACATCTGTTCTGCATTTTTTATTCTGGAAAAATAAAGTTTTCCTAATGATGCAGATGCTGATTATCTGTTTAATACCAGCTGATAAATCCAATCCAGCTCAAATCCTGTTTAAAATGTGGATTTTAGGAGAAGAGTCAAATTTTATTAAGTTTAAACTTTATGTTAATTTAAAACAAACAAACAAACAAAGAAACCAAAACAAGAAAACACAGATTTTAAATTGAACTCCAGCTCCATTTACACTGAAGCTGTTTCCCGGAGCATTTGACAGCAGAGCCAGTAAGTGGACTTTGATTTAAGGTTTTAACTCCACATGTTGTTAATGTCGTTAAATAAACATGAGACATTATGACATTTAACATGTGTTGTACGCAGCACTTTGCTCCTCTGGATCTTTATGGACTGAGAGTCTGTGGTTGTGTTTGGCAGGAGCTGTCTCAGGAGAAGCAGAGAACCCTGGAGCTGCTGGGGGTGAAGGAGCAGGAGCAGGCAGAGGAGGAGAAAGAGGAGGAGAGCTCCTGCAGGAAGTCGTCTGAGGATGGAGACGAGCTCGGGGACGGGGATCTGCTGAAGGACCTGCGACACATCGAGGAGCAGATGAAGCTCCTGCTGAAGGAGAAGGAGCAGGCCGACGAGAAGTGAGCTTTTCTGAAGGTTTTAACATCCACAGAGTAAAACTTGTCTCCAGCTGGAAACTCCGATAGATTCACACATTAGTCCACGACTGCAGAGAAACTCTGAGCTTCAGACTGTGTTTCCTCGTCCGAAGGGTCAAACTCTGCTGTTTCCAGCCACAGTGTTTGCTGATGGCTCAGAGGATGTAACTACTTGTGGAAATGTGTATTGATCCCTGAACCACCAGCCGCTCACAGGCAGCAGGTATCGACTGGGCAGCACTAAAGTCGAGCAGCGACTCACAGCTTCGTGTTTCCATCAGCAGCTGCAGCATCTGCAGACAAATACAGACGTTCAATTCAAGTTATTTAGAGGAAACATGTTTATTTTACAATAAATATTTATATTTAATTACAACAGAAACCTTATAAACATCTGTTATATACAGAATAAATACGGTTACAAAAAAATAGAATAAAAATAAAATAGGAAGAGTTACACACATAATACAGAAATTAAAGTAGTGGCAGTTTATTCAAGTTTATTCCCAAAAGGTCAAACTATTTATTTCAGTGTCTCACAAATGCAAAATTATGTTGTATACAATTCTCTGTGTTTGCTGTTTGAACCTTGGATCTACATCACAGGTGTGTGTCTGTGTGTTAGTGTGTCTGTGTGTTAGTGTGTTAGTGTGTTAGTGTGTCTGTGTGTTAGTGTGTCTGTGTGTTAGTGTGTTAGTGTGTACCTCCACAATCACTTGTTATTTCTGCAACAAAGCAGCATCACTTTTAATCTGATGGAGTTTGTGAAAGGTCTTTAAATCCGGGCGTCGTGCTTCATGTTGGTTCTTGTGCTTCAGGCTGAGGGAGAACGATCAGCGAGCTAAAGACCTGCAGCAGGAGCGGGAGTTCTACTCGTCTCAGGCCCAGACGCTGCAGCAGTCGCTCTCTCAGCTCACTGTGGACAAACAGCAGACTGAGGCCGAGCTCAAGGTAACGCAGCATGACTCAGCAGCTCGGACTCAGCAGCTCAGACTCAGCATGAGGTCAGATGTGAATTTGAGGAACTGTTGGTTCTCTTGGTTCTGCTGAGTGATGATGTAGTTTGTTTTATCAAAATCTTCTAATTCCATCAGATGAAAACTGAAATCAGGTCTGAGTTTCCTTCAGTGGATTGACAGCAGATCCTCTAGAGTTTCCACAGAGATCCAGAAAAGTGACTCCTCTTTAACTTCTCTCTCTGTGTGTGTGTGTGTGTGTGTGTGTGTGTGTGTGTGTGTGTGTGTGTGTGTGTGTCTCAGGCGGAGATCGAGTCTCGGGTGGAGCTGGAGCAGAAGCTGCAGCAGGCGGAGGAGGCTCTGCAGGATCTGGAGAAAGGCCTGAACTCACTGGAACGAACCAAAGAGCGAGACGAGAAGATGAAGGGGGACGTGACTCATCTGAGGAGTGAGTGCATCCGTCACTGGGACCCTCCCATCTGCATGTGGTAGATCCAGTTTGAGGAAACTGGTTGATACAGATGGAGACAAAACTCCAGTTGTTTCCCGTCACTTTTGCGAATACATGAAATACACACCTGACCTGTACATCAACACATTTACTCCAACAGATGAATAGTAAGACACACACACACACACACACACACACACACACACACAAACACAGAACACAGAACACACACTTGTGACTGCCTCCATCTGGACAGAAAGTGTATTACATGTTTATTTTGACACATCACACTTGACACATGTCAGGATGATGACGTGTGTGTGTGTGTGTGTGTGTGTGTGTGTGTGTGTGTGTCCAGAGTTCTTCGAGGAGTGTATCTGTGCAGCAGAGATCGAGGCGAAGCTTCCAGCGATCATGAAGAACGCTGTGTATCTCCACAAAGCTGCCGCTCGCAGGATCAAGAGCTGCCGCGTCCAGAGGAGAGCGTCCAGACGCCACTGGTGTGAGTGGGACGACCACGACAAACACAACCTGTTCCCACTGAACCCATCTGGGTTCACATCTACAGCAAAACCCTGTCTTCTTATTACTCTTTAAAATGTTATTTAACATTCATACAAGTTCACTCAGGTGAATCAGTCTCAGTGTGAAGTGATTATAAGAATTTCTCTCTATTCATTATCTATTGATTGACTAAGGGACTCATGTGATCTGTTGTCTTATTAGATGTTATTCAATGAGCTTCCTGTTAGAGTCATACAGTCTCTGCGTCTCTCTGCAGTGAAACACTCGCAGTCGTTCGCCGTCACCAGCACTGACGGCGGCAGCATGGAGGATCTGAGGGAGACGGCCCGGCGCCTGACCTCTGACAGCAACTTCAGACAGAGCGTCTACAAGATCATCACTCGCAAGGACGCCTCAAACACCTGAGAGGACAGAGGGCGAGGCACCGCAGGAGAGAAAGGTCCCGAGCTTTACCTCCTCACAGTCAGTGAAGTAGAGATCCTCATCCCAACCCTCTCCCCCCCCCCCCATCTCACAGAGGAGCACACAGAAATCAGTTTGATCAGTGTGCATCAAAATAAACCTGATATTCAGTTTGTACAAATACTTCATGGACAGAACCACAGAATCTTTAAGTCCAGAGGAATGTGGACAGAAGACGTTTCTGTAGCAGAGTTGATGAAATGATTTCATAAAATAAAATCTTTTCATCTTTTACGTCATCGGGGGTCTGACAACAAATTCTTACTTTGTCTGTAACATAAATAAACATCAAATCAATTCTATCCATCATCTTATTGTTATTGGAAAAACCAAAAGTGAACGTACTGGTTTTTAGTTCCTGTTGTTCTGTCGTCCATGAAACAGTTTGACTGTTGAAAAATTGATTTTACAACAGCAGTGTCCTCATCAAACAAGAGAATAACACTTAACCAAGTATATTTACTCAGGTATTGTACTCGAGGTACTTAAACCTGAAGCCACGACTTATTTCAAGAACCTTGAAGAGAGAGATTTACCCTCTAAACTTCTCAGATGGTTTCATTTTAAGAATTTTAACAGGTAACGTGATTCAATATATAACAAAGATGAGAGAAAATGAAGAAAACCTGAAAACGACTTTGTGTTTAAATACAAACTGAACTTTTACTGAAGTTACCTGACGTTAAACACACTGTAGCACATGCAGAGATGATAGTGTAGAGACCTCACTGGTCGTCTGTGTGACTGTAGCCTCGTACCTTCACTTTCTAGAGTTTTCATCACTTTCTAAAATGCAGTCTCTGAGTTTTCAGGCGAATATAAAATCAGTACAAGTATAAAATATTATAAAATATTTACAGGTTGATTAGCAGATAGAAAAGATGATGCACGTCCATCTTGAAAAAATGTTTGTTTTTTATTCTTCTCGTTTGTCCAGATGTGAGTTAACAGAGCGTTCATGACAACAATGATCTCAGACGTGTCTGATTTTAAACCGTTTCATTATTGCTACATATGAAAATCTGTTACTGTCGAAGCAACTCAATGTAATTTAACAGAAGCAAGCAGATGATGATGATAATGTACAAATGTGAAGTGACCTGACAGCAGAACGATGGAGGAGTAAAGGAAGAGGGTCAGTGAAAGGACTGAGCAACATGCCTTGATGCTAATAAAGCTGTGTTTGAACCTTGATAAAGTCTCTTCATTTCTGCAGGTGAAAGGCCGTCGGCTCACTCACGTCCCGTCATTAGCAGCACAATAAATGGCACTGTTACTGGTTGAATAGAAAAACTTTGATGTGGATCCACCGGAGGAGGAGAGACTGGTTTGTTTCACACCTACACTGGCTCAGTGTGGGAGGTTCAGCTGGGGGGGAGGGTCCAAGGTCACATGACCAGGACCTGCAGCACAGAACAAGACAGAATTCTGTTTACGTCACATTTATATGGGAAACACTTTATCTTGACCTCCCTGCTTGGTTTAGTATCGGTGGTTTAAAAGCTAATAAACGGCTTCGAGAACAATTAATTAACTGTAAAACAATATAAAGACATTTTAATTGCTCATGATGTAATTTCTTCATGAATAAAGAGATAAAACAGTAATATGTTAAATATAGAATCACACAATATGCATCAGTATTGATTATGACACAGAATATGACTTTGAAATAATCTCATATTATAGGGAGATTTAGTATTTAGTGAAATGTCACAAGTCAAGGTGACGTCGTGTTTTAGTTTAGAATCCGACCTGCAAACGTGTAGTTGTCTGTTCCTGCGTGTTCATGTAACCTGACATCACGAGCTGCCACTCGCCCTCGAACCTTACGTCACCTCCACTTGATTATCCTCCGGCAGCCGTGTGGCTCAGTCGGAGCCGTAAGCCGCTCCTCTGCTACGCTAATGCTACAAATCTCAAATTCATTCTGGCTTTTATTTGGGTGTTTAGCAGGAGTCCAGACACACGGCTGTCTGAAGTGCTCGTTCATGTGGGTCAGCGGCTGTGGTGGAAGGTTGTTAAATGTGGCTCTGGTCATTTCTCAGCCTTTCACTGACGTTAATCTAACAAACCTTCTCTCTGTAACTCTAAAGAAACAGAAGGAGCTGCCACGAGATCCAGCTCCCCACAGGCAGTCGTCTAATATTCCCACGCAGTCTCATTCACCTCCTGCTGCTCTATCCCATCTCTATCGCCATGGCAACAGCTCCACCAGAGGGTGCATCGCCCTCTTTTTTTTCAATCTGAGAGATTGTAGGATTAGTGCAGCCAGAGCTCGGTTAAACTCGGCTTGAGTGTTTGTTAGGGAGTGTTTTCTTCTGCCCCTGGGCCGGCGACACCCGGTGGTTCCAGGCGTTATGTTTCTGGTTTCTACATGTGTCTGTCTGTCTGTCTGTCTGTCCGTCTGTCTCTCTGTCCGTCTGTCTGCCGTCCGTCTGTAATTCTACTTTGTGCGCTGAAGGCCACGGCAGCGTAACAAAACAAAAGACATTACATAACCTGTAAAGGAAATAACAACTGGTACCTGTTGACCTTGGTACGGACACCAGGCAGCTGCTGGTATCTGATCCACTGGAGCAGAGTGAAGGGGTGGTCGTCTCTCAGAGCACTTCACTGTTTATCGTAGTTCTTGACGAAGATGAGAGGGAGGAAGAGTGGTTCCACTGCAGGAGCCACTGTCCCCTGATGCTCGTGCACACGGACTTCCTGTGCTGGATTGTCGGTCTGGGGCTTTATTTCTTATGTATAAAAAAACGGATCCCTCGTTGTTGCTTCAGGGCTCTAGAACCATCTTTCTTCTGCTTTTGATTTCTTCTTCGGGTTAATTTCCCCTCACAGGAGTGCTTCCTTAAAAGCCCCTGCAGTTGTCATGGACTTGTGCTTCCTGGTAAACAATGATTCTTTTCAGTCGGTAGCTGAGAGACAAAGTAGAGAGCAAAGAGAAAGAGAGTCTCTGCACTCTCGTCTAACATGAAGTCTACTGGGTTCCCACACAGGCTCTAGAGTCCGTTTACTGTATAACAGCTGAAGATATAGGTGCTAAGTCTCATTTCATCCATGATACAAAATGATTTGGTTTGCTTTGATAGAATAAAAATGATCAAAATGTAATCAAAGCAGCTGATAAAGATATAAAGATATGTCAGGACAAAGTAACACTGTGGGGGTGAGGAGGAGGAGGAGGAGGGTAAAGCTGTTGGGTGATGAGGGTCATAACGAAGGCGAGAGCCAAGCACAGGACCAGAGAGTTCACGCCGACGCGGTGGGTTTACTTCTCGTCCATGCAGGCTTTCAGCTGCGCTTCCAGGTTCATTTTATCAAACGTACGCATGTTGGTCTCCTCCCGCACTTTGTCTCGCACGTGGAACTGAGGCCCGAGCCACGGAGCGAGCGCTCTCCAGCACCGCCCGCTTCTCTCTGAAGATCTGCTCGCTCTTCTCCAGCTTCCTCTCGATGGACTGCAGCAGCTCCGTGCGCCTCTGCTTCTCCTCCTCCTCCACGCGCTGCCTGTTGAGTTTCTGGAGTCGCTCCTTCTCCTGGCGGCTCTGAGTGGCGCGCTGAGCCTTCTCCTTGGCCCTCTCCTCGGCCACTAGAGATGCCTGCTGGGCTCGCTTCTCGGCCTCCTTCGCACGAGCCTCCAGCTGCTGCTGCTGCTGCATCTCACGCTTCTCTGCAGCTTTGCGTGCTTTCTGGATCTGCTTCTCCTCACGCTTGGCCTTTTCCTTCAGCTCCTGCCCACGACGCTCCACTATCTGTTCGTAATTCTCCAGGGAGCGACTGAGCTTCTCGTCCGCTGCCCTCCTCGCCTCCTCCCTCTCCTCCTGTTCTCTGCGAGCGATTTCCTGTATCAGGGCGGCGTGACGTCTCTTCTCTGCCTTGTTCAGGCCCCGTCTCTCCTCCTGGGCCTGGTGCTCCTTCTCTTGTCTCTTCAGCTCTGCCATGGTGAGCTTCTCTTTCAGCAGCAGCCGCTCCTGCTCCAGCATGGCCGCCCTCTCCTCCTCCAGAGCCTTCAGGTTCTGCTCTTGTAGAACTTTCTTATGCTTCCCCTCTCGTGCCGCCTGCTGCAACCTCAGCAGACGGCTGCGCTCCTGCTGCTCGGCAAGCTCCCTCCATCGCTCCTCGCTCTCCTCGGCCTGACGCATCTTGGCGGCTGCCGAATGGCGTTCCTGTTGGCTCAGTCTTCGCTGGCGTAGGGACACCTGTGTCTGCCACACTCGCTGGCACTGAAGCACGGCACGCTGCTTCTCTCTGTCCTCCTGCTCTCGCCGTAGCTCATCCATCCTGCGCTCGCTGTCCCACTGGAGATGAGCCACGTAGCGGGTCTGACTCATGATGTCTTCCTCCTGATATCTAGCGAGCATCAAGGCGGCGATTTTGCGGTCGCGCTCCGACACGGCCTTCAGGCCTCGACGCTTCACCTCCCTCACTATGCGCTCCACCTTCTGTGTCGTCTGAGGAGAGTGGCTCAGGTCGCCAAGGCTGAGGCTGCGACCCATCAGGGAGTTGAAGGTCGCCATGGTGCGAGCGCGGGGGCTGGAGAATTTCGCCCAGTGATCTCGTGCTCCATCCCAACTGTAAGAGGAGGAAGCCCCGGACTCTGAAGAGGTGCATGTGGTGGTCGTGGTGGTGGTGGAGGTGGAGCAGCAGACAGGATCCATCCTTCGCTGTAAGGACTCCATTGAATGGCTTTTTACTTTCCCCTTGGATTGAGATCCAAGATGTCCGTTGTGCTGAGAGAACGCTGCTCCTGTTACACCATTAGGAGGCGCCCCAGAGCTCTGTCCTGCAGGCTTTGACACCGATGATGCTAATGTGGAATTGGCTCTGGGGAAAGAAGGCGGCTTTGGTGTTGATCTGGGGAAAGTGTTTGAGGATTTCACGGAGGACTTCCTGACTACAGGTGGAGGACCGGACGAGAGAGGCCGCGTGGTTTTTACTTGTTCGGTTGAAGAGGACGAAGGAAGTTTGGCAGATCCTTGGAAACTCTTGGATGATGGCGTAGAGGTCGTAGAACCATTTTTAGATTGAGGAGACTTTGCTTGAGCAGGTTTAGGGGGGGTGCTATGACTGGAGGCTTTAGATAAAACATCTGGACCTGGTTTAGAGGTTGGACCTGATGCTCTGGAAGAGGTGCTAGCAGCAAGGGCTGAGCTGGAGGTCACTGCAGGCCCAGATTTCGAAGGCTGACTGGAGCCAGAGGAGGATTTATCCAAAGAGGAGGACGACACACTGCTGCTGCTGTTGACTGTCGCCTGCTGAATCCTTCTCTTTTCCTCCCTGACAATCCTCTCCCTCTCCTCCCGGCACTGCCTCAGTTTGGCGTGCCTGTCCCTCTCGTAGACCTCAAACATCCCTGTTGCGACGCGCATGGAGCGTCCGGGAGCCTCTCGGGCGAAGTCGGCGAGCGGGCGGGGCAGCAACTCCACAGGTTTGACCCCACACCGAGCACATGCCTCCAGAGAGCGGGGGCTCGTCAGCACGTAGCGGCTGCCCTCTGCAACCGGCGAGTCAAAGTTGTACAGGTCCAGGTGCAGCTTGGGCGACGGATCCGTCTGAGTCTGTGGCTGCTGAGGCGTTGCCCCCTGAGAGGCAGCGTCTGGCCCCGGCGGGGACGCAGCGTGGCAGGGGCTCGGCTCAGAGCTGCCGGTGGGCGGCGTCTCGAAACCAGCATCTCCATCCTCTTCTGTTGTTGTGCCGTCGGCTTCTTCTGGCAGTCGGGGGTGTTCAGGGGCCACAGCCGGCGTCTCGAGCTGTGGACCTTTACACTTGTTCTGCTCCTCAGCCTCCGAGGGGTCGACCATAGTTGGGTGATACTGTGGGTAGAGAGAGGGAGAGGTGGTGAGGGGGTGAGAGTGGACAGTGTGGGGGGAGTTACATGTGGATCAAACAGTGGGAAGAGGTTTCAATTAGAGGATTATAACATTCAGTACAAGGCTTAAGAGGGATGCAGTGTGTGGGGGAGGGTCAGAACTCACTCTGCACGCATGCATGAGCACATATTCATGCACTCAGTGATTTTACACCAGATGAGACGTTTCCCCTTCAGGGGAAGTGACATAAAACACAAACACCACCGTCCTTTAATAGAGGAGCTATTTTTGGCAGAGTTACTGGGCTGAGAGAATGTGATTACTCATATCTTTCACTCTACATCACACAATCAACCTAGAAATCAAACCAGGGCCCGGAACATACATAAATCATCAGCTCATAGTAAAAACCGGGGAGTTAGAATAAAGAGATGGTGATGGAGAAGATGGAAATCAAATCCCTGGTTGGATCTATAGGAGGCGCAGGGACCCACACACAGTGAAGGCCTGGACCTTTCTCCAGTGCATCAGCAGCCTCCTCTGCAGACTCATGTGAAAAATAGATGCACTTAAATTAAATTGAAAATGAAAATGACAGATTGAAATCGGATTGTGTGTTTAATGTGGGGGGGGGGGGGGGGGGGGGGGTACGGTTTGCTGCGCTGCAACGAGGACAATATGAATGTTGTCTGATCCCTGTGGCTTCATTTCATGTCGCACCACACACACACACACACACACACACACACACACACACTAACCTGCCAGTTTGCAGAGCTCTTTCTGAACCGGTGCTTTGTTCCCCTGTAATCCGTGCAGCGCCCCTTGTCCCCCGCATAATATCAGGTTTCAGGGGAGAAGCCTCGGGCCGTGGACCCGGCGATGGAGCATCACATCGCCGCCATCCTCCAGCTGCAGGAGGGCGGATTGCAGACGGAGCCTGTCACCGGGAATCAAACCTGCGTCCTCCTGGCCTCCTGGATCAAAACAGAAAACCTGCCTCCGCGGGGAAGGTTGCGATTCACAAACGTCTCCTGTGCCGCTTCCTGTTGTTGGTCCCTGCGCAAAGTGCGTCCCCTCGGTCTCCACCTGCTCCTCAGCATCAGCATCATCACCATCCCTCCATCTCTGCCTCCTTAGCTCCGCCCGCTCGAGGGAAAGCTGCTGAACACACGGTGCAGCGGACCCACACCAGGCTCAATACACACAACAACAACAACACACTGAGGGTTGTGTTGCTGCTGCTGCAGGCCTGTCCATCAATGTGTCTCTACGAGCATCTTCATCATCATTTCATCCAGTTAACATCATCATTTATGAGTCTTTATTATTTATATCGTTATTATTATTATTTGTAATTATAAAAATGTATAATGTTAAAAAATTCGTGGTAAAATCGAGCGTAATTAATAATGTTTTTTAATCTGTGGCCCATCGTCAGTCCCATATTGTGTAACAGCTGCCACCCTCACGCTGTAGTTACTCAATACAACAACTAGAGGGCGCTATAATATCATAGATTCATGATTTGAGTGTAGCAGAGGCATCAGGTTAATAGATGAGGGACACACACACACACACACACACACACACACACACACACACACACACACACACACACACACACACACACACACTTCACTCTATTCGCAGCATGTTTATCTGCTTATAACGAGTTTCATTAATAACAATTTGAAAATTCTAGAATATTTTCTGTTTTCTAGTCGTTCCTGGTTCTGAAATCGTGATTCAAGATGTCGGGGTCACACAGGCCCGATGTGGCCTGATGATCTCAGAGTTATTTAATAAAGATGAACACTGACATGTGCTGAGGGACGACCGGTTGATGCCTGTGCAGCATGATTTAGAGGTGAGAGGTCAGAGTCCCAGTGACCAGGATTCAGTGGTTTTCATCATCAGTGGTGTTTACAGCTTCGATACAGACACTTCAGTCAGTCAGTCTGATTCTGTAATCTTAACTGGATGTTAATGTAAATATGGAGGACGCACAATGACTGAGTTTGCATATGAAACATGTCAAAAATCTGGAGCAAAACTCGCAGAAGAGAAAATAAGTTTTTTATTGAGTCATTTTATGATTTATTTAAGAGTTTTATGTGCTTGTCTTTTCCTCTGAGGTGTGTTGTAAAAGTAAGACGGGAGGAACATGTGCGTTTTGAGGGGTGTTGTGTAATCCCATAAATAACCAGACTGATATATTGATAAAATCTGTTTACATGAGCCTTTCATGGACATATTGATATCGACATTTATGTTTGCTAATATGTGCTGAAATAAAAACTTTTATTTAACGGAATAAACAGAAAAGATGTGCAATTATATTAAAATCTTATGTTAAAAAAAGTTATTTGTATCTGTATCACCATCAGTCTGTGATGTGTCTGTCAGTAGTGTAGTGATGTAGTGTGTTTGTGTTTCAACAGCCTGGTCTGGTTCTGTCCAGTCCGAGCGGTTCAACCAGGATTAGATAACTCTGGGTGAAAATGGCAGTGATGGTGACCCACTAAACTCCTGACCCGGTGTGGGGAACAGTGCGAATTTAATTGGCCCCGCCCGTGAGCCGTATCAGGGGGACAGCGGGTAACAAGTGACAACAGGGAACGTGCTGGCTGGCTTGTTAACTGGGGGCATGGGGTCTGGGAGGGGGGCCAAAGGGGAGCGGGGCATGGTGTGGTTGCTGCACAGTTCACTGGTGCAGGGGTATGCTCCACAGAATTTCTGTGTTTTTGTTTTTGTTTTTGGTTGGGCATGCTCCCCACCACCAGAGCTGGACTGGGGGGTTCATCGAGAGGTGAGGCGCTCGGAGCGGTCATGGAGACCACTGCTGCTCCCAGCTGGTGGCCAGGGCCCGGGGAACTGAACCAGTCCAGAGGTGCACAGTTCCTGATGGGGACAACGACAATGAGATTCATTTAAAACACATTCATTTCTGTTATAAGTTAAATTAAAAAAGCTTAGTATAAATCCTCCCAGATTCAGATATTATTAACTCTCTGTATTTCTATTAGGTTTCTTCGTGATGGAGCAGATGCAAAAATCAACACATCCAGGACTAAAGTAATTTAGTAAGTAATTTAGTTTATTTTCTATGAAATACACATTTAAAACCTTTTATATATTACACTATATGGACATTTACTATTACTGCAGCCAAGGCACCGATCAATTGATTCATCAAATTGAAAGAACTTCAGTGAATAAACTAAAAACATGTTTTATTTGAAGTATTCTTTGCCACGTGTCTTTTCCTCATTAGCTCTCAGTATTTTCTCATTTCTGTTTCTTAGACGACTTCAGTAATGACTACTGGTAGTTTGCCATTTTGGAAACTAGGTGGACAAACCTATTTAACTTACTACTTATTGTGAAACACAGTCACAGATTGTTCAGGGATAACTCACATATTCTGCAAATACTAAAAAGTATCCAGAAGAGTGAACAGGGAAAGTTCATCGTCACAAAAAGTCGTTTTCATGCATGATTACTGACACGTTGGTAATACCCAAAGTATTCATCAAGTCCTGAGAGTATAAACTGAGCTTTGGAAAATATGTTCGAGGACCGAGAGTCCACCAGCAAATGATTGATGAAGAAGTCTGTAGTTAGAATAACAGAGTTAGGGCAGCATCCGAGCCATTTGGAGGATCTATGTGCCGACTCGCCTTAAAACAGCCAATTCTAACACTGAGGCAACACATGACCTCAGTCAGGAGCTCGCAGAGAGAAACTCAGACTCAGAATAACCACTTTTGGCTGAACGACCCCGACAGTCAGCAGCCTCGGCTGAAGTCAACTCACCCGTTTCGTTCCTCCTCAAGAGTCAGATCTGATTTTCAGCTCGACATGAGCGCCCAAGTTTGACAAGTGCGGCGAAAGACATGGAAATAAAGAGGATCCAGTCGACCTCAGTGCATTCCCACCTCCCCAGAGGGCTTCTCACTTTCCACATTTATATATTTTACTACTGCTGCAGTGGGTCGTGCCAAAGAGGAGACTGCGGGGGTGTTCGCTCAGAGCAGCAGGACTTTCAGTGATGATGATGTGATCTCTGGTATCTCAGTCTTATTCATGTCATTTATATGTTTTACATACAGAATCAGTCAGTTTCTAATATCTACTACAACATATAATTAATTACTGTGAAAAGAAAACAGCAGAATCTATAACCTGCAGTAAAATATGATTTCAAACTCTTGATTTCTTGATTAAGAAATCAAGAGTAATTATCACGATTGATTCGTCTTTACAGCTTGATGATGTTGAGGAACAGAGTAGTAAAGCTAAAAACGTATATATGCAAAAACAAATGGTGTTTGTCAATGTTTCATGTTCACAACTGGATTAATTTATTCATATAACTCAAGGTTTATAGAATTGTATGAATAGTCTTTTTTATTTATTTATTAATAACTGGTCAGAACCTGTAAACAAACACGATGAATGCAGCTCTGGTCCTTCATACTACTTTATATTTCTACTACTACTCGTCACTGTCCATATTTCTGTCTAGATTACCCAATATCACATTAATTTAAGTTTTCTCTGACTCAATCAACTGCAACATTAAGTGATAGTTACACACAAATGCAACAACAATACAAACAATAATATATATAAGAACTTATCATTCACAGGAGTCACTCATTTCTTATTCTACTCTTGCTAATTTAAGCCCATTTGAATAGTTTTACAATATGTACCTTTATGTGAGTAACTGTCATTGCAGAGATTTCCATGTACTGTAATATTTTAATATGGTGCTGATACTTTAACTACAGGGACGTCCCTTCCAACACTGTGAGAGGCAGACACCTGTTAACTGGAGTCAAATATTTCTATTTCAGACTTTCCTTTGCAGTTTGATGTCTGTTGAGTAATTACACCAAACAAGGATGTGGATTGTGAGAAACCTGTAAATGGACAGTGTTGTGCTCATATCGTGTATGTTCTCAACAACCCAGTGTTTTCACCCTGCTCACTGCGCTGCCCTGCTGGAGCTCCGTGGTCCTGTGAAGACTGAGACCTTTAGTTGCCCCTCGTCCACATTTCCAGCCTCGGTTTGCCAACAGAGAGGGACACATTTTCTGGACAGTTTCAACAACTCCCCCTCCTGACCCCTTCGCTTTCTCCAGCCACCCCCCCGCCTCTGCTCTGTCTTCTGTGGGACGGTACAGGGGTCTCATGCAGGTGTGGAATAGTCCCCCTCCTCAGTGGAAGGGGGAAAAGGTCCCAGAGACTGAGCTGTTAATTCAATCAGCGGAGCGGTATGCTCAATTAGGCATCCACAAGGGCCCTGGACGGGTCCAGGGGCCCTGAAGAGGGCAGGCGGCCCAGTCCCCAGGAGGTATTAATTGTGGATGACAGTGTGTAAACAGAGGGGTGAATAGACAGCGCAGGTGCGGGACACCCCAGTCCAGACTCAATAGCCCTTTTCACACCCATGGCTCTCTGTTTCTACTTTCTCTTTCTTTCCCTCCCTATGTACAAAATGCCTCAAATCTCTGATTAATGTCACGGATAATTTGGCTTTGTGGGCTTATTTATTTGTTGCTGTGCGTTTCAGTCACAGGCATGTTTCCACACCAGCTCCAGTGTGTGTGTGTGTGTGTGTGTGTGTGTGTGTGTGTGTGTGTGTGTGTGTGTGTGTGTGTGTGTGTGTGTGTGTGTGTGTGTGTGTGTGTGTGTGTGTGTGTGTGAAGAGGGTAATAATAGACCAGGTTGCTTCTGTCCCAAACTGTTGGCCAGTGAAGGGCTGAACCCGGCTCCTCGTTGTCAGGAGCCAGTGAAACCTGCGGCCAGTACATGTAAAATATGTGGAATTTATGAAATCAAATCCAGATGACACTTAAGAAGGAGAGGGCTTTCTATCTGACCCCCCGATTTTTCCATTCAGCAACCCCCCCCCCGTCCCTCTGTCTGTCTTTCATTCAGGGCTGTGATTGTGTTTACTTGTGTTTGACAATACTAACTTTACAAGAGCAATCACACACACACACACACACACACACACACACACACACACACACACACACACACACACACACACACACACACACACACACACACACACACACACACACCAGAGCTGCAGTGGTGGAGATAAGACGACCTCGTTAGCAAAACCTCAGGGTAGAAATACCTCATTACAAGTGAGAGTCTGACTTTACACAAGAGTTATCAGGGTAATGGTGAATTCCAAATTAAAGTACTTCCCTATTAGTTTAATAGATAATAGATAAACAGATCATGTGTTTTGCATGTGAACGTTTATTCTCAGATTGTCCGACAAATTAAAAAGAGTGAAAAACACAATGTTCTGGAGTAGAAGCAGAATGTAGCATTCACTTGAAATAGTGACGTAGTAAAATACCTCGAAATTGGAGCACATAAAAATATTTAATGTGAGTTTACTGTAAGTTTCAGGTATTGTGAGAAAAATCTTGATTTAATAAAAGCGGAAAAAAAACAAGTAACTACAGCTGCAAATATTGTAGAGGAGAACAATATTTCCAACTGGTTAGAAATATAAAATAACAAAATAATAATACTCAAGACAAGCATTATATAATCAGTGTACAGTTAAAATGTGTAGTTACTACAACAGCTTAATATATAAACCCTAACCCTTTTTATTATGTTGTATATTATCATGTTCATTTAAAGATAATAAATAGAGTAAGTGTGGAGTTTTCACCTCTGCAGAACATCTGGTTTTCCCCAGTGTCTATAGAGTAAAGACATTAAATATTAACAGTGTCACAGAGTTTAGATTACGATGCTCGAACAAGACTGGAACTGAAGCAATGAAAAACTGTAAATGCAGCTTTTATTGTGAAAAGATTGTTGTCAAAAGTAAATAGGATCGTGTGAATAATTGTAAAAACAAACTAGTTGGCACCTGAACATCACAAAGAAGACGCAGCACATCTGAACTCTGGGACTAAATTGCACTTTTGTACATTTTACATCATGGTTGAACATCTGTGCCCCCCCCCCCAGGTCGTCAGATCTCTGGGTGGCCTCTCTCCTCCTCCGTCTGTCTCTCTGTCCACGGACACCTGCTAATTTTCTGCCGTATGTAGTCGGTGTATGGGGGGGGGGGGGGGGGGGGGACAAGGACAGGGGTGTCTCTGGAAGGGCCGCTGCAGTAATTAAGAAGTACATTTCCTTTCAGCAGGCCCATTCATTCCTTCTTTGTTTTTGTTGTCAGGGGTTTTCTTTCATGCTTGGCCAAACGACAACAGAATTAAAGTGTCGAGCCGTGCTTTCCCTGCGACAGCTTTACACCCCGGAAAACCTGGTCTTCTTTGTTAGGGGTGCAGGGCTGAGGCGAGAGGAGGGAAGAGCAGATATTAACTGATCTCGTTAACATTCCAAGAGACACTCCTGTCCCCCCCTCGCCTTCCCCTTCCCCGCCGCTCCTCATCCTCACCTCCCACAGCAACTGGCTGGCACAGAGAGAGGAGGAAGAGGAGGAGATGAAGCCCATGTGGTGACACACAGCGCCGATATGCTCGGATAATGATCCCACACAGTCTCTAAAGTGGTCCAATAAATAAGAATCCAGATAATTCACTGTCTTGAGTGTGTTGAGGCCTCATTTATTTCCTCCCTTTATGTCCAGCTGCCCTTTCCTTTTTCCTCCCGCTGACCCTCTTGTGGAGTTCTCTCCATCCTCTCCTCCGCTGACACCGCCCGGTGCTCGCAGGAATCATTAATGTTGACCCTAATTGTGCCAATTCCAGCAGCTCAATAGCTCTAATTACAAGGCTCTTCACTGAGGCACTCAAAAAGCCGCTGAACTGTCATAGCTAACAATTAAAAAATATCTATGGGGACAAAGACTAGGGAGAAAGGGATTGGGGGTGGGGGTGTGTTGACCGGACGGCCCTTTTCAGCTCCTAAAAGCCCAGTTTCTGTGGACTGAACTGAAGCTGGACACCTGCACTAAACTCAATCTCTTCCTTCTTTTTCACTGGCTTTCAAAGGGCCACACAATTTATCTGAAAGGGAAAAAAAAGATGGAGAAAAGAGCGAAGTCCGAGGGAGAGAGGACGTGGGAGCCAGAAGTTCACAAGACGACTGCAGTGTGGGAGCAGTTTCACTTTGTGTGCTTTTATGTAATAACACACGGTCAGAGAGAGGAAGTTTTCAGAGCCGCTACTTTAGAAAAAAGTGGCAAAATAAAAAGACTTTACTGGAAGTAAAAGTCTTCCACTGAATGTCTCAGTATTGTCATGAAAGTGAAAATACCCTTGATGCAGAGAATGGTTCCCTTTGCGTTGATATAGAATTATGGATTATAATTGATTAGTGATGTATTGAGGTGGAACTAAATTAAAATTTCTAACTTTTATGAAGTTGTGGCTTTTATTAACATGATATAATTATATGTTGTTGTTGTTATACACTTTAATGCCACAGTCGATGAAAGGGCAGTAAAGCAGATGTCTTTTCTTATTAATCCAGTAGGTAGAATGTTTTTAGCCTAAACGTCGTCTGAGATCATCCTGGAGCCACGTTCCCGTTCACACGTGATCATTTAGTCTAAAGACTTGGTGATAGTGATGCTGTTTCGAGTTGGGGCTTCAAGCTGCACCACTGTTTACCCCTGAAACTCCAAAAGTGTTTGGTGGACTCTAACACTTCACCTCTAGGGTGAACTATTCCTTTAAGGTCGAGGACTTTTTGACAACGAGCTGTTTTTCATTTAGCAGAAAAACTCCTCACACTGGGTTCCTCTTTGTGATCATCTTCAGGAAAACAAAGTTCACTCTTTATATGAATGAACGGTAATTAAAGGTAAAGGGTCACAGCCACTGAATCTTCCTCCTGCAGCACGCACACACACACACACACACACACACACACACACACACACAGCCGGCCCCCTGCTGTGCTGGTGACAGCTACTGACTTTCCTCAATAGATGTTTTCTATTGGAGCCCAAGTGCACAGGCTAAATGTCACGGCAGCAGGATTCCTGGTCTATTATGGAGCATTATATGTGTCTGAATGGAGATGAGAGCCTACGATGTGACCTCACAACTGCTCGTCCATTGTCCCCGGTGATCATCCACCTCCCTGCAGCTGCAGAGCCTCCAGCTCCTCTCTCCTCTCTGGATCCTCTCCTCACACCCATGTTGGACCAGTGTGGGGTGGGAGTGACCTGGACGCTCAGCCCCGCTGCTCATTGGACGGCCGAGGTGTCTGTCAGCCGCGCAGCTCCCTCCTCTGCTCTTAAATGAAGATGCGATGGACTCGAGGCGCGGACTGAACCTGTGGAAGCCGCGATGAGCAGCTGATCCTCCCGCAGTGGATAAACCCAGAGCGCGATGGTCCCCGCTGCGTCATGATCCCCGTGGCTGCGCACGGCTCAGCGAACCAGTTCCTGGAGAGGTCGAGACAAAGGGACGTGACAGGGAGGAGACGGGAGCGGAGCCGGTGAAGGAGCGAAGTGTTCCCGGACCTGTTGATCATCCGCGTGACGCTGACTCTACCTGCAGATCCCCGGTGACCGCGCACCGACGCGCAATCATGATTCTGTCCGCGTTTCTCCTCCTCACCTCCTCCCACCTCCTGGCGCCTCTGCTGCTGAGCTACCTGCCGCACGTCTCCGCGCAGAAGCCTGGCTCACGGGTGAGTGCATACCTGGGTCTGCAGGATCTCACGTGTTTCACAGGAGATACTTTTAAAAGCTTTAGATTTATTACTGAAGTAGAAAAGAAGAAAGAAAAACCACCAAGCGCGTCCAAGTCGGTGCGTAATTCATCAGCCTGCACAGATTTATCACTGTGTTAGATGAACTAGGATTCAGGTATTTCAACCCAAACCCTGGGAGAGAAAGACGAAGTAGAAATACTTTGTGCTTTAAGTGATTCATTAACTATTTAAAAGTGCATTTTTTGTCCAAACCACGTGTGAAACTAATTGGACACGAATTGTTAAATGGGTCCCAAAGAGAAATCAGTAAACTACTTTCAGATTCAAGGTTATTAAATGACTCAATTCGGCCTATGTTCACGATAAAAAGCCCAAATGAAAGGACTGATTTGTTACCGGTGGTCCCTGTGCTGCAGACAGTGATGGATGATCAGTGATACTCACAGCACAGCTCCTTCATGCTGAAACGCTTCGTGTTGTTTTTCTTCAAACCACAAAAATGCTCCCCCGGAAAAATGATATTTTGGACTGTTTTGTAATTTTCTTTCGACTTGCTCTGACAAATGTTTTCATCTGATCTCAGTGAGTCTCCAGGGGAGAGAGAGAAACACTTAAATCCTCACTCTCGACTTCTGCCTGCACAGATTGAAAGTTACGAATATGGATTCTTCTTTTTTCATAGTGACCACTGACCGGAGTGTCCCCTCCGACCACAGCATCCCCACTCCCTTCCTCTTTCCCTTTTCAGACCTTTTGTCACTGTCTCCTTATTTTTATCCCCCCCCCCCCCACACACACTGCTCTGTTTGTTCCCTCCATTGTTGGACTTCTCTCTCAGCTCCTCGTGGCTCTGTCCAGGCAGAGCGGGCGATGAGTGATTTGAATCGGAGGAGAACAGCATTGTTTCAGTTCACAGATGTAGTATAATATTTGTGGTTAGCGAGGGGGGGGGGGGGGGGGGGTGAATATCCAATACAGGCTGACATGCTGGAACTATTTCACAATGTCTCCCCCCCCCCCGCCATCCCTGCAAAATACACTGTGGTCAGGACTGTTCTGTGGAAAGAATCGTGGCTGATTCACCACATAGAATAATGCAGATGCTGGGATGTTTTAGGAAACGTGCAGAAGGACGCTGGTGATTTACTGGGCCGTCCTTCTTTCCTTCCAGTTAAAGGATTTCATGCTCCTCCGCAGGCTGAGAGACTCTTGCCCTCAGCTTCAGGAAACCACACTGGGTGAACCTCAGAATACAAATTGGTCACGAAACACCTTACAGATAAAAAAGTTTCTCTCTCCCTCTCCACAACCTTTATGCCCATCAAATGAACGCCTCTCTGCATCCACTTCATCCTCTTCCTGTCCTGGACGAAGACGACGAGCTCGGCCCCCATGCACGCCCGCACTCCCACCAGAGTAGATACTTTTAACATTGCTCACAGCTGCGGTAAAACCCAGGATTCACCCCCCCCCCACCTTCCACGTTGATATCAGGGAGGGGGGGGGGGGAGTGATACTTCACTGCA